>OX465106.1:14149394-14749394 GCA_949987565.1 Luidia sarsii | reverse complement strand
GCTTCACCCACGATCTATTTGCGTAGTATGCATGACCTGTCCAAGGGGGGGGGGGGTGGGGACCCCACCCCGCCACCCAATAACTTATAATACTCATCATCCAGTTCTTGTTTTGGGGGGCAGCGGTTTTGTACGTAGGTGGCAATGTTGGACAGGCTCCCTCCCTTGGGTTTTGCCCCTTCAAAAATACTGCGGTTACCGACTTCTTTCAACCTGCCAACCCCCAGACCGCAGGCTATAGGCTCCTATAAGATTGCGTGTTACTGCCGCTTTGGGTCAGCAAGCGTAACAGCAACGTCCTCCGCGAGTCTCCCACTTTGGATATGGAAAATAAATCACAAGATTTCCGAAGGCCACACGTTCCCATCCTGACAGGGGCTCACTCAAAGGCAAAACAGGTTTTTTTTGTTATTTGCATTTTCTTTTTTTACGACAATGAGCAGGCTGACACATTTTGTTTTTGCATAATTATTACTGTCTGGAAACAATAATGCCTTTATACCAGTACGCCTTTAGAAAAAAACAATTCGCCTGTGAAAATGTAATTTGAGGAATTGTTTTCAAGGTTGGAGTCTGGAAAGTTCAAAGCTGCGCCTCTCAAGGTGTGACCTCGTGACCTTCTGAGAGAGCCCTTGGGCGGCGCCGACGTGACCGGGCCTCGCGGGTTTCCTCCCGGGAACCTGTCTGTGCGAAACGTTGGTGGCAGCAGACTGGGGTCCCTTCCGTCCACTGACTGAACGTCGGACAAAAAAAGCGGTGCGCCTATCGCGCGCCGGCCTCGGGCAGAAGTAATATATAATAGGGAGGCATGCTGTTATGAATAAAATGTCAAGTTTTGACAAAACCACCCCAACACCCTCAACCCAATTTCCCAAAGTATACAGGACAAATGAGTGAGGTCTTTCTTTGGGCTGGATTGTGATGGTGATGCCAGCCTCAAGCATACGACGCAGTGCACAGTACACACAGGCACATTTATGCATATTCAAATGATCAGATGTGACATCATATCCTGAAATAGACCGTCTCCGAGCTCAGGCGGCCGAGGACACGCCTATAGCGTCGTCAGAATATTGTCTGGTCTGTGGGCCTTGACTTAGGAGCTGTCTGGCTCTTCGTACTCGCTGCTGTTCTAGTGGTTTCACGAACTTTAATAGTCCCGGGGGAATGACGCGCCAAATTTACATCCAGATAAATATAAACGCGGCATTTCGATGGATGTCTGAACAGGTAGTTATTCAGTACTGGGCAGACGTCATCTTAACCACTAAACCACTTAATGAAAATTACCGCTTATACTGTGGTAAGCACAGACTGCGGTTAGCATCGCATTTCCACATTATGACCAGGGGAATACTTATCTGACGAAACCAATTTTCATCGCAAAGATGCCACCATGAAACGTGACAATATCTTAAGTTAAAGCCTTTTAATACGGGGATTAAAATTTGGTACTTTAACCTGCATCGAAAATGCAGGAAACGAATTTACGGATACTGTCTGTCTGTCTGTCTGTCTGTCTGTCTGTCTTTCTGTCTTTCTGTCTTTCTGTCTTTCTGTCTTTCTGTCTTTCTGTCTTTCTGTCTTTCTGTCTTTCTGTCTTTCTGTCTTTCTGTCTCTCTGTCTCTCTGTCTTTCTGTCTCTCTGTCTACCTGTCTGTCTGTATGTAAGCTTAGCTTTCCTGTACCGCTGTTCAGTCGAAAGGTATTGGTAGGCCTATAGCGTTTTCCCAGTTATTTTCATCGGAAGAGGGCGCTGCTGTCATTATTATATGGACGCAAGTAAATTCTTGCCGGAGGGCCTAGGGGCCTGCATCGATAAGAAGCGAGAGTGTATAACAAATCAACAGAATTTGAGTTATACCAACGCCGCCAATACGGCTCCCAAACAAAATATGTGACATCCTCTTATGGGGAAAAGTCCAAAATGCGACTAAAGTAAGTAAACAGAAGCTTACGTTTCATTTCTATTGATGTTTAGGTATATAGCAACATAATTATATAGGCGTATGAAATACTATAGTTATTGATATGCTGTATGAACGCAAAACGTTATTCCCATTACTCAAGTTACTCAAATTGCTCAAATACGCTCGTGGTTACTTTACAGAATGACCCATACAATGCCATGAACCGCAACGAACCTGCAAGAATATTGTTTACTCTTAATAAATTAACGCACCGACCTTATTGAAGATATCTAGCTTCCCCTTTGGTGACAATTGTTTTTATCATCCCCGCAATTCACTTAACGATGCACTCAGATAGATACGATAGAGTAGGGGGGTACAAGATAATTATAGTTCGAACAGGCAGTGTTCATGCTTTGCCGATGATGAACGAATGGGATACCGAAGGAATGTGCTACTTTATCCTCATAGATAGGCCTATAACATGATGTTTGCGTCGAGGAGAATGTAATTCAATGAGGTTTTGTTCTCGCTCGACGTGATAACCACTGAGTGCTCAGTGTTTATCACGTCGAGCGAGGGCAAAACCTCATTGAACTACTTTAGCCTGTCATGTTGGCCGTGAGGGCTTTCAACCGAACATCATCCCATTATCTCCTCGTCACGACTCACGAACATAACTATTCAAGTCTAAATTCATTGTAATCATTGTTCAATCATTTTAGGGCAGATGACATACCAAATGGTGTTATGAATTAGGTTTGCGGGACTAATGTATCCCTTTATGAACGTCGGTGGTTCTGAGAACTACCGATGACCAGTCGTTCTTTAGAAACACACGTTCCTTCAATTCGTCCGTTCACACACTATAACAGTTTGTACATTTTGCAAGTACCCAAAAACGTACACAATTCCCGGCTCACCACCTTCGTCGCCATAAATAGGCTAACCTAACCAGTCTATTTAAAACTTCTATAAAACTTCTATAAGAAGCACAAATTAATTTGTACGTGTTTGAAGTCTTCCAAAGGCGAGAATGGTGCAGACAGAGAAACCTATTCCACGTGAGTTGATTTTTTTTTTTGCAGTCAGGAAAGTGGCAGGGAAATAAGGCAGGATAGTGAGTCATTACCTCTGACATCGAGCGAGGGCAATCGGGAACAGTGTGGACAAACTTGAATCTGCTGTCTGTGCGCGACGAAAGAAAAAGAAATGTCAAATCTGCCTCGAGGAAAGTGGCTATTATATCATAGCTCGCTTTAATCCGATGTCTACAAAAATATCATTAATTTTCATCGGGTATACCAGTGCGGACTCCTATTGAAAGTCACACACATCATGGGCGCATCATATACACGTTATTGTTGCGTGCAGTGCGTTGAACCCGACAAAAACTGCCCCTCGCCACCATGAATACTGAGATAGATGAAAATTTGCTCACCAAAGGTGGATGTTTTACAATACGAACTTGGGCTGGTCGAAGTAGACGACCACACGTTGACTCACTCTAATAATTGAGCTCTAATCGGTCACTTTAAATATTTGAAACCAGACTCATTCTTGAGCATTATACAAAATGCAATTCTCTCTATCCTCACTCTCACTCTCTCCCCATAGGCCTATACCCTCCCTCTCTCACTCTGTCTCTCTCTCTCTCTCTCTCTCCCTCCCTCACCCTCTCTCTCCTCCTCCTCTCTCTCCCTCTCTCCCCTCTCTCATTATCTAGCTAGATCTCTCTCGACTATTCTCAAAATGGATAACCATGTCTCAAAAATTTAGTGGGCCTGACGTTTCGATCCTAGCAGGACCTTTCTTTGCCTCGGAGAACGATCCTGCTATAAGTATAGGATCGAAACGTCAGGCCCACTAAATTTTGAGATTTGCATTTTGGTAATTTTAGTCAGTAAGCAGTTTGCAACATTTTTGTAAATCACTTCTTTTTATCCTGATGAATATCTTCTTAACACAATGTATAGTTTGTATTACGGAGCAAGCACGTATACAGGAATAAAGACGTCGACAAAAGTAATAAGATTTCACACTCAGGAGCTCGTTTTGTAAGTTCTTTAAATTTAGTGCCGATAATTTTCGAGTCGTTCGTGTGCGTACCTGACCACGAGTCGACCAGTATTCTAATTATTTTTAGTGCTCGAACTCGCTCCTGTATACGCGACAGCACGTCTTGTGTTAATTAAGCCTCTATTTGCCAGCATTCTTGCGGTATTCGTATTGTAAAGGAATCGGTTGGACGAGCGGCGTCTTGTAAGTGTTTACCAGACTCCTGGAGCGCACTAATGTGGCGAAAGCGAAAGCCACAGCAAAAACGGCGCCAAGTGCTCAACGTAATCTGTCATCTTTGGAACGCCATAAAAGATGCGAAGGCGTCGTAATAATTACGGGGTGTTTCTTGAGGAAGACTGCCATGGACACAGACACGCTAATAAACTTGCCTCTGAGGGAAATCAAGCACGGATCTCCGCCGTTTCGACTATGGAAAGGTTAACTATCAAGTATCAACCAAAACGGATGCTACGGTCGGTCTGCTTGGCGACAGACTCTATACCCCTATCCTTAAAACAAAGTTCACACTGCGTCTGGAGTCACATGCATGCATCTACTTCCGAGTCCTTTTCCCTTGAAGTTCAACTTTGGAATGAAATTAACTCCCAGACAGGTTCCACGCCAATTGTTTGCGTTGCTCGGCTAACTGGCGGCGATGGAGACGCCATTCCGATCGCTGATTGCTAGCACATGGACGGCATGTTCCCCTGGGAAATCAAGGAAGACTGAATGATTGCTGGCTGGAAATAAAAGCGCGTCTGCGGGGGTGGGGTTGCTCTTTCCTCCTTATAATGTCGTGCACTTTGAATCACGTGAGGGCGCACTTTGACACCCCCAGGGTGCAGGACACTAAATGGAGCTCCCATTGAACACTGTACAAAAACACTCACTTTCAAAGCCAATTATCCCACACCCAAAAGTCTCTCAGTTCTTGTAGCTGGACTGAAAATTGTAGTTTGGACATTCATCTCTCAGATTCATTTAAATTTTAGTGCCCTTAGCCGATTAGATTTTTTGCTAATTACCCTCAGAAAAAACATCCCCAAAATCTGTTGCCGTCCAAGCCGAATTCCTGCAAGGATTTTGGGATGGCCCCCTTCTCTTCTACAGCCAAATAGGGCCACATTTAAAGCCGGATATGGTCCAAATGACATAACAAATTGAAGAGTGAACTCCCAGGTTGTCTTAAGTGTCACTTATTCTACAATGTATTAGTTAATTAGCCTCCAAAGACCCCTTATCAAAAAAAAGAGTTGTGGGTCCACACTTTATGATAATCAGCTCGGCGGAGCCATCTTGGATGGATTGTGTGTGCTGCACCCCCCCCCCCCCCCCATGCATGATTGATTAGTGTTCCAGACAGTGGCGGGACGCGTAATTTATTTTCGTAGGAGAGTTAGGGGTGTCGTAATCTTCTTCTGTCGTAATTTTCTGTAAAAACAATTCGACACGGCCATTTATGATATTTTATGATAATTTGCCCCTAACCCTCCTATATAGGAAAAACAAAAATACGCTGGCGGGACATTATAACAGCATAATCGTCCTACCCGTGACCGTGATCAAATTTTCTAGGATTTTAAAGATTAGGTTAGAAAGTAGTGCGGCAAGTCATAGGAAAAATTCGCAGAACTGACGCCTCGGCATGTTCATTCCTTTCAAGGTAACGAAAGGGGAACGCTACTATTATGCCTTAGTATAAGCCAGGCTATATATTTGTTAATATTGATGGAGCGTCTCGGGGTAGGGCACACTATAGCTAGACACACGGAATGTCCCCGGCCGTCACGCTCTTTCGAAACTACGTCTTTGGCTCAAGTTTCGCTTTCGGGTTTAACTTCTGAAACTAGCCGATGGTAAAACATTTTTTGGGGGGGATCGTTCATGTACGTTGATGAACCTTACAGCAAGGCTAGGGGACAGCTGTGGTTGAACAAATTAAAACAAAAATGAGACTGCAACCTCCAAAGTTTGTTTGCTGAATCACGAGTACAATCATGGAGTAATAAGGAGAGATGTACAATAGACCTCTCAATAATGTATGGTATATGGTGGGACCACAATGGGAAAGTTTGCGGCTGTCGCCGTGACATGTCTAGGCCTAACCAGTAGCCTATGGCTGACAAATTTGAAGCCATAGGCCTATGCTCTTTCCCGAAACAGCCATAAAATTCTCCTCGACAGAACCACACTCCTCATGAAGAGCTGACTTACCTGGCGCATGCGTGGTGCGAGTGGTGTCACCGCAAACCAACTGTACAGATCACGACGAGCGGAAGCGCGGATCGATCTGGTATTATGTTGGCGATTAGTCGTACTTACGTCGAGGTTGCAGGTTGAGTTACCTTGATTACACGGCTTACGTGACGTCTTGCACGTGCTGGCATTTCTAATTCTAGTGTTACATACTTATACGTGTAGGCCTACTTATCCGTGCATGGTTGGTTAATTATCCCCTTTCTTCCTCAATGGTTATAATTATGCCATGGTGTTCATACGTTGCTACTTATTCCTGCATGGACTTATAATTACACACAGCACGTAATTATTGGTAACGACACGAGGTGACTGCGGAGTGCAAGTTGCGCTGCCCTATGCGAAATCTGATCCCTGATGAGTAGGCCGCTTCCGGTCACCATACTTCAGACTTCAGACCTGTACGTTATGAAAACGCGGCTGCGCTCCGTAATAATCATCGCATCCCATGTCAGGAATCCGGTGCCGCCACAATCATCGTTTCGCTTTAGGCCTGGCTCATCATCGAGTGACCTAGCTATAACAAGACGCACAGTCATGGCAGGGCTCGGTGAACACGAACAATGATAGAATCCGACATAATAGGCCTTTATCAAGATTCAAGCTGCACATTCAAGTATTGTGACAAAACAGTAATCCGTATCCATACAATGAACCTGAACTCTGAAGTCTTTGACCTAGTACTAGTAGTAGTACCATGGTAGTACTAGGTAAGTAGGGCCTAGGTCTGTAGAGTTCAGTGGCCCGCGGCCTGGTTTTCATCTTGAGGCTATTCCGTCGGACCTATGATTGGGACGCCCTCTTTAGGGGAACCCTATCAGTATCAGACGGGACTGCCAACCCCCCCCCCCCGAAAAGTCAGACCCTTATCAACAAAGGACGTAGGGCCCGACGTATGCGGAAGTGAAAGTTAGTTTACTCTCAGCGAGCCATTTAATCCATGCCCGTGATGTGAGCTGTTCCAGTTGCCCTCGCCTCAGATGTCTCGGGCTCAAGATAATTTCGCCGGAGAAGGAATTTAATCGGCCGAGAAAAAAAAGTCTGGCTGATCGGACTGACGGGCCCTGGGGGCGTGGAGGTTTTTTCGTCCGGGTTGCAGCGCTTCTGCCACGCCGTCTCTGGGGCCGTTTCCACGGTAGGCTCTGCTCAGGCGTCCCGCTGGATCTGGACCCGCTGATTTGGGGGAGTTTGGGCGCAGTTATCGTGCGCTCCATGGAGACAGATTGGCCCCGGAGGAAGGAAAAACCATGGCCTGTACATGGATGTTTTACTCACTGGTGGTGGTGATGGCTTCTGTCGCTGTAGGGATTGACAGCAGGTAAACATAAACTGTAATTCCTCGATTCTCCGTAAGAAATAAACAGCGGACGTTGATGGGGAAGCATGTGCATCCATGGAGAAAGAAAATGCTGTACATTGTTTCCGATGTAGTCCGAGCATGGAGGAATGGTCCGAGTAACTTGGACCCTTACAATCGCCCTCGCGCCCGATCTCCTGAATTTCTTTTTTAAAGGTCGATTGTAAGGGTCCAAGTTACTCGGACTTTTTCCGATGCATGTATTCTGAAATCATGTTGGGGATTTTTCAATTCATTTTCACTTCAGTCAAACTGTTACACATATGTTTCATTAGTCAGCTTTTGGAGTTGCCTCCATTAATTAATCATTATGTACTCTTGCCATCCCTTTCTGGCCTTTGGTTAAATTAAGGATGCCTAGTAATAAATATTTAAAAACACAATGTGTTACGAAGAAACCTAGTTTTATATGTAGGTAGTCCTGAAGACATTTGACGACGATTTGTCTCTCCAAATACTAGGTACTGTTTTGTGTCTTGAACTTGAGTTGAAGGGTCTTGAACTTGAAGTGTCTTGATTTTGAAACCTGTGTCTTGAACTTGAAGTGTGATCATGGTAATCAGATTTTGTCTTTAAATATCATAACTATCAAAATGTACTGTGCTTCATCACATACGGTTAATAGGGTTCAAATCAATGGGGTTCTGAATCAAGTGAGCTTTGTTTATAGGGAGTAATTGAGAAATTTGGTAGCTGCTTCAATGACAACTTTTGCATTGATTTTCCAGACTGCTCAGAGTGAAGCGGATCGTGTGCGGTGGTGGTCGCCTGTCTATGGTGAATGAGGTCTGCAGATGGAATGGTAATTTATCAAAAGAGGATTTCATGGAAACTGTGATGGATTTTTTTTTATTGTTAACTGAACAGCCATGGAAATCATTTTTGAGTTTGACTGGACTGGGATTGGAACCTGAGGTCCTGGCGCTGTAGCAGGGACCATTTTCATTGAGTTACAATGTACCCAAGCACCAAAATATTCATGAAAAGCCTTGCCAGTTAAAGTATCACATAATTTGTTTTATTCTAAGTGTGCCGCATTTTCAAACACATGTCAATGGCAATGAACTTCACGTGATTGATTACAGGTCAACTCGCTCCCTGACCAACTCGCCCCCTGACCAACTCCCCGACCAACTCGCCCCTGACCAAGTCCCTGACCAACTCGCCCCCTGACCAACTCCCTGACCAACTCGCCCCCTTGACCAACTCGCCCCCTGACCAACTCCCAGACCAACTCGCCCCCTGACCAACTCCCCGACCAACTCGCCCCCTGACCAACTCCCTGACCAACTCACCCCCTGACCAACTCCCTGACCAACTTGCCCCCTTGACCAACTCGCCCCCTGACTAACTCTCCCCCTGGCCAACTCGCCCCCTGACCAACTTGACCGCAGACAAACTTACCCCCTGACCAACTCGTCCCCTGACCAACTCGCCCCCTGACAAACCACCGCCTGACAAACATGCCCCCAGACAAACTTACCCCCTGACCAACTCGTCCCCTGACCAACTCGCCCCCTGACCAACTCGCCCCCTGACAAACTCACCCCCTGACAAACATGCCCCCAGACAAACTTACCCCCTGACCAACTCGTCCCCTGATCAACTCGTCCCCTGACCGACTTTTCCCCTGACCAACTCACCCTATGAGGCCTCCACTTACCTCGACCCAACTACGTATATGGTAATCATTTCTATACAATGTGTATATTGGACGACAACCAGGTGGGCGAGTCGGTCAGAGTGTGAGTTGCCAAAGGGGTCGAGTTGGCCAGGAGGCATGTTGGTTGACCTGTTTCCAAGTGATCTGAGGTGGGATGGGGGTCTTTTTGAGAGGGCTCTCTGTTCCAGACTTTGAATGTGGTTGAGGAATCGGCATGACAGGGTTTTGTTCATCATGGATCCTTCATGTTTATACCAAGGTTTTCTTACAATGACGGTTAAAAGTCTTTTTGATGGTGCTCATTCTCCGCTGACTTTGAATAAGGAAGTGGATGTTATGTGTGTCATGAATATGAACACCTCTTGCCTGCAGTTTTGTTTACAATCAAGGCTTCTCATGAGTAGGGGAGTCTCTGATTGAATGATGTTGAGGAAGTGGATGTTACATCAGTGGTTGTCCAATTGAATTATCTTTTCATGTTTTCCAGGTCGCTTTTTCCTGCCAATTTAACCTCTTTACGGCTCTTCTTCCCCAGATTTGGAGTGTGCATGTGTGGCGGGTGCCTTTTGCAGTTGGGCTACGCACATTTGCGAAGTCTGCCAGCCCCCGTCCGCCAACTGCACCTCTCGCTGCGCGTACGAGTGCCTGAACGGAGGCCACTGCGACCAGGCCACCGGCACCTGCCTCTGCCCCCCTGGCCACGGGGGACTTGACTGCGGCAGCCCTGCCGCAGGGCTGAAGCCTCCAGCTACGGCGACGACGATGACCAAGCGCCCGCAGGTGCCAGGCGCCTGCGGGCAGCGGAAGTGTCTGAACGGCGGCACCTGCCACGGCGGGGATGGCGGGCCTGATGGGGGCACCTGCGTCTGTCCCGTGGGCTACTACCTGCCCGACTGCAGTCTCTGCCTCCCCCGGGTCCATCCCCGCAAGTGTCTGGATCACTGCGACATGGTGTGCGATCACGGTGACTGTCTGACTGAGCACCGGAAGTGTCACTGCTCTCTAGGTATGACCCGAGACAGAAAGATAGAGAAAGACAAGAGAGAGAGATAGAGACAGAAAGAGAGAGAGACAAGAGAGAAAGAGAGATAGAGAGAGAGAGAGAGAGAGAGAGAGAGAGAGAGAGAGAGAGAGAGAGAGAGAGGGGGGGAAGAGAGAGATGAGAGAGAGAGAGAGAGGGAAAGAGAGAGACAAGAGAGAAAGAGAGAGAGATTGAGAGAGGGAAAGAGAGAGATGAGAGAGAGATGAGAGAGAGAGGGGGAAAGAGAGAGAGACAAGAGAGAAAGAGAGAGAGATATAGAGAGGGAAAGAGAGAGATGAGAGAGAGATAGAGAGGGAAAGAGAGAGAGAGAGAGAGGGAAAAAGAGTGAAGAGAGATATAGAGAGAGAAAAAAGAGAGAGATAGAGAGAGACAAGATAGAGAGATAGAGGGAAAGAGAGAGAGAGAGGGAAAGAGAGAGAGAAGAGAGATATAGAGAGAGAGAAAAAAGAGAGAGATGGAGAGAGACAAGAAAGAGATAGAGAGAGAGAGACAAGAGAGAGATAGAAAGAGACAAGATAGAGAGATACAGAGGGAAAGAGAGAGACAAGAGAGAAAGAGAGAGGGATAGAGAGGGAAAGAGAGAGATAGAGAGGGAAAGAGAGAGAGACAAGAGAGAGTGAGAGATAGAGAGGGAAAGAGAGAGAGAGACAAGAGAGAGAGAGATAGAGAGGGAAAGAGAGAGAGAAGAGAGAGAGACAAGAGAGAGATAGAGGGAGACAGATAGAGAGATAGAGTGGGAAAGAGAGAGAGAGACAAGAGAAAGAGAGATAGAGAGGGAAAGAGAGAGACGAGAGAGAGAGAGACAGACAAAGAGACAGAGAGACAAAGAGAGAAAGATAGAGAGAGATAAACAGAGAGAGTCAGACAGACAGACAGATTCAGACACGGCAACATAGACAATAGACAAAGACAAAGAGAAAAAGATAAAGAGAGACACAGAGGGTAACAGAGAGACATGGACATACAGAGAGACATAGACAGCAGAGAGACAGACAGAAACAGAAACAGAGATGAGTGAGATTCTGAAAATAGACATTAGTTTCATTCTTTAATAGTAGGCCTTCAATGTACAGGTACATGTAGGTTTTCAAGAACTGCTCTATTCAATTGGACCCAGACCAGGGCTGGATTTCACAAAACCTTAAGATGCATCGTAACTCAACTTTCGATGGATAACCCATCGCATGTTGTGATAGGTCAAATGGTTTCTGTGCATCTCTCATTGTCTTGCGATTGATCGTACAATGGGTTTGGTGAAATGGACAGCAGGTCCGTTTGCCTTTCACTCGTCATAAGACAGGGCATTCCCTCTTTTGACAAGTCTCTTAATTCATTTAATTAAACAGAAATGAACTGAGTCGTGTGAAGATGTCTGGGATGCCTATTCACATTGACAGTCACTTCAATGACCCTATTCAGTATGTGCACAATGACCCTGATTCAGTGTACTACAGTGGCAGCAGTTGGTACTGGCAATAAGCCTGGCTTGACCATTCCACCTGGAAGTCAATTAGAGGCTTATGTTGAGAGGATGATTATTCTGATGCTCATCATTACTTCCCAAATGGAAGTCAGAGGCCAGATTCCAAATTATTCCAAACATAATGGGAGGATTCCTTGATGATTATGATCAGTCAGCTCCTTCTAATCAAGCAGTCATCATGATTGCCACTGCCAAGTATTCTCAAAACCAACACCTCCTCTAAGAAGACACAATCCTATACGTAATGTCACTGCTCACCACAAAAAGCCTGCTTGCATTGTACAAGCAATCCTCCATCATGCAAGGCCCTGAAATCCTACAATGCTGTCCTGTCCTGTTGTGACTCCCCACCTCTCCTCCCCTCTTCCCCCCCCCCCCTCTTCCCCCTCCCCCTCATCGCAGATTACACCGGCGTGGACTGCAGTCTGTGCATCCCGGCCGTGGCTCACGGCAACTGCACCGCCTACTGCTCGCCGATGTGCCGCAACGGCGCCACCTGCAACACGGCCACGGGCAAGTGCGAGTGCAAGGGCGGCTGGCGGGGCGAGGACTGCCGGCAGGCCTGCCCCCATGGCACCTTCGGCCCCAACTGCCTCCGGCTCTGCCGCTGCCCGGCGGGGCCTTGCGACCCGGTCACGGGCCAGTGCCTGTGTGACCGCGGGCATTTCACCGGGAGCCAAGGGGACTGCAAACCGCCCTGCGACTGCCTGCTGGACGGAGTGTGCTATCCCAAGGACAGCTGCCAAGATGGTAAGCAAATCATTGCACTAAATGAATACGAATCTTAAAATTTAGTGGGCCTGACGTTTCGATCCTAGCAGGACCTTTCTCAAAGGCAGAGTGACAAGGACAACACAGATACATGTCACAAAGACTTACAATGCATCGTAACTCAACTTACGATGGGTTTTAACCCATCGTAAGTTGCGACAGGCTGTATGGTGTCTGTGCATCGCTCGTCGTCTTACGATTGATCGCAAGTTGCGATGAGTTTGGTGAAATCGACAGCAGATCGGCTGACTCAATTGAACATTTCATCAATTTTGTTACTCATACGTATGTATATTTGTCTCATGTATTTGTTACTCATATTTGTCTATAGATCCATCTTCATCCATCCAGATTTTTTCCGTAGTCAAATCTCTATTGCCATCACATACATGTACCCGGGGTACCTGTACATGTAGATCCTAGACTCATGGTCATGTTATTGATTAAGTACCGGTACTGTAATTTGACAGGGCTGCCCTGAACTCGATAATCCTGATCTGGTGAATTACTACCACCAACTACTAATATGTTTTTTTATAATGAGGTTTATGTCACAAGGTGAACTTATAAATTAGAGGAATTACTCTGAAAAACCCAGGTGGGTTCTTGAAGAAACATAACTTTAATAGTGACTGCCCATACAGCTTGCACGTAATGGTGTTCAAGCGTCAGTGAGCAATTGGGATATAGTAATGATAATGATGAATAAGTCGGTATTGAATGTGCGTGTGAATGAATGAAACATAACGACAATAGACCGATTACGCGACCTATGCTTACGTGCCATCACGTGACTTATAGCGGGTATCTCATTTGGTGCATAACAGGAGTGGAAATGAGCAAATAAGATTATCATTTTGTCCACATTCTTCTCTGTACATTTCCACCGCTGCTCTGTGCCAAATGAGATGAAAAAATAAGCACTATAAGTCACGTGATGGCATGTAAACACTGGTCACGCAATCGGTCTATTAAGGCCTTTTCAGACGACGCTCTCAAGCATTGGTGACCTTTCACACGATAATACCTTTGCATGATTTCTCGTACATGAGACATTTTCTCAAGCCTTGAGAGTTGTTTTTTTTCAGCGTCATGTGAAAAGGGCTTTCGTTGCTAACCCGGCTCCAGCCATGCCAGCAGTTCAGGCGAACTCGGTCTATTACCAAATATCCTCCCCCACTCCCTTGTACATTCATATTCGTCCATGGATTTGTGCGAAATGAGACCAAGTGAATGTGTTCTCACATCTCCTAAAAAAACATCGGCAAAACTTTGGACTGTCCCACTGCAATAATGATAACTTCTGCTGCTGACTTCCCCCACTTTTCATAGGCCTCCATTAAACTGCTTCCAGACCGCTGACACTATGAACATCTAAACTGTGAAAATGTGGTGAAAATGTCATTTAGCCGTGAAAAGAAAATTCACCGTGTTTTCACCCCTATTTCATGGCACACAGTTAGCCAAGTCATTTTCACGGTGTTTTCACCAGTGGTCTCCAAGGCCACATTCCTGGTGGTAAATGGCTAGAGGCAATTTAAAAGTACAGTACCTCTATGGGGCCTGGTGGTCACTACTGGTAATTGAATTAGCCATCCCTCAAGGCTGGAGCTAGCTTGCCACTGTAGATATTCACGGTTTTTTTCATGGTCTCTTTAGTGACCAGAAGATGTCCTTATCAGGTCAGAGAGACGATTATTGTAAATTCACTGTAAAATGCACCGTGAAATCACAGTGACTTTAGTTTCACGGCAAAATGACATTTTCACCCCTTTTTCACGGTTTAGTTGTTCATGTGTGAATAGGTTCCCTTCCTGACCAAAAAAAAATGGAACATGATTATTAGATTGTTTTGCTGCAATGACGACCTTCTCTGTCTACGGTACCTCTCTGATCCAACCCGTTATTTGGCATTCAGATTCCTCTGTGCCTTATCTCTAATGAGACCAATTAAAAAAAAAATTCCCCTTCCTCGTTACAAAAATCGTACAGGGTCCTGCACGGGGTCTCCACCTCTTCCTGTTGTTGCCTCATTGCCACAATTGGATTAAAGTTAACCCCCACAAAGAACTATGAAGTAGTGGTTGCTCTATCATACTTGATGAGCAGTGGGGGAGGGACTCAGATCTCGACCTTTCATCAGTCATGGATTTCAGTGAGAGCTAGTATTATCCACGTCAAAAAGCCTTATTAACAACCCTAACCTTCCCAAATCCTGCAGAATCCTATTTGCCTTTTGCAGGATTCTGCAGGATTCAGGGCACGAGAGAGTTGACATGTTGCAGGATTGTGCAGGATTCAGGGCATTAGGGTTTATGTCACAGTAGGAAAATGCAGGATACAGGCCACTAGTATCAAAGTGCTGGAGAAGGATTTTGCAGGAATGAGGGCAAGTGACAGTTGACACACTGTAGGAATGTGCAGGATTGAGGGCATAAGGCGATTTTGTCTGTAGGAAAATGCAGGATGCTGGTAACAATTCGAACGTCGTTGTGGCTTTTGTGAAGAGATTATCCGTTCGAAAAAGGGCCCATTGTTCTAAGCTGAAAAGAGTCTTAGTTTAGAATGTGGACTAAAACTCCATAAGCTCAGTGCAGGATTTTGCAGGATTCAGGAAATGGTCCACAGTAGCCAGTACTGCAGGATTTTGCAGGATTCAGGTTATATCTTACAAAAAATTGGTAGGGGGTGAGGGTTTTTTAAACCATGCTTTGTGACATTGTTTGGCAAGCTGTGAAGCTAAGCAAGCCTGTATTATAGGACCACACATCTATCACTCCATCTGTCAGTCAACATGACATTATAAACTTGATAATGTCCCGTGGTTGGTAAGTGCCGTGGATAATACGACTTGTAACATTCTTGTAGTTTGGTCATTGGACACGAGAAGAATGAATTAAGCTCAGTTGGGTAACCTGAACGATGATTCTTTTATTATAATTAAAGTGTTAACTGGTTAACGTCTGTGTCTGTTGTTGTGTTTTATCCTCAAAGGATTCATTGTCACCCTAGTACTGTATACATGTACGTAGGTTCTTTGTTAAAATCCTCGCTGGAACTTGCTTTGAAACTTCAGGCCCTCTCCATTTGTTGAGATTTGTTTAATTTGGATCAAAGTTAAGAAGCAGTTTGCAACATTTTTGAATATGAAGCCCTTTTAACACTGCAGAGCCAATCCCCGGGGAATAAATTCCCACAAAAAATCCTGGGGATTTTTTCTCCAGTGTGAAAACCCCTTATAGTATTTTTTCAGTCCAATCGGAGTTGATGGAAGGAAACTGATTGGTAAGTGTGAGGTACTTTATAGAGAGCCAAAACTTAACTTCTTTCAATTTTCATCTTCCTCCCCCCTTTTTTTTCTCCTTTTTTCTTTCTGTTCTAGTAGGGAAAAAGCCAGTGCCTACGCCAGCCATCTCTGGCACGACACCTGCCGGTGAACTCCGGAGCAAGGAGAAGGATAAGTCAACGGGCGACGGCCAGCCCTCCATGATGATGCCAGTCATTGTGACGTCCGGCGGGGTCGTCGTTCTGCTGATTGTCGTGGTCATCCTTGTCGTCTGCCTAGCCAGAAGTCGACGTGAGAGGACCAGATTCAGGTGACTTTGGCCCCCCCCTCCCTCCCTCCCTCCCTCCATCCTTAAATTAAAGCCACAATATAATATTTGAAAGATCAGAAAACATCGATGTCCACCAATTTCCTTCTAATTTACACAGTTTGTAGATGGTCATGATAGATCCTCATGTTGAAATCTTACGGTGTGGGATTTCTCGAGAAATCTTCACACGAACATCGACAAATAGTTTTATAACTCGCGAGTAATAAACTATTTCTTACACTACAGAAAGGTGTGAAACCGGGATTGTTATTTGCCTTTTTCTACTTTCTCAGATCACCATTTGAGCTAAAACCTTCACAGGATTGCTTTTAGGGGATGTTTAATGGTTTAACACACAAACTGTGGCAATCTTTTGACCTTTACCAATGTTGTTTAGGGCTTTTAAACCTTTGAGGGCCTGAGGTTTCAATTCTAGCAAGCACTCCTTTCTCAAAGACAGAGCAGAATTAAGTTTGATTGAAGCATCTGGGTGTCTTGATTCTTGAAATTGTTTAGCATGCAGTTCGCATAAGTTGAAGTATTAGTCTTATTTTAAATCTGAAGTTAACACAAAAACTGTTGCAAACTACTCACTGACTAAAATGACCTGCAATACGTGTCTGTACATAAATTTTAAAATTTAGAGGGCCTGATTTTTTATCCTAGCAGGACCTTTCTCTTTGCCTTTGAGAAAGATCCTGCTAGAATTGAAATGTCAGGCCCTCTAACTTTTGAGATTTATTTCAAATCTAATAACTGAGGAGCCAAAGGTGCCATCATATTGATAAGAAGTGGTCTCAAGCTCAACAAAAAACGTGCAAGTTGATCAGTAAAAACAGTTAGCTTTATAATAATAATAATTATGATAAACTGCATTTGTATAGCCCATTATGAATCAAAGATTCCTCAGGAATCCCTCAAGGAGAGAAAGGTTCTGCTAGGACCGTTGCCTTTGAGAAAGGTTCTGCTAGGACCGTTGCCTTTGAGAAAGGTTCTGCTAGGACCGTTGCCTTTGAGAAAGGTCCTGCTAGGACTGTTGCCTTTGAGAAAGGTCCTGCTAGGACCGTTGCCTTTGAGAAAGGTCCTGCTAGGACCGTTGCCTTTGAGAAAGGTTCTGCTAGGACCGTTGCCTTTGAGAAAGGTCCTGCTAGGACCGTTGCCTTTGAGAAAGGTTCTGCTAGGACCGTTGCCTTTGAGAAAGGTCCTGCTAGGACCGTTGCCTTTGAGAAAGGTCCTGCTAGGACCGTTGCCTTTGAGAAAGGTCCTGCTAGGACCGTTGCCTTTGAGAAAGGTCCTGCTAGGACCATTGTCTTTGAGAAAGGTTCTGCTAGGACCGTTGCCTTTGAGAAAGGTCCTGCTAGGACCGTTGCCTTTGAGAAAGGTCCTGCTAGGACCGTTGCCTTTGAGAAAGGTTCTGCTAGGACCGTTGCCTTTGAGAAAGGTCCTGCTAGGACCGTTGCCTTTGAGAAAGGTCCTGCTTGGACCGTTGCCTTTGAGAAAGGTTCTGCTAGGACCGTTGCCTTTGAGAAAGGTCCTGCTAGGACCGTTGCCTTTGAGAAAGGTCCTGCTAGGACCGTTGCCTTTGAGAAAGGTCCTGCTAGGACCGTTGCCTTTGAGAAAGGTCCTGCTAGGACCGTTGCCTTTGAGAAAGGTCCTGCTAGGACCGTTGCCTTTGAGAAAGGTCCTGCTAGGACCGTTGCCTTTGAGAAAGGTTCTGCTAGGACCGTTGCCTTTGAGAAAGGTCCTGCTAGGACCGTTGCCTTTGAGAAAGGTCCTGCTTGGACCGTTGCCTTTGAGAAAGGTCCTGCTAGGAACGTTGCCTTTGAGAAAGGTCCTGCTAGGATTGATTTGACTGTCAGTGGGAGCTCATTCCATTTGGGTAAAGCGAGCACGAGTGACTATTGCAAGAGGATGAGCATTTGCAAAAGATCTGGTCACTCTCAATGTGTGGCCTGACTGGTCTCCACCGTCAACTTCCCTCACATCCCCCGTCCATCTGTCACCACTTCCCCCGTCGGTGCAAGGCCTCGGTCCTGCATATATCACTGACCTCAATGGATAAGCACACCAGAACAGCTGACAACATGGGTCATCATGCTTACTCATTGCATGCATGCATTACGGATACCCATCCAACATAGATTATTTTATACACATTTGCGTTAACTCCTTAGGCCTGCCCTGTGCGGGATACACTGCAGCATGTGTGTGTGTTACAGCCACTTTGCACTCTATGAAAATGGAAGATTGATTGAGGCCATCCATTCCAGTTGCACTTTATAATTTGTTATGACAAGCTTCTCTGTGAGAGTTGCCAAAATTATCCTTTGAGATAATTGAGATAATCTGCCTTAAGTTGAGAAAAGTCCTGCTAGGATCGAAACGTCAGGCCCACTAAATTTTAAGATTTACATTTTGGTAATTTTAGTCAGTTAGCAGTTTGCAACATTTTTGTATATCACCCTAAAATTATCCTTTGTGAAGAAGCTGGATGAGGCTGAACACGAGTCCCTTCACCCTCACAATACATACATGTATGTCAAATTGTCATTTTTATCTGTGACTCAGCTTAATATTTACCGGCTGTTGTTGAAGATGCTGCTGGGAAGGCTTCCTTGCCGCAGCATCACTATATTATGTCATGTACAGTATTAGCATTTAGCAGTCATGGCTGAAGGATCTGCTGAGGGAGTTTCAGTGTAGCATCATGTTTGTGTTAGGAGCCATGGTGGGAGATGTTTTTCAATGTATTTCAGTGCTGTGACCATCGTTATTGCTAGCTACGGCTGTGGGTGTTGCTAAGAAGGTCACCGTGCGGGAAAATCCATATCCATAGTCATGAATATGCATCTGGTCATAATGGCTATAGAAAAATTGCTGAGAAAACAGAACCTCCAGATTGGAGATATACCCCTCCTAGCATGAGTTTGTGTTGATAAGAACTCAAGAGCTTTCTTGTATGTAAGGTTCTCTGTATTGTATTACATGCTGCTACGCCTTCCTGAATGGGCATGCAGTTGTACATGAAGCATCCCTTGTGCATACAGCCATACACATCTATGGTAAATTATCCTACTCTAGCTTCACCTTTTGCCCACAATCCAGGCAAGTGTTGTTTTCGTGTGGAAATGAACACTGCCTGAACTCCAGGAACTTGATCCCCCTGCAAACCGGATAGGAACCAACCAAGGTGTCAACACATTTCCCTGTAAACGTACCTACCTCCTGTTACATCCCCGTATCCTGAGTGAATGCCATGAGAGGAATGTACATGTACATGTATGTCACGAAGGCCAGTGGCCAAGTTTTCTTTTTCTTGTATCTTGGGTGGCTAGCCTTGCCAGCAGATAGCCATACGGATATCTGGGTGGCCCAGAGCGTCAATGCAAAGGGGTTTGAGTTCTAAGATGTAGGCTGTATATGTTACTCCCATAGTATATCTGGGATGACCAACGATGACATCTCTGTTTTAAGTTGGCCTCTTGATGTACGTACATTGTCTTATGACCACTGATATCTGGGTCTCTGACTGTGTGACCCTGGTCTCATCCTAAGTGGAGAGTGCCAATACTGTAGTACCAACTCAATTCCAAGGACCCGGCTTTGGCTTTGGCTTGGGCTCTGGCTCTGTATCTGTCATCCAGAAGCAGCAAGTTTCTTCTTCAAAACCACGACCAAGGGCTCTCCCTGCTACGCTAGAATGGACCAAAGAAATAGAGACATAAAAGGAGCTGTTGCCTTCATCTGGTGTTTTCTTTAAGGCCCCATGCAATTCAATCACGAAAGACACTTGTCTACAGCACTAACTACATGTACATGTCCACGAAGGCAAACACTCATTGAATTACACACTAAAAGCGTACGTTTCACAGTTAAAGGTTTTAATACAACATTGGTTGAAGTCAAAAGATTGCCATAGTTTGTGTGTTAAACCATTCAACATTGAAAAAAAAATTCTACGAAGGTTTAAGCTCAAATGTTAATCTGAGAAAGTAGAAAAAGGCAACAAAATGTCACATATTTCGCACTGTTCGGTAGTGTAAAACTAGTTTATCACTCGCGAGTAATAAACTATTTATCGATGTTTGAATGAAGATTCCTCAAGAAGTACAGCATCCCAGATCATAAGATTTCAACATGAGGATTCTATCATGACCATCTACACAAGTGTAAATTAGAAGGAAATCTGTGGACATCGATGTTTTCCAATCTTCCAAGGCCACTGAATCAGAATCAGAGATCTCATTTCTGTTAATTTGTTTATACGTCTGCAATCAAACCGGAGCATAAAAACATGGTGGCCCTTTGTGCTGCTACCCTCCGGTTTCCTCTTTCCTTCCCCATTGATGATTTGTGATTGGATTGCTGTATTGTCTGAACAGGAAACCGGGCCGGACTGAGGAAGTGGAGAGGGTGCCTATGACCGTTTCCGTTGCAGGTGAGTGGCCAAACTTGACTCCTCTGCTCTCAGCCAGATGAAAATAAAAGACTAGTGCATTATACTTCCTCCAGATTTGGGTCAATCACCACAGTAGATGGATTACTAAACATCAACTCCAAACTTGTCGTTCGCTTTGTTCATGAGTCCCTGCAGGCATGCTTACATACCCTCTGATCCGTGTCTCGCCTGTGCATCCTTTCTTTGATATCTTCCTTCACCTAAGCTTTACAGGCTCTTCCTTTCTTCCCCCCTTTCCTCTCTGTCTGTCTGTCTCCCAGCTTCTATAACTCCTCCTTATGTCTGTCATCTGACATCCCAGACAGTGTGGCTCAAATATATTTTGTTTATAGCAATTGACATTTGTCGCTTCACCTCTGGGGAAGAGTGTACCAGCAGAAACAGATGTTGGGGCCTCTTTTTATCAGAGCCCTGAGAATTTCACTTCAAGTTTTGGCTAAAGATTGTAAGAGTTCTTCACATCTGGGACAGTCAAATATGTATTGCCCTGTGGCTTGGCTGTCTAGATCTGGCCTGCTCATACATGTAGCCTCTGTCTGCATATGTTATAAAAATTGGCAGTGGGTGAGTGGGCAGAGAGGCAGGATTCCTGAAGGTAAAGCAATGACCATGAATGATTTCCTGAACATAGAGCAGGACCGAATAGCAAATAATTATCATCAAAAAGACTGAAAATCTATGCTGCTTAGGTGCAATATGTTTTTTGGAAAGTCACCCAACACAAGGCCTCAAAAGTCTACTCAAGGTGAGGGCTAAAAGAGAGGAATGAGGAGAAAAACCAGGAGCAAACTAGATCACGAGGAAGAAAGATGAACGAATAGTTACATTATTTGCATCTATAGTACAGAAGCAGGCTGGAAAGCTATGAAAGTAGTTCAAAATAGAATGTACCGTAAAATATAAGCCTTCATATGTGTTCTTCCATTGAATTAAATGTTCTCTTTATCTTAGCTCGGTGCTTTGTAATTGTGGCATTTAACATGTCAGGTATCTGAGAGCCCTCTGACATTGATCGGACTTTCGGTAGACACGTTGAAGTCATTTTTAGCCCCCTCAAAAAAACGTGATTTTTGGCCCGATTTATGACATGTTCGACAGGTCCGCTCCTGTCAGATTTTTTATTTTTTGACCCAAAATCACTTTTCCCAGATTTCTCTGAAAATTAATCCTCAGGTATCTGAGAGCCCTCTAACATGGATCAGACTTTCGGTAGATCACTTGAAGTCATTTTTGGCCCCCTCAAAAAAACGTGATTTTTGGCCCAATTTCTAACATGTTCGACAGGTCCGCTCCTGTCAGATTTTTTATTTTTTGACCCAAAATCACTTTTCCCAGATTTCTCTGAAAATTAATCCTCAGGTATCTGAGAGCCCTCTAACATGGATCAGACTTTCGGTAGATCACTTGAAGTCATTTTTGGCCCCCTCAAAAAAACGTGATTTTTGGCCCAATTTCTAACATGTTGGACAGGTCCGCTCCTGTCAGAATTTTCAGTTTTTGACCCAAAATCAATTTTCCCAGATTTCTCTGAAAATGACTCCTTAGGTATCTGAGAGCACTCTGACATGGATCAGACTTTCGGTAGACCAGTTGAAGTCATTTTTGGCCCCCTCAAAAAAAATTGATTTTTGGCCCGATTTATGAAATGTTTGACAGGTCCGCTTCTGTCAGATTTCTTATTTTTTGACCCAAAATCACTTTTCCAAGATTTCTCTGAAAATTAATCCTCAGGTATCTGAGAGCCCTCTAACATAGATCAGACTTTCGGTAGATCACTTGAAGTCATTTTTGGCCCCCTCAAAAAAACTTAATTTTTGGCCTAATTTTTGACTTGTTCGACAGGTCTGCTCCTGTCAGAATTTTCAGTTTTCGACCCAAAATCAGTTTTCCCAGATTTCCCTGAAAATGACTCCTCGGGTATCTGAGAGCCCTCTGACATGGATCGGACTTTCGGTAGACCAGTTGAAGTCATTTTTGGCCCCCTCAATAAAAGTTGATTTTTGGCCCAATTTTTGACGTGTTCGACAGGTCCACTCCTGTCAGAATTTTCAGTTTTCGACCCAAAATCAGTTTTCCCAGATTTCTCTGAAAATGACTCCTCAGGTATCTGAGAGCCCTCTGACATGGATCGGACTTTCGGTAGACCAGTTGAAGTCATTTTTGGCCCCCTCAATAAAAGTTGATTTTTGGCCCAATTTTTGACGTGTTCGACAGGTCCACTCCTGTCAGAATTTTCAGTTTTCGACCCAAAATCAGTTTTCCCAGATTTCTCTGAAAATGACTCCTCAGGTATCTGAGAGCCCTCTGACATGGATCGGACTTTCGGTAGACTGGTTGAAGTCATTTTTGGCTCCCTAAAAAAACTTGATTTTTGGCCCAATTTTTGACATGTTCGACAGGTCCGCTCCTGTCAGAATTTTCAGTTTTCGACCCAAAATTACTTTTCCCAGATTTCTCTGAAAATTAATCCTCAGGTATCTGAGAGCCCTCTAACATGGATCAGACTTTCGGTAGATCACTTGAAGTCATTTTTGGCCCCCTCAAAAAAACGTGATTTTTGGCCCAATTTCTAACATGTTGGACAGGTCCGCTCCTGTCAGAATTTTCAGTTTTTGACCCAAAATCAATTTTCCCAGATTTCTCTGAAAATGACTCCTTAGGTATCTGAGAGCACTCTGACATGGATCAGACTTTCGGTAGACCAGTTGAAGTCATTTTTGGCCCCTCAAAAAAAGTTGATTTTGGGCCCAATTTCTGACATGTTCGAGAGGTCCTCTCCTGTCACATTTTTTTCAGTTTTCGACCCAAAATCACTTTCCCAGATTTCTCTGAAAATGACTCCTCAGGTATCTGAGAGCCCTCTGACATGGATCGGACTTTCGGTAGACCAGTTGAAGTCATTTTTGGCCCCTCAAAAAAAGTTGATTTTGGGCCCAATTTCTGACATGTTCGAGAGGTCCTCTCCTGTCACATTTTTTTCAGTTTTCGACCCAAAATCACTTTTCCCAGATTTCTCTGAAATTTAATCCTCAGGTATCTGAGACCCCTCTGACATGGATCGGACTTTCGGTAGACCAGTTGAAGTCATTTTTGGCTCCCTCAAAAAAGTTGATTTTTGGCACAATTTCTGACATGTTCGACAGGTCCGCTCCTGTCAGATTTTTCAGTTTTCGACCCAAAATCACTTTTCCCAGATTTCTCTGAAATTTAATCCTCAGGTATCTGAGACCCCTTTGACATGGATCGGACTTTCGGTAGACCAGTTGAAGTCATTTTTGGCCCCTCAAAAAAAGTTGATTTTGGGCCCAATTTCTGACATGTTCGAGAGGTCCTCTCCTGTCACATTTTTTTCAGTTTTCGACCCAAAATCACTTTTCCCAGATTTCTCTGAAATTTAATCCTCAGGTATCTGAGACCCCTCTGACATGGATCGGACTTTCGGTAGACCAGTTGAAGTCATTTTTGGCTCCCTCAAAAAAGTTGATTTTTGGCACAATTTCTGACATGTTCGACAGGTCCGCTCCTGTCAGATTTTTCAGTTTTCGACCCAAAATCACTTTTCCCAGATTTCTCTGAAATTTAATCCTCAGGTATCTGAGACCCCTTTGACATGGATCAGACTTTCGGTAGACCAGTTGAAGTCATTTTCGACTCCCTCAAACAAAGTTGATTTTTGGCACAATTTTTGACATGTTCGACAGGTCCGCTCCTGTCAGATTTTTCAGTTTTCGACCCAAAATCACTTTTCCCAGATTTCTCTGAAATTTAATCCTCAGGTATCTGAGACCCCTTTGACATGGATCAGACTTTCGGTAGACCAGTTGAAGTCATTTTCGGCTCCCTCAAACAAAGTTGATTTTTGGCACAATTTTTGACATGTTCGACAGGTCCGCTCCTGTCAGATTTTTCAGTTTTCGACCCAAAATCACTTTTCCCAGATTTCTCTGAAATTTAATCCTCAGGTATCTGAGACCCCTTTGACATGGATCAGACTTTCGGTAGACCAGTTGAAGTCATTTTCGGCTCCCTCAAACAAAGTTGATTTTTGGCACAATTTTTGACATGTTTGACAGGTCCGCTCCTGCCAGATTTTTCAGTTTTCGACCCAAAATCACTTTTCCCAGATTTCTCTGAAATTTAATCCTCAGGTATCTGAGACCCCTTTGACATGGATCGGACTTTCGGTAGACCAGTTGAAGTCATTTTCGGCTCCCTCAAACAATGTTGATTTTTGGCACAATTTTTGACATGTTCGACAGGTCCGCTCCTGTCAGATTTTTTATTTTTTGACCCAAAATCACTTTTCCCAGATTTCTCGGAAAATTAATCCTCAGGTATCCGAGACCCCTCTGAAATGGATCGGACTTTTGGAAGACTAGTTGAAGTCATGTTTTGGGCCCTCAAAAAAAAAAAGATTTTTGGCCCAATATCTGACATGTTCGACTGGTCTGCTCCTGTCAGATTGTTCACTGAGTTTTCTACCCAAAATTGCTTTTCCCAGATTTCTCTGAAAATTAATCCTCAGGTATCTGAGAGTCCTCTGACATGGATCGGACTTTCGGTTGTTTTAAAAGCTAAACTAGATATTCTTTTCTTCTTTTTTTTTGGTTCGGTTGTGTGGTTTTGCATGTACCGTACATTGCATGGCCGTTTACAAGACACTGCACTCTACGCAATCTGAGAGCTGACTGTCGACATATGGTCCTCGCCCACCTGCAAGCTGAATGGATTGTTGAATTTCCTCACTCACTAACTGTGTTTTGTATAGGATTAACTGGTGCTTTTCACACTCATGTTTTTACCACCATCCAGGCAATAACTACGACGATGCCAGCAGCAAGCCCATGCTGACTGCAGCACCCACAGCACCCCCTTGCTCCGGCTATGAGGACGTGAGCGACCTGCACTGCAACCTGCCTGACCTCCTCCCAGCCTCCTCCGGCGACATCTCCCCCTACGCCACCACGGGCAACACGGTCACAATCCACGCAGACACCGCCTCATCCCAGTATGCCTACGCCAGTGTGGACGAGCTGAAGACTATGAAAGAGGCCGGGGAGGCTGCTTTAGAGGAAGGCGCCTACAAAAATCTGGACTTTCGGAAGGGTGAGACATCCCTCCGCAGGCCCGCCGTAGCCGACGCCACATACAGCTCCCTCCAAGATGAGGATACGTACCTGGATGCCAGCAGCTGCGACAGTAGAGGGAGCCTCGGGCATCTTGTGGATGCGGATGTCTCGGGCTACGCCAAGATGAGCCCATCCACCGTCGCCCGGAAGGCCATGTCTCTGAAGTCACCGACGGGAAAGGACAACCATCGCCAGCCGATCCAACGTAAAGCCGCTTCCATGAAGCTGTCCAAGTCCGAGGCCTCATCAGACCAGCCTGGCACGAGGGAAGCCTACGAAAATGCCTACGTCGGGTTCGACCCTGAGGGATCAGCCAGAGGTGCGCGGAGGAAGCCCTCAACCTCCGACCCTCCACCTCCGCCCTCTCCTGACTCCATCCCAACACAGCCGTCACTGCCGGCAAGTGCGGCAGCCCTCAGACACAAGGCGGGGGGCTCCATCCCACACTATGCCAAGCCCAACAAGGGCAGGACCCAGACCTCGGACAAGCCCAAGCCCATTCCCCACTATGCCAAGCCCAACAAGCCAAAGAATCACCAGGTGCCACAGTATGCCCAACCGGATCAAATCACCAACAAGGCCGCCCCTTCTGAGGACAATCTCTATGATCAGTTGGAGCGCCCTCATGGGGCAAACAAGGGTAAGTCGACGCCGGGCACAGGCTATGCCCATCTGATGCATGCTGTCAGCCCTAGTCCAAGGAACAACATGTATGAGTATCCATCCAATGAGTGAAAGGCCTTGTGGGGATTCCAACTACTCTACCTTTGTATGGGAAAAAAAAAGCTATACTATCTATAATGTACAAGATAGTTAGTACAGTGATAATACTTCCCATGAGACACATACATTTGTACACATACCAGTACATGTACAGGAACTATGCATCCATATACTCCTAAATATTGAACATCAAGTGAAGCCAATCATGTAGAATATTGGCCCTTATTGGGTGCATTTTTCTACATGATGTGGGTGAAATGCGTAGATGAATTTACACTCAACACTGACAATACAACTGTTGGTTGTGTTTTTTATTCCTTTGCCTCAAATCACAAGTGTATGAAATCGTTTTCTGTTCAACAATATTTGTGTCAAATATAACATGATTTTCCAGCAAGGAGAATGAATATATTTCAGTAATGTTTTTTTTCCTGTACTGGGTGTATAATCAGCACAGTAAAACTTAGCTGGTAAATAGTTATCATGCTAGAAATGTCCATGCATGGCTACGGTACTTAAAACCCTCACGGAATCGCTTTTGTCGTTTTCAAAATATTTTCAGAAAGCTTCAGTTTAGTTTTCACAACTGCAGTCAGTACAAGTATTTGTGCACCAGATACAGTTTTTACAGCCGTTGTGTCTCAATGCGGTTGCCTGGCAGTTCAGTATTGTGATTATTATGATCTACATACACAATGTACATGTATTGATTGCTGAATGTCTTGTGGTAAATAAGAAGTGAACACAAAATGTGTGAACTGTTACTCTACATAAAGACCATTTATCAGATAACTAATATGACTAAAGGATAAATGTAAGTCATCCAGCCGTATTCTTACCAAATTGATCTTTGGACTGCTCATGGAATTTAAAGGGTCAAGGTCAAAGAAAAACCTTTGTACGATGTCTGATCCAACGTTTGCATGAAATAGCGCACCTGTGAAAACTTCAGCTCATTCCACCTACCGAGTCTCGAGAAAACGTAAACAATTTCTTACTCATTTCTTCAAAAGTACAGCATTTTAGGCAGAAATATTTCAGTGCGAGGTTTCTTCCATAACCATCTTCAAACTGTATACGTTTCATGTAAATTTGTGAACATTTGTGTTTTTCGATCTTACCAATGTTGTGTAGGAGCTTTAAGTGTATAATCATATTTAATTTGTATATGAATTAATTTGCATGTTTTCTTTCGGTACATGACTGTCCTTAGGACATACACAAGTTAACGGGCTTTCCTGTACATAGATACATGCTTAGATGCTTTACTTAATTTTATTTCAAATATTGAATACAGTAACCTTGATCTCAGTATTATGATAATGTAATTGATCGTGGCAAGATAATTATTGCAGTGGTCTATGTATTAGTCGGTATTAATGTAGGTGCTGTAACGTCTTTCAACTCAAACCATGTGAACTCAAAAGGATATGGAAGACTATTAGAAATCACTGAATTTCCATTTCAGCTTCCTTCCGGTGCAGCTTCCAAACCATTTTATATTGCTTTCATTTATCATGATTTTGACATGATTTGGCCTTTTTTTTTATAAATGAATGACATGGACCAACAATATGATGCATTTCTTTCAACCGTTCATCTTGCCAGTATTTTTTTTATCTTTCATATGAAATAAAGTTTACCTTAAGAGCTTCTGTATTTTGAATTTCTTATTTTGTATTTAAGCAAGCCTTAATATATAAGTTTACATGTGTTATTTGTATTGACATTTTCAGACCTTTGTATATACAATATAAAGCCTGGTGCTATTAATTATTCTTCCATTGTGGACTTGGCAGTTGCAGCAGACGATGGTTGCAAAAGTACATGAAGTGTGTACTTCCAAAGTATGTAAAAACATTTACTTACGTGTACGTGTTTCTCAGTACAGTGGCCTGTACAGACATGTGTTATGCTATTAAAAGCAAAGTGATTATCAAGTGGACCAATAGACATTTAGTATGCAAAGCTTAAATTCCAGGTACATACAGTGTACCGGTACATGTACCGTAACTTGAACCTTGTACTAGAAGTGAGCATTTTTAAGTTATGAGGAAAGGCATACCGGTATGTCTAAGAATCAACTTTCATAAAATTACAGTATTTCAGTCACCATTTCAGATGTACATGGACATAAGTAATACACCTGTATGAATTATTGAAAAAAGGGACATTTAATTTTCTCAATGTATGTATACTGTAAAGCATGCAGTCTTGTGCAATGACGTTTGTGGCTAAGTCGATTTGTCTGTTGATAGATATCCACAGTTCTATCCTCGTGACTCAGTCAGGAATGTATCTGTTTCAAGAAAATCTAAAAATTTAGTGGGCCTGATGTTTCGATCCTAGCAGGACCTTTCTCAAAGGCAGAGTGACAAGGACAAAACAGATACATGTACACGGAGGAAGGGGGAAGAGAGTGAATAGGACACGGATGAGAAACAATTAAAGGACAAAGAGTAAAGCTGGTAGGGTGAGATCAAAGGGAAGGGCAAGGAGTAGGGTAGGGATCGACAAACGTCAGGCTCACTAAATGTTTAGATTTGCATTTTTGTAATTTTATTAAAGTTGAAATCCTTTTCCAGATCCTTGAATTTGCACAAATGCTGAATGTCCATCTAACTTGTGTTTTATATGAAAAACTACCGTCTTTATGCGCTCAGCAGTGCTCATTCCACTATACATATGATTATATGCCAGTCCTGCCTGTGACCAGAACATTGCCATGTTTTAAAGGACCCCTTTAACCCTAACGCTTTGCACCTGCCACTCAGGACACACACTGTTTACAACAATTTACCACAGTGCCCACAGGGGTGTAGGCTCACATACCACAGGACACCACAAAATGGCCCTTATCCTTCCATAGGAAAAACAGGAAAAACCATGTGTGGTTAACTGTGGTTTCAATGCCGGTTAGGGTTAATTCAATGTATGATTGTATAAGTCATTGTTATAGATTTCACGGTATTTAATCTCTAGCATTATAATATCCTGTTGAGTGCAGCTATATCGAGTTTATTAATGCGTAAGCACATTATTTTGTTGTTTAACAGTGTTTGTTTTTTTATTTCTTTTATTTATTTATTTGTTTATATTTCTATTTGTTTTTACAATGAAATTATGGATAGGGCCTATTTTCTTCTGACTGGCACCCCTACACTGGCAAAGATAGCTGATTGTTTTGAAGGCTGCCATCTACAAGGTAAGGGTTAGTGGGAAAAGCACTGACATGCCAAACAAGAAATCTGCGGGTCAAGTTCAATCAAATTTTTTAAATTGTTTAAGATTTCCTTGTCAGTTTTCCGTTATTTTGATAATTGAAAATTGTATATGAAAACAGATAAATAAATTAGTAATTGAGAGATAAATCAATAAATATTTCTATAGTGCTAAGAGTACAATACTTGAAGTCAAGGTCTGTTTATGTGTTGAATTGTCATGTCCACTTTGAAAGCTAATACAAGTGACATGCATTTACTTCAAATGAAATCTGCTGCATACAAAATATTCTGAAATTCAGCAGAAAAATCTCATTATATACCGGATATGTGCATGTACATGTGAATGTGCATGTGCATGTGCATGTGCATGTACACATGCACATGCTCAAGAATCAAGATTCAAGATCAGCTCAAGATTCAAGATGGAAGATTTGGGGCTCAAGACTCAAGTTTTAAGATTTGAGGTTCCAGATTCAACAGTCATGACTCAAGATTATCATCAATAAAAAATATATGAAAATCATCCAATATTGCTGAAATCAACCAAAACATGCTGAAATCTGTCAACTTCATCCAAATCATCGAAACGCATCCAAAGATTATCCACTATCATCAGAAATTGGCTGAAATCATCAAAATTCAATCGTCTGGAGGTCGGACTTTATAGTAATAAGCAGAAATTTTGATTTTTTTTCCTTAGAAGTTCTCTACGGCAGCTTTGTAAACACTCAGCACTTTATACAAACCTGACTGAAATTTACAAACAAAATCGTCCAACATTGTCCATGCCATCACAATAACAAGCAGGAAGGAAGCCCATTCATTTACTGGCAGTGTGGTTTTAACTGCATACGCATTTTATCAATACCATTATAAACTGGCTCTTTCTCTGAGTTAGGTTTCTAACTATGAGCTAACCAAACCCCTGCCCTTCACTTTGATCTCACCCTACCAGCTATCCCCTTTGTTATCCTCTGCCTGTCACCCATGTCCCCGTTACTCCCACCTTCCTGTTTGTTTTGTCCCTGCCTTGAGAAAGGTTCTGCTAGGATCGGAGCCGGCGTCAGACCCTCCTAATTATTGATGTTCACTTTTGCAGTTGGTCATTTTATTCAGTAAGCAGTTTGCAATATTTTCACATATTAATCAGATAGTCAAAGTCTTATGTCAGAAATCAGTTTGGCGCATTAAATTGTATATTGATTTTGATTTTAAAGCAACAAAAAAAAGAGGAACTTATAATTATTTCCCCTCGATGCTGCAGATAGAAAGCAAAACATAAACAAGCAATCTGAGGACAATGCTGAGTCTAGGGGAATTTGGTGGATGCATTCTTGGACCATGCATGTGCACGTAGGTACAGTAACACACTCTGAACACCCAAACTCTACTGGTAGTGCTGGCAAAGCCCTGAACATTATCCGAATGGTCAATCAGCTTGGGTTTGGGTAAAGCATGGGTAAAGATAACAAGGGCCCACTAAAACTTACCAAATACTGACACATCACCATGATACAGCCAGCTCCTGTGACCTCCAGAGTATTATTGTGAAACCATTTCCATTTCCCTCCATACAGTGTTACAAACATGAGTATACTCATACTCAAAATCCTAATATATTTTTTCATATAAAATTGCATAATTATATATAATTAGGAGAATTATTCATACAGTATATGAAAATATTCTTAAAGATTTTACACTCATTCAATTGAAAGCCATTTGAAAAGGCATTACATTGATGATCAAATAATTTGCAAAAAAAAAGGAAGATTTGAGTATGATGAAAAGTGTGCAGCGGACATTTGACTGAACATAATTATTTATGTTCCAAGGAATTTTCTTTTTTTAAAGACGTTTTCCCTTCACCATACAATCCCAAAATACATTTATGGAAAGTCCTTGGTTAATGATCTTGCTAAAGAAAAAAAGTCCAAACAAATGCGCCAAAAAAAGGCAAACAAACAAGCTTAAAACCAACCAAAAAATAAACAATTCAATGAACTCAAATTCTTTCGAGTGAAGAAAGATAAGTGTCACAAGTGTTCAAAATTGGCATTAAAATATGCTCATTCTATGAATGAACACTCTTCTTGAAATAATCTTGACTCCTCGTGGAGAAGAATTTTATGTATACAATCCATCAAATTGCTAGCAACCACGATGCGTAAGCCGCGTCCACACTGGACGTAAAATGGGTAAACTAACCGAGCAAATGGGTAAATTGACCATTTTAAGTCCAGTGCGGACAGCCCAGGAAGTTTTCCTCCCAGGTAACTTACCCGACTCCAGTGGGTAGTTTAACCGACCAACTTCTGCCCGGTTAAATTGACCAGGTCAGTTTAACCGAGTCGATAAGTCCAATCCGGACACGACGTCTCGGTAAACGACTCGTTAAAAAAACACATCCGGCGCCCCGCACGTTACGTTACTGTATGCAAGACTCGTGCGGGCGCAGGGTAACAACGTGTCTGTGTACCTAGAGTACATGCACATGTACATGAGTCGGTTAGTTTTACCCATCGTCTCGGTTAGTTTACCCAAGTCGAAAAGTCCAAGTGCGGACGCCGGGAAGATTTGCCCATTGGAATGTTACCCACGGGCTCGGTAAAAAATAAGTCCAGTGCGGACACGGCTTTAGTCTCTGCTTACAGATTGGTTCAGCCGTGCATTCTGGAAAATAATTATAAATCAAGATATGCGCTGTAGTCCTACCACCACCTACTGTAAAATCAAAGACAATTGAAAGGTGTGATGTACATCATGCAGCTCACAATGATAGATGATTAAAACACCTCATATAAGGGCACCATACAGAAAGCACATTTTGTGCATTATAAGGCCTATTCATGCGGAAGAGTCGTGTTCGATGGGAATTCTTGTTGCAGTTGTAGCAATTCTCTATTATCCTTCCCGGGACCACTGTGCATGCAAAATCAAAATCGAGATGGACGTGGCATGAAATCCCTGGGGCATAAATAAAAAAAAATTAATCTGCCGCCATGATTCAAACACCCAACTCTCACAACCGGATTTGGAGCTAGCCACACATGGAACTCTCTTCTTCAGCGATTCTCCACTCAGCCAACATAATGTCCTTTTTTATTTTCTTCAGAGGCCCGAAATGCAGGTGAGAACTGATGATGTGTGTATTTGCTCCCAAATGATGATTATCACCATGGAAGGCCGCTCTTTTTGGAGTCTCATTTGGTACGTATTCATTCAATGAAGAAGCTAACTAAAGCGCTCTTAAACGTTTAAATGTTCATCTCTCTTCCTCCTGATCTATTTTGCTCCTGGTTCTTCTCCTTATTACCTTCTTTTTAGCCCTGACATTGAGTGGCCTTTTGAGGCCTTGTGTTGTGCAACTTTCATGAAAAAAAAAAAAAAAAAAATCATTTCTGTTTCAGTTCTAGATTTAACCAATTGCTGACCAGAATCCTAACAATTCCTCTGCTTTTAGGGGCTGTAACATCCCCAGCTAGCACACCAGTTGCCATGTGGCAGAAAAGAACACCAATCCCCCCCCCCCAACGGCAACATCCATGCCACTGAAACCTCAGGAAGAGCTCCCACCTGGAGCTGACACCAAGTGGACTGAGTGGAGGTGTCTCAAGCGCCTCCGGACTGGAGTGGGCCATTCCAAAGTGAGCCTACAGAAATGGGAATACCCCGACACTGACAGAGATGTAACCTGTGATTGTATATAGGACTGCATCCCAGACCATACAGCATCTCCTCCAGTGTCCTGCTTTGGGGCAAGTTTGCGCAGCGGCCGATCTTGCGGTCTACAATGATACAGCCCAAAGATGCGTCCAACAGCAACGGCAGGAGGACAATTTTGATGTTCTGTGGACACGCCAAGGAGAAAGAAGAGGGGGCTGGCTGCGGACGGCTCATCATCATCACACGGACAGTCTGGCCTGGGCTTGCAGGAGGACTGACCGGAAGAGCAGGGCCGAGGAGATGGTCCCAAAGAAGCCCACGGCCGTGTCCGAGAGCCGGCCGCCCCAGAGGAAGCCGGCCGGGAGCCAGTGGATCGCGTTGCAGAGATCAGCGGCATTCTTTACCAGCTCCAAGACCTGGCTGCGCTCTGCCTGCCGCAGCTGCTGCAGCTCCTGCTGCAGTCTCGGTCTCTCATCAGAAGTGCACTCTTCCCTGCCGCCAATATGTATTCAAACGAATGACAGAAATGACTCCCATTACAAAACATTATTTTGAGAAAGGTCCACCTAAAGTAAAAACCTCACACCATTCAACTTAAATGTAATCATGATATCATTGATGAGTGAATAAGTTCAGATCAGTTTACCGGTAGTCAAATTTTAAAATAAAGGAATTGAACAATGTAAAAAATGAAAAATAATGAAAAAAGCAAATTCAACTGAACTAAGATTTGAACCACAGATCTCTGGATGATTGACTGCTGCAACTAACCACTTGGATTGTTGTTATTTCCAAGAACCCTGAACCCATAAATGTGTGTAGCCTGTGCCTCTCTAGCTGCACCACTCTTTTGAAAAAACTTCTCTTCTTCTTTCTCTTATGAAGAACTTCTCGTTTGAAAAAGCTGTATCCACTTTGTGGGATCACCGAGCTGCCGTAGCCAGGCTTACAACAATTGGTTGTTTGCATCTGAATGGAAGTGGGGGTGTGATCCCTGGAGTTATAGGCCTAAAAAAATGGCAGTTAATGCTTGAATGCTTCTGCCAGCTGACGCCCCCACCCCAGCAAAGACTGGTTGACTATTTCAGAAGGCCAACATCTAAGGGCTGGGCAGCTCAGATGGAAGAGCACTGGTGTGTTAATCCAAAGGTTTTGGGTTCGAGTCCAAGTCCAGTCAAAGTTTTCTTTTCCAATTGCCCAACTTCTCTTCTGGATTTAAGGGTCTTCACCTTGCAGGTTCATCAGTGGAGGGATTATCTGTCCGATTCTCCTGTTCAAGGCGACGGTGTGCTTTCCTCACACCAGTGATCAGTGTCAAACATCTGGAGGAGAGATTGAAGCAAAAGAAAGTCTGAAACTCAGCTCTCTGATCTGATCTAGTCAGGTAACCACTGTTCAGAAAATAAAAGCCGTTTTAAAAATTGATAAGAAGACTTGATTTTGATGTAATTACGTATGTATTTGATGTTCTTTTTGGACCTTTTAATCAGCTACATGTAAACTGTAACGTAGCATTAATCATTAATATAAGGATGCTTTACAGGGTATTTTGATACCATGATTTTAATTATTTATAGTTTATAGGTGAATTTTTCAGAAAAAAATTGGAAATATTTCAAATTCAGTAGTCATTCTGTTTACTGTTACTTACTAGAATGGAATGGAGTGGAATAGGAAGGGATGGGATAGAGAGGGATCGGGTAGGATGGGATGGGTGCGATGGGTGGGATAGGATGTGTTAGGATGGGATGGGTGGGATGGGATGGGGAGGGATGGGGTGGGGTGGGATGGGGTGGGATGGGGCGAGACATGTGGGATGGGATGGGACATGTGGGATGGGTTAGGATGGGACGGGTGGGGAGGGATGGGGAGGGGTGGGGTGGGGTGGGATGGGGTGAGACATGTGGGATGGGATGGAACATTTGGGATGGGTTGGAATGGGATGGGACATTTGGAATGGGATGGGAATGGATGGCATACAGCAGGATGGGATAACACAGTTAAACCTTCTTTCACAACCAAGCTACCATTTTCTGTTCAGATTTTGTTTTAAACACATGCCAATGAGTGCATTGTACCTCAAGATATTCAGTGTGAGAGACAGGGCCCAGGCTGCAATGCACAGCACCCACCAGGGTGCAGAGGAGATGTTGATCAGCTTGGCATCAGCAGCCCACGCTACATGCTCCAGGGGAAAGTACAGCTGGTCAATCACATTGTTGGCAAGGCCCAGCAATCGAAGCCACAAGCTCTTCTCCTGCAAACAGACAGCAACGCCGATATATACCGAACATTTTGCTATAACTAACATGCACTTTGGCTCCGGATTTGGCTGCAACTGCTATAATGAACGACCGCTATACCGAACAATTTTCATGGATCCCGGAATGTTTGTTACAGCGACGTTCCACTTCCACTGTCATGCATGTTATGACTGTATTCCATGGGCCATGGGAACTGGCACTAGTCCCACTTACTGAGCCGCTAGGAGCTCCTCTGAAACGATTTGTGTGTTGATCTGTCGCACTAGCGTCCCACCGCGTCTAATATAGTAAAACAGACATTTTCAACATCTAGTACCAAGTCTTTGTGTAATATTGTTTGTATACATGAGCTCATTGCTATTTAGCACATGGTGAGATTTTACATCATGTACACGGTGTACAAACATATAGCGTTTTGAACAACTCAACATGTCCGATGCTGACATAGAAGACATTTTGTCGGAATTGCAATCCAAAAATTAATCGTAAGTACCAGTGAAATACCACTTGTTCGTCTTGATATGTGTAGAATCCGGCAGGTGCTTTTATTAAATCTTTTGACGCGATTTCAGGCACTCTTAAGGCCATCTGTTGAGAATGTCTGTTTTAAATAATATATATATTGGATGCGTTGGGATGCTAGTGCGACAGATCAACACACAAATAGTTTCAGAGGAGCTCCTAGCGGCCCAGTAAGTGGAACTAAACTGGCACGTCACCTTAGTCCTTATCCACTGACTTAGAAGAGTAGAGCTTGAACTTGAAGAAGATATCCAGGTTTGGCAAGATTTTGTTAAATTAACAATTAATAGTACTTAGTAGTACTACAGTTACAATAGTAACTACAGACCAAAAGTATTTACATTATTATTAGTATTATTAACTCAGTGGTCTACAGTTACTGACTATATTGTAATTTGTATTGTGGATCTAGGGTTTTTTCCATCCTTTTACAGTTTTAGTTTTACGGTGAGGGTATTAAAGCAAAATCTTCCCCAGCCCCAAGTCAAAACGTGTTCCTAATTACTAGCTCGATCACTCCTTCTTAATTAGCTTTATTGTAATTTGCATACATTTATCAACTTTAAAGTTCAAGTGATGGAAATGAAAAATGAGTTTGGATGTTTTGAGAGAATTGTGAATGTGATGTGAGATTGTGCTGTATTCTCAGTATTTTTAAAATGAAAAAAAAAACCATACCTCAACTAATCGAACATGAAAATTAAGACAAAATAATTTTGTTTTCGGAACCAATAATATGTCCCTGTACCTGCTTGCCCCACCCATACGATAGGGAGTAGCCCAGCATTGGTAAATCATCGAACAGCCGTAGAATTGTACGGCACGAGCTCAACTCGCCGGAAAAAATCCGCAGCTTTTTTGACTCCGCCGGTGATCGGACGAGCCCTGACAACAGCAAAGACCCGTAGCCTAGAAACCGCATGATCTTGTCCCTTCCTCCGTAGGTCTGGAGGATGTTTATTGCTAAATGCATCTCTTTTGATGCCATTTTCGTGTTCGACTCGTCAAAATGAAAATCTGAAAAGCAACCCTTGTTTACATTTTATGGGCGTCAGATGTCTGGACTGTCTTCCTCATTTCGTGCATCCCCAGTTGAAACACAAAGGTACCAGTCTATTCTTTCACTTCCATGAGGATGGTACGGAGCCCCTAAAGGGACAAGGAAAAAAACATCGTCGTGAAAAATAAACGGCTTGAAAAAAATGATCGCTGTGACGACTCGTCTAGTGTAAGCTTTCTTATGGTTTGTACGTGTTCCTATGACGCAGCGATTCAGCAGTGAAAACAATGGACCTTTCCCATGAAATATGCAAATAAGAGCTGGCGCATGCGCTTGACTAAATTGGTGGGCAAACGAGTTCGCGTTGCGTGCAGGTTTGGAAATACGCGCGCATGAGACGCTGAATAGCCAATGACCGCACGCCAAACTGTTAGTGAGAAGGAACGCGCGCACGCCCGTGGAAAACTATGATTGGTTGGCAGCCCGCTTGCCCACCAATTTAGTTAAGCGCATGCGCTAGGTCTAATTTGCATATTTCATGGGAAAGGTCCATTATTATCGTCTGTACTCGATCTGTACGACGGTACGCGCGTGTGTAAACCCACGCCTAGATTGGCCATAGAGCAAGGAAAGCTGAGATGGGTCTTGCTCCGTCTATGGATTTGGCTAAGGGCCATACTGATGATTATTGAGATTATTGACTTTTATACATGTAAGGTTCATAATTACGAGAGGATATCAATGAAATTTTCTTTTTCACTTGTTGCTAAATAATAGTTTGATATGGAGCCCCTAAAGGGACGAAAACACAATTCAGCATGACTGAGAAAAACACCGGCGTGAATTAAAAAAAATCGTCGTGAAAAAAAAACCATTTATGCTCAAAGGAATTTATGGAATTTTGTGATTATTTGTTCAAACAATGACATAATTTACATTCTACAAAATTAATGGAACCTTTCTCAAGGCTACAATAATAAATTATGTTCATAAAAATGATGCTCCGCGCGTTTGGCAATCTTCCAGAAAAAAGTTTCACGTTTTAGTGCTTGACCGAGTTCGAAGCGCGCTTTTCTTTGCAAGTGTACCCATTGTTCCCTTTCACAAAGTAGCCAGACCACAAACTGCGATATCTCCAGGAATCGCGACCCACATCCATTCAGATGCAAACTATCAGAATCATGTTGTAAACGTGGCTACGGCAGCTCACCGATCACACTGCTCGAAACGTTGAGTCACCCGCTCTTTTCAGAGCCACACTCAGTCTCAAAAGAGATGATACACATGGTGCCACCGCAAACCAAATAATAATAATTGTTTCCACCATGCAAACCTTCAAGTCTTTTCCACAATCAGTTAGTTTGCCAGAAATGCAGAATGTAAAGTTATGCCTCAAATTTATAATGCATCTCTATGCGGAAAAGCCCTATGCTTTGTTGCAAACAGACAGTTCTATACTTTTGTTTTCCTTCTCGGAAAAATCCCTTTGACATTGCATAATTTATGAATACGAATATTCATTATTACTAGGTTCGCTGTAGATGAAAAGAAAAATGCATATGTTGAATTTCCAAAATTTGAACGATCGGGTATACATTTTGCATCTTAATCAAAATAGGGCTATTCTGCCGCTTCAGCATAGCGGGAAAGCTTTAGTTTTTATTCTGACTTGTTTCCTTCTTATCATTTTTTTGTCCTCAATTCCCATAGACAAATCACTGGGCACGTTTTGAACCCAACTCCATGAACAAATAATACCCCATTAAAAAAAAAACAGCCCATCATGGGGGATCTTTAGTGCCGCGACCCTGAAAGGTTAGAAGGAACCTAGAAGATGGTCACAAGCAAAAAAAGTTTATTCTTTTATCAGCGGAAACAAACAAGCACAGTGAACGAGATGTCACACCCGTATAACCATTTGTTAACAGAGTTCTGGAAGCATGTCAGAGGTCATGACAATACACAGTGACGGCTTATATATTGTGGAGTGAACATCGAGTCGACTGGCAGAATATTTCATAAATTAAGGAAAAGGTGGAAATTACACGGAGAAACCGAAAAGGAATAGAACCGTGTAACATGCGAGCCCGTCTGTGAAGCTGATGCCTAGAATGACTGCTTGATTAAATCCTTTGAGTCAAAGCCTGCATGAGCCCGAGCCTTCATTTCGAAAACGGCCTATGACACTACAGTAGTAGGAGTTGCCATGGAGGTCATGCCGTGATCTTAGATTCCAAATAATAAACATTTGACATGTGTCTAAGTTTGGAAAAGGTGTATCTAAAAATGCCCAACTTCTGATGGTGACGTCATCTTATGAATATTAATGAGGTCATGAAATGTTTTCATTACTTTTCTCTTTCAAGCAGCACATACATATCCATTTTTGGAAAAATTATTGAAAATATAATCTGCTGTTTTTCAGCTGACTTCTTTCAAATCTGTGGATGTCCTTTATATTCAAAATTATTAAAGACTCTAGATAAAAAGAAAAAAATGCATACATGTATGTTGATTTTCGCAAATTTTGAATCATCGGGTGATTGCATATGAATTAAAATAGGGTCATGACCCCTGAATAACATAGTTGACACTTTGGAAAGAGCTGGGAAACTCATGATCAAGTGGTAAGAAAGCTGTTATGCTAAAACAAGAGGTCACAGGCTCAAGTCCCGGTCCAGTCGTTTTTCCTCCAAATTATATTACTTACTTAAACACCTAGAAGGCTAAACCCTTTTGATGTCAACTTCAAGTTCTAAATACCCATAAGGCATCGTACAAATCAAGAATATCTCAACCTTTACGAGGAGCATTATATTTTATGAATTTGATAACGTTTAATTTTAACATTTTAGGGGCTTTTCCGTCGCCTCTGCGAAGCGGACAAGCTATGGTTTTCATTCTGACTATTTTCCGAAATTCATATAGACAAAGAACTGGGCAAGTTTTGAACCCCACCCCATGAACAAATTAATAACCCGTTTTCGGGGGGAAATGACAGACGATTGTCCCCAGGGATCTTTCGGTGCCGCGATCCTGAAAGGTCAGAGAAATCCTGGAAGAGTTGTCAAATATAAGTACAGTTTATTTTGGTCTGTAGTCACAAACAACTACAGTGAACAAGAGGTCTAACCTCTGTAAACGTAGGCCATTAACAGAGTTCTGCAAGTGTGTCAGAGCGAAATATTACATAAATTAAGGAAAGGGTGGGAATTACACGGAAAATCAACGAAAAGAAATATAATAAAACCGCGTAACTTGGGAGGCCATCTGCGAGGCTATCTACAATGGCTGCTTGATTAAATCCTTTGAGTCGATGCCTTCATAGCTGCCACAGCAACACTTTAGAAAACTAATGAAGGATGCATACGCGGTGGCATCGACTAATGAATTTTTCTGCAGTTACAACGAGAACCGAGTATTTAGTATGAAGATGCCCTGACCGCGTTGGATCCTACATGTACCCGGCCCCTGTTATTCCACAGTAAGCGGCTTGAACAGAATATACAGCCGAAAAAAAAGAAAATGACCAAAACTCATTAGTTAAGACATTAATTAGGACATTTCGATTCTAGCAGGAGCAATTATAAGCCACCACCTAGGGGCTTGGTAATTCAGATGGTAAGAGCGCTGGTACGCAAAACCAGATGTCTCTGGTTCAAATCCTGGTCTAGTCCTTTGCTTTACCATACAAATAACTAGCCTTTAGGGCCCGACCTCAGAGGAACACTGGTTTAAATCAGTCTGAAATAACCAGCCGCTTTAAGAGCATTTCACACATAAAATGGATGATATACAATGTACCACATCATACAACACATAAAGCCCTTTCATATTTATTAAAATATCAATCCGAGGCAATATTAAAATCATTAATGTTAGTATAGAATTACTATACAATAGGTTAATGTCAAATGGTCAAATCATTGTTTTATCCCCTGAGCATGAAAACATTGCATGTATGTAAAATGACGGCAAATTTAAAAGGTCCAGTAATGCCACACCTAAGCCACGTACAGTACAGCAAACACGTGCACGTAGCGTGCATCTATGGCAATTTGACCTACCAGTACCACCCTCCTTCATGGTAAGAACAGTGCTCACTAAAAGCTGGTAGGCCGAGGAATATCTACTACTAACTAGGCCTGGACAATATCTGGTGATTCTGGTCATTGGGGAACCGGGCACCCGAATTTTGTAATCACCAGGCATCCGCGACTGAATACAAATACATTGGAAAATACATATGAGGAAAAATAAAAGGTATCAAAAAGACCGATAATAATAAAAGAATAAAAGATTCATGATTTATTCATATTTATACTGATGACGGCCAGAGCATACTGGCTGGAACGTCAAGTTACCACTCAGGTTCTTTTCAGAACCATACCTCTTCTTTAAGAGACATTATACAAGGTGCCGTCCTATATTGTTTCACCCACCATGCAAAGCCATATATTTAAGTGTTTGGCATGGTGTTTTTAAAATGGCGAATTTCATCAAAAATAGCACTAAATAGATTATAATATCTCTATATAGATTATAATATTATATTCCAAGGTCATACCATGACCATTTTTGTTACAACTTTGTTTCAAATAATTATATTCTATGGTTTAATTTGTGGGAACAGTATGTGTCCACTATAATGGGGCGAACACTCTCTGTGGTCCGGGCAGCTGTTCACCCGTAGATCTCGGGTGAACAGCTGCCCGGACCACAGAGAGTGTTCCGAGCAGCTGTTCACCCATAGATCTCGGTTTCAAGGCTTTGAGGCAATGTCTGGTCCTGCGGCACCACACGCCTACCGGCAACGTACACCTCCCGTATGTTACGGTCATCCCCTGTGGAAAGAACACACCAGTCTGGGCTGAGTAAAGGTCCATTCACAGGGGACCACTGTTTCTCTTCGGCTGCTCAATTTGTCCTGTTCAGGATACAACCAGCAAACGAAGGGGAAGGGAAAGGGGAAGGGGAAAGAGAAAGAGATGGGGAAGGGGAAGGGGAAGGAGAAGAAAAAGAAGGAGAAGGAGAAGGAGGAGGAGAAGGAGATGGGGAAGGGGAAGGGGAAGGGGAAAGAGAAGGAGATGGGGAAGGGGAATGGGAAGGGGAAGGAGAAGGAGAAGGAGAAGAAAAAGAAGGAGGAGAAGGAGAAAGAGGAGAAGGAGAAGGAGAAGGGGAAGGGGAAGGAGAAGGAGAAGGGGAAGGGGAAGGAGAAGAAGGAGAAGGAGAAGAAGGAGAAGGAGAAGGAGAAGGAGAAGGAGAAGGAGAAGGAGAAGGAGAAGGAGAAGGAGAAGGAGAAGGAGAAGGAGAAGGGGAAGGAGAAGGGGAAGGAGAAGGAGAAGGAGGAGAATGAGAAGGAGAAGGGGAAGGAGAAGGAGGAGAAGGAGAAGGAGAAGGGGAAAGAGAAGGAGAAGGGGGAGGAACGAGAAGGAGAACGAGGAGAATGAGAAGGAGGAGACAGAGGAGGAGGATGGGGGAGGAGAGGGGGAGGAAGAGAAGGGGAGGGGGAGGAGAAGGGGAGGGGAGGAGGAGGAAGAAGGGAAGGAGCCAAGGAGGAGGAAGGGAAGGAGGAGAGAACAGGGTTATAGTCAACTTACCCAGAAAAAGGAACTTCTGCACTACATCCTAAGAAAGAAGAATACACAATTAAAGAAAAATGTCAAAATCACTTGTCATTCATTAAGTGATTTACATAAATCATACTTGCCTTCTCTTTTATGTGAAATGCAGCTTACAAAAACTCCACCCATTTTGTGCGATCCCGGTGTTGTTTTTAGCCAGGTTTACAAGCAATAATTGCATCTGAATAAAAATGGTGCGTTAACCCTGAAGATATCTTATGAATATGAATATCAAGGGCTGAATGGTTCTGACTGACAACTTCGACCCAACAAAGATAGTTGACATTTTGGAAGGGTGGTAAAAGCGTTGGTACATTACACCAGAGGTCTCAGGTTCAAGTCCCGGTCCGTTCAAGTTTTCTTTGCCATTGTTCAAAGTTTCTCCAAGATTAGCAGGCAGGTTTTATTTTTATTTTTTGTTGGTTTGATAATAGGACTAATTGAACGAAATGAAAACTTTGATTGGACAATGCCGCCCTCTAGTGATAGTTTGGCTGTCCACTGACCTCTGTGGAGTCTTCGTACTGGGAGTCGAAGACGTCAAACGGACCTCCCTCCACTTCAGGGTCCACCAAGATGGCGTCAAAGTCTTTGCCCACCTGGAAGTTGCCGATCTGGTCCTGAAGTCCCAGCACTGTTGAGGAGGGGCATCAGGGGGAAAAAAATTAACGTCTCTTCAGTGTCTCTACAAAAAGGTCAATGGGAATCTTGATTACAGGGCAAACCTCTATTTCTTTCTCTATCTTAATTTCTAGGCCAGTAGGGCCACCAGAGATTTTCTGATAGCCCCATTATTTAGCCTAGTACTAGTACAAGTACTTGTGGTTGACTTGGGGTTTGGGTGACTCCCCCAAAACAAGGACTTAGATTCCACTTTTTCGACCTATTATGACATTTAAGAAGAAATTAAATACCACTATCTCTCCGACACTGGTGCACACTAAGACAGACAGCAATTGCATGGTGGAGGCTTTCACAAACTCCAATTGGGGTATAATGGGTTGGTGATGAAGTGATTTTACCACAACGGTTTTTGCCACTTTTGGATTTGATATACTGTGCAAATTGGACTCTTCTAAACTGGTCAATGTGATTCGAGAAAACTGTCGGAAATTGTGCTTCCAATACAGATACTCAATTCAAAGGTGACTCGGGACTCTTGACTCTAGACTCGACCTCCGTGATTCAGGACTCGGACTTGACCTTGATGACTCGGGACTCGGGACTTGGGACTCGGAGCATGGACTCAGACTCAAATTTGTCACGACTCGAATACAAGTGGGAATGGTGGGACCTTGGCTGCCGCCCAGCGTGGCCAGATAGAACATCTGCCTGTGGTCCACTGCCCGGTAGCCTCCCCGCTGGTCGATCTCCTGGACGTTAGACGCCATGACGGCCTGACGGATGCTGCTCAGGATGGACGGCGAATAGCCGCCAGACACATCTGTGGGTAGACAAGACAGAGGTCTGCATGATGAGGCAGAAAGTCCTCGGGGATACACACTGTCAGCCATCTCATTTCCAGAGGGACGACGGCAACAGGCAGCACCGGCTCTTCTCAGAGCCGCATGCGAAAGTGGATGGTCTGTGGTGACACAGGCGGAGTGTGGCTCTAAAAAAAAAAAGAGACGGTAACTCTGGCAGAGTCTCAAAAGGGATGTGCTACATGGCATAGCACAATTGAGGGATCACTCACCTGTACCCAGGCCCAGTTTAAGGTGCCTTTGCCAGAGTTTCTTCAAGTCCATGACCCCACTCTTCAATCTAGTGCAAATAGGAAAAGAAAATGCGTCATCTAGCAGGCTTGAGCTTGATGATATCTACCACCACCGCCACTGCTCATTTGAGAGACATCTAACCAATGCCTACTCGGGCTCCATAAGTGTATTTTTTTTTTTTTTACGCTAGCATGTCCAGCCTAGCAGAATCTAGTTTATCTGTGTCATGCACATGCAAGTCTCTCTTCAGCATATCTACATTTTACGCCAACCACACGTTCTAGCAACGCATTGAGATGGTTTCCGAGGAACACAGAAATGTTTGGATTGCCTAAGACAATTTTCTAACAATAACCTCAGCCATAACATATCTGCAATGGTGCATTGCAGATATGTAAGAGAGTAGAGAGGGGAAGAGGGGGAGAGAAGAGAGGTGAGAGGGGGAAAGAGAGAAGTGAGAGGGAGAAAAAGAGTGAGGTAAGAGGGAGAGAGGACAGGGAAGGAGAGGGGAAGGAAGGAAAGAGGGAGAGAGAGTGAGGGGGGAAAGAGAGAAGTAAGATGGTGAAAAAGAGCGAGGTGAGAGGGAGAGGAGGACAGCGGAGGAGGAGAGGGGAATGAAGGAAAGAGGGAGAGAGAGTGAGAGGGGGAAAGAGAGAAGTGAGATGGTGAAAAAGAGTGAGGTGAGAGGGTGAGAGAGAGGTGAGAGGGAGAGAGGAGGACAGAGGAGAAAGGGAGAGGGGAAGGAAGGAAAGAGGGAGAGAGAGTGAGAGGGAAGAGAAGGAGGGGGAAAGAGAGGCAGGGGAGCAAATGAGAAAAGATGGAGAGGGGAGAGAAACAGAGGAGGAGAGAACAGAGAGAGAAGAGAAGGGATTGGGGGGTACATGTACATCACAAGTCAATGTCCTGTCTCATAGGGGTCTGTTCTCATGCTCGGAGAGACTACATACGAGAAGTTTGAGGATGCACAGTGCGCAATGCCAGCACCATGGCTGCGGATCAGCTCCATCTCCTCATCATCCAGGTAGATGCAGTGGGCAAAGACACTCTGCAAAAACAAGGCACACGACCCAAAGAGAACTGGAAAATCCTTCCTTTGAAACCAACTTTCATCCTTGATAACAATCTGGTCAACACAATGACACCGATTAGACAGTTCTTAAGGCTTGCTGCAAAGCAAGCAGTCGCTTTGATGGAACTGAAATTTCAGTCTGGTTTTGCATACCAGCACTCTTAAAGGCCCTATACAACATTGGTAAAGGTCACAAGATTGCCACAGTTTGTGTGTTAAACCATTAAACATTAAGAAAAAAGCAATACTGCAAAGGTTTTAACTCAAATGGTAATCTGAGAAAGCTGAAAAATGCACACACAAAAAACGTCACGGTTTATGCACCATTCTGTACTACAAGAAATAGTTTATTACTCGCAAATCATAAACTATGATTGATGTCGATGTTTGAGTGAAGATTTCTCGAAAAGTACAGCATCCCAGACCGTAAGAATTTAACATGAGGATTCTATCATGACCATCTACAAACTGCGTAAATTAGAAGGAAATCTGAGGACATTCGTTGTTTTCCGATCTTGCCAATGCTGTATCGGGCCTTTAACACCTGAGCTATCCAACCCCAAGATGGCTGCCGTCCCAAATAGTCAACTATCTTCGCCAGGGTGTTTAATATTTCCCAGTCAGTATCCTAATTTGTAGTGAGGCATTCTTGGCTGCAGCCTACAAGATAAACACTGACTAGACAGCAAATGAAATCTGCGCATTCCAAAGTCAACGTAATTACCTTACTTCGACATCTGGCTGTCGTTTTTGTTGTATAAAAGTAATAAGTTTCTACAATTACAATCCCTCCCAAACCCACTTCTTTCTTCTAGTATCTGCCCTGAACAAATACACAGGATTCCTTCTATCCTAGATTTCATCTGTTTTTCAGCATCGAGGAGACTGTAATTCAATGAGGGTTTGCCCTACTCAACGTAATAAGCATGGAGTGCTGTGCTTGGCATGATTTGTACGCTGAAAAACATACAGGCAGCTCAGGCAGGATTTCATTATATTCTTTGAATTTTGTTCTATTCTCATTAGGCTTTACTATGAGCGAGCCATCACGCCATCGACATTATCCCTTGAGTTTTTGCACTTTGTGTCATTTCAAGTCAGTCAGCGGTTGTTCGCAAGAGCTTGGCATCGCCGTTCGGGCTATTTACCCTCTGGGTCATCAAGCCACAGTGCCTGTAGACATCCGTATAGCTGGAGCATCTTGGAAATTCCTTCCGCACAAACGCTATCTCTTCGCTGTTCTCCGACAGGTGGGTCTGGGGGAATATCGGAACGGTTATGAGTGTGCTCAAACTCAAAGCAGACTTTCAGCATTCGAGTTTTCCCCCGCAGTACGGCACGTTTGGAGTAGCCATCATGACTGCTTTCCCAAGGTAAAAATGAGCACAAAGAAATGCACACGTATGGAAAGTCTTCTGAAAGTCAAATGATATGGGCCATAAATGCAGGAGGGACTGTGGACTGTCTATTTCATATTCTGCTTTAGGCTCCACATCAGGGCCCAATTTCATAGAGCCGCTTAAGCGTGAAAATCTGCTTAGCAGGAAAAGTCTTCCTCATATAAGCAGGATTTCAAACTGCACTGCGATGTGATGTCCAATGCTTTTGACTTGTATTCCACTCTTCTTTACTTGGCATGAAACAAAAGTGAAGTTTGGGTTGGCAATGGGATCCTTCCCCTGAGTTTTTGCGCTTAAGCACATTTTGACGCTTAAGCGGCTCTATGAAATTGGCCCCTGTTGCTGATTGCTGGTGTCAATAAGATGCATGCATGTACAAGGTGAAACTAGCCTTATTATCCTGAGGGGGATTGGAGCCACTAGCTCAGGTATCCCCCTGGCCCACTCGGTATCTTAGGGTAGGGTACATGCACCAAAGTTGAGCCAACAGATATAGGTACACTATGGTACACATTAGGATCAGAGTAGCTGCAATTGACTCTCTCTTGGATGTCTGGTCAAATTCAAATGGACCAATTATTGTCAGTTAACATGCATGTTTAGTGGAAGGTTTGCGGTGACGCCATGTATCTCTTCTCTTTCAAGAAGTATGGCTCTGAAAAGAGCCGGTAACTCATGCGTTTCGGGTAGTGTGTACTCTGCCAGCCCTCAGGTCTCCCGGGTCTTAAAATACATGGTCGCACACTTCATTGTTGAGATGTACAAAATGAACAGCAATCCATATCGTTGTATTCGTCTGAAATCTTCTCCTCAGTCCCGCAATTACGGTGCATGGGGGATTGTTGGTTAGGGTCAAGAGTGTCTACCTGAATGGGAAGGTCGTACTTTTGGGCCAACCCAGCTAGCTTCTGCATAAGCTCGACTGAGCAGCTGATGGCAAAGCGCGGTGTGATGATTGGGGTGACCAGGGGACTGTTCAAGTCCTTGACTTGCTGGATGAACCTGGAGGGGAGGGGAGGGGAATGGAGGGAAGAGGGGAGAGGAATGGAGGGAAGAGGGGAGGGAAGAGGGGAGGGGAGGGGAGGGGAGGGGAGGGGAGGGGAGGGGAGGGGAGGGGAGGGGAGGGGAGGGGAGGGGAGGGGAGGGGAGGGGAGGGGAGGGGAGGGGAGGGGAGGGGAGGGGAGGGGAGGGGAGGGGAGGGGAGGGGAGGGGAGAGGAGAGGAGAGGAGAGGAGAGGAGAGGAGAGGAGAGGAGAGGAGAGGAGAGGAGAGGAGAGGAGAGGAGAGGAGAGGAGAGGAGAGGAGAGGAGAGGAGAGGAGAGGAGAGGAGAGGAGAGGAGACGAGAGGAGAGGAGAGGAGACGAGACGAGAGGAGAGGAGAGGAGAGGAGAGGAGAGGAGAGGAGAGGAGACGAGAGGAGACGAGAGGAGACGAGAGGAGAGGAGAGGAGAGGAGAGGAGAGGAGAGGAGAGGAGAGGAGAGGAGAGGAGAGGAGAGGAGAGGAGAGGAGAGGAGAGGAGAGGAGAGGAGAAGGTCAAGTGTCAGCCGGACATGTACATGTACGTGTGTACATTTAGCGCGTGACACGAAGCAGACATTGCGCACAGTGCATGTACGTGTAACGTCATAGACCGGATGTGTTTTTCTACCGAGTCGTGTTTAACCGAGCGGTGCATTTCCATCAATTTGGACTTATCGGCTCGGTTAAACTTACCTGGTCACTTTTGCTGGGCAGAGGTTGGCCGGTAAAAGTAACCATTCGGCTCGGTTAAAGAAACCGAGAGGAAATTTAACTGGGCTATTTGCACTGGACTTAAAATGGGAAAAGTAACCAGCGTCTCGGTTACTTTGACCAAAATAAGTCCAGTGGAAACGCGGCCTCATCTTCTCAAAAAACAGGACTTTAAACATGGTGTCATTGCTAACTTTCCAACTTGATTTTATCACGAAAACCTTCAAGTCTCTAATAGGCCTATACGTGTTCTTTGTACAAAACCCGTCTTGGGCTTCGGCTCGGCGGCTTTGTCCAAAAGCTGACTATATAGGTTGCAGTTCTTCGTTGAAGTTGAGGCTTTCTTTATTCTTTTTCAAAACGCAGTAGCTTAGCCTGTAACATTAAAACAATGTGAAGCCCATAAAGGCTTCCCCTTTTCATGCAATTGTTCCTGCACTTTAAAGTAGTAGATGGACCTACCACTCAGTGTCCTCCAGGGAACCCTCTGTGGTCTCCACGTAATAGTCGGGGGAGTTTGTGTCCATGTTGACCTTTCCCACAAATGCCCGCTGCCCTAAAACGGCTGAAAGTAAAAGGCGGGTGTGGGTGGAGGGGACAATAGAATAAAGAAGAAGAAATAAACAATGATTTCATTGTGTCATTGTAACAATTGTATCCACAATAACTGGGCCTTTACTTGATAACTTCCGGATTGTTAAAAAGGTCAATCATGCCTTAATTTCGCTGGACCGGCATTTGAACCCTAGAGCTCTGGTTTTGCATCCATCTGAGCTATCCAGCCTTTACATAGTGGCTTCCATCAATAGTCAACTAGTCTTTGCCGAGGATTGCAACCCCCTAGTACTGTTTAATGTACTTGGAACCCTCCGCAATCCTTCACAAGTCCTCAGGTGTAAATTTTACAACCTTCCTCAATCCTCTACAATCCCCCAAGATCTCATTGCAGGATGCTTCATCAATCCTCCATAATCCTACAAGATCTCACTGCAGCATGCATCCTTAATCCTCCACAATCCTCCAGTGTAAATTTTACAACCTTCCGCAATCCTCTGCAATCCTCCAACTGGAAATTTTCTCAATTGCCTCAATCCTCCACAATCCTCCAACACAACCCGTAGGTTTATGGAGGATTGAGGAAGGTCAGGATTAATACAAAAATAATAATCTTGCCAAATGCCCCCCCCCAAAAAAATATCATTATCGTGCCTTGAAAAAATAATCCCTTGCCACCGATTACAGCTGCATGTATTGTATCTGACTGCTGAAAAGGAAGCAGTACTCAGTGTGAGCCCCCTGTTTGTTGCATTTAGCAAACTTTGTCAACCACGGAGGGACTTTAGGGGCGTCAATCCGGCACCAATGCAAATTACACATTTCAATAATTATGCCTTTCCATTTTGTCTTATCCCCCAACAAAGCCACACATCCACTGCTGCAGTGCATAATGGTATTGTATACGTTTACCATCTGTATGACGATCAAGGTAATTTTATGACTGCTGAACAAATCAAACAAATCATTGGCACGGGGGGTAACTACATACTAGAATATTATCTTGTCATCAATGCTCTGCCGGTAAGATGGAAACTGCTTTCTAATGAGACGGTTGCCAACATTAATGTTGATGTCCGAAATTATATTATTAGGATGAGTATGAAGGGCATCAGGAAGAAATTTACGGACACGAAATTCACTTCCCCCATTGCAGAGACATTCTGGAAAAACAAATACTCCAACCATAACTTTGTCTGGAAAGAAATATGGAAAAGGCTAAATTATTGCTGTCCAGATAGTAAGACCTTCTCTATTAACTGGAAAATTCTACATAACTGCTACCCCATGCAAGTCTGGCTTCACAAAAGAAAGAAGAGCGAAACGGAAATCTGTACTTTTTGCAATGATGGAATACTATGTAGAGCACTTTTTCTGGTCTTGTAAAGTGGTTAAGCCTCTTTGGAGTGAAATCGAAAGGATTGCTACGTCAAAATATGGCAAAGCGATCACATTGACAGTGGAGAGTATTCTTTTCGGGGAAGGTGATACACATAAGGACTACCGGTATTTAAACAGCCTAATTCACATCGGTAAACAAACAGTGAACCGTTTCAAATATGGCCAGTATTCTAAAATTGTCTTTCTTTTTGAACAAGAACTTAGGATCCGTCATATGAAGTAAGATGTCTGCTAATTTGTGGCATGTTAATTAGTTGATTGAGCAGAAGATTAACTGTACTTTGTAATTTATTTAAGTATTCATTGAATAAAACAGAAAAAAAATAGAAAAAAAATAAATAATGGACATCTGCTCAATGACCTTGATGAATATTGATGAATATTATTGGGGTGCATAAATCTGCATCGGCATACAATCGATCGCCCATAGAGTCCTTCACTGTTTATCCCCAGCAATAGACCACTACTAGTATCTCTCGGTCGTTGGACGACAAAAAGGGATGGCAAAGGTCCCAGGAAAAGCCACAGTTACAGCCCATGCCCCAGTTCTTTTTTTTTAATACCTGCTATTTTTGCCAGCTGGAGTGAGGACTCCTTGTGGATTGTGGCGAAGTATGAAGCAGTGGTCGTTCCGTTCTTGAGGGTCCGACGCTGGAGGGAAATAACAGCAAGAGATGACTGAGCTGCCCCGAGAGGAAGTTTGGGGGAACTGGGACTGACTCACTGGGCTGGCTTTAAAAAAAGAGGCTAGTATATTAAGGCAGTTCCCACTACAAAAATAATCGCGATTTGAATTGCGATTCAAAAACCGGGTTTTTTTTGTCGTGTCCACACAGACCAAAAAAACACTTCGCCAAAAAACGCGAGCCGATTGTGGTCAAATGGTGGGCGTGTCCTTGAGGGTGGCCCACGCAGGGAGACATATAATCCAGCACGGCACTTCCCTGTCAATCAGAGCGTGAGCGGTGCATTGTGGGATTTTTTTTTTTTAAACGGTGCGATTCAGTGGAGCGTTCCGACACACACCGCGTCACAAATAAACGCGATTATTTGAAAAAGACACACTCTTAGTGGAGTCCGAATGACGATTCAAATCCCACAAATATTCAAACTGCGATCCAAATAATCACATTTATTTCACACTTATTCACACTACACATGCTCTTGTTCGAGGAGCACAGTGGAACGCACAGAGGCTGAACATCTCGGAACTTGAGGTCCCATAGCCTCGCTTTCAGTTCCATGCATAACATAATATTAAGAAAGGTCTATACCATAAAGCTCTATAAATAAACTAGAGTGCGGAAAGGCCATCAATACCTCAAAGGATTGGCGAATTTTAATGTCCTACTATCTTTTGTAAAAAGAAAATGGGATTAGTTTGCCCCATAGAGATGCATGCATTTGCACCTCTTTGGTGATGGCGTCGCAGTCCCCTTGTCGGCACGCGTCACGCGATGAGTGCGCACTCTAGTTTATTTATAGAGCTCTATGGCCCGTACTCACCACCACTCTTTGGTAGGCATCCGTGGCAAAGTTGAGGTCTGCAAACTTGGCCTCCGTGGGGAAGGTGTACTTCTGCAGCCACTGCAACAGTGGGAGCCCCATGGCCGTGCCCGTAAAGACATACTGCGGGGCATGGATGTGGGTGTCCACAAAGCCAGGCATGAAAAACTTCCTGGAAAGTATCACCAATATAACATGATGCTTGCGTCGAGGATTAATGCAATTCAAAGTGAAATACAAAAATGTTGCAAACTGCTTACTGACTACAATTACCAAAATGCAAATCGCAAACATTCAGTGGGCCTGACGTTTCGATCCTAGCAGGACCTTTCTCTGCCTTTCGAGAAAGGTCCTGCTAGGTTAAAAACGTCAGGCCCACTAAATTTTGAGAATGTAATTCAATGAGGTTTTGCCCTTGTTCGACGTGATAAACAGTGCTTTGCCCGATGCCTGATGAAAAAAATTCAGCCAGCTTGGGCGGGATTCGAACTCCCGGCTCCTGTTTTCTACTCCTGCTTTCAGACATCTACACATATATTAAAAGCAAAAGTAGTAAGAGATATATATATATACAACAATTAAAAGGTTAACTACATAAAGTTGGTTGATAACAATATTATATTAGATATAACACAGAAATATTTTCTGCCTTTGAGAAAGGTCCTGCTAGGATTGAAACGTCAGGCCCACTAAATTTATAGATTTGCATTTTGGTAATTTTAGTCAGTAAGCAGCTTGCAACATTTTTTGTATCACTTTAAGAAATATTTCATCTAACAATTGATTGATCAAAATGATACACAGATGCGACTCAGAAGTTGGCGATGATAACAGAATGCTTTTTCTGTTATTAGTATTCCAGTGCCTTTGATGATGAAAATTAAAAGGTGTAAAATTGGGAAGGGGGAGGGGGCATTATTTAGGCCAGGGCTCAAAAGAAAATTTGTGCGTACCTCCAATTTCCCGACCTACCATATTTTGAGGGTGTGACCCTAAAGTTTTTCGGGGGAAAGTGTGTTTCCCGACCGACCAAATTTTGACAGCAACCATATTTTGAAGGCACCATCAGTGATTTGATTAAAATCATCTAAGCCTGCATACATGTAAATCATGTTTAAAGCCGCGTCTGCACTGGACTTAAAATGGGTAAACTAACCGAGCAAATGGGTAAATTGACCATTTTAAGTCCAGTGCGGACAGCCCAGGAAGTTTTCCTCCCAGGTAACTTACCCGACTCCAGTGGGTAGTTTAACCGACCAACTTCTGCCCGGTTAAATTGACCAGGTCAGTTTAACCGAGTCGATAAGTCCAATCCGGACACGACGTCTCGGTAAACGACCCGGTAAAAAACCACATCCGGCACCCCGCACGTTACGTTACTGTATGCAAGACTCGTGCGGGCGCAGGGTAACAACGTGTTTGTGTACCTAGAGTACATGCACATGTACATGAGTCGGTTAGTTTTACCGATCGTCTCGGTTAGTCGAAAAATCCAAGTGCGGACGCCAGGAAGATTTACCCATTGGAATGTTACCCGCGGGCTCGGAAAAAATAAGTCCAGTGTGGACACGGCTTAAGTTGGCTCCAGTATATATAATTACCAGGTATATGTAACACTGAGCCAGTACATGACTCATGTCTCAGCACAAAATGTTCCCCCAAAACAGATGCTATTGAATTGAATTGTTTTATTTTTTTTGCCTTAGTCAAGCAATGCATATCTGCAAGAAAAAAAACCCTCAATTTAATTAATCAATTTGGATTCAGTACCATCTGGTGGACGCACGAGAATATATGCAATGTAATCCCATTGGCTTTGACCCTTACCTCTGAACATCACGGATATCCTGAATTGCAAATCCATGCTGGATTGCAAGCTCAGGGACTTTGCAGGCAGGCTCAACAAAGATTATCTAGAAGACATTTGAGAGCAAAAATGAAAAAAAAAAAAAAAAAAAATATTTAAAAAAATCCACAATCCGCTCAACGACTAACAAGATTGCATTGCCGGATCTACCGCAGAAATGGTTCAGCCAAGAAATGCGTCACCCAAAAACTGGCAAGTTCTGGTGGCAATCATACAGGTCTTCACATTCTTTGTAATATGGAGCCGGGTACTTGTCAAGTCAATCAAGGCGCCCCTCTACACCCTAACTCGTACCCTAGGCGACCAACCCCACAGCCAGCCTTGCGATTGAAGGACGCTTGCAAGCGCGACCCGAAGGCCTGGCAGCATCAGCCCAGCTGACCTTGAGCAAGCTGCGTCCGACCGCACGCACTGATGGCGGTCCTCCGTCACGGCGGCAGAGGCTCCAGTCTGCTCCTACCGCCCCCACCGACAACTTCACCTGCAGCAAGTGTCATGGGTGCTGCAGATCCCGCATATAGGGCTCTCCAGCCACAGTCAGCGCTGCTTCCCTAACACCGAGTAACCCGAGCCACGTGCAGACTCCATCGTCTCCCGAGACAGACGGATGACAACAACAACAATTTGTCAAGTCAATCAAGGCGCCCCTCTTACAACCGGCCTTACTCGTACCCTACAAAATGTAGCTACAGTAACTTTAGCCCTTTTTTACTCCTTTTTCAACATTTTGGGGGAAAATTTAAGAAAAAGGAGTAAAAGGGCTACAGTTACTGTAGCTCCTCGTACCCTAATATCTGCCCGTTTCACACTCCCAGAAACTACAAATTTACACCTTAAGCCACGTAAAACAAATCATTAGTTCCTCATCCCCGCCCGCATCATTTTTTTCCCATCCCATCATCCCATTGTTTTACAAAACGATAAAACGACAAATTTTCGATTGATTTTCGCTCTTTCCAGCCGTTGAACCTTGCATATGCGCAGCCTACACGCTACAGGTATCATACCGTACTCAAAAATGACTGGAAATTATAGACTACCTAGTACTAGGAGTAGTAGTAGTACCTGTCGTCTTTAGGGGGAGGGTAGTCCGGCTAAGTAAATTTTGAGATTCGGGTTACAGTCACCCGAATCTCAAAATTTCAAAAGTCAATTAAAAAAAAGAGTGACTTGTCGGGTCTAAGTTATTCGGACTAGGGGGAGGTAAAAAAAAAATTTGGAAACCAAAAAAAAAAAAGATACCCGCATCCTCCTTTTTTTTTCTCAAAAAGTTTGAATGAGAAACTAGTAATATTGTTTTACTTTTACTTGGCCTTACAAACAAGTAATATAATCTGAATTCGCTCTTTGACGTTGTTAATAGTGAGTTAATCATCTGTGACTGGTTTAAAGCAAATCGCTTGTTTTAAAATTTAGAATTTAGTGGGCCTGACGTTTTGATCCTAGCAGGACCTTTCTCAAATAGACTGCCTTTGAGAAAGGTCCTGTTAGGATCGAAAAGTCAGGCCCACTAAATTTTAAGATTTGCATTTTGGTAATTTTAGTCAGTAAGCAGTTTGCAACATTTTTGTATATCACCGCAAATCGCTTGTCCTTAAATTTAAACAAATGTAATTATTTAATTTTTAGAAACAGGAACAAACCATGTAAATTGTCTAATCAAAACATCTTCATTGTTTGACTATAGATGACTTGTCAAAGTCACCCCGTCGGCCGTGTGCTTTGTGCTCCTTCAGTCGGGTTGCCAGGTTTCTACCGGTCTCCCCAATGTACTAGACTTCTGACACACCCCAGTGAGCACCCATAGGTTCCCCCCTACTAGTCTCCCCTTAGGGTTTCCCGCCTTCCCACCTCAGTGACCTAAGCCCCCTTAGGATCTTTCATGCCTTCCCGCCTCAGCGACCACCATTACATAAGGAGTTCCACCACCGAGTCCAAGACATTCTCCTGATGACGGCCAGAGCATACTGGTCGAAACGTCGAGTTACCACTCCGGTTCTTTTCAGAACCACACCCCTTCCTTTAAGAGACCTTATATCCTCCAATAACCGGTTTTCGACGATATAAGGACTTTTCTTCAAACTGAACAATGTGGACGAAAGTATCACACTAAAAGAGGTCTCAGTCACTTTCTCCACACCACAGACTATTAGAATAATCATAGAGAAGGTTGATCAAGCCTGTCACTTCCGTAAGATTACCCGGTTTTGTTGACGTCCGCGGCACACCACGCAGTAAGCACTGTGACCTATTTTCGTCGATGGTGTTTACTAGGTGTCCCAGTGCAGCCAAATGCAAAATAAATTCTTAAAATAACTCAAAATGCTGTGTGGCACTGTAAAATTCTTCCCTGTATGTTTTTTTGTGTTCATCTTTGTTTGTTTTTTCGACACTGCTTCTAACACTTTCCTCAAATCATTCATAATTTATGCTTAAAACGTATTGGTCTGGTTGATGTCTTCTTTTGTGACGTTTAAAAAAACTCCACAATCCTCTTTCTCACTGCTTCTTCAGTTATGACCTTTCCCAATGTCACTCAAGAGACACATTTCCTCCTCCTTGGTACTTTCTCTAGCTGCCCTTTTATTTTTTTCATTTTTTATAAAAGCCTATTGGGCCATATGTTACTTTTTGTCTTTAAATAATAATAAAAAATATATTTAAAACAAATATATAAGCGAGACGCCCTATAGGAGCCTCCATAATTTTTACCCAGAACGGACTGCCTCAAGTTGCGTGATATTTTTTTTTTCTACGGATGTTGGGGTTTGTTATGGTACACTCAGATTTTTTTTAGGACCAACAATAAAGAAAACTGGAGCTTCAAAGCAACTGCCAATTTTGTACCTAGGAAAATAGACCCCAAAAGAGCAACTTTTTTAACACACGAGTTTGGCCTACTGGAAAAGCCTTAACTTTCCACATTTTCGGTGACGGACAAGAGCAGGAAACAAACCGGAAGATACGAAGTCTGAGATCGTTGTACGGAGTTGTTTTCATAGTGCGATGTGAGTTAGAAGGCTAAGTGTCGAAAACGTGTACCGTCGAAAACGGGGGTTCCCACGATACATGGTGTCACTGCAACCCTTCCTATAGTATATTAATACGCAGTGGCTGTTGTTACGGCAGTCGTTCGTGTGGTTCCCTGACTTCACATTAATTATTTGTCAGGATGTTTAGCTCTTGGAACCAGACTATCAGCTAATAGACTGGTTCAACCAGCCTGCAATGCTGACGAAATACAATCAAGTCAGGGAACCACACGGACGACTGCCGTAACAACAGCCACTGCGATATTATATTAATAAGTAATTATCATTATAAGCTTAGCAGGGCATTGTTTTGTGTGACTTAGAGTTAGACAACTTCAAAAGTGACAAGTCAACCTCCCCACCTTGCTGGCCTCGACTCCCACGGCATAGTTGTCCAGAATCTCGAGGGGATGATCGGCGGAGCGGGAGTGCACGAAGGTGCCCCGGAACACGGTCACTGCCATGGCACTGATCCTTGACGGGGACACAGGTGACAGACAGTGACAAACTGACAGTGACAGTCACACACTGACACTAGTGACAGTCACTCCAGCGGACGGGACAAGCAGCTGCACCAGCGGGCGTATGTGTACGTACGTCTGCACTTGTACTTGTACATGTACAGTGTAATTGTACTACTGTGTAGTTATACTTATTATAGTACTGTTTGTAGTTGTACTGCCTGAACTTGAACTCGGAAGTTGAAGAGCTCAGTTGAAGTGCCGTGGGGTCCCGGTCGACTGGTTCCAAAATTAACGATACAAATTACGCTACGGCTGCGTATAACATTAACACAAACATTAATAGTATTATTAATAAACTTCAAAGCCCTCAACGGAGTTCAAAATTGCATTGTGAGTACGGAGTAGGGAGTAGTGTACACTGTACTTACTCACTACTCAGTACAATAATCAAAACAAGTGGTGTTTACATCATAGAGTAATAAACTCTTTGGTGTACATAGAGAGGCGCCCTCTCTTGACGCCAATCCGTGGTCGTCCGTGAAATAAAAAAATAATACTATACCTCTGATGAGACATTCGTCAACAAAAGCGAACCTTCCCTTTGATCTCTCCCTACCAGCTTCACTCCGTCTCCGACGGAGACGCGAGCCAGCAGTTGTTTTCCTCTTTTTTAAAGTTTCTTTCCCAATTGGTCAAGGTTTTCAGGTGAAAGAAATTTGGAGTTTTGTTTTTCGGGCATTGAATTAATAATTTATCTGTCTCTTTCCTGTTTCACTATTTCTTTCCCTTGCGACTTTCTAGCAACCATTATGGTACCTACTCTTTATTCAGTTGTTCTGGGCTACAACCGCTTGCCACGGATTCCACGGCTATTATTCTTACGGGGATTATGGGCTGGCCTGGGGAAAACCGTTCAGGTAGGTAAAGGCCGCACACGAGAGCTATAGTCTGCTGTGAGCAAAAAATAATTATCTCGTTTATAGTTAGCTCAGCACGTAGCTAGAGCTACGCGCTGAGCCAAAAAAATAACAACTGGCCAATGAAAGCGCACGCTGGGTTTACGTGATGGCTTCCAAAAATAATTATGTTTTGCGCAGCACGAAGCTCAAGTCGCCGCACACAGTGAGTTTCCATCCACGAGAGGCGAAACATATCAGGATAGATATTGATCTCACGGCCTCTTGAGACAGAAATCTCACTAAAAGTTCAGCGCACACGGTGAGCTAAGTGCTGAGCTGACGACCTCGAGATAATTTTGCTCAGCAGATAGCGCTAGCACTCGTACCCGTGTGCGGCGGCTTTTAAAAGAACGATCCCAGGCGGCTGGATCCCGTGCATGGGCAATACATTATTTACAGGGCCCTTATTATAGGGCATGCATGAAGCTGTCCGTCGTATATACCGTATGTAGGCCTATGCTTTCTAGTCGCAACATTGGCGAGCCCGCCGCGTATCGCGTATCGAGCCACATCCCTCGAGTCCAGGTCCGAGTTAAGAGCAGACTTGTATTTGAAACATAGAATAATAAAGTCCGATTCATTTGTTTTTTAATGTCCGAGTCCAAGTGCCGAATCATCCAAGTCGAGTCTCGAGTACGAAGTCACCTCTAACTCTAAAGCTGTATTCGAAACAGATTCGTCACTTTTTGACAGCTTTTTTTTTTTCACAGTCCAGTAAACCCTTCAGAAAAAAGATAAACCCTTGCAGGGCTATTATACTCCTGAAAAAAACATGCTGTTATTCAAAGAGGTGTTGCCCTGCTCGACGTGATAAGCACTGGGTGATTTTGCAGTGCTTTCCATGATGCCCGATGAAAACAATTCAGGCAGCTCGGGCGGGATTCGAACCCGCCACTCCCGTCTTCTGTAGTGCATTTGGCCACCATAGCTGTTATAACCAGTCCGTGCCCTGTATGTAAAGCGTGCCTACGCTGTGATACAGCAGAGTCACAGCATGTGCACTGAGCCTGGGTCAAAGAAATGCTATAGGCATATACGCGTCACCCGCCAAACGGCAAGGACGGTCGAGGGCTCATTGCACGTGACGTTATACTCAACCGTAACATCGACAATGTGCCGACGACTTCAAAGCTGAATCGAATCAGTGTTTTGGAACTTCAAAGGAAATGAACACTATTCTGATGCACTGTGAAAGTCCAGTGCGATGGGTGCACAAAAGCATTGAATTCAACCGCTGCCCTGGCGGCTTTGCACGATTGCATTCCCCTATGAAAGGCATGTAATGATCCTGAAATGCTTTTCAAAATCTGGGCATTTTTTCTCGACTTGTTGAAAATCCCTTCGACAGAACAATAATAATGGGCCGGGATGAACCAGGATACGCGGCGCCCCTTTCTTGTGGGACCCCCCCCCCCCATCCCTAATTCCCACCCCTCCAAAAAATGCGTCCACGGTTGAATTGCGTCAGTATAGATAGGTACAGTTGAGAATAGAGGCTCGCTAGAAGTTTCGCTCACCAATAACAACAGCAACAACAGCAACTATACATGCAGCGACATTGACAACAGGCCACATTATAGTTACAATTAACAGACAGTAGAGACTGTATATAGGCTAATAACAACAACAACAAACATGAACCGAGCCTCCCTGGGTTGTCTCCTTGCCTTCCTTTTCAGCGGTGCTCCGGCCGCGGCGGACGTCAGCCTCACGTTGGAGAAGCTCAGCCCGCCCGGCGACCCGTTAGAGGGCCACGCCACGACCACTCTCTCCTGCAATGCAAGCGGGGTCTTGTCGGGGTCCGGCTACAGCATCGAATGGCAGGTTCCTAATAATAACGGGCCGGAGTTGGATGAGGGACACTTCGAAGTGCATGGATCGGTGGACGGCCTGGCCAGCACTCTCGTGGTCTACAACATCAGCAGAGACGACGGCGGCGTCTACACGTGCCGTCTGCAGATGGGCGCCGGGAACGGGACGGTGGCGTTTCGTGGGTTCTTCCTCACCGTGGGATACTTCCCGGAGGCCGGCCTGAACCCAGTCTGTTCCCCGGCGGGGGCTTTCACGGCGTCGCAGGGTTCGACGGTCCACCTCTCCTGCGCCTCGGACGCGGGCCACCCGCTCGTCCGGTTCCACTTCGGCACGAACACGCCACACGTTGACCAGTGGACCTTTAGCCTGACCAACAACAGCGCCCGACGCATCGCCGAGTCACGGGTGACAGCGGGCCAGGAGACCGAGGGTGCCTCCATCTCGTGCAAGATCACCTCGAGCGCCAGCTTCCCGGGCAGGGAGAGCTCCTGCATCATCGGGCCCATGACGGTGGTGGCGGCGGCGGCGGCGACGGCGACGGCCACTTCCTATACCCAACCCGGCACCGTCACCGTCGCGCGGACAGAGCAGACAACTGTCGGCGGGCCGACGGAGACGCGAGCCAGCCGGTCGAGTCCAGCGGCCAGCCCCCCGCAGCTGCCGCTGCAGCGGCCGGTCCCCGTCGCCTGGATCGCCGGCTGCGCCGTCCTGGCCGGCTTGCTCCTGCTGGCCGTCGCTGTCGGCGTCGCCGTTGTCGTTAAGACTACGCGGCGACGCGGCGAGGGAGAGGCCGCCCGCCGTCGAGGTCCGGGCCAGTCCCCGGCGTCCGGTCATACCGTCGGCGATGACGACGATGGGCTTTACCTGGAATCCCGGCCGGGCCCCGGGCACAGCGGCTCCACCCAGGATGACGGTCACTACGACTACATAGATGAGAGAGTGCTTCCGAATTTGGAGTACGCGTACGCTTACGCGGACACACGCAGAATGTAGAATGCTTGCAGTCCCGTCGGCCTAGACTTTAAATCCTCACACAATTATTCTAATCTGACGTTTCGATCCTAGCAGGACCTTTCTCAAAGGCAGAGTGACAAGGACAAAACAGATACATGTACACGAAGGAAGGGGGGAGAGAGTGAATTTGACACGATTGAGAAACAAAGGACAAAGAGTGAAGCTGGTAGGGATAGATCAAAATTACATTTTGGTAATTTTAGTCAGTAAGCAGTTTGCAACATTTTTGCATATCACAATTATTCTAAATGAGATGTTGCAAACTACTTACTGTATGACTAAAAATTACCAAAATGCAAATCTCAAAATTTAGGGGCCTGACGTTTCGATCCTAGCAGGACCTTTCTCTGCCTTTGAGAAAGGTCCTGCTATAGGATTGAAACGTCAGGCCCACTCAATTTTGAGACAATTATTCTCAAATAATTTAGAGCTTAAAAATACTATAAAATACTACATTGATTCCCGCCCCAAACAAATCGCCTTTGAGAAAGATCCTGCTAAGTGCTCGATCGAAAAGTCAGGCCGGCAACATGTTTTTTATTTTGTATTTCTTTGGGGGTCATTATTTTGGGTTTAATAAGCGCTTTGCATTATTCCTGTATAATATATTTTTGCATAGAAAGGAACGTAATAATGTTATATAGTCGCTTCGATAAAATGAGAAGATAGGCCATGCAGGTGCAACCTGATCATCAGAAGAGCATGTTTCTTTAGTGAAAATAATTATAATCATTATTCTTTTCCTGAAATAACAGAGGGTATAGAACATTCAGCCAAAGTATAGTGACTTGTAATTTTAAAGGGATTATCCAACAATTTTTTTATAGGAAATATTGTATTCGCGCATATGCAAGTATTCTCTAAAAATGATGGGTCGAGCAGTTGCCACATGCACAGTCTCAGTAAATGGTGTATATTATAGTGGCTCTGAAAAGAGTCGGTATCTCTGGCGCAAAAGGGGGTTATATGTGACCCGGCACAGCATAATGAAGAATAACCCCCACTTTTGAGATTTTGAGATTTTCTAATGATGTGAAAGAGTATACCATTAGCTTTCAAATTATATCAAAATTGTTTTTTCGTGTGAACGTTGTTGTAAATAGTACAAGGGGACTTCGCTCGTTGATTTGGTACCAAACACAATATAGCAGCACCGTTCTAACTCCTCGAAAGCGGCCATTCAAAAAGGCAGGAACTTTACATTTTCATGAAAACAGTACACAAACACTCCCCCAAAATCCTCGTTTTTCAACATTTAGAGACGGATATTGGAAAGATTCTTTAAACATGATACCCTCCAATACATTAACTTTCCGAAAATACAAAAAAAAAAAAATTTTTTTTTGTTATCGAATTGAGAAGATACTTTGACTTCAGGAGTTGTTTACTCGAGAGGAGTTTTGGTGGGATATTTCTCATGTCGCTGTGCCGGGTCACATAATAATAGTATTACGTCTGTATACGTGTACAGTATATATGATGTGTAATTATTTTTGACAAAGCTACACGCCATGGTAGCAGCTCAACCAAGACTAACGAAATTAATGTCACTCGGATCGAAGTGCTGCATCTGTTTGCTGATGAAGTCGACCCAGAAAATGTTCAAGTGCGAAATGACATGGTAATCAAGAACCAGACCACGATAACCGATCAGAACCAAAACAAGAATGTGCATGCGTAATGTAGAGGGGGTATTTAGAAATGTCTTATTTGTGATTTCATTATTTGTATGCTTTATTATACTTCTATCCTTTGGAAATAGGTGGAAGCTAATTTATTGCGGTGTATTTCTCTTGTTAGAGGACTACGGTTGAACCGAGCCGTACACAGTATACTGTTGGCAAACATCTTGGAAATCTAGCGCCCATAGCCTCGCTTTCAAACGTGTAGTTGATATTAATAAAATCTTGTTGAAAGAATTTTTTCGAACCATACTCGTAGTAAATATTATTGTGTTTTGTTTCTTTCAAACAAGTAGGCCTAAACCTTTATTTTACTGAGTTTTGTTGAAATTTGTTTAAAAAACCAAAACGTTTATAATACATGTAGGCCCTGCGTGTAATACTGCATGAACGCGTATGTGTACATGTACTGTACGTACATCACACATGCACATTATGTACATGTACTTGTCCTGCTTTGTGTACATGTACACACATGTACATGTACATTGTGTACATGTACTGTAAACATGTACGTGTACTGTACACATGTACAGTACATGTACTGTACACATGTACATGTACATGTACATGCACATGTACATGTACAGTACATGTACATGCACATGTACATGTACAGTGTACATGCACATGTACATGTACAGTGTACATGCACATGTACATGTACAGTGTACATGGTGCGAGAAATGCAGTTCGGAAAAATGTTCAAGATCTTGAAATATCAGGCGCTATTGAAAACTTTGAAGAACATTTTGAAAAGCGTTCAACGATTTGCTATTTTACTAGAAATAGTCGAAAATCATAGATTTCCTGGCGAGCTATCGGGTAGTATCATGGAGGAAGAAACTCCTCCATGGTAGTATCAAGGTTTGGCCCCAGTTTCATGTCGAATACTCTGTCCTCATCAAGCCAGCAAACCTTGCAAATTCGGCGATAAACGAGAACCTGGATTTTCAGGTTTTGCGAGTGAGACTGGCGGAGACGTAGCCTGAGCACTGCTAGTGCCAGTCTGATCCATTATCAGCTGCATGGTCATAGCAATATCGCAGGCTTGATAAAATCTTGAAAAATATGAACCCCGCTCTTGAAAAAAACCCCATAATTTGTGTCGTGTAACGCAGTGGCTGTTGTTACGGCAGTCGTCCGTGTGGTTCCCTGACTTCATAGTATTTGTCAGGATGTTTAGCTCTTGGAACCAGACTATCAGCTAAAAGACTGGTTCAACCAGCCTGCAATGCTGACGAAATACAATCAAGTCAGGGAACCACATGGACGTCTGCCGTAACAACAGCCACTGCGTTTTTCTAAACCATTATCCAGCGATCACGTAAAATTAATGGCCTTGGAGGTTGCACGAGGCTGTAACTGTAAGTGTATTCCAACGTTGAGTTGAAAAATGGCACAGCTGGGAAGTTCGATGGCAAAGAAGAGGATTTCCGAGCTACTGGTGAAAGACCTCAAAGCCGAACTGGAGAAGAGGGGTCTCGATCAAAAAGGTGTCAAGGCGGTCCTTCATGAGAGGCTGGTGGAGGTACGGAACTCGAACTACACACGTAGGCGGCCTAACACTACTCACTAGTCCGAGTAACTTGGCCTCGACAAGTCACTTTTTTATCGAATTTTGAAAATTTTGAGATTGGGTGACTCGTAACTGTAGCTGTAGGGTCCAAGTAAAACCATGGAGGTCCTTCCTCCATGGTAAAACAGAGTCCCAACATGGCTGATGAGAAATAGACTAGGCTAGTAGAGCACACATGTGCATAAAAAATATTAGTCGGACCCGAATCGGATCTCAAAATTTCAAAATTTGATAAAAAAGGGTGACTTGTCGGGTCCAAGTTACTCAGACTACATGCATTTAAACATGATGTAATGACAAAATTTAATGGACAATCAGACTAAGCAGTCTAACTAAGAATAGCATTTGTGTAAATTGTGGGAAGAATGCCTTTGCTGGGTGACCTGCCAATATTATTTACGTATACGTGGCCAACTCAGTCCCTACGAGGAAATGTACACCAAAAAAGGGAATATTCTTTGTATCTCTTGTCCGTGATCAATTCTGTCCGTGACCATCTCGGTCCCTATGGCCTATGGACCGAGTTACGGACGAAGATGGTCATGGACCAAGTTGACTAGCACTAGGACTGATGAGTTTGTTATGGACCGAGTTGACGTGAAACCCTAAGGCCGGGCCTACCGCCAGACCACATAATGTAGTAAATTTCACACAGAACTGTACTGAACTTGGTTTACAGTTAGTGTTACAGGGATAGACAGTAACACTATCAGGGCTCGAATTTCAGAAAAAAAGACTGTAGTCTTAGTGGACCTTAACTATTTTTACAAGACCTGTGCCATAAATAAGAAAACAAATGCACCCATTGACCCAGTGAAAGGAATACCATTCATGAAAAAATGCTGTATACTTGTAGTTATAGTGAGTTGTACAGGTCAAAAAAGTTATAAACAGGATTACAGATATATTGTACAGTTATATTTAAGTGCCATTTTCTTCATGGTGCAAGAAAAACCCCACTAGACAACCAGTCCAGTACAGTCACACTCTAGACCAACACTGAAATCGCTAGACTCGGTCTACCATCTAGTCACTCTAACTAGTGGATATTTCAAGCCCTGAGTATTAACTCGGGTACTCCTTTCTCTAGTTTGATATTTTGATCGTCGTACTATCAATAAAACCTTACTCTCTTGTTTAGGGTTAGGGTTAGGCCTAGCGGCTGACTTTAATTCCACTTCCAGGAACAAAATATCCAGGCATGGTCCCAGTCAGGCAGTCACGTCATCTGGCAAGTGTGAAAATTATTTTCTTTTCACAATCATTTAGGCTCTGAAGGAAAATGGTGAGGATCCTGAGAGTATGACCTTTGACACTTCTCCCTCTGCCAGCACTGGCAAAAGCATGAGTGAGTACCTTTTCAAAACCTTTCGTGAAAATAGCATAGAAAAATGCGCACATACATTGTCTGGTCCTTGGACCGTATCTTGGAACCCTGACCTTCTTCAATCCTCCATTATCCTCCGGGTTGTGTTGGAGGATTGAGGCAAGGATGAGCATTCCCAGTTAAAGGATTACAGAGGATTGCGGAAGGTTGTTAAAGTTACACTGGAGGATTGTGGAGGATCGAGAAATCATGCTAAAATGAGATCTTGTAGGATTGTAGAGGATTAAAGAAGCCAGTTGCAATGAGATCTTGGAGGATTGTGGAGGTTTGAGGAAGGTGCTGTATCTTTGGCGGGCTGGGGGCTCCAGTTTTAAGCATTCTACCTTTAACTGCCGTATATCTCCAGGGATCACATCCTTGCCTTCATTCCGATACCAACTACGAAAATGTTGTAGACCCAAACAGGTGACCCTTTTGATCCACTTTTGGACGTGCCATAAGCTTTCAAGTCCTGGCCCATTGTGAAGGAATAAGTGCCATGCTGTATGATCGTGTGTTTGTGTGAAGATGTGACCACAACAGACCAAGGCGACGTGATGGACGGACTCAAAGATGACGATGAGTTGAATGCAGAGGAGGAGGAAGAGGAGGAGGAGGATGAAGAGGAGGATGTCATCATGGAACTTGTGGAGGACTCCGACGAGGAAAATCTAGTAAGGAAATGATCGCAGACAACAGAGCAAGTCAAACTAACATCTGTACACTTCCAAAAAGGGAATCGGTGACACTTACGGACTAAACAGTGAGTTGGGAACTTGGAAAGAGTGCTACCTCTGAAGCAACGCCTACTTCATCAGATGCAACAAAGGAGACATTCTAAGTACAAGATTTATAAAGATTGGATGGTCAAGCCTCAAGATTTGCGGTGACACCATGTAACCCGTCTCTTTTGAGACGGAGCGTGGCTGTGGAAAGAGCTGGTAACTTTTTTTAAGTGACCGGCTTTTACATGTTACGTGTTTACAGCTAGTCATGGCAAACCTTCCAAGTTCCACCATGCAAACCTGTGAATCGTATCCAATTTGTGCTTGCTATGCTTGCTAGCATTGGTTCTAAGCTCTGGATTTTTTACCCCCAGAGGTCGCAAATTTGAAGAAAAATATCTTCTCCGGCCATCGGATGTTGTAGATTGTTTTGCCTACTCGTATTCAATTGTTCAGATTGTGTCCGGTTTCAAGGCTTTGCTTTCCTTGTTTTTTTTCTTTGTCTTCTTTGGAGGAAGAGGAAGATATCTACGGTGATTTGGATTTGACAGAGACAAGCCAAGAGGAGATGGGAGCGGAAGAGGAGGAAGACGTATCCCTGAACTCTCTTGATGACATCCAGTTCACGTCTCAAGAGGCAAGTCAACCTCAAGATGAGACCTAACATAAATTATGCTATTTCTGTACTTCCAACATCTCTGCTAGAGTGCTGCACGCACCCATTTCAGGGATCGAATTGTGCAGAAAAGACAAACTGTCAAAAGTCAGGAGGCCCTGACATCTCGATCCTAGCAGGACTTTTGGAAAGTCCTGCTAGGATCGAAACGTCAGGGCCCTCAGAATTTTTTGATATTTTTGTCATTTTAAATGAGATTTGATGATTTTTATGGTGAGAATAGCAGGAGTAATAGGTTTGCGGTGACATGTACAATTCTCTCCGGTTCTTTTCAGAACCACACATACTCACAAAAGAGAGAATTGTACATGGTGTCACCGCAAACCTATTATTCCTCATTTAAGTCAGTAAGTAGTTTGCTAACATTTCTGCATGTTACCGTAACCAAAACAAATACTGGACAAAACAGGTTCTAGTCACTTGAGAATCTCTCTAGCCCTGAAGTTTTTCTTACCATAACTGTACTCTTATTATTTTTACAAGTGCACCTTGTGCGCATGTGTATCAGGTAATGCTGTGGTGGCACTATGGGCCCAGCAGCCGATTTTAAGAAAAGTTGCGTGAGTTACGCAGCGTAGGTCTTGCGCCACAATGGCTCTTTTGTGCACTATTCAGAAAAGGCAGCAAAATGTTGCATAAGTTACGCAACAAACTGTTGCGTACGCAACATTTGAAGTTTCATGAAATCTGCTTCTGGGCCTTGTGTTGTTTCACATGATGCAAACAGACAGATTTTCAGGAAAGGACATGGAATCGAAGAGCTGGCAAATTTAATCAGCATTGTTCTTGATGAAGTTAATTGTGCCTGAACAAAAAGCTCCAGGCACACACACTGCACTAGACTGGAGCTTCACATGTATGCGTTGGCGTCCTCTGGTGTTTTCCCCATGTAAGACAAGGTCAAGCCAATTTTCAATTGGCCTTTCTGTTATATTCTATAGCCTATGATGTTTTGTCACAGTGTTTATTAATGTCTATGGTTTAGTGAAATCAGCCTCGAGACAAATAGCTCCCTGTCATCCTTTTTTTTCAATTTAGCCTGACAATTTAACTGTTTTTTTTCTCTTCTAAACTTGATCAGGAGGAGGAGGACAAGGAGGGAGATGTTAAGGATGACGTTGAGAGGAAAGAAGGAGAGGAAGGTAAATGTGACTGGCACGTTTCGTCGGGGTATTCCCAATCGCTGCAAGTACATGTAGGTTCAATGAAATTGCCTGGACCTGCCTGCATTTTGATATTTTACACAAGAAAGCTTGTTTCTGACATCTCTCCTGTGTGCATGTTTGTCTCTCTGCACTATTCCTGATTTCGGGTGAATTTTGTTTGATGTTCTTTCTATATAAGTTACATGTACCTACACTATGTACCAGTCGTTTAGAGTCTGAATGAAGGACTGTAGAGACCTGAATCTGCGGGGAAATAACAAGTTGGAAGGAGTACATGCAGATTCTGGAGTATGAATAGACCGACAGATGCAGTCCAGTGGCTGTGGGACACCGTGTGAGATTCCCATCGTGGGACGTTGTCATCGTGGGACGTTGTCATCGTGGGACATTGTCATCGTGGGACGTTGTCATCGTGGGACGTTGTCATCATCAGACACTGTTATCATTGGACTTTGTCATCGTCGAGCAGTGTCATCATTGGATATTTTCATCATAGGACATTACCTTCGTATGACATCATCGTCGGACATTGTCATTTTTGCACATTGCCATCGTATGACATCATCTTCGGACATTGTCATTGTTGGACACTGCCATCGTATGACATCATCATCGGACATTGTCATTAGTCATAATTGGACACTGCCATCATATGACATCATCATCGGACATTGTCATTGTCGGATGTTGTTATCGTTGATGACAGTTTGGACCATAGAAATGATGGCTCACTGTGAGATGTCCCCGGACAATACCTGGACCGCGGAGGAGAAGCATTCACTGTGCTGCAGCGCCAGCCCCCAGCTTGACGGGGGAGTGCCCAGTGGACCTACCCAGGGACTGAGGCGTCTCATGGACACCCATCACACCCAGCACAAGGAGCTATCAACAGCTGGCCCATCTCAGCACTGAGCTCCGGAGTCACCCAGACACCTTGCCTCGTTGCTGACAGGAGATGCAGTATGCTACACCCAGTGGCTTCAAGGGAGGGAGGGGAGGTCACCATCTCAAAAGAACCAAACCAAAGAGTGACTCTGACTCCAAGCCTGCTCCCACCAATTGCACGCCGTCTGTTTCTCCCACACTTGCACGCGCGTACAGCTCCTACCGGGACTGTGGAGGACACTGAGGTGTGCCGAAATGGCACTGCGTTACTCAAGCTTACGAACGTTGGGAACGCATGCACATGCTTCACAGGCAACGGAGGGCATGACCGCCAGTAGACTGGCCACGTTCCACTGACACCGGCAGGCAGTGTGGAACGGAACCATGAGAAGGAATTAGCTGTGACACCAGGCCCGCCACGGAAGGGATTCTTCAGGAATGCTGTGGATCTGGTTGGACTTGTGGATCTGAGCAGATTCTATCTATTGCCCGCCTGCAGCAGGACCGCAGGAGCTGCAGGGTTCACCGCAGACTGATAACGACGTATCTCACCCTCGAGGATTTTTTTTTTTCTGGCATCCAGTTTGTGAGTGGCGACGTGGATTCACTGGACGAGCATCGGTGTGCCTTGTTGCAGCAAGCCTTCAGCAGACCCACACGTGTGGATGAAGAGACAAGTTTACCCACACCTTCACGGACTGTGTGCGTTTTGGATTCTCGGAGCTCTCCCTGCTGAGAGGTGGCCTCTACCTACGGTCTTCCCTCCAAACCACAGATTTGCTCAAGGGATCCCTTCTGCGGCACATATACAGTGTACAGTGGATTTGAACTTGAGAGGAAGGGGCCGGACATTGCTCGAGACCTTCAATGTTCTACCCCCCAAACTGGTCGCCCTGCAATTGAAATGAACATTGTGCACGGGAAAAGGATATCATTCCACTGACGGCTACGTTAGGATGACAGCTTCAGTTGACAAGACCAGTTCTGAGGATTGAGATGATGCTTACGAGCCGGGAGAGTAACTGGACAGCTTCAGTGTTTTCATCTTTATAAGCAGAGACTATTGAGGTAGACGGAAAGACGAGAAACAGAGCAGTCCTCATGTCGTTGGAGCGCAGATGAACTGAGACAAATAGGGAGTGCTAACCTAGACATTGTCCTCATGAGGGCGTCCCGTAATCACAGTGCATTGAACAATCCAGCTCTCCACACACTTGAACTCAAGTACTGTAAACTTGGGAAAGCTGCACAGGAATGAACTCAAAGATTGCTAGTTGTAGTCACAGGACAACCCTCTGGAATTCCCAGAGTCAGTCCACAGGAAAAAGTATGGTATTCGGATATAAGATTGTTGGGGTTTAATCCGCTGGTATCCAAATCTGGTAAGCTTGCAGCTAAGAGTTAAATAAGTTCTCATTTACAATGTACATGTACATCACCTCGGTAAGATTTTTTGTCAAACCCAGCATCACATTTGAATGATCTGGGCTATTTCTGCCGCAGGAGAGGGCTGACTGATGTCAGAAACAAGTTTTCTTGCCACTTTCTCTGGTCATGCACTCACCGCCTGAGTTGGTCACGTGAGAGCCATTTGGTAGTGTGTATTATGATTTAAGAAAATGTGAATCCTCTGTTCCTCCTTGACATCTTTACGCACCCAAGGAGTCTGTAGTTGTTTTTCCCCCCTCTAGGCCACGTCATGCGCCCCAGTTTGCTTCTTCTTCTTCTCATTTTCGGGACGAGGCGTTACTCTGACCGTTTTGTCCCCCGACAACACGTACTTGCTCCCTGCGTGCTTACCTTGGTGAAGCAGGCGAGGGAGCCTATAGGGCAGCTGTTACCTGGGTCTTCCATCATAGGTGCAGTAGAGGCTGCCAGAGATCCGGAAGAGGACGACAAGGCTGAGGCAAGAAGCACTCCCGCACCCGCACCCGCACCCGCCCCCGCCCCTGCACCCGCTGGGAAATCCGAAGGGGGTTCGGCCAGCCGAGCAGCCGGGACAGCGGGCGACGAGCCAGCAGCAGAGCCGTCCGCGAAACCCCAACCAGACGGCCGGACCGGAGACCAGAAATCTGGCCGTGAACAGACCGCGCCTGGGACTGTGGCGGAGCGCGCCGAGACCGCCAAGGGCTCTTGTTCCGCAGTGCCTCAGGAGAAAACCTCGGACACTCGGGAAGCCACGAAGGCCGGGCGCGATAGCGCTGCCACGCCTAAAGATTTGAACTCGCGGAAGAGTTTGCCAGCGACCAGCGGAACCACGGGGACAGACGGCAAAAGGTTTGAATCACACACTTTGGCTGCTGTGCTCACGCCCAAGCCAAAGTCTGTTTATTGGCGGTTCGATTGGCGGTTTGTTTATTGCAGTTCGATTGCTGAGGGTTGCAATTACATACATGTAGATAGATATCCCTAAGCACAGCCAGTGTTGTAAGTACTTGCATCGCAGAGATTTCTAAAGCTTCGGTATCATTAACCACTTCACATCGGGCTATTTCAGTGCCTGTGGCTCCCAATTAAACAAGACTTTTTTTTTATATTAGTGTGCCATTTTTCTCGCTGAATGGTCAGGAACAATAGATACCTGGGGGAATAAATCAATAAGAGTATGTTTTGCGTAAAAGCCGAGTCAATCATGGCACGATTCAAATATCTACGTGCCGTTTGTCGTGGGATTCCCCCCCCCCCCCCCGCCTTCCTATAAAACAAAGAAGCGGCCATTGCGTGTTTTACAGTGAAGCGTAGCGCCATGGCGCTACTGAGCATGTGTACTGTGTGGCTGTATGTAGCGTGTGTACTGGATGCCCTTTGACCTCGGGGAGCAGGGCTGTCCCTAACGGCTGGTTGCACAGGGCGACAATATAGGTCTATGGAATAAACAGGCATTGGGCTATAGGGTTATGCCTGCACCCTGTCAGTAAGCTATCCCGCGATTGTTCCCAAAATAGCGTCCCAGCACTAGCTGTCGCTTCTTATCTGGCAGTGCAGCTGGCAGGGGCTGTGATGTCACAAAAGGTGTTTGTCTGTTCTGAGGTTGGCTGAAATGAGTCTCTGATTTAAGATATGGATAAAAGTGGTGCCTGGATCTGGAGAGCCTGGCGTATAACAACACCACCGAGGCCCCCGTTTTTGAGGTCGCGTCGCAAAGTAGTTAAACATCTTTCTGTTTTTTTTCCACTTTCTTCTCATCCCCTTACTGGAAACTTTAGATCTACATGTATATTCCCATGTGCATGGAATACACATGTATGTATTATACATATAACTTTCTTTCATTTGTTTAGAACCTGTTTAAACCGGTTCCATTTTTTTTCAGAACCGGTTTCAACCGGTTCCACTTTTTTTCTAGAACCGGTTCAAACCGGTTCCAAATTTTTTTTTTAAACCGGTTTCAACTGGTTCCAATTTTTTTTCAGAACCGGTTTAAACCGGTTCCAATTTTTTTTCAGAACTGGTTTAAACCGGTTCCAATTTTTTCAGAACCGGTTTAAACCGGTTCCACTTTTTTCTATAACCGGTTCCACTTTTTTTCTAGAACCGGTTCAAACCGGTTCCAATTTTTTTTTTAAAACCGGTTTAAACTGGTTCCAATTTTTTTTCAGAACCGGTTTAAACCGGTTCCAATTTTTTTTCAGAACTGGTTTAAACCGGTTCCAATTTTTTTCAGAACCGGTTTAAACCGGTTCCAATTTTTTCTATAACCGGTTTAAACCGGTTCCAATTTTTTTCCAGAACCGGTTTTAACCGGTTCCATTTTTTTTTTTTTACCGGTTTAAACCGGTTCCAATTTTTTTCCAGAACCGGTTTTAACCGGTTCCAATTTTTTTTTTTAAACCGGTTTAAACCGGTTCCAATTTTTTTTTCAGAACCGGTTTAAACCGGTTCTACTTTTTTCTATAACCGGTTTAAACCGGGTCCAATTTTTTCCAGAACCGGTTTTAACCGGTTCCAATTTTTTTTTTTTTCCGGTTTGAACCGGTTCCAATTTTTTTTCAGAACTGGTTTAAACCGGTTCCAATTTTTTTCAGAACCGGTTTAAACCGGTTCCACTTTTTTCTATAACCGGTTTAAACCGGTTCCAATTTTTTTCCAGAACCGGTTTTAACCGGTTCCAATTTTTTTTTTTAAACCGGTTTAAACCGGTTCCAATTTTTTTCCAGAACCGGTTTTAACCGGTTCCAAATTTTTTTTTAAACCGGTTTAAACCGGTTCCAATTTTTTTCCAGAACCGGTTTTAACCGGTTCCAAATTTTTTTTTAAAACCGGTTTAAACCGGTTCCATTTTTTTTCAGAACCGGTTTAAACCGGTTCCATTTTTTTCAGAACCGATTTAAACCGATTTGAGGTCGCGTCGCAAAGTAGTTAAACATCTTTCTGTTTTTTTCCACTTTCTTCTCATCCCCTTACTGGAAACTTTAGATCTACATGTATATTCCCATGTGCATGGAATACACATGTATGTATTATACATATAACTTTCTTTCATTTGTTTAGAACCTGTTTAAACCGGTTCCATTTTTTTCAGAACCGGTTTAAACCGGTTCCACTTTTTTTCTAGAACCGGTTCAAACCGGTTCCAAATTTTTTTTTTAAACCGGTTTCAACTGGTTCCAATTTTTTTTCAGAACCGGTTTAAACCGGTTCCAAATTTTTTTCAGAACTGGTTTAAACCGGTTCCAATTTTTTCAGAACCGGTTTAAACCGGTTCCACTTTTTTCTTTAACCGGTTCCACTTTTTTTCTAGAACCGGTTCAAACCGGTTCCAATTTTTTTTCAGAACCGGTTTAAACCGGTTCCAATTTTTTTTCAGAACTGGTTTAAACCGGTTCCATTTTTTTCAGAACCGATTTAAACCGGTTCCACTTTTTTCTATAACAGGTTTAAACCGGTTCCAATTTTTTTTTCAGAACTGGTTTAAACCGGTTCCAATTTTTTTCAGAACCGGTTTAAACCAGTTCCACTTTTTTCTATAACCGGTTTAAACCGGTTCCAATTTTTTTCCAGAACTGGTTTTAACCGGTTCCAATTTTTTTTTTTAAACCGGTTTAAACCGGTTCCAATTTTTTTCCAGAACCGGTTTTAACCGGTTCCAATTTTTTTTTTTAACCGGTTTAAACCGGTTCCAATTTTTTTTCAGAACCGGTTTAAACCGGTTCCAATTTTTTTTCAGAACTGGTTTAAACCGGTTCCAATTTTTTCAGAACCGGTTTAAACCGGTTCCACTTTTTTCTATAACCGGTTCCACTTTTTGTCTAGAACCGGTTCAAACCGGTTCCAATTTTTTTTTTAAACCGGTTTAAACTGGTTCCAATTTTTTTTCAGAACCGGTTTAAACCGGTTCCACTTTTTTCTATAACCGGTTCCACTTTTTGTCTAGAACCGGTTCAAACCGGTTCCAATTTTTTTTTTAAACCGGTTTAAACTGGTTCCAATTTTTTTTCAGAACCGGTTTAAACCGGTTCCAATTTTTTTCAGAACTGGTTTAAACCGGTTCCAATTTTTTTCAGAACCGGTTTAAACCGGTTCCACTTTTTTCTATAACCGGTTTAAACCGGTTCCAATTTTTTTCCAGAACCGGTTCAAACCGGTTCCAATTTTTGTTCCAGAACCGGTTTTAACCGGTTCCAATTTTTTTCTAGAACCGGTTTTAACTGGTTCCAATTTTTTTCAGAACCGCTTTAAACCGGTTCCACTTTTTTTCTATAACCGGTTTAAACCGGTTCCAATTTTTTTCAGAACTGGTTTAAACCGGTTCCAATTTTTTTCAGAACCGGTTTAAACCGGTTCCACTTTTTTCTATAACCGGTTTAAACCGGTTCCAATTTTTTTCCAGAACCGGTTTTAACCGGTTCCAATGTTTTTTTTTTAACCGGTTTAAACCGGTTCCAATTTTTTTCCAGAACCGGTTTTAACCGGTTCCAATTTTTTTTTTAAACCGGTTTAAACCGGTTCCAATTTTTTTTCAGAACCGGTTTAAACCGGTTCCAATTTTTTTTCAGAACTGGTTTAAACCGGTTCCATTTTTTTCAGAACCGATTTAAACCGGTTCCACTTTTTTCTATATACGGTTTCAACCAGTTCCAATTTTTTTTAATAACCGGTTCAAACCGGTTCCACTTTTTTTCCAGAACCGGTTTTAACCGGTTCCAATTTTTTTCTAGAACCGGTTTTAACCGGTTCCAATTTTTTTCAGAACCGCTTTAAACCGGTTCCACTTTTTTTCTATAACCGGTTTAAACCGGTTCCTTTTTTTTTTAGAACCGGTTCAAACCGAGCTGAGAGTTCACTATCAAATTGTGCATTATTAGTCCTTTAGCCTTAACTCCCTCAAGTCCATCAAACTCCAACAGACTCCTTTTTTTTTTAGTTTTGGCTGGTTTTAGCTGCAAAGATTGTTTCGGACAATCCTTTTGCAACTGCACAAAAACCCACAGGTTAAGTATGTCATTTCAGGAAAAGTGACTACCACCAAAGTGACCAAACCTGTTTAGCAGCCATTGGAAGTATGTTGGATTCAGAAGTGCTTTCTACTAGCGCAAAAGCCAGGGGAATCAGGGTTGATCAATGCTTTTAGTCTTCTATAAGTGTTGGATTTATTTGGACCTCTTGGTCAGTTTCTCGTCGTGGGGGAGCTTTCTGTTCCTCAAGTGGGTCTCCAAGTGGATGCTGACATCTTGTGTTTGTGTCTTGTTGTTTTTTTTCTTCCCCTTATTCATCCAGCCAATCCAGGTCGCGGAAAGATTCGGCCAAAGAGGACAAAGGTCAGTGGAGTGATTGAACAGATTGGACTGAGTCTTAGTACACTGGCTACGGCTTCCAATTAGTCACAGGCCTATGGAAGCCGCTGCCATAGGCCCGGCTGCAGCCACTCCCCATGAACATGTGCCGCTTCCGACTCATGCTGATCATTGGAAGTCAGACACAGCATGGCGATTGATCATAGTGGGAACAGTTTTGAAAAACGCTAAAGAAAACGGGACCAGGATCAAAGTCAGAGTTTCCTTTGCCATTTTTTCAAAAACTGTTAAAATGTTCCCAGTCGGTTTTCCTTGATTCGATTTTTTTAATTTAATTTTTTTTTTTTTTAATCAATTTCCTGATTTGGGTCTATATTCCTTGTCCATGGCCGCATTCGCATATGATTTATGAAAACTTTGATTTGAATCTGAAACATGAAACGGAAGGACGTTTTGTGGTACAAATCCCTGATAATCCCTGCAAAGTCCGTCACATATTATTTAAAGTGATATACAAAAATGTTCCAAACTGCTCACTGACTAAAATTACCAAAATGCAAATCTGAAAATTTAGTGGGCTTGACGTTTCGATCCTAGCAGGACCTTTCTCAGAGGCACTCTGCCTCTGAGAAAGGTCCTGCTAGGATCGAAACGTCAGGCCCACTAAATGTTGACATATTATTTGTGTTACTGTGATCCACATATTGAATGAGATCCCTACCCTACTCCTTGCCCTTCTCTTTGATCTTTCCCCCTCTTCTCACTAATCCCTACCCTACTCCTTGCCCTTCCCTTTGATCTCTCCCTACCAGCTACACTCTTTGTCCTTTGTTTCTCATCCGTGTCCCATTCACTCTCTCCCCCCTTCCTTCGTGTACATGTATCTGTTTTGTCCTTGTCACTCTGCCTCTGAGAAAGGTCCTGCTAGGATCGAAACGTCAGGCCCACTAAATGTTGACATATTTTGTGTTAGTGTGATGCACATTTTGAATGAGATTTTTGGGGTTTTTTCTGTCACTCTCTCCCTCCCCTTGGAAGACTCTAAAAGCCACAAGGAATACAGTCAGCCCAATTGCAACCTTTGGGTGAGTGGCCTCTCCAAGGAGACCAGGGCGGCCGACCTGAAGATGGCCTTCAGCAAATTTGGGAAGGTGAGACCTCAGTTAAAGGCATGACTCATTTCATTGGCGCCCTCGTTCCACGGCTTACTCCCATCCTGCTAGCCTGCATTGTCGTTCACTGGTGTGTGGATTTAAAGAAGCATCGTACATCCAGCAAGCCCACCGGGGCTAGTAAATTTAGTTTTTTTGCTAGCCTGCAGCAAGTTTTACTAGTCCTGTATAATTAATATTGAATTAAACACAAGGTTATTAGGTCAAGTAAAACAAATTTCTGGTATTAGTTTCTACTTTCTCATCCCCGCCCGCATTGTTTTTTGTGTCCACACCGCTGCCTTTTTTTACTAGTCTGCCGGGCTAGCAAAGTGGGTCATTTTACTTGCTCACAGCTGTTTTTACTAGACAATGAGCGTCGGGCTAGTGCTAAGGTCGAGCCCTAATCCAGTAATGTCCAGAGGCGGGTCGGGTATGAGCCCATTTTTTTTTTACCCACAAAAAAAGTTTGGGTTGTGCAGAAAGTAATGTATGGGAGGGACCCTCTTCAACTTGTACTTCATTATGATTTGTAGATTTCAAATTATTTCATTTATTCACATAATTTTGGAAATGTACAACGATATACATCGAGTCAAGGTTGTCCCTGCATATTGATTGGCCAGGTGTCCCATCTTACACTTTTGACGGACTGCCTCAGGGGGGGGGTTGTCTCCGAAACTGCCACCTTAGGGGTTAACATCATGCTTGAAGAAATGTTAACAAACACGAGAGCACCTAAGTATATGCCAAAGGTGCTTTGTACGTGTTTCTCGTGGTATCCTTGCACTGTATTTAACTGCATGCACATACACATAGTATAATGCTTTAGACTTGCTTCTTATCCAATCTGTGACCCAGGCAACCTGTATATAGCACATCCACACTATGCCAAAACTCATCTACTGAGCAAATTATCAATTGCCACCTCAGACTCACAAAATACCAGGGGGGAAAATCCTACACCACAATGTACATTGAGTGCAGCCCACTTTCATTGCACTTGCACTTTTTTTGAATATTGCTGGCCACTTTTGGGGGGATGGCTCCATGCTCGATGGAGGGGCTTGCTGTCGGGTTTTCTGCTTAAGTCTCTCAGTCTCCTCGTCTCCCAGGTGTTCGGAGCCAAGATCATCTGGAATGCCAAGCTGCCCGGCCATCACTGCTACGGCTTCCTCTCCATGGCCTCCCACGAAGAAGCCGTGAAGGCCATCCGTCGCCTACACCGCACCAGTCTGCACGGCCGCACCATCGACGTGACCTGGGTATGCACCCAGTGAGACTACCTGTTATAGCCACTGGACTTCTTTAGGGGAAAGGAGGGGGGGGGAGGGGGTAAAACGTGCACCGAGTAAAAAGTCACATCCGGTCAAATGTCAGCATGTGTAGTGCCTCGTCAACACAAAAGCACTGTGCATAATCTCTGCATGTTTGTTTCAGAACCACACATACTCACAAAAGAGAGAATTTTACGGGTCACCGCAAACCTATTGCTCCTGCTGTTCTTACCATGGAAACCTTCATATCTCCTCTGTGCGCCACGATAAAAAAACGCAACCTTTGCGAAGTGGTGACCGGATTTGGTTCTGTTTTGGGCCCCTAACAAGGTCATTTTGTAACCTTACAAGGTCACGTGCAGCGCCCTCATGGGGTGTTCAGTTGCCAGCTCGGTTGCTTCAAACCATGGTTTAGGTTATTACTCAAAAGGTCCTTGTGTGAACGGCAGTAAAGTTTACCCATTTTGAAATTTCCCTCGTGCCAGGAGGAAAAATGGCCGGGTTGTAATCCAACCTCAACGCTTTTGGGTTTTTCTCTTCCTCATTGCTTGGCCATTGTCTTTTTTGTTTGTTCTGCCACCAGGCCCGAAACCAGACTTCCAACACGACCACACAGAAGTCCTCGTCCTCATCCTCCAGCACACCGGCCACTAAGGCCAGTGCCCCGGCCACCAAGGCAAGTTCCCCGGCCACCAAGGATAGCACTCCGGTCACCAAGGCCACAGGCCAGGCCACTAAGACTAGTACCCCAGCCACCAAGGCAGCACCTCCGGCCGCCAAGGCCGCAACTCCGGCCACCAAGGCCGCAACTCCGGCCACCAAGGCTGCAACTCCGGCCACCAAGGATGGCAGGGGAGAGACGGAGGCCAAGAGGCCAGCGGAGGCCAGGGCATCCCCGAAGACGGGCCAGGACGGCTCAGAGAAGAAGAGTGAAAAGGCTCCATCTGCTCCGTCGGAGACAGGCCCAGCCAAGAAGGTTGACGAGACAAAGGATGCCACGAGGTCCCCAGCTGATGCCAAGACAGGTAAGGAAGTCTGGTGGGTCGATTGGTGGGTTGATTGGTGGGTCGATTGGTGGGTCGGTTGCTCAATCAAACGCCTGCACATTTGCCTACATATATATCATAAATTATGTTGATGCGATTGGAATTTGAAATAGGTTTGCCTCCATGAATGTTTAATTGATGTCCATACTCATTATTCCTAAAAGCATTTCTAGTGCTCATTTGATTACATGTACTGCACATATGTTATTGATATTGCATTATGAAAATTAATGTTGAGTCGAATAGAAAATGCTACCAAAAATCTACTGTGCATAACTGAAAAAAATATGTTGACCAACTATACTTACACATTGAGAACTTTCATTGCATTTCCTTTTTTTTTAGCAGAGTTCAAGTTTATAGTTAAGTTTATCAAAATGGAAGTCTGACTGAACTAGCACTTCCACCTCCATGAGCCTACAAATACACATAGTCTTTCGTATTAAAAGCAACTGTGAGAAGTCCTTATTTTAAGAATTAATCGTGTTTTTGTTTCATGACAAAGGACCAGCTTTTCAATTTCAGTTTAAGTTTTCATCGGGTCATTTTCTTTTTACAGGCAAGACTGAAAGGCCCCACAGCTCCCAGTCGACCCGGAGGAGCGAATCGTCCCGCAGCGAGAACGAGTCCTCCTCCAAACGACCGGGCCCCCGCACGGACCGAGAGAAGCGCGACAGCCAGAGCCGGGAAGAGAAGAGCAAGCGACAGCAGCAGCACGCCGTGGAGGATGCCCGGCGCCAGGAGCGGCGCGAGCGGGAGGAGCGGGAGGCGGAGCGCCGCCGGGTGCGGGAGCGCGAGGAGCGGATCCGGCGGGAGCGCGAGGAGGCGCAGAGCCGGCTGCGCGAGGAGACCCGCAAGCTGCACCGGGAGCGGGAGCTGGTGGAGCTGGAGCGCGGCAAGCTGGAGAAGGAACGGGAGGAGCGGCAGCGCATGGAGAAGGAGCGCGCCCGGATGGAGGCAGAGCGGGCCGCCTTCCAGCGGGAGTCGGAGGAGCACCGCAAGCTGGAGCTCCAGCTGAAGGTGGAGCGGGAGCGGCTGGCCGGGCTCAAGCGCAGCCTGGAGGTCCAGGCCCTGGCCGTGGACTCCTACGGCAGCCAGGCCAAGCGCCGGGCCGTGGCGGCCGAGGGCGCGGCGGGGCCCTTCGGCGGGCAGGGGCAGACGGACACCCGCCTGGTGGTGGCCGTCGGGGAGCGCCACGTGGAGAAGTACGACCAGCGGTCGCTGGGCCAAGGCCAGGGGCCCGGTCCTCGTCAGCAAGACATCAGCCAGGCGCAGTTTGGCGACCGCCAGCAGCAGCGACAGCAGCAGCTTCAGCAGTCTCAGCAACAGCAACAGCAGCAGCAGCAGCAGCAGCTTCAGCAGTCTCAGCGAGAGCGGCAGCAGCTTCAGCAGTCTCAGCAGCAGCTTCAGCAGTCTCAGCAACAGCAGCAGCAGCAGCTTCAGCAGTCTCAGCGAGAGCGACAGCAGCTGCAGCAGTCTCAGCGGCAGCCGGAGCAGGGTAGATTCGGCGGAGGGTTGGCGGGTTCACGTCCTGGTGGACTTTTCCGCGATGAGCCGGATCAGCGTCGCGAGGACCGGACCCTGCCCGAGGTGGAGCGGAAGTACGAGACGAGCCGCCAGCGGGAGAGTGTTCACCGCGAAGACTCGCGACCGCGGTCGGCCGGCCGGAACGGCGATCCCCCGCGCCGCGACGACGCCTCATGGAAGCGGGGAGAGGGCTACCGTAGGGAGGGGAGCTACAAGCGCCTGGACGAGCCCGTGAGGCGGCCGGACTCGGGCCAGAACCTGCCGTCCCGAAGCCTCGACTCCAGGAGGGACCTGAGAGGCTCCCCGAACAGCGACGAGAGACGCGTCGTGGCCAACGACCAGAAGAGCAAGTACCAGGGCAGCAGAGAGAGCGACTACGGTGGACGGGAGTCCCAGCGAGACTACAGAGATGATCGGGGCAAGTTGCAGGAGTCGCGCCGGAGCTCGGGGCGTGTCTCCTCCCAAGGGGGCGACTCAAGAGACAGCTGGAAAGGGCATCGGGGCGGAGGATCCGAGGACAAATGGAAGCCCAGCGGCGACATGGGCGGCAACCAAAATCTTAATCAGTCCAGCATGCCCAATCAGTTTGGGTCCTATCAGCAGCAGCAGAATCAGCAGCAGAATCAGCAAGGCTTTCCCTCCCAGGCGTCGGGCGTGCCAGAGATGGGACTCAGGATGGCCAGCAGCGGCCAGCTCAACCGCGGCGACTTTGCCGCGGGCCAGCTCCCGTCCCAGCAGCAGATGCGGGGGGGCGCCATCCTCGGCGACCCCTCCATGCAGGAATCGGCCAGCTGGCCCCCGAGCAGCCTGGACGGTCCCGGGCTGAGCGGCCGCTCGCAGAACTCCGGCCCCAGAGGGATGCAGGGCGCCGTGGGCTCGGCCGCGGCGGCCTCCGCCAGCAGCAACCTCTCCGGCCTGCTGAACCCCGGCCAGCCGGGCTTGGGATCGATGCTGAACAACGCCGGCCCAATGGCCGGCCAATTTGTGGCCGGTGGCCTGTCCGGCGGAGGAGCGGGGGGCGTGGGTGGCCTGGGGGCCAACCTGGGGGCCAACCTGGCCGGTGGGGTGATGATGGGGAACGTGGGCGGTGGCAGCCTCGCCGGAGCCCTGAGTGGCAACATGGCCATGATGGGCCAGAATTCCTACATGGGCAACAATCAGCTGAATGCCGGCATGCAGGGAGGGGGAGGCAGCGTCACCATGGACCGGCTGCAACCCATGCAGCCAGAAAGCAGGTTCACCGTGCACCGCTATTAACTCTTGCCGGCAATGCCCCCTCTGATATTCAGATGACTGTGGTGTGGAAAGGCAAGGGGGATGGGGAGGGGGGGGGGGTTGTGGCAACGTTAATGGGCTGCCACCAATTCACCCCAGTAATACGTTGTAAGTTAACCACACTTTGCAACGGATCATTTCTCAGTGTCCATGACAGCCACATTCATTTTTTTTTTTTTTCAAAATTGTTTTCCAAGCAGTATCACTTCCTTGTTTATGCAAGGGGAAAAATTGACAAAGAATATCTTGCAGTGTGATAGGAAGCAGGCTAGTGGCATTAATTGCAAACCAGATGCCAGATATGCCCTAAGATAAGCTAATTCCCTCGTATGCCATGTTGGTCTTTCACTACACACTTGACGGCTGGTGTCAGAAACTGTACAAAATGATTACCGAAGATTTTTGGGGATGAAAATCTTGTTCTTTTTCGTTAATTCCTTTTGTTCAAGTAGTATGTACTGTATGCATTACTGATCCTACTGCCAGTAACAGGAAAAATTTAAACAATATGGTGAGATGCTGACAGACGTACATGTACTTGTACATTGTAAATACAGTTGATAATGTTCTTGTAGATTTCACTTTTACAATGTGCTACTATGTAGCTGCTTTATCCTATGTGTTACTAACATCAGAGGTCCAAATTGCCTTGTTATTTTCTATTTAGACTTAGAATGGGTCACTATTCACTGTTTGAAGTCTTTAATGCTGTTGTTTTTAAATATCTTCCACCTGAACTTTACTTATGTAGGATTATAGAAGTTTAGAATTTTGTAGAATAACATGCTCGTTCGTCTGTGTATTGCAACACATTAAAAAATGGATTTTGTGTGGATTTTTGTGAAAATGGACTTCAGTGGTGGCTTGCCCTTCCCCCTCCCAGCAGATACTTGAGGACATTTTGGCATGCTGTACCATGTGCTTCAATGAGGGCTTACCAGTGCAGACAGAAGGACAGCCTGTGCTTCTTCCTACACATCTGCACTGGCACTCTCCTCGACGAAGCTCATTGTATAGCCAGAATGGTGGTCCCCAAGGTTGTCCCATTACAGGAGTATTTTGCCTTTAACATTTGTGACTGGCTCTGCAAATAAAGGCCCTTAAAGCCCCTACACAACATTGGTCGAGGTCAAAGAATAGCATCCGTACGTTGTCTGATCCAACATACATGTATGCATGCAATAGCACACCTGTGAAAATTTCAGCTCAATCCGCCAACTGACCCTCGAGAAAATCGTGAAAACCGCTTCATTTGTTTCGCGAAAATGCAGCATTCAACGTCGTACTGTTCAGAAAAATAGTTTAGATCTCGGTGAGACGTAAACAATTTCTTTTACTCATTTCTCCCAAAATACAACATTTTAGGCAGAAATATTTCAGTGAGAGGTTTCTACTATAACCATCTTCAAACTGTATAAGTTTTATGTAAATCTGTGAACATTTCTGTTTTTTTATCTTACCAATGTTGTGTAGGGGCTTTAAGTCTAAAAAATATATACAGGTCTTTTATGTTATACCCATAGTCAGAATGAGCAGAAAAAAAGCTTTATTCTGATGCAAGGTTGACCTCTGTATCACGTTTTGTTTGTTTTACTGAATGCCTGCTTTCCTTCAAAAGAAATTCCACTGTATGGAATGGGAAATAAACCTTGAAATGTATACCTTGCCGCTTTCTTTGTCTGTGACAAGACGTACATTTAAATTTGTGTGCATTCATACAGCCTCCTACAGCAGCAGTTAAAACAAGTCCGGTTTTATTTTCAGTTTTAAAAGGTCATGCACTCTGCCCCACATCTAGTGTGGATTTCCGCCTATACATGAATTGCATGCTACACACACACATCATTATTACCTGTTACGCAAGCTGTGCAGCCAGGCGGGTCAACATCACTGCATAAAACCAGCTGTTGAATAGTGATTGTGTGCAAACGGCATTTTAGAGGCTAAACCAGATCGGTTTTAGTGCTAAACCCTCCTCGAGCAGTTTTTAATTTGCGCTTTAGCGACATTAAAACAGTGTCGAGGCGTTCAGACACACAATTTTTAAAACCAATCAGGTTAAAATGGTAGTTTTTAGCTAATTTAAAACGCTTTCTGAACGTCCCCTACAAAAATGCACTATTGTTTATTGTTTCTATTGGTGCAGTTGCAATACAAATTGGATGGTATTATTTCCAAATCTTCCTTTGAGAAATGTCCTACTCAAACGAAGATGGCAAGACCTTTTAATTTGTGAGAAGTTGTAACTTCATAAAGGCCTCATATTATAATAATGTTTGCGTCAAGGAGAATGTAATTCAATGAGGGCTTGCCCTACTCGACCTTAAAAGCACTGAGCACACGGTGCTTTTTTACGTTGAATACTGTGGTAAGTTAAACCCTCATTAAATTAGCAAAGCAATACAGTGATAATGACAAAATCAAGCAGACACAAATTATTCAATTCCACACTTTTATTGGCATCCATTCAGGAATAAAAACATCCATTCTCTGTCTATATTCATACTGATACATGTATATGTATTCTGAACGAAAACAATTTATCATCAGAGTCCATTATAATTGCTTTGAGTTCCCTCCAGCCATTATAGTGGAAATTGTCGTGGGGGGGGGCAATGTGCATGCAAACTATACATCAGTCATTCAAAATGATCACTCAAATACTGAAGCGCATTTGGTTTGTAAGAATCGGACAGAATCTCACAAATAGATGCCGAGACTGAAAAAGAGCAACGATGGCAGCTCCCTTCTTGGGTCCAGGTCATTTGGCAACCAGATAAATGCAACTCCCGAAAATATTAATCTAGATCGCTATTAAACAACACTCTGAAGCACCCTCTTGGTCAAACCGTAAAATGAAAATAGGGGGGGGGGGGAGGTAGAGTAGACCTCAGTCTCTTTGTAAAAGATAACATCAACACTGAGTTACAAACTACATAACGGGAATCCAATGAGAATTGATTCCAGTGCACTGAGTGGCTGCAATCCAAACGCTCATTGGAATAAAAATCAGTTTGCAGACTTGAGACTTCAACTGCAATCATCTTTGCTCGCAGCGCTAAAGAAATTAAGTGCACGGGCTTCCAGTTCCAGTCACACCGAGTCCCGCTTGGCTGGCCAGGATCGGTGGAGAGGTGAGAAAGTCGGATGAAGTGGAGGGGGGGAGGGGGAGCTTGATGCCGATGCATAGAGCCTGGGTCAGATACGGTCCCTCCACGGCTGAGGTCTCTCCTGGGTGCTTCATCATTCCACCAAACAAAAAATTGAACAATCAAACCTGCAATGGGAGAGCAGAGAAAGAGAATACAAAGTAATGTGCGGACTATCATTCCCATAATTTTTCATGTGTTAACCACAGCGTCACCGACAAAATTCAAAACTGGCATTCGATGACTGAGGCAGCCAGATGAGGATAATCAGTGAGTGGCAAGGACAAACTTGTCAAACATGTACATGTTATTGTGACGGTTAATAGATGGCATGACCATGAGTCTGGATTTCACCGCATGGACAGAGATCTGAGTCTGCACAGTGACGAGTGACCACACCATTCTGTTCAGCTGGACCCACGGTTTCTGGGAAAGTTGCACGCAGAGGGATTTGACGACCAGTCTTCAATAATAATAGGGTTTCAGGCTTCTCCGGAAGAGTAGCCTTTGCCTCTATGGCTTTCAATGTAGGTGCTACGTGTACCGGTACATGTATGCACTAATTCTTTCCCAGTTTCCTTGAGGTAAACGTAGAACTCCATACACTTACTGCTGCAAATGATAACCCAAAAATGTGAATCAGAAATATTTATGAGGCACAGCATTACGAGTCTTGCAGGAGCTTTCTCAAGGGCAGACTTGGCACACTTACGTGTAGGATTCACCAGATGAGTCCCCCCCATAGGGTTTGTGCAGGGGTGGTCAAGCGTTGCCTACATGTACGTGTATGCATGGTAAAGTCTTTCCTCTCTGCTTTCAGACCCCCCTGGGTCTTTCCCCCTGAAAGCAACAAGGGCCCTGTACAAAGCCCCGAATCAGGCTTCCTTCCAATTCACCCAAACCTGGGAAATACAGCTTTGTGCTTTGCCAATGAAATTGAGGATTTGTCTTGCTGTCCTGTTTAGTGCACAGCAATCACGTTGCTATTACGGTCAAAAGCTTGCTCTCTTTATAATAAAACTCTGCCTCTCCACTCTGCCTTTGAGAAAGGTCCTGCTAGGATCCAAAACGTCAGGCCCACTAAATTTTGAGATCTTTTTATAATAGCCGAGACGGCCAAGTTGGATGAAGAATTTGAAACTCTACGCCCGAGCCTAAGGCCACGCTGTGGCAATTCAAAGGGACTTCTTCTACGACGGAACCACTTGACTCACTCAGGGCTGGCTGGGTACCAGCTGGCCGGCCTATTTCTTCTTGAGCTGGTGACGGACCAAAACGAACGGAGCGGCGAAGCCTGAGCCAAAGAAGACTGTCATGATCGCCAGCATGCGCCACTTCTTGTTGATATCAAAGGGCATGTTCTATTGAGAGAAAGAAAGCAAAAACGAAAACAACAAACATCAAATCTCAAAAGTACGATCAAGGTTTTAACCCTAACCCCCTAGTACAGTAGTAGTGTTTACTTGGAACCATCCTCAATCCTTGACAATCCTCCACAATCCTCCAGTGTAAATTTTACAACAGTTCTCAATCCTCCACAATCCTCCAGTCCTCAAGTGTAAATTTTACAACCTTCGTCAATCCTCCATACAGTCCTCCGGTGTATATAATGACAAACTTCCTCCATCCTCAACAATCCTCCATTGTGTAAATTTAACAACCGTCCTCAATCCTCAACAAATCAATGACGTTTTGACAGGTCTGTGTGCACAGTAGGTCTGTGTCAGTGTGTGCATGCGTGTGCACGCACGCATTGCGTCCCGTGACTGTTTCCTGAAAAGCGCAAAACAGACCCACTGCGCACCCAGACCTGTCAATACGTCATCGATTTGCGTGTATACTGTTTCAATTTGAAATCAATGATGGCGGCTTTTTGGCTCTGCGGATGGGAGAGAATCTTCTCGATCAACTGAGGGGAATTGTCTCCTTTTGGAGATGAGGGTTACGATTACCGCAACTATGATTCTAACTGAATCAAAAAATGGGCACGTAGGACGGTGATACGGGTGTTTTCAGCGGTAAATCTGGGGGTTTCTGTTCGGTAGTTTTTTGGTCAAAATGTTTTGGCGATTTGTACACACCAGCAGAGTTGGGACTCGGTATGACTACAGTCACCCGAACCTCAAAATTACAAAATTCGATAAAAAAGGGTGACTTGTCGGGTCCAAGTTACTTGGACTACCAAATTCAAAATTTCGATAAAAAAGGCGACTTGTCTTGAGTTGTGGGGTCCAAGTTACTCAGACTAGTGATAATTTAAAGAAACTACCAATCAATTCTATACAAAGAAATATGTACGGCGAAGGTAAGGACCAACAATCTTTATTAATCAGCCTACATTAGTTTACTTAGTGCGTACATCATTACAAATTACAATCATGTAACAGCGGCCATCTGACCGAAAACTGGGCACTTGAAGTTCAGGCTCAGTCATGTTAACGAACGTTTGCACTGAAAATTTGTGGTGGTGTTTAAATTGCATAAAACATCAACCTACACTGCCTGGTCCTTCGCCGTAGCCTGCTCTTCGTAAGGAAGTACTGAAATTCCTTCTGGCCACAGCGGATAGCCGTCCTAGAGCCATCTTGCACGAAATTAGTGACGCTTTTCAGTCGATGAGAGTAGAGCGGTTCAACTTTCTACTTTGGCTAAGGTTCGTGCAATGGACTCTTCGCTTCCTTACCGTTGCACGCCCAATTCTAGCCGCGCCGGTATTGGAATGTGTGCAATTCACCATCCCCCAAATAACGCCTTACAGGGCGTAAAATCGCCTAATTGGGCGACGAGAAAAAGCGCCCTCTAGAGTGCCACCAGACTGAACCTGCATGGCCATAAATTTGGTATGTAAATTGGGCCTGAATTTCGGCTGGCCGGAAGCGATTTTTTTCCGTACCATATAATTAGGTATTATTGTTGATTAACATTTTAAAATGTTGATACTTTTTCAATTTTTAATTGAAAATAAAGTGATATACAAAAATTTTGCAAACTGCTTACTGGCTAAAATTACTAAAATGCAAATCCCTGCCTTTGAGAAAGGTCCTGCTAGGGCTAGGATCGAAACATCAGGCCCACTAAATTTTGAGATTTAATTGAAAATATTGAAATGATGTGTAGCTGCATGATTATTGCAGGCTACAAATTAATGGCCCTGCTTTCACAGGTATTAGAGTAGACCCATGCATTCACAAACGCACTTTTTCGCAATTATAAACCTATATAGTTTGCACTCCAAGCTCAGCTCTTGGCCGTTAGGCTATGTGTATGATTTAACCTTGACCAAAATCCACTTTCGGTCGGAATCTCGCTATACGCTAATATGCATTTTGCTGAGAGTTCCAAATACTCCTCTTTTGGAAAAGTGAGTGTACCCTTCGCATTTCACTAAAACCTATTAAATTGGATATCATCTGAAAGAGTACAAAATTCTACAGAGGATGTGGCCGTTCCCGATTTAATTTATGCAACCGATCATTCAGCCTAACAAATTTAACCTATGAACGCTCTACACTTTTCTATTACTGGTCAAGAATTGGGCGGAGATTAGGACAAATTATGATAGTACTTTAAGAATAATAAATACCATGCTTTTTTGTCGCAGGGATTTTGTATTCCTGGATTTGATGAACGCGGGTAAAATTCTTCGGTCGGTCTTTCCCATTGGATTGTGTGTGGCTGGTCGGTATTTCACACGTATAATGGCGTAGAACCAGCAACTACGAAGCATGGGGACAGAATCCGGTTGTGCCATTTTTCAATTTTCCCTGAAATTTTGTTCATATTTTGTTCATATTTTTCATATTTCATTTGGCTAATGATTCATCGGATTGCTCCGAGATGTGCCCTGCGGGTGTTTTAGCAGATTTACTAAAGACCTAAAAGGCAAATTTTTATGAATGATTATGTCTTCCTTTTGTCCCGCCATACCTACGATATAATTATATTTTTTTACAATTTTGAAAACTAAAAATATTAGCCATTTAATGACGCCAGCTATGTTAGGCTATGTTAGCGAACCATTACAGACAACATGGCGGCTCCTGGAGGATTATGATTTTAGCAAGATTAAATATGCAGCATGGCGTCATTAGCAAACCATCCTGTCGTAAACAAAGTGAAATATGAGAAATATTTAAAAAAATATATTAAAAAATATCATTATTAGAAAATCAGCCATAATAGGGATTCTAACCCGCGGTTGCTAGTTGCACGTTCTACGCCAGTCCTTCAGAGTAGACGGAGATGTCAAACACAAGTTGGAAAATTGTTAATTACTGTTATTTTTCAAATTTGGACACTTTTCCAATTTCTAATTGAAAATATTGAAATGATGTGTAGCTGCATGATTATTGCATGTAATGATCAGCTTCAAATTCATTTTGTTTCATATTTCATTTGGCTAATGACTCCTCGGATTGCCTATAGATGTGCCTATGAGTGTTTCATGAACAGGGCGCCGCCATTTTGGATTAACAAGTGCAACCACGAAGCATGGGGTCAGAATCCGGTTGCGTCACTTTTAATTTTTCCCCTTAGATTTTTTATCATATTTGTTTTCATTGTTTTTAATAATATTATTTCATTTGGCTAATGATTCCTCGGATTGCTCAGAGATGTGCCCTATGGATTCGATGTGGGTTTTTTTATAAGAAAGTATCATAATTATTATTTTGGCGTCGACTTCAATATGCGCCTCTTATTTTTCGGCAATATTTTAATATTTTTTGAATATTTAATTTTTCTAATGACTTCAAGGAATCATTAGGCATACTCACTATAAATGCCACTAAAAGCCTTATTACAATTTTTCATAATTCTCAAGGATGATTAGATATGAATTCATTGCCGTCATTCAGAATTCTCAAACTAATATCGGCTACTGAAAAGCGTTAGCGAGCCTTTTAGAGCCCGAATGGCTTCTAGTTCTAGATTATTATGCTTTAAACAATATTGATTATGCAGCATGCAGTTTTTGCAAGCCATCCTCGACGTCATAAGCAAATTTAAATTTTATTTTCAAATTGGGATATTTTTTCAATTTCTAATTGAATTAAATATAATGATTTATCTTAAGCTGCATAGGTAAAACTGTGTTTTCCTAATGACTCTAAGGATTAATTAGTTAGATTCACAAAAGACCACTAGCCTTATTAGAAATGTTCATAACTATTATGTATGATTAAATGGGCGGCTGTAATAAAAAACATGGACAATTAATATTGGAAACAAATGGCATGTATTGATATTGTAGTCGAGAGACCATATCCATGGAAGCACAACGACTGGACAAGTCAGCGGTGGCACCACCCAGGGTCCAGTTCCAGCAATTACTATAGTCACAAACGCCCGCCATTTGGCCACGCCATCCATTATATAAATCGTACAATGGAAAAGGCTCGTACATCTTATCATGCACTGGGCGCCGCCATTTTGGATCTAATTAGTGCGCTCCATTCAGCAGCAGCCAATGCTCACCAAAGATCGTAAGTGCCGCCTAATGAACGGCTAGTGACATAAACAGCGCGTGCGCACTGCGCAGAACGTGTTAACGATGTCAAAAAATGGGCATGAGACACTGGTATGGCGTGCCAAATAAGGCAAATTTGAACCCATTATCTCAACATAATTATGAAGTGTCAAGATCACTATTTCATATCAAGTAAATACCCACACTATTGACCACTTGAGGTTTTTGTTCAACAGGCTTTTTTTGTAGAAACATGGTACGAGAAAATAATGAGTAGGGGCAATTTTATATTTCCATACCTTTCCTGCTGTTCTAACTTTAGCATAAGCGGTTTATTCTACGAATAATATGTTAAGAATTCACAAAGTTACATAGAAAGATACAAGGAAAAAATAATGTTATTATTTCATCCCCCAGCTGAAAGCAGTTCAGAGTCCAAGCGTATTACCAAAATTCACAACAGACAGCTGTCCTGACTTGGTCAAATTGCGACCTGTCTATTTTGTCTGATCTATCAATTTCCAATCCTGTTTGCACTTAATGTCCACCATTTCTATCTAGCTAAATAATATTGTAATATCATTGATGATTTGACAACATTTTCCGACAATTTAACAATAACATTATTTGGTTAAGGTTAGGCCATGAATTCTCATTATTGCTTACATTTCTATTTTCATTTCATTGTTAGTCCATTCCCCAAAATGGATGGGTGATACTGGCAAGCAGTGTAGCGGTCCATTGCTCAAAGTGTGTCAGTCCATTGCTCCAAATGCATGGGCCCAGTCCATTCCTCCAAGTGGATCAATCTATTCCTCCAAGTGGGTTAGTCCATTCCTCCAAGTGGGTCGGTCCATTCCTCCAAGTGATGCTCCACTCCTCAAAGTGGGTCTGTCCATTCCTCCAAATGGGTCAGTCCATTCCTCCAAGTGATGCTCCATTCCTCCAAGTGAGCGGTCCATTCCTCCAAGTGGGTCAGTCCGTTCCTCCAAGTGGGTGGGTACAATAATTTGTTGGAATTGATCAGGGTGTGATGCAATGTCATCTTAATCCAATACAAAGTGGGTAATGATTTGTTACAAGAAAAGCAAACCCACCTGGGTGGATATCTTCTTGTCTGCTTTGACCTTCGACCTTCCTCCTCCATGGACCACCAGAAGCAGAAGATGGCAGGGTGATATTGATCTCTCATCCAGGCTAGCTGTGACCAAGAACTGCCAGATCTCATCTCTCCATTGTGGTATCATGGTTGCTGGAATTTAGGGTCACTCATACACATCTACTCATGCAAGAAGGAAGACTAAAACACACAACAAAACAGCAAGCAAGAAAGCTATAGGTTTCTACCAATTTTTACAGAGACCAATGCTTCCTGTTTTTAGGTATACATTTTCATACATATCAACATTTCTCATATGTTTAGTACAGTAATTTGACCAATGTAACAGAGAGACCAATGCCTCCTTTTTTCGTATATCCACCTAATTTTAATTTTGTTTTTTTTCATTTTTGAACATTTTTCATGAACCCAGTTTGGTACCCGTAAATTGGACCATAACAATGAAGACAAGAAACCATATAACTAGGTGTGTTACAAATTGTTTGCCTCCATTTCAGAAAAATAATACCAAGTATTCGAACAGACCATCCAACGCTCCATGACTACTCATGCGGTTTGAAGAGCGCCACCACGCGGCGACAAATTTCCAGCCCAACCACCGCCGCGCGGTGGCGCCCTACTCGCCCCCCAACCGAAGGCTCAATAACAGGCCAAAGTTTGCCCTGTCCCACTATACGCCCCTCACCACAGAGACCTAAACCCATGGAAGTTTTAGTGGGCTTATGGTTTACATTTTAAATATTAGATAGTTAAGTGCCGAGTGGTTAATGTGAGAGGAAAAGACAGAAGAATTAGAATTGAAAGAGAAGAGGGTTAAGAATTAATGCCAAAGAGGCATGGTATGAAGTCCCAGCACCTTGCAAGTTGATGTGACATCTGTATACCCGTGTAACATCTTCCTAAACTAATAATCATATAACTACATAAACAATACATCACATGGAATGACCGTAAATTTTTAGATCAAGGGCTCCTGCAGGCCCTTAAAACAATACAGGGTCGCTATCAAATAATTTATTATGAAAAGCACATTAACCAAAAGATTTAATTATTTCATAAACCAACTATATATGAGTCAGCGTACACATTTCACTTTATCTTGTCGTGTCCTCAATTTGTAAGGCAAAGTATCCATAATCTGTAGCACTGGATGGTGCCCTGATGATGATGATGATGATGATGATGATGATAGACATGGAGTCACTCTGTAGCTGTAGTCTAGGCACAGTTGATTGATCAAAGCCTTCTCTAGTGCAGCACTCTGATATACATCACACATAAGCAAACACTGGTAGGTGGCTTCTTAGAAGACAACTGCTCCCAACACAAAAGTCATTCATCCTCTTGCCCGTACAAGATTGCTGATTGTGCTCCATCGCACCCTCATCTTCAATAGCTCTCCCCGTCTAAAACATACCACAAGGCAACACACAAGGCAACAGAGGAACACTAAACACCCAACGCAGAGACAGCAGTCATCCGTCCAAAAGGCATCATCAGCTTTTGACTCATCTGCAGCACATGCTGGTCATCGGGGCATCCTTAGATTTTCAAGTTTACTGATGTATCTTCAAACATAAGAAGGCTTGAAAGTCCAATTGTAGCCAACTTTTACATTACTGAAAAGCAGATTTATTTATTTAAATTTTTATTGGATAAACATTATTAAACATTATCAAACATTATTATTTTTGACAAAACAATTCTTTGTAACTTAAATGTACAACTCATCTCGAGAGATCAAAGTTCCAAGTTGTTGTATCTTCCAAAAATGTGAAGAATATTATTCTGAAACTTTAAACAAAGGAAATTATTATTTTGACAAGACCAGGACTTATACTCAAGACATTGTGTCTATCCATCATCTGTCTGAGATTTTTGTTTAATTTTCCATACCATTTTCATTTCATGAATTGTTTAAGGGTCTAATATCTACCATTATCTACTATAATTCTTATTTCAATGGTTTAGTTATGAAGTTTCTCTCAAATTTCGAGGCTAGGCAGAAAAAAGACTTTCCTTCCCAAAATGGTACATTCTCATCCTATTCATCCCACCCCATAAACCTCCTTAGCCTATTTTGTTTACCCCATAAACCTCCTTAGCCTATTTTGTTTACCCCATAAACCTCCTTAGCCGATACACCTTACCCCATAAACCTAATCCTAACATTCAAAGCATGCTTTGACCTTCTTATAGCCTACTATAGCCCCTTAAAGCCTATCTTCTAAACCAAATCCAACACCTGAATCTCACTCCTCCTCCTCGTCTGCCTCCTCCTCCTCTTCCGCCTCCTCCTCCAGACAGCGTCTGAAATGATACAAGAATAAACAATAATCAGTGTTTGTCTTTAACACAATGGAGGTGGCATGTCGGGCAGAAATATCAATTGTGCTTTCCGGTGGTTGAGAGAAAACAAGGATTTAAACTTGGAGTGAAGTTAGAGCAGCCTTGCAGGAGAAATTCTGTGGAAGGGAGTATCTCAGCTAAGGAGGGAACATGATGCACCAGATGCATGTATGTTGGGAAACTGCAGAACTGCCAGAGAGGCTAGTGTTGGATTGTTCGCCCAGGCATGCCACTGGTGAGTGCACCATGCGAGAGCCAGCAGCCAGGCTAGTGCAAAGGGTACAGATCCCATAGGCGAGCTGAGTGAGGGAAATTAAGGATGGGAGAGGGTGAGCAGTCCATGGTATGGATGACAGCCTAGGACTGGATCTGGAAGACTGTCTGCCAGGTTATCACCCATGAAGGCAGTTTGAGCCTTGGGGAACTGCACTGTGTTGGTAGATCTCCTTGAGCTCACAGACAGGTCAAGCAAACTACTGATCCATGGTGGATGATGATATCTGCTCGCTGCCAATTGACAGTCTGAAACCTCAGCACAGATGTGCTCTAGTCTACAACTAAAAAGGGAAGAGGATTACAGAGGAAACATTCAGGCAAACTTTCAATATCCTTTGCTCGACCCTGAAACAAGGAACCTCTTGACAGGGCCACTGACAAAAGTGGGGGTAATGAATACCAAAAATGAATCAAAGAGATGTAGGCAGACAGATGTGAAAGTAAGTGTAGATTTGTGTTTCAGTATTTGACTGACCAACTTTATGTGACTCGGCACAACAGCCCATGCAAGACCATCATGCAAGGAACCATCGAGGGTGGGTGCAAGCGTGTCGTCAACGCAAATCTTGGTCTGACCAAAGTGAAGACCTGGACTGACCTGACTATGCCTGAGCTCCTAACAGCAGTGCTCGACAGACCCGCCTGGCAAAATATGTCAGCCTCTTGCGCTCAGATCCCCTCGACGACTATCCAGTCAAGGGAATGATGATGATGATGATTTGACTGTGTGCTGAATTGCTGTGACTGATTGTTGTTTGAATCCCTGCTTCTTGCATACAGGTACATGTACTTGCTTGTTTGTTTTCTGTTTGTCAGTCTGTCTGTTATTTGTCTGTTGGATTTGATTAGTTAGATTGTATGTTGGTTCCATGATATTCATTATTTACTTAACTATTTCATTGTAAATGAAATTATCAAATTATATTTATCTATTTATACATTATATCTCCCTGTAACTGGCATTTTGTTTGCTATTGGATGAGATTAATAAATAAGAATAAGAACAAGATTGGACTTTAAGAAAAGAAGACACTGGTAAGAAGCTGTGCTTGATCCTAAAACAAGGATTAAAATCTCTACACAGGACCAACTAGCAAAGGTGGGGGTCACAGGGCTAGCCGGAAATAAAAACTTCCCTTCCCCCAATGATGCCAGGCAAGGCAGGACAAGAATAAAGATAGGAATCAGCAACAACAGGGTTGGTGAATTGAGAGGAAGCAAGAGAGGAAAAAGCTCAAGCAGCACAGTTGGCCCAGTTAGATTCTCTCCCATTCCACTGTCTGTGAGACTTCATCAGGTTTTGTATTGCCCATGTCTGGGATGATAGAATTCTTGAAAGGTCAGGATGCTTTGAGACTGACAGAAAACCCAGATGTCTCAAGTGCAGGTGTAAGACATGTTAAGGGTTTAAGCAAAACCAGATGGTGGAAACAAATAAATTCCCGCAAAGAACAGGGAAAATAAAATTGGCAGTCAAGGAAGAGCAAATGAAATTTAGTAGCTCCTCAGAGAATTTCTTGACACAAGATGCCAACAACAGGCTTAGAAAAGTCACTGCTCAGCCCTTTGGAGTAATTTGTAAAAGGGGTTTGCCCATACTTTCAGAAATTCAGGCAGGCAGACTGGCTATAACCTTTGCTTCATCTGTGGAAGGGGAAGAAAGTCTTGATATCAGCCAAAAACCTCTTCATTGTGGTATTCCTCCTAACATAGGAGCATCAGCATTCTGATTTGATGTGTCTGGTTTGCATTTGAAAAAAAGAGAAGTATCTATTATTTTGGAAAAAACTTTGGGGAATTTCTCACCAAAGACTCCCCTCCCCCAAAAAAATAAATAATAATAATAATGATGATAATAAAAAACAGTTTGTCTTCTGTTTGTAATAATTACAAAGCAGATTTGTATAGGTACTTTCATAGATCAAAGAAACAAAATACGTCAAATCAAACCAGTGTTATCTGTACTTCATAGGATGGTAACAAACACAAAATCAACACCATAATAGTGTTATGGTATATTTTGGGGAAGTATGTTGAGTAGTCTTTGCATACTGATACAGCCAGACCAGTGACTCCACCTTCATTGGACTTTGTTTTCCTTTTTCAACTTTATAAAACATATGGGAAGGGTTTGTTTCACCCTCAAGTGACAGGTCATACAGGGGCCATTTTTTGTTCTTGATGATCCAGCCACAGGTTAATCAGTGATGAAATATAGATCTATTAGATAACCAGACAGGGCCCCTGATTGGTACACAAACGATGTGAATGAGCCCTCGGCAGACCTATGCTGATTTTGATTTGATACACATTATACAATAAGAAGGCCAGCACTTGACCTCTGACTACATGATCTCAGCAAACCAGCATCAATCTTCCTGCATCACAGGAAGACCTATGCCAATTTGAGTCACATACTATAGGAAGGCCAGCCATAGTCCCTTGATGCCATATGACCTCAGCTAACCAGCATCAATCTTCCAGCATCACAGGAAGACCTATGCTGATTTGAGTCACATAGACAATAGGAAGGACAGCTCTTGCCCTTTGACTACATGGCCTCAGCAAACCTTCATCAATCTTCCTGCACCATATATGCTGATTTGAGTCACATTATACTATAGGAAGGCCAGACATAGTACCTTGATGCCATATAATGACCTCAGCAAACCAGCATCAATCTTCCTGTATCACAGGAAGACCTATGCTGATTTCAGTCACACGGACAATAGAAAGGCCAGCTATTGTCCTTTAACTACATGGCCTCAGCAAACCAGCATCAATCTTCCTGCATCACAGGAAGACCTATGCTGATTTGAGTCACATATACTATAGGAAGGCCAGCCATAGTACCTTGATGCCATATAATGACCTCAGCAAACCAGCATCAATCTTCCTGCATCACAGGAAGACCTAGATGCTGATTTGAGTCACATAATACACAATAGGAAGGCCAGCCCTTGTCCTTAGACTACATGGCCTCAGCTAACCAGCATCAATCTTCCTGCATCACAGGAAAACCTATGCTGATTTGAGTCACATAATATTATAGGAAGGCCAGACATAGTCCCTTGACGCCATAATAATATTATGACCTCAGCTAACCAGCACCATTCTTCCTGCATCAAAGGCAGACCTATGCTGATTTTGTTTAGAGGGCAACAGATTTGGGGACATCCTTGTCGCACAGCCAGACCAGTGTTTACATCTTCAGACAAAAATGAAGTTGTCTATGTATGCTATCCAAACTGGCACAAGCCATCTGTGTTCCAATTTCAAGCAGGGCCCTTTGAGGTAGGCCTACATTAAGTTAAGGTCAGTCAGCTCCAGACCCCCAACTACAAGATCTCAGCTCAAAAGAGGCTTTATCAGAGAGCTAAACAAGAAATGAGATGCTTATGAATTTTGTTAACCTTTTTAGGGTAATAGTTTCTGGAACCATCTTTCAATCACCACTGATATACCCCTCTTGGCTGTATCAATTACTCTATCAGCAAGCTAGTGAATTTTGTATCATGAAATACACTTGGACACTAAATTTCTCTGCTGCTGCTTTAGGTTATAGCAATAATACAAAATTCAACATGTCCGTGCGATTCAACATACAGCTAGATAGTTTTTGTTTCAGTTATTATTGTGTTGGTGGTTAGGGCCTAGCATTTTTTTTTTAATGTATGCTTAAACTGGTCTGTTTTAGTTTTTCATGTTTCTTTCTCTATGATCCAACAGTGGGGCTACTTAAGAAGATATGGCATATCAATATATATTTTATTCTTTTAAATGCTCACAAATTTCTATCACCAATCAATTGTAGAACTGCCAGATTCTACCTTCTCCCGAAAATGCACAAAATATCCAGCCAGACATGTTGTGCTGAAATTACGCTGTGTGCTTTTCCACACTGCCTGCAAGACTCAAATGGGCAGCTTGGGCAAGATCCGAACCTGCGCCTCCTGCTTTCTAGAGCAGCCGTCTTAGCCACTTGACCACCGAGCTGCTTAAGGTCTTGCTGACAGTCTGGAAAAGCACCATGCCACAAATTTCAACTTCAAATTTCACTGTATTTTTTGCAATAGGACAACCAGTAAGCATACATTTTGCATGCATGCAAGTTGTCCTATAAATCCAAACTTCACTGATGTATCTTCAGAAGAAACTTTTAAATAATAATAATACAGTGTATGACATTTTTAAGGAACTTAATATAACTGTTTCTAAGCGCACCATTGTCTGTCAACAAATTACAACCACAAATTGAATAAATACCCAAATTATGAATCAGAATTTGTTCCAATACTGTAAATCATACAGTTGAAGAATAATAAACAAAAATGAGATCAAACATACTTGTACATAAGATGGTGTGCACCTCCCTCGACCGACTCAAAATTGGTAGCTTACATCAAAATATTGGAAGATTTTGAAGGATTGAGGCTGAATGAGTTTTGGATTTTACAAGTTGGAGGATTTAGGAGGATTGAGGCAGTGGGCACCACTCATTTCATGTAGTGTACAAAATATTGGAAGATTTTTGAAGATTGCGGCTGAATGCATTCTTTATGTCATAAGTTGGAGGATTTGGGAGATTTGGGATGGTCCACAGCAATATGGCCTGGGTTAGGGTTAAGGCCAACTTACCACCAAGTGGAGCTGGTCCGCACTTTCTATTTAGATCAAGTGCTCATCAGTGTCATTTACTTGGCATAATTAAGATATGTATGTTATACTGAATACATACTGAAGTTATACACTCATCAATTACACCATGGTCTTCATGTGACAGAGTATGACACACATTTTCCACTGGCTATGCTCATTGCCAAAAGGCTGCAATATTGTTTTCATGCATCCTCTTAGAAAAAAAATCAAAGTCATTACGATTAAGATATAGTTACTAAACTGTTTTAAAGTGGTAAACGAAATGGTTGAATAAAAAAAATCAACAAGAAACAGGAATGATGACGCTATTTAGTTCAAAGGAATAACAACAGTGTTTAACCATGTTTTTAGATGGCAGTACAAGTTAACAGCACAATCAACACATAGGCTGCTCAGGAGCATTGCATTAAGAAGCCACTCACAATGTACCAAAATCAAATGAAGAAGGTAATGCTTGTCGAACTGCACAAACCGAATTATATCATCCTGAAAACTAGGCCAAACCTTTTCACAGGACCATACCACGGCTGGGCGGGTTTTTCTAGGCTTGAAAGGAGTCAAATGGAAGTTTCTTACACACATGAAGCCAGCCATAGCAAAGAGACAGGAATTACAAAGAGTCAGACCTCAGAGAAAAAATTGTGCCAACAAATTGGAAATTGGAAAGAAAAGAAAATAGTATTTTCCTATCTCTGGATAATTGCATCACATTATCAATGTATAAATTCCTATGGCGATTAAAACAAACTGGACCGGATTGACAAGGTAACTATGTTGCAAAAGTGGCCAGAAATGTGTTCATTTAACTAAAACAAAGCAGTGTATTGGAAGGAGTCAGATTTAACTTGAAAGGAAAGAGGATAATAGATGATGACAGGGTTCCCTGTGAGGTGAAGAGTCAGGTTGCCATCAAACCCCCTTCATAGATACCTCCATCTGAAGACAATATAAACACACTGTACAAACAAGACTCACACCATCAACTGGCAAGCAGGTACAATGTAGATATCACCACCAAAATGGACCAGTGGAAAGCCCAACCACCCTGATTTCATGAAACGCTGGGGCATCGCATGGGCTAGCACAAATGGGCATCAATAGGCGGGGGTGGGGGGGGGGGGGGTAGGGGGTTGCGGGGGGAGGGGGGACTTGGCAGGAGGACATGTCCCGCCACTAACTTTTAAAATTGTGTGAGAGGGGGGGGACATCATATAATTTGTCTCCCCTAAAGAAAAACTTTTTGGTGATCATAAGTATCACAGGAAAGCACTCTTTTTTATAGTTCACATACTTTTTCTTACTCATGAACTGCCTTTGAAGCTATTTTGAATCTATATTTTTTTCTAACACTACACCAACAAAAGTGGCCAGTCAAGCTAGGTGGAGGCATTCTTTCATTTTTTTTGGGGGGGGGCTTTTTACAATTTGGTCTTTTTAAGGAGTGTTTTGTACCACTATGCCACCCAGAAGTGGCAAGTCAAGGTGAAGGTGTTTTGTTATTTATAATTTTTTTGTCTTTTTGTACTTTTATTATTTTGTCTCTTATACGTCTTTAGGGTATTTTTTTCACCCAAATAAGTAGGTTGGCAGTCAAAGTAGGTTTTTTCACCCATTTATTCATTTTGTTTTGTATGTTATCATTAGGAATGTCTTAGAGCAGACAAACAACTTTCATCTGGCCAAAAATGTAAATCATCAGGAAATACTTGACTTTTTGTACATCAATTTTAGCAGCCATGTCACCAACCAAAAACACAGCCCAATGGCAATCCTGGTCACCAAAACAAGGGTTTGTTACCAGAAGTGAAATGATGTAAGACATGCCACTGGATCCACCCATTGAATGCTCTGAATCAAGTAACTTGCAGTGTGTTATGCAATACATGCAGCGCACAAGCAAGTCGATCCTTCAGTAATGTTCCCCTCCCCAGAATTTTGAAATTAATCGATGCCCATGGCAATAAGCATCACCATCAAAAGTGCTAACAGGAGAAACGTAAATGCCACACTACCCCATTATGATGCATCCCATGGCCAGGGGTTCATGAAATCAGGGGGGTGTGCCTGCAAGCCCAGTGAGATCTACCAAACACACCACAGTCCCACCACGACATCAAGCTCCTCCACAGGTGATTCCCTGGCAAGGTAAGTCTTCCAGATACAGTCCTCCTGTCACCTATAGCCAAGGACCATCCACCCTGCACACCACCCTCAGTCTCCCCCAATTAGCCCACCCATGGGTACACTCTGTACCATTGGCACCATCCTGGCTCCTAGCCTTCGAACAGTGCACGTACCAGTGACATACCTGAGTGAGCATCCCAACACCATCTTCTCCAACAGTGCCACAGTCCCCAACCTATATGCATCATCAGTGCACCAGGCCTCTTCCTAAGCTGAGAGAGCCACCTTCACCAGAATTCTCCCCTACAGGACCACCACAACCCCCCTCCAGGTCAAAACCCAGCACTTTCTCCCAAAGACCAAGAAAGCAATGCCTAGATAATTAAAAAAAAAATCTCAAAAGTTAGAGGGCCTCGCATTTCGATCCTAGCACGATCTTTCTCAAAGACAAAAAAATAAATAAACAGAAGTTCACTTATCCATTTTACAGCTTGCTCTTGCTCTTGCTCCATGTGTATAGTGTTGCTTCAACAAACCTGAACAAAAACATAAGACAAGACAAATTGAATACTACAAAAACATTGTGATGGAAGCACAATAATTACATTTTTCTCAAACTTTTAGGTTTTAGGGCGAATGCACTCACTAAATTCATGAAATTGAAATTTAAAACCTCCAAATTTAGTGGGCCTGACATTTTGATCCTAGCAGGACCTTTCGATAAGGCAGGGTTACCAGGACAAAACAGATACATGCATAAGAAGGGAGGGGTAGAGAGTGAATAGGACACTGATAATAAACAAAGGACAAAGACGAAAGCTGGTAGGGTGAGATCAAAGGGAAGGGCCCGGGCCCTGGAGTAGGATAGGGATTAATGAGAAGAGGGGGAAAGATCAAAGAGAGAAGTGTGGAGGAGCGAACACAAAATAAGGATTATCAGTGAACATGCAAGTTGTTAGTCATTACCCTCCTAGATGTTGAAGCCATGTGGTTTAGTAGTCCGAAGATGCTTCATCAACATTTTCTCATGGCTAAGACGGATGGCATCACTACGGTGACCAAGTGATTCTACCCCGAGAACACTCATATCTGATATCGAATGATCAGGGAGATTGAAGTGATACCCAACAGGGGTATAAATTTTACCGGTTTTGGTTGTAAACCTATGAACATAGATACGTTTTTTGAGGGTGCTTCTGGTCTCACCAACATATCGAACATTACAAACTCTACAGGAGATGAGGTATGTAATGTTTGAGGTGGTGCATGTTACAGAGCCATGAGTCATGTGGGTTGTTCCATAAGAATTTCCATTGAAAGGGTGTATTTCCTGGACATGTGTCTTGCAAACAGTGCATTTCAAGGTACACTTATGTACCAAATTAGGTGGGAGGTGAAGTGTCCAAAGGGGGAGCCTCTGCTCGAACAATTAAGTGACACAGGTTACGGGGCGCCTGAAAGCCAAAACAGACGAGTTTGGAATGGCACTGGCCAGACGATATGAAGTATGGAGAATGTGGTGGTTTTCCTTAGTCATCTTTCTGAGAGGAGGAAGACAAGAGTGGTAGGAAGTAACCAAGGGAACCTTTGGATTGTCCTTGGGACCGGGTGACTTTTGAATTAGTGCCGAACTTCTGGGAATGAAGTAGATTTTAGCAATGGAATTCTTCACTTGGCGAGAACTATAGTCTATTGCAAGAACGTTTCTGGCCAATACTTGTGCATGGCAGCAAAAATCAGATTCATTGGAGCATACATGCGCCTCAATATGAGGGCCGCGCTGTAAGCTATACCAGTCTTACAGTGTCTAGGGTGATAACTGGAGGCATGGAAATGTTGATGAGTGTCGGTGGGCTGAGAACACAAGTCAGTAGTTAATGTGTTATGGTCTTTCCGGATGGTGACATCCAGAAAGTGGGTCTGCTGGAGTGAGTGCTCCCATGTGAACTTGATAGTACTGTGGAAGGAGTTGTGTTCAACGAAGGCATTCAAGATGCTACCGTCCCTAGTCCAAATGAAGAAATCGTCATCTATGTATCTCCACCGAATCCAGGGACGGCATGGAGCCTCACTAAGTGTGCGTTCTTCAAGGTCACCCATGGGGCAAGCAAAGGAAGGAGCCATGCGCATGCCGATGGCAGTGCAATGTACTTGAAGATAGTGCTTGCCAAGAAAGGAGAAAGGATTCTTGGTCAGTACTAGCCACATGAGGGTGGTTATGTCAGAGATGGGGGGATGAGGAGTGTTTTCCCTTGGCTAGGGCAAAGGAGCAAGCCTGAATGCCTTCTTCCTGGGGGGATGTTGGTGTTGGGTGCAGGTGAGGGTGGGGCCTAGGTGAGGGTGAACCAACACCCCCAGGAAGAAGGAATTCAGGCTTGCTCCTCTGCCTTAGCCAAGGGAAAACATTCCTCTCCCCCCCATCACTGACATGGCCACCCCCATGAGCCTAGTGCTGATCAAGAATCCTTTCTCCTTTCTTGGAAAGCACTATCTTCAAGTACATGGTACTGCCATGGGCATCTGCATGGCTCCTTCCTTTGCTTGCTTCATCATGGGTGACCTTGAAAAATGCACGCTCAATGAGGCTCCATGCCATCCCTGGATTAAGTAGAGATACATAGATGATGAATTCTTCATTTGGACTAGGGACGGTAGCATCTTGGATGCCTTCGTTGAACACAACTCCTTCCACAGCACTATCAAGTTCATATGGGAGCACTCACTCCAGCAGACCTACATTCTGGATGTCACCATCCAGAAAGACCACAACACACTAACTACTGACTTGTATCTAAGCCCAACGACATTCATCAACATCTCCATGCCTCCAGTTGTCACCCTAGACTTTGTAAGACTGGTATAACTTACAGCCAGGCCCTCAGATTCAGGCCTGTATGCTCCAATGAATCTGATTTTCGCCACCATACACGAGTGTTGGCCAGAAACTTGGTTGCAAGAGGCTATAGTTCTCGCAAAGTGAAGAATTCCATTGCTAAAGTCTACTCCATTCCCAGAAGTTAGGTACTAAAAACAAAAGTCACTCGGTCCCAAGGACAATCCTCAGGTTCCCTTGGTTACTTCCTACCACCCTTGTCTTCCTCCTCTGTGGAAGATAACTAAGGAAAACCACCACATTCTCCATACTTCAGATCGTCTGGCCAGTGCCATTCTAAATTCGTCTGTCTTGACTTTCAGGTTCCATCATAACCTGCGTGACTTAATTGTCCGAGGCCTCAGAGCAGATCGAGGTTACCCGTTTGGACACTTCACCTCCCACCAAATTTGGTACATCTAAGTGTACCTTAAAATGCACTGTTTGTAAGACACATGTCCAGGAAACAGTGTCTTTCAATGGAAATTCTTCTGGAACAACCCACATGACCTATGGCTCTATAGCATGCACCACCTCAAACATTATACATCTGCGGTAGAATTTGTAATATTCGATACATTAGCGAGTCCAAAAACACCCTCAAAAAAAGTATCTATGGCCATAGGTTTAAAATCAAAACCAGTAAAATTGACACCCCTGTGTAGTATCACTTCAATCTCCCTGATCATTCGATATCAGATATGAGTGTTCTGGGCGTAGAATCACTCGGTCACCGTAGTGATGCCGTCCATCTTAGCCGTGAGAAAATGTGGATGAAGCATCTTCGGACTATTCAACCACATGACCTCAACACCCAGGAGGGGAATGACTAACACCTTGCATGTTCACTGATAATCATTTTTTTTGCATTCACTCACCCATACCTCTCTCTTTGATCTTTCCCCCTCTTCTCACTAATCCTTACCCTACTCCAGGCCCTTCCCATTGATCTTACCATACAGCTTTCCTCTTTGTCCTAGCTGTTTGTCATCCATGTCCAATTCATTTTCTACCTCCTTCCTTCTTATGCATGTATCTGTTTTGTCCTTGTCACTCTGCCTTTGAGAAAGATCCTGCTAGGATCTTAAGTCCTCCAAAAAAAAGGAGTTCACTTATCAATTATACAGCTTGCTCTTGCTTGCTCCACGTATCATCAGCACTGTCACTTAAACCTGAAAACAAAAAATCAGGTTAGACAAATTGAATACCCCCAAATACACTAAATTCAAATAATCATAGTAATCAATAATCACTGTGATGAAAGTATTAAACATTTTTCAAACTTTCAGGTTTTGGATTGTATGCACCAGTAATCAAATTCATGAGAAACCATGCTTGGTATGGGATGATTTGAATACAGGAGATAACAGATTAATTATGATGCTTTAAGAGATAAAGTAATTAAATTTGAATCTTAAATGTAAAAGAATTAAGCACCTTTGCCTTCCAACTGTCAGAATTGGTTTGTTGTGCTCAAGAAAATGGTTCTTTTGGAAAAAAAGTGCAGAAGTTGATTTCACAAGCCCTTAGTTTTATATTTCATAATATTAGGCCAAACGATGGATCGTAACTAATCTCACGATGGATAAACCATCGTTAGTTGTGATACACCGTATGATTTCTGCGCATCGCTCATCGTCTTGAGTATTACAGTTACGATGTGTTTGGTGAAATCGACTTCAGATTTCCTAAAATAATTAGAAGTTATAACTACATGTATACAAATAATTTGGCAATCGAAGCTACGCCTGGTAGCAATTAGCGATACGTCTTGCTCTCGTAATCGTGAATAAGCCTACCCCTCATCAACATCTTATTCTTAGTGCTCTGCATAAAATAAAGGGGCCCGGTAGGTGATCGCAATACGTAATAACTTTCGTACATTTTGTATGCTAACATATAGTATCTCAAATGCCCATCAAGAGAACGACCAGTTTCTGCATGTGGTAGCCGCCCGGTGAACGGCATGGATCGTGCGTGTCGTGAATTTATCCGCCGGTCCTAGCCAGCCAGCTCATGACGCAGGAGAAATTCGAGATCACGGCAACGTTAGCCTACATGATATTGTTAGACGGTTTTCTATCAGCTGAACCCTATGATTTTTCAGTCAACATGGGGGAAAAAACAACCACAAAATGTCTACTCACCTCTAATTCTCATCAGCTCTTCTGTGTAATAAGATCTTGACTAATCCCAGTCTAATAAAACTCCCACGACGGGCAGAAGGGTGCATCTGTTTCCCGCACTGGACTACAGTATACGCAAACCTTGCTCACTGTTCATTGTCGACATGGCGCGAATCTATTCAAAGCTTGCACCTGTATTAGACCACGCAGGGCTTGTTGTTGTTATGCAATAATTGGAATGTTGGCGATAGTCTTTAATCAAGGCGCTCTTGGCCCGTCACCAGTCACTCAAGTGGGGCCTTGTCAATATTCATTGGCTACGGCTCCAATGTGTACATGGGTCTTGCAGCAATCCCCAATTTCAATTAATGTGTACGTGTGTTTTCAAGCCGCAGCCAAGACCTTCTTGCGGTAATCCTGGTCGAGCCCATTACGCCGTTCGATCCCGCTCATTTGGGATAAGACGACTGGAATAACACCCGATAGGTGGGAATAAAGGCTATCATTTATGCAGCGGTTCTAGATATTACCGCTGTCCTCATGAAACGGGGGTGGGGGGGGGGGGCTACCACAGAGCTCAATGGGCCTACGGGCGGTCAATCAGAAACCGAGTATTCAAAAACCCACCTGTTGTTTTGTGCAATGGTATTCGTTACGGCTACACATCTGTGCTGAAAAAATAAAAAGTTCTGTGACGTTCACAGGCACTGTTACTACAAGCATAGAGGTACTGCTAAAATGTTCTGGGAAAATTGACTCCTACAAATTAATGACCCTGCTTTCACACAGGGTACTCTAACCAAAAATATCTTTAGGAATTATAAACCTACACTACTAGTTTGCCCTCCAAGTTCAGCTCTTGGCTGTTAGGCTATGCGTATAATTCAAAGTTACCAAACAATTACACACGAGTAGACATATAACGACTTTAAAAAATATATATTAAAATTTAGTGGGCCTGACGTTTCGATCCTAGCAGGACCTTTCTCAAAGGCAGAGTGACAAGGACAAAACAGATATATGTACATGGAGGAAGGGGGGAGAGTGAATAGGACACGGATGAGAAACAAATGACAAAGAGTGAAGCTGGTAGGGAGAGATCAAAGGGAAGGGCAAGCGGTGGGGTAGGGATTAGTGAGAGGAGGGGGGAAAGATCAAAGAGAAGGGCAAGGAGTAGGGTAGGGATTAGTGACAAGAGGGGGAAAGATCAAAGAGAGAAGTGTGAAGGACTGAACACAAAAGAAGGATTATCAGAAAGCTGCATGGTGTTAGTCATTACCCTCCTGGATGTTGAGACCATGTGGTTGAATAGTCCGAAGACGCTTCATCCACATTTCTCACGGCTAAGACGGACAGCATTACTACGGTGACCAAGTGATTCTATGCCAAGTACACTCATATCTGATATCGAATGATCAGGGAGATTGAAGTGATACCCAACAGGGGTGTCCATTTTACCGGTTTTTATAGTAGACCTATGGCCATAGATCCGTTTTTTGAGGGTGTTTTTGGTCTCGCCAACATACTGAATATTACAAACTCTACAAGAGATGAGGTATATGGTGTTTGAGGTAGTGCACGTGATAGAGCCATAGGTCGTGTGGGTAGTTCCAGAAGAATGACCATTGAAAGAGTCTATTTCCTTGACATGTGTCTTGCAAACAATGCATTTCGAGGTACACTTAAATGTACCAAATTTGGTTGGAGGGGAAGAGTCCAAAGGGGGAACCTCTGCTCGGACAATTAAATCACGCAGGTTACGGGGGCGCCTGAAAGCCAAAACAGGCGAATTAGGAATGGCTTCAGCCAGACGATCTGAAGTGTGGAGAATATGGTGGTTCCTTAGTTATCTTCCTGAGAGGAGGAAGAGAAGGGTGGTAGGAAGTAACTATATAAGGGAACCTTGGGCTTGTCCTTGGGACCTGGTGGCTTTTGTTTTAGTGCCGAACTTCTGGGAATGGAATAGACTTTAGCAATGGAGTTCTTCACTTGGCGAGAACTATAGCCTCTAGCAACCAAGTTATTGGCCAATACACGTGTATGGTGGCGAAAGTCAGACTCATTGGAACATATGCGCCTCAATCTGAGGGCCCGGCTGTAAGCTATACCAGTCTTACAGTGTCTAGGGTGACAACTGGAGGAATGGAGATATTGATGAGTGTCGGTGGGCTTAGAATACAAGTCAGTAGTGAGTGTATTGAGGTCTTTCCGGACGGTGACGTCCAGAAAGTGGGTCTGCTGGAGAGACTGCTCCCATGTGAATTTTATAGTCCTATGGAAGGAATTGATGTGGTCAAAGAAAGCATTCAAGCTGCTACCGTCCCTAGTCCAAATGAAGAACACGTCATCTATGTATCTCCACCAAATCCAGGGACGGCATGGAGCCTCACTGAGCATGCGTTCCTCAATGTCACCCATGAAGAGGCATGCAAAGGAAGGAGCCATGCGCGTGCCCATTGCAGTGCCATGCACTTGAAGATAGTGCTTGCCAAGAAAGGAGAAATTATTCTTGGCCAGCACTAGCCTCATGAGGGTGGTTATGTCGGAGATGGGTGGAGAAGACTGTTTTCCCTTGGCCAGGGCCGAGGAGCAAGCTTGAATGCCTTCTTCCTGGGGGATGTTAGTGTATAGAGAGGCCTGGGATCTCTGCCTTTGAGAAAGGTCCTGCTAGGGCAGAAACGTCAGGCCCACTAAATTTTGAGATTTAATTGAAAATATTGAAATGATGTGTAGCTGCATGATTATTGCAGGCTACAAATTAATGGCCCTGCTTTCACAGGTATTAGAGTAGACCCATGCATTCACAAACGCACTTTTTAGCAATTATAAACCTATATAGTTTGCACTCCAAGCTCAGCTCTTGGCCGTTAGGCTATGTGTATGATTCAAAGCATGGAGGTCCCTCTTCTACCTCCATGTTCAAAGTTTCCAAACAATTGAATTACAATTACGAGTACAAAAAGGGACACGACTTTGAAAAGTCCATCGCCTCCGCTGCAATTAGTATTTGGCACCACGCAAAAAGGTGTGTGACACAATCGTTTGGTTCAACACTTGGTCTTGTTCTGTTTGGGGAGCATATCCGACAGGATATAGTGGCGCTAGACTGACGTGTTAATAGGCAATTTTTTGTCAACTTAATTGTTGGACACGGTGCCCGAATTTCCTTTGTTTGAAAAAATGACATGCTACTCGAGTGCCAAGTTGCATGACACATCACTGACATCAGTAAGCCTTTATAGCGCCCTCTACGTTGCCTAAAAACCTGCATAGGAAGCGCTGGTCTGGCACCAGATTGAACCTGGCCGTAAAATTTGGGTCCGCTGCCGGAATTCAAATAATTATAGCGTGTCATACATGGGACACCGTTGCAGTTTACGTGCAGTGAAATTCCGGCCTGCCGAAATCCAGGCCCAAATTTAGGGCCAGGTTCAGTCTGGTGTACCACATGCGCTGTACAGTACCCACATGTACACAGCCTTTGACGGTGGCAATTTTTTTTTTAAATTAATTAACCCGAAAAGGTGAACGCTAAGATTAAGAATCAAAAACAATGTCCCAGAACGAAGTCGACCATGACGCCGACGATGTCGAGTCCAACTCCACCGCGCCTAAAGCTAAAAAGCACGACAGCGGAGCCGCAGATCTGGAGCGAGTGACGGACTACGCCGAGGAGAAGGAGATCACCGGACAGCGGCTCAGCAATGTGAGTTGGAATCCAGAAAGAGAAAAAGAAATAGAACTTGGAAGTACCGTACTAGTACTAGTACTAGTAGTAGTAGTAGTACCGTACCGTACTACTACTACTATACTAGTACTAGTACTAGTACTACTAGTACTTAGTACTTATACTTTATACTAGTAGTAGTACTAGTACTAGTACCGTACTACTACTAGTACTAGTACCGTACGGTATTCCAGAGGTCTCGGGTTCGAGTCCCGATTCAGTCAAAGTTTTCTTTGCCATTTTCAAAATTGTTAGTTTTCCTTTAATTGTTTGACTTTTTATTGCAGGATAAACGTAAGACCACTGATTATATTTATTTTAAACGAATTAAGAAATTAGAATTAAGACGTCAAGAACATGAATTTAACTTGACTCGGGGACGACTTGACTCGGGAACGACTTGACTCGGGGACGAGTTGACTTGGGGACGACTTGACCAACTCATCAACTTTAGGACACTGATCGGCTTGGACCGTACAGTCACCCGAAACTCAAAATTTCAAAATTCGATAAAAAAAGGGTGACTTGTTGGGTCCAAGTTACTCGGACTATCCTCCTTGGTACTTTCTCTAGCTGCCCTTTTATTTTTTTTATTTTTTATAAAACTGAAAGCCTATTGGGCCATGTTACTTTTTGTCTTTAACTAATAATAAAAAATATATTTAAAAAGAATATATAAGCGAGACGCCCTATAGGAGCCTCCATAATTTTTACCCAGAACGGACTGCCTCAAGTTGCGTGATATATTTTTTTTCTACGGATGTTGGGGTTTGTTATGGTACACTCAGATTTTGTTTAGGACCAACAATAAAGAAAACTGGAGCTTCGAAGCAACTGCCAATTTTGTACCTAGGAAAATAGACCCCAAAAGAGCAACTTTTTGAATCACACGAGTTTGGCCTACTGGAAAAGCCTTAACTTTCCACATTTTCGGTGACGAACAAGAGCAGGAAACCAACTGTAAGATACGAAGTCTGAGATCGTTATACGGAGTTGTTTTCATCGTGCGATGTGAGTTAGAAGGCTAAGCGCCGAAAACGTGTACCGTCGAAACCGGGGGTTCCCACGATAGTAGTATTACTAATATTAATAAATACCACTATTACTAATTTAATTAGTTACTAAGTAGTCCGAGTAACTTGGAGTTGGAGTTGGACCCGACAAGTCACCCTTGACTTGTTGGGTCCAAGTTACTCGAACTATAACTTAAACTACTACTAACTAGTACTACTACTTACTACTAGTAGTAGTACTACTTCTACAGTAAAAGTCTATTTCCAGTTCCATTGCTCCCCACATCATTTTGCCACCCTTGGAGTTGGACAAGTTGCACTCACTTGCAGTAACTGTAATCCCCATCCTCCGGAGGATCGGAGACCTGAGGGAGGATGAAGTTTACGCCTCTTACGGTTACCAATTTGTAACCGCATGGAGGAATAAGGAGACGTGTTACATGGTAACCGCCTGACTTTGCTTGCCTCTCTTTACTTCTTATCTTATTTCAATATTTGCTACAACATCCGATAGACCCTCCTGTATCATGGAGGAAGTCTCTTTCCTTCCTACCATACCTGTAGGATATAGTGTATGAATGATGTCTATAAAATTGGGCTTGGTTTTCTTTCGTCTTTTATATCATAGGCTTTGGCAGCATTGGACCAGAGAATATCAAAGGAGAAATCAGAAAGGCTGGAAAGGTAAGGAATTTATGTATGAAGACTTTATGCAGTACCTTTTGCTAACTTCATGCATTACAGGCTACTAGTACCTTACTTGTTTGTCTTAACTCATGGTGCGAGTCGGTAAAGGTAGGCGTTGGTGAAGGTATGCTTTGGTGAAGGTATCCTTTGGTGAAGGTATGTGTTGGTGAAGGTATGTGTTGTTGAAGGTATACATTGGTGAAGGTAGGCGCTGGTGAAGGTATACATAGTTTTCATACATGTACAATTTGGCAAAGGTACATGTACGAGTTGACAAAGCTATGAGTTGGCAAAGGTACGAGTTGACAAAGGTACGAGTTGACAAAGGTACGAGTTGACTCAGTGCGTAAACTGCTTATTAGTTTTAAAAAATCTTTAGTAATACATGTACTCATTTGTAAGTGGTAGATAACTTTGGTGTGGTTTTCTATCCTGGTGTGTGTAATGAGCACTGTATGCTTGGTGCTTTGCTCGCTTGGCCACTAACAAAACAGACTGGCAGCTTGGGTGGGATTCAAACATATCACATGCCCACTACCATCTCAGTGGCTGAGTGGTTAACACACACGAGAAAGGAGTCATGGGTTTGAATCTCATCAAGCATGCTGTTGGGCAAAGCACTGAGCAAGCATACAGGGCTACCTACAAATCATAGAAGGCCCGACCCTCATTGAATAACCTTTTGACTGATGAAATTGTTATAAAATTGAAAACCAAACTGGGCTGGGTTTTGAACCCAAGATCTCAGATGAAAAATAGCAAGTGATGATTAATTTCATCAATGGTTCTTTACTGGGCAAGTTGATCATAGTTCATTTCAAAATTCCAGTGTTCTTTTATGTAATATGTTACATGTCTTCAGATGCGTTTAGAAAAGCTCTAGTCAAACTTTGGCCATTTTGTTTTTTTCTTTGCAGAGAACGTGAATTGGCAAAAGTAGTCATCAAGAAAACTGATGTAGACTTCATTGTAAGTGCTTGTCATCGGTCTTGTGTATAATTATGTACTCTGTCTCATAGGGTTTGAGAAAGAGGAAGATGGAGTTGTGACAAAAACTAGCCATGGTCAAACCCTGAATTATGTTGTATGACAAGCAAGCAATTGACTTCAAAATGTGGACCAGTTGAAAAACTTGTAGGCCAGTTAACCACTTCGCGCCGGGTCTTTTTCCAGTGCCTATGACCGCCATTCAGGTTTTTTTTAACAATGCATCATTTTCAAATCTCGCCAAAACAATCGGAACAATATTTTTCTGTGAATGGTTTACTGTGGGTACAAGAGAGTAAAACCTGGCACAATCGGACATCGTTGTGGCTTTTATCAAGAGATTATCTGTTCGAAAAAGGTCCCATTGTGCCTCGTCAATGGAGAGTAATGGTCTTGTGTGTGTGTGTGTGTGTACGGTACTGACAATCCCTGACCGCAGACTCCAGCCTCCACTCCAGGCAGTCAAATCTTCAAGTTGGTCAGCCCAAACCGAGCGTACAGATTGTGGTGAAGAATATGGGTGGAATCCAACTGCCTGACCGACGACCATTGTCCCCGCGTGCTTTCAGCAGCAGCGCGGATTCCCTCAATCATCCACAGTAAAGGTCCCACAATTGCACAATTACTGCTGCTAATCTTGCAATTTATGTGGCAACTTGCGTCAAAAAGGGTCTTTGTCATGATTCGTATTGCTTTGTTCTAAGCTGAAGAGTCATTGTTTAAAATGTGGACAATAGTGGTGCCCGGATTCAGAGGGCCCTGTCGCAAAGTCAAACCAACGGAGCTCCGATTTCGGAGGTCCCAGCGCGAAGTGGTTAAAATCTAAGTTTGGTGGCCTGCAAGAAATAGCTAAGGTTGATTGCAAACTATGGGGCAGATAAAACAACTGGCAAAAAAAATAAAAAAAAATAATACATTTAATACTCCTCTGTTTTCAGATTCAGGAGCTGGAGATCAGCAGGACGGAGGCCGAGCGGAGCTTGAGGGAGAACAAGGGGAACCTTGTGGAGTCCCTGCTGCAGCTTACTAACTGACCACGGTCTGCCGTGTCCTTAGAAAACACCGGACAGTAGAGGGCGCCAGCCATCTTGACCATGACCTGGAAGAGCATGTACAGTACTGGGCTTTTTTTTCTTTCTCTAAACCGCAGCTTAGGCTTCGGCTCCGGCTTCGTCACTGTTATCCAAAAGCTGAAGACGCAGGTTGGGGTACTTTATGAAAGTACGAGAGTCTTCCCTTTTTTTTCGCCCAAAATGTGGAATCTTCTCCAAAAGCAAAAGACCTCCGTTTTTATGCCTGGTGATTTACATAAGATGGATGAAAGAAGTTGGAGTTAAATCTGGAGCTTGAGTCTAAGCCCATTTTTTTGGGGGGGATGTCACTGGATCGCGTTTTGGGTGGTTTCAGGTGGGAACGGGCTAGCCTTAATCTGTTTTGCAATAACCTGTGAGCATTTGTGTCACTGCATCACTCCATGTGACACTAAAAAAAAAAAAATGATCTTAATAATGGGTCAACCAATTCTCGGTTGTGACTGTCGAAATGACAAGGCTGTACTTAATTGCCTTGAGAGTTGAGATCAAAGTGAGAGCACTTCATGACACAGCTGAACATTTGCTTAGAAAGACAAATGCAGCAAATATTTGAAACGATGGTGGAATCTGCCGTTGACTGAGCACTGAAAAGTGAAGACCTCCATAGAGTCTCAACATTTTTCGAGGGCCTGATGTTTCCATCCTAGCTGGGCCTTCCTCAAAGGCATAGACTTGAGTACTGGTGACTCAGTTCAGGTGGGGACTGCGGTGGGATTCGAACCAGTGGCTCCTGTTTGCTAGAGCAGGGGAATGTGTCTGATCATCTTGGCTGCATACTGGTTACCTTGTGAATGAAATCCGTTTGTTTTGATATTTTTGAAGCTTGTGCCATGATTTACAGATTTTTATGATCCAGAAGTGAAACATACATGTCACAAATTACTTTTCTCTACTGTTCAGTGGAGAAAAGGTAAAAAGATGCCTTTAAATGTGAAGATAATGTTGTGTTTTTATGGATTTTGTTTTTGAGTCGTGATGCTGTCAAGCGGGTTAAATTGCCCAAAGATACAGTGTGCAGTGGTCAAACTGCGCTTTAGTTGCCGTCCATGTATTTGCACAAGAGCAGATCTGAAGACAGTCGGAGGGGGTAGTTGAAAATGCCAACTGAAATGTGAATACCACCGTCTCAGATTTGTTGAGATCTCAATCAACTTGTTGGACAGATTTGTCAGGAGAGGCCTGTGATTCATATTGTAGATGAACTGTGATGTACGTATATACCTGCATACCATCAACTGGAAAATCCACCCTAGCAGCAGAGATGCGCTTTGAAAATCAGTGACATTTCTTGAAAGTTTGAAACATGTTTTTGCCCGTCTGTTTATGGGTTTTGTAAAAGCATCCTTGTGATATTGTGTGACATGGCACATTACAGATTTGTCGAGAGGTTTTACTTGCAATTGTTTAAAAAAATGATTCACCACTTTTTTGTAAACATTGACCTCACGGCAAACTTCATTTCCTACTTGAGTGGGATTCGGTTTTGTGTTAAAATAAATTCTAAACAGACCATTGCAGTGTTGTTTGCAGCAAAGCGATGATCAGATCTGCCAAGGGTAACCTTTCCTTGTTAGACTATCCTTTCTACTGGTAGAAGAAAAGTGAAACATCATTTGCCCTATGGATATGGAGATCATAATTATTGAAACGTTTTGGTAAAACTCTGCATGTGTTACGGACGGACTTCTGGTAGCTCTTGCAATAAATGCTCATGTACAGTTACTTGTGATTCATTTGTCTTTTTTTTTATGAGATTATTGACGTACGTTTGTCTTGTGTAAGAAGTATTTCCGTGGTTAAAATGAATGTCCTTGCTTTTATAGAGGGCGCCATTCAACCTGGTGACGTGGAAAGGATTAGGTGAAGACATTCCCGAGACAATTCAGTGAAAATGGTAAATTGAAAGTAGAAAAAGAAAAAAAGAAAAAAATGCAAAATTGTTAAATTTTGTCATTCTTTGGTGTCTTTTTTCTTACTTTATTTTGGCAATCTGCTTTAATAGTGAAAAATACCCAGTAAATAGAAACATTCACAAATGTTCCTTCCTCCATGGTTGGACACTGCTTACTGACCAAAATGCAGATCAGGCCAAATACAACATTGGGAAGATCAGAAAAACACAGATTTCCCTCTAAATTTACACAGTTTGTAGATGGTCATGATAGAATCCTCATGTTGAAATCTTACGGTCTGGGATGCTGTGCTTCTCGATAAATCTTCACTCAAACATCAACAAATAGTTCATTCCTTGCGAGTAATTAACTATTTCTTGCACTGCAGGCTGGTGCATATAAACCGTTACGGTTTTTTGCCCTTTTCTACTTTCTCAGATTTCTATTGGAGCGAAAACCTTTGCAGGATTTCTTCTTTGGAATGTTTAATGGTTTAATTGTGGCAATCGTTGACCTTTACCGATGTTGTATAGGGCCTTAGAATTCGCGTTTCGATCACTCCAAAAGCAGCCCGGTATTGTGTGTGTGGGAGTGAGTATGGGAGGGCGTGAATTTGGTGCCTGGTGGAGTTGGTGGGTTGAATAGGTTTCCCACAGGGAAATTGTAAAGGTGTGTAGGTCTCCACAAGGTTTTCACGAAACTGTTACTTGGACAAAACTCAAAACCAAGAAAATTTGTGATGTGTAAGAATCCGTTGGTATTATAATAATAGTCATAAGGGACATATGGTCCAAATTTCTATCCAGGAAAGTGAATGTGGTTGAAATGGGAGCATTTTTAAAACATTGTTTCTCACTCGGTTGTATAGTGCACGAGAACAAAGCAATGTCCCCACAAGGATACAAACATTAGTATGTGTGCATGTATGGGTGTTATCTCAATCTGGTGAGGCGTTGTTGCTGCACTCTTCCCAACTGCTTGGTCCGTCCAGCGCTAACCATATATTAGTTGCACAAGGGGCACAATCCCAGCCTGTGTAATTAAGGATGCTATTGTGACATTAGAATCCTATGGGGTCGTACAAAGGCAGCATAAAGATGTTATAATAGGTGTAATAGGCCATGATATAGAACCTAAATATCCGTCTCCGCAGTAAAATGCAAACAAGAAACTGTAAATTCTTCCTGGCGGAAATCAGTTATCGTGTAGACAAACCGTTAAGAGGAGATGAGGAATTACCATATCACTCCATCGCAAAGACAAAGACCAAGGTGCTGTGTTGAAGGCAGAAGTGTTGCGCAAAGTAATCTGAGACGTACCAAAGCATCTACATTATGCAAAGCATTTAGACAAATTGAGTGTAGAGGCTATAATTATAAAACAATCATAGCAGTCAAAAACTTTATTCCATTCTAATCGTTGCAAAGCTGGTACATGTACATCTATAACATGCATGTATTGTAATAGCAGCTCATCATAGGCCTACTATAAACTATCCTGCAGACAGTATCACTTGGTGATACTGATAAGTGATAGTGACATCAAGAAGGAGAAAGAAATACGCATTTCAGTATATAAGTGTTATTGATTATCATGTTATTTCAAGCAGGCTAATTTGTTATTATAAAAGTACATGTATTCCCCTTAGTTACCAGCTGGTTCCTTTACTGATGCTGCATTCCAATCACCCCGCTGCCTCATACGCACATACGCAGGGAGGTTTTCATCAATCCGGTACTTCGTCTCAACTCGCGCTCAATCGGCGGCGGAATTGCTTGTCACGAGGGGCCTAACTAGCGTGCGTCCACTGGTCTGGTACCTCGTGTCCATCTGCGCTCAACCGGGGGCACAACTATCATGACGCGTTGTGATCGTGCGCGTTGGTGAGGAACAGCTGGTGAATCGTATGGGTTCGCCACATGAAGGAAGCGCAGTAGTTTCTTATTCATGATTTCTGTGACTTCAGACCCACAAGATGTTGGATGAACAGAATGAAATAAACTACAAAAGGGGTGCAATATGTATTACACTGCTGGATATGAAAAAAAAATGATTTTATCAACTTCTTACTAAAATACTAGTTATAACTTGATGTTTGTATTGATGAGAATCTTAATTCAATGAGGGTTTGCACTGCTCGACGTAATATTAAGCACCAAGTGCTCAGTTCTTTGCCCGATGCCTGATGAAAAATATATCAGGCAGCTCGGGCGGGATTAAAACTGACATCTGCAGTTAGAAAGTGCAAGTTGCGTGTTCGATGATATTTTTTCATTAGGGATTTTCATTGGGAATTTAGGCATCAGGCTTATTACATCAAACAGGACAAATCCCCATTTAAATACTTACTCCTTAGTATTTAAAAAATATGATTTATCCTCTTAACTATAATTTTTCTTTTTTAAGTTAAGCAGCAACTTCAATGCATAATTTTGTATCTGATTCTCTTATGATGATGTCTCACTGTACCTTACATTCTTACAGTTGCAATCAGCATCAGACTACATGTCTAGCATAGCACTATTGTTATTAAATAATTAATGCTAAATTTTCCCTTTATCACGCCACTGAATAATCAATTATTGTACGTGAGTGATGACTATGTAAATGCATAAAGAGAGAAAAAGATGTAAATTAAAAGCAAATTAGTGTTGGATGATACAAGATGGATACAAAATTGTACAAAGCAATATCCACATGATTTTAGAAAAATACAGGAATTATATACAGAAGAACACTTGCAAAATGTTTGCAGTAGTACTGTACTCTCGAACAGATACGATAGTATGATAGTATCCCTTTAAAAAAGGCTAATTTCAAAATGTCTCAAAGCGAAAGGTTTGCGGATGGTGTTTTTGTGAGTCAAAACTCACCGTAAACATTCCTCTGTATGCATCCACCCTGCAAACCTGCAAAGTTTATCAGAATGTCACAATTTCAAGGTTTTAGGAACCCGTGGGTGCCCATGGAGAGGGCCAGGGATGCCTTAATCGATCTCCTTCCGGCATTTCTTGTGGACCACGATGACAATGGCGACCACAATTGACACGAAAATGATGTAGCCAATGAACAGGCCAGCCAATTGACCGTTGCTCCAGTACAAGTAGATGCTTGGATCTGGAAGAGAATTTCACACAAAAACAAGAACACAATTTGAACTCAGGCCAGTGTTTCAGATATCTGGCCAGTGTTTTCCGATACATGTACCTGGACAGTGTCTTCAAATACTTGGCCAGTGTTTTCAGATACCTGGCCAGTGTCTTCAGATACCAGGCCAGTGTCTTCAGATACATGTACCTGGCCAGTGTTTTCAGATACCTGGCTAGCATTTTCAGATACCTGGTCAGTGCTTCCAGATACCTGGCCAGTGTCTTCAGATACCTGGCTAGCATTTTTAGATACCTGGCCAGTCTCTTCAAATACCTGGCCAGTGTTTTCAAATACCTGGTCAGTGTTTCCAGATACCTGGCCAGTGTTTCCAGATACCTGGCCAGTGTTTCCAGATACCTGGCCAGTGTTTCCAGATACCTGGTCAGTGTTTCCAGATACCTGGCCAGCATTTTCAGATACCTGGTCAGTGTCTTCAGATACCTGGCTAGCATTTTCAGATACCTGGCCAGTGTCTTCAGATACCTGGCCAGTGTCTTCAGATAGAGGTACCTGGCCAGTGCCTTCAAATACCTGGCCAGTGTTTTCAGATACCTGGCCAGTGTTTTCAGATACCTGGCCAGTGTTTCCAGATACCTGGCCAGTGTTTCAAGATACCTGGCCAGCATTTTCAGACACCTGGCCAGTGTTTTCAGATACGTGGTCAGTGCTTCCAGATACCTGGCCAGTGTCTTCAGATACCAGGCCAGTTTTCTCAGATACCAGGTCGGTGTTTTCAGATACCTGGCCAACGTTTTCAGATAACTGGCCAGTGTCTTCAGATACCTGGCCAGTGTGTCCTTGCTGTTTGGCCATCACTTTCAGATACCTGGCCAGTATCGCTCCGGCTGTTTGACCAACAAAAACATGTTACTAATACTTATACATATAACAAAAAATACCCACGGCAAAAGTCCTCTTTCTCATCCTGCCCATTGGGGCAGTTTTTGATTCCATCACAAATCTCCTCCGTTGAAAGGCAAGTGCGTGTCTGTTCACAGTACGTAATGTCTTGTGTCTCTCCATAGGAATCGCAGGAATCTGCATGCAGAAAAGCAAGAAAAGGACTATACTGGTTCTGCAAAGTTACTAAAAAAAAAGAAGGTAAATTTGTCTTGATTTTTGGGCCGAAGCTTGTTTACTTTTACTCTAGTCTGTTTGACTGGGTGGCTCGTGTTTTTCCAACTGTTTGACAAATGTTTTCAGATATCTGACAAGTGTCTTCAGATACCTGGCCAGTGTCTTCAGATAACTGGCTAGTTTTTTTTTCAGATACCTGGCCAGTGTCTTCGGATACCTGGTCAGTGTCTTTAGATATCTGGCCAGTGTCTTCAGATACCTGGCCAGTGTCTTCAGATACCTGGCTAGGTGTTTTTAGATACCTGGCCAGTATTTTTTTTTTAACTGGACAGTGTCTTCAGTTAACTGGCCAGTGTTTCCTTGCTGTTTGGCCGTCAGGTTCAGATCTGTGACCAGTGTCACACGGCTGTTTGACCAGTGTTTGAAGACACATGATTTTCATTTCCAGACAATTTCCATATATTTGTACAGTGTTACAAGGGTGTTTGGCCAGTACTGTCTCATATGTGAACAGTATGTCTATTTGGCCAGTGCTTTCTGATACCTGACCTGTGTCTATTTGACCAGTGCATTCTGATACCTGACCTGACTTTCTGATACCTGGCTAGCGTGTCTATTTGGCCAATGCTTTCTGATACCTGGCTAGCGTGTCTATTTGGCCAGTGCTTTCAGAAACTTGGCTAGTGTCTATTTGACTAGTGGTTTCTGATACCTGGCTAATGTGTCTATTTGGCCAATGCTTTCTGATACCTGGCTAGCGTGTCTAGTTGGCCAGTGCTTTCAGAAACTTGGCTAGTGTCTATTTGACTAGTGGTTTCTGATACCTGGCTAATGTGTCTATTTGGCCAATGCTTTCTGATACCTGGTTAGCGTGTCTATTTGGCCAGTGCTTTCAGAAACTTGGCTAGTGTCTATTTGGGTCTATTTGGCCAGTGGTTTCTGATACCTGGCTAATGTGTCTATTTGGCCAATGCTTTCTGATACCTGGCTAGCGTGTCAATTTGGCCAGTGCTTTCAGAAACTTGGCTAGTGTCTATTTGACTAGTGGTTTCTGATACCTGGCTAATGTGTCTATTTGACCAGTGCATCACTAGTGTTCTAACGCTGTACAGACAGCAAAATCTGGCTGGTAGGCTTTGCACACTGCAGTTACTGCAGTCTGCACCCAGCTTGGTGTTTGTGCGTGAACTCTCAGTGTTTTTGTTGTACTAATGAATGACTAGAATGCACGGAGCACTTTCGCAAACTCACCACAATCCTTATCGTCAGTGGCATCGTAACACGCGTGGTAGCCATTACAACGGTTGTATTCATTGAAACACCCCTGTCCATCTGAACACCCAAATCTGTCACCGTCGTAAATAGTATCTGGACAAAGATACACTAGGAGTAGGAGAAGGAAGAATTGGATTCCAAAGTGAGAACCGTGGCACTACAAAACCAACGCAGAGCAATGGCAGAGCCGGGGTGACACATATCTTCATTAGGTGGGTTTTCAGGCTATTCACAGTGGAGCAAGCTGCTTCAGGACCAGTTTGCCGTGCAACTTTGCGCAGACAATGCCTTTCTTCGTTTGGCTGATGGGAATGGAAGTGACTTGATCAGCTTTTGCACACAGTATGTGCTGTCCATCCTCCGAAATCTGAATAAAAAAAGTACTAGTGTAGACGCCACACCTTAATGTGTTCTTCCATTCCTCGTAACAAATGCATGGAGCAGGGAACCAGTGATAAAGCGCCCACTTGGGTGGTAATGTGGAAAATTTCCCTTCATCGACAATTCCTGGGATGAAATCGTTGATTTTCAATGTTATAAGTGTTCTTTGGATACATACATAAAATATATCATGCAATTACTGCTTTAATTTTTGCATTTACCATTTTAGTTCAAGACCTTTAAGTTTGGTGGTGGATCCCTATTTTCTTAACATTGACATCTTGCAATTTTAACTGCTTTTACTTTTAGAGCAACTTACCACACCCACGTTCATCTGAGGTGTCCGGACAGTCAATGAAGTGGTCACATTCGGATGTGCGGGCAATACATTGGCCTGAAGAACAACTTGCCAATTGAGTGCCACAATTGGGTACGCTGGTAGGTGTGTCTACAAACAAATAAGGCAAGGAAATCAAAATGGTTAGGCCTAACCTTTCTAAAAGGCAGTTTGGCCATTTCACAGTAGGTCAATAAGCAATATTTTTGTACCACTTTGGGGTTTTTTTCTTGACCACGTGGAAAGGGGTCCATTTCCATTGTCCATGAAGACCACACTGGGATTTGAGATAGATCAAATCAATAATGAATAATTAATCAATAGGGGTATACAGTACTTTGTTTAAAAGTGAGTAAAACCTGGCAAAATTCAGACATCAGAGTGGTTTTTGTGAGTTTTGTCAAGGGATTATCCACCCGAAAAAAGGCTGATTGTGCTTTGTCAATGGAGTGTACTCAGTGTACAGGCATACAACTCTTTAATTTTAAAAAAAAAAGAGTAAAATGTCCGAATGAAACTGCAAGCGCGAAGCACGAAGCCCTTACGGTGTGGGGTTTGGGGCCCTTAAGAGGGCCCCGAAAATGTTTGGATTGTAGATGCTCTGTGGTGCATTCTGAGCAGTTTTTGACTACTTAGTATGACTTAAAGCTGAGTGACAGATTTCAACCTTTTTCAAGGCATACACCCAGAAAAATTTTAACCTGATCTCAGCATGTGTTTTAAATAATAGTTAAATTAAAAAAAAACACGAAAATCCGCGGATCCGCGGAAGAGTTGCATGCCTAAGTGTAGCGTGACTGTACCAGCGTGAAGTGGTTAAGGATATAATTCGTCAGTTGTTCTGATTAAAAAAAAAAAATAATACAAAGTATTGGACAGGTCAGCATGCTAGGATCAGTTCCTCAAGAAGAACAGCTTGTTGGCGGATTCAAGTTTAAAACAACAAGACAACAAAGGTATACTTTTCTCGTCACTGTTGTCCGGACAATTGCGATGGCCATCAGCCTCCATTATACTTGGGATGCAGTCACCGTTGTCACATTGAAATGTTTTATCAGAACAGACTGCAGGAACACAAGAGGGAGAGGGTGAGGGAGAGGCGAGGGACAGGGACAGGGATTATGGCAAGGGAGAGGAAGAGGGGAAGGGAGTGGGAGAGGAAGAGGGCGAGGGACAGGGACAAGGGAGAGGGAAGGGAGAGGAAGAGGGAGAGGAAGAGGAAGAGGGCAAGGGAGAGGGAGAGGGAGAGGGAGAGGGAGAGGGCAAGGGACAGGGATAAGGGAGAGAGAAGGGAGAGGAAGAGGGACAGGAAGAGGAAGAGGAAGAGGGCAAGGGACAGGGAGAGGGCAAGGGACAGGGACAGCGATAAAGGCAAGGGAGAGGGAGAGGGCAAGGGAGAGGGAGAGGGAGAGGGAGAGGGAGAGGGAGAGGGAGAGGGAGAGGGAGAGGGAGAGGGAGAGGGAGAGGGAGAGGGAGAGGAAGAGGAAGAGGAAGAGGAAGAGGAAGAGGAAGAGGAAGAGGAAGAGGAAGAGGAAGAGGAAGAGGAAGAGGAAGAGGAAGAGGAAGAGGAAGAGGAAGAGAAAGATGGCAAGGGAGAGGGAGAGGGGGTGAGGAACAGGGACAGGGATAAGGGCAAGGGAGAGGGAGAGAGGAAGGGAGAGGAAGAGGGAGAGGAAGAGGAAGAGGGACAGGGACATGGATAAGGGCAAGGGAGAGGGCGAGGGAGAGGGAAAGGGACATGAAGAGGGCAAGGGAGAGGGATAGAGGGAGGGAAAGGGAGAGGAGAGGAGAAGGGAGGGAGAACATGAACTGATTAATGGTATAAACACAACAAGTTACAGTGTAAATGTCTGATATAAACCATATCAATCTCATTCAAAAATAAACAGGAAGGAATGCTCCATTTTTAGTCCTCTTTATAAAAAATGTGCCTGTGGCTCTAATAAACACAGTGAAATGGGAACCCTCACAATTTGGCCCTGTCTTCACACCTTGTCCAAAGACAATAAAAACCTCTCTCCCCTCTTTCTCCCCTATCTCCTTACTTCCCCCTCCATTCCTTCCCCAATTTCCTCCCTGCTCTCCCCAAAACCTTCTCTACCCCTTCAGTCACTGCCTTCTCGCATGGCACCCATTCCCCATCTCTCATCTCCCCCTTCCACCCCATCCCCCTTGTCTCATTTCCTCCCCCCTCCCTCTCCCTCTCCCTCCCTTTCCCCTCTGTCCCTCACCTTGACCTGACATAACTGGGGTCAGTGCCAGGCGGAACGAGATCTGATCCTTGGTGTGGTCCGGCGACATCGTGATAGCGATGGTCAGGTATTTTCCAGTGCTCTGAAACTTGAAGAGCGTGTCATTGCAGAACTGGTATTCCTTAGGGGCGGTGATTGAGTCCGGGTCATCCACAGTGTTTCCGTCAATGAGAGTCAGGCAGGCTCCCTGGCTTTCAAGGGACAGCTCCTCGGCACTGGCAAAGATGGTTTTGCCCGTGAAAGCACTGAAGAGCGTTCTGCATGAGTAGGTCTGCGGAGCTGACATGTACATGAGGAATATGCTGCCTTTATCGTCTCCCAGGCCGATGCTCTGAGTACAAGTAGGGTTGATAGGCACGACACCTGAAGGAACGGCAAATGCGAGACTGAAAATATGGAAAACTGCTTGCAGAGTGAAATGACCAGGACCCAATTTCATAGAGCCGCTTAAGCACCAAAATTTGCTTAAGCATGAAAAATCTTCCTCAAAAGAATCAGGTTGCCAGCCAAAGTTCAACTTATATTTCACATGAAGCAACCAATAGTAGAATATGAGTCAAGTGCATGTACAACAAGCATCAAGTGAGATATGGTTGGCAATCTCGTTTTAACGAGGGAAATTACGTGCTTATGTAGCAGGGGTGCCTGCTACATGTATATGTACAGGCTACATGTACTTTGTTTTTGTTCTTTGGTTTTAAGTTGCATCTATTCACTTTGTTTTGTTTTCCAAGTTATGTTCATGAATATTAATGAGGTCATGAACTTTTAAGATTTTAACATTCAATTGAGCATATTTGGCCAACGGAGCAAGATTTTTTTAATCTTTTTGTTTATATCTATTGGGAATGTAGTTAAGAAACACCCGCCAGGGCCAAAATGTCATGACGCAATTGTGACGTCATCAAAATGCGTGTTTTTAAAACACATATTTGCCAAAGGTCAATCTACTCGAAATTTGGTGGGCATTTAGCTATTGGGCTAGACATTCTAAATCCTGAGTTTGGAAGCAATTGACCATTGTTCAGAATTATTATGATTTTTTGAAAAATCTAATTAAGTCCCATACACTTTGTGCACAAAATATGCACATGCATTTTGGGGTAGGAATGGAGGTTACGGGTTCGAATTCCGTTGATGTCAATTTTGTTTTAATTTTTTTTTTTTTAAGAGAACCAGATGCGGAAAAGCGTTATGTTCTGTTTGCCAACAGACATAAATCTCTAGTTTATGGTTTGGTCTATCTCTTGATTTGGTCACTTTGTTGTTTAGGTTAGGTCTGGATTTGATCAATTGGTTTTAAAAGGTCTGAGTCTAAGGTTCTTGGTCATTGGTTGGTTTGGTCATGGAGCGTGTCAGTTGGATTTTGTTTTCATAGGATTTGTTCAGGTTAAATTAAGTTAGTCGAGTCGTGTTTGGTTTAAGAGTTTTCAGAATACCCTGCGTTTTCTCCTTCTGGATGGATGGTTTTTACTTTTTATTTAGGCTGTTTGCTAGTTTTTCCCACATAGTGTAGGTTTTCCGGGTTACACTTAGCAGATGTTCACACTTAAGCAGCTCTATGAAATTGGCCCCAGGACCCAATTTCAAAGACCTACTTAAAAAGGAATAACACAACACAACAACATTGGTCAAGGTCAAAGAACAGCATCCATACGTTGTCTGATCCAACATATACATGAAATAACACACCGGAAAAAAAATTCAGCTCAATCCGCCAACAGTCTCGAGAAAATACGGCTTCATTTGTTATGCGAAAATGCAGCATTCAACGAATTGTTCCAAAAAATCGTTTAGATCTAGCGGTGAGACGTAAATTAAATATTTCTTTACTCTTTTCTAAAAAAAATACAACATTTTAGACGGAAATATTTCAGTGCGGTTTCCACTAAACCATCTTCAAACTTTATAAGTTTCATGTAAATCGGTTAATTATTAACATTTCTGTTTTTCAATCTTACCAATGTTGTGTAGGGGCTTTAACCACCAAAGTCTGCTGAAGCACAAAAAATCATGATTCATAAATCATACTCATACTCATAGGATCACATGTCTATAATTAGCCCATAAAGGGAGACTTTTCATGCTTAGCAGGGCTAAAATTTCAGAAAATTGTTTACCGAGGGTCGCAGACCTCCTCGGGAGGATGAGGGTTACGGTTACCACAACTACACAAAATCATGATTTTGGGAATACTGTACTGTAGTGTAAAAACTAAGTCCATTCGTTTCTTCTTGCAAACGCTACTTTGCCATTTGGTCAATTTTCAACATTTCATTGTCGGACTTCGTGCTTGAACTTTAAAGCATTATTTTGCCGGAGGTCATTCCTGGATCCATGTTCCTGCTTACTCCGAGTTACTTGGACCCGACAAGTCACCATTTTTTTATCAAATTTTTAAAAATTGAGGGACAGGTGAATTCTCAATGAATCCTCAATGGGCGCGTGGGACGGTTTCACGGGTGTTTTGGGGGTAAATCTGGGGATTTCGGTCGGGGATACTTTTCAAAGATGACATTTCCACATAGCCATGATCCTTGGACCCTACACTACCGTCCCTCAAAGTTTCAAAATTCGATAAAAAAAGGGTGACGTGTCGGGTCCAAGTTACTCGGACTAGTTCCTGCTGATGTTTATGACGGCACCAGCTCGCAAGTGAAGTGGCATCATCATGATACATGTAATGAAAATTGGCCAATAAGAGTAGGGAACGGCAAAACAGCGTTTGCAAGAAGAATGCCGGTGCCAACTGCCAAGCAAATGAGTTTCACAGAAGAGCATTCTACCATGTCTGAACTCACTGTAAATGCCGACGTTTCGTTTCTGAGCATGGGATGGCATGGTCGCGACGACCGTCGTAACACTAACACCAGACAGCCCAATCATCAGCAAGATCGTCGGCAAAATACCGCTTGCCATTTTAACCTCTGAAATGTGACAGATCGGCGACTGAAAAGTGATGGTAATTGATAGTCTTGCTATTGCCAGTATTGGAACTGACACTGTTTGGTACGCAAAATTGCAAAATTGACGCTCGGTTGGGTGTTGCTTCCGTCTACGTCCACAGACAGCTATCTCGCTATATCAGTCAGTCAGTGACTGCATTGAGCATTGTGATTGTTTTTCGGGATCTGAACTTTGACCTTTTTGGGAGGAATGTCTAGACGTATTTCCAACCTGCGCTGTTACATGTTACTTGTTAGGTCCGAGTCGCTTGTGAGATCGAGAGCGTGCATGATTTGATTCTAGGTAAATTAATCAGAGTATCGTGTTACACTGACCCTGTATTTTGAACACAAAAGTGTATAAACACTTTAAAAGAATATTCTCTGGACCAAACTGTTCGTGAAGCAGATTACATGGCCGGGAAATAAGACTAGTTATTATTGCAAAGCGCAAAGTAGACTTGTACCATCCCTCCTCTACCTCCATGAGCATATTAATTTTTAATACATAGAGTTACTATTAATAATCATGCTATTTCGTACCACAGACGTATGTTTTGTTCATATACGTCCGTGTTATGTACACGTGTAATCATTGCACAAGGCAATAGCTGAACACTGCGCAGGCAAAGGATTGTATTGCGCAACACGCAATGTACAATGTACGTGCACATGTAGAGTACGTACATACAGGTAGTACATGTACAAAGTGTGTAACGGACATACAGCATGCGAAGTGCACAGTCACTCCAATCCATGGTCACTCGTACTCGTACAGTCGTACTCGTAGTCGTAGTCGTAACAAGAACTGATTGTTTACAATATTCCTGTCAGAAACCGGCCCCGTTTGCTGAGTGTTTTTGAAGTGGACCTTGTGAGTTGTGGTCGATGATTGTCAGGGTCGCTGGTCCGTTGAGTCGCGCACTTTCGTCGAAAATACATAAAATGTCCTGCCCGGCTTTGCCCTTTCTCACCCACGGTGAAGTAGTGAAGGGTTTCGGACGCGGAAGCAAAGATCTCGGCATTCCAACAGGTAAACGATCTCGACTTAAATCGCTGTTTTAGTGTTACTGTTACTGTTACTGTTACTTGTGTTAAACTAGTCCGAGTAACTTGGACCCTTACGATATACGCATGCGATTGCAGTTACCGCTATTGATGCTGAAGACAATACGATGGTTGATACAGTAGGTGGCGCTATCACGGCAGGTTTATTGCTAGTCCGAGTAACTTGGACCCGACAAGTCACCCTTTTTTATCAAATTTTGAAATTTTGACCCTACAGTCACACGAAACTCAAAATTTCAAAATTCGATAAAAAAGTGACTTATCGGGATTCGAGTCAACTCGTACCCATGCAAACTCGTGCCCAACCAACTCGTACCCGCGCCAACTCGTACCCGCGCCAACTCGTACCCGCGCCAACTCGTACCCTCGCCAACTCGTACCCGCGCCAACTCGTACCCGCGCCAACTCGTACCCGCACCAACTCGTGCTCGTGATTAAGTTTGCTATTAAAATTAATAAATTATTTTAAAGTCAAACAATTAAAGGAAAACAAAACTGACTGGGAAGTGGGAACGTTTTTATTTTTTTTTAATAGTCAATTATTCTTTGCCGTGGTGGGGGCGCCAGTCAGAAGTATTTAACCTAGATCTGCCGTATATCTCCAGGGATCTCGCCCCGCTTTCATTCTATACGCACAACAATTGTTGCAAACCTGGCTACAGAAGTCGGGCAATTGTTTTGCGTATCGAATGAAAGCGGGGGCGAGATCCCTGGAGATATGGGACCGCCACCATCCAAAGGGCTGGATAGCTCAGATGGTAGAGCGCGGGTACGGTAATCCAGAGGTCTCGGGTTCGAGTCCCGGTTCAGTCAAAGTTTTCTTTCAAAAAAATAAATAATTTTGTTTGCTCCTTGGTTGTTAAAATGTGTCCATTTTGTTATAATTTTTTTTATTTTGTCCAAGTGAAGACACCTACGGTAATTTTTGTTAATACTCATTTTAATTGCAACCTGACAATCTAATCTCTCTTAGATGTGTGGTGGCCCACACACAGCGATACAAATTACTCAACCGAAAATTCCCCCACATTGGATCCCCTATAATAATAACTGGACACTTCACAAAGGTTTGTTAGAATTCAAGTCAACTCGTTCTCCGTGCATTATTTTATGCGAGCACGAGTTGGCGCGGGTACGAGTTGGCGCGGGTACGAGTTGGCACGGGTACGAGTTGGCACGGGTACGAGTTGGCACGGGTACGAGTTGACCAAAATGGGCACGAGTCGGTCAGAGTACGAGTCGGTTTGGGTACGAGTTGACCTGTTCCCACTTATCGGGTCCAAGTTACTCGGACTAGTTTATTGCGATACTTTGTCACTCAATGTGAATTTCTGTCTTGTGTATACTGTTTTGAGTTTTGGCTCTATATGACGGTCGTGTTTATATTACTTGTTATACCTTGCTGTGAAATTCACTGCTGCAACTAGCGTTGTTTTCTGTGTACACAAAATGTACATGTGCAAATGTGGTATATCGGTCACTGAACTCACTACTAGTACTAGGGTCCACTAGGTACTGTTATTTGTCTTGGGTAGATAAGATTGTCAAGATTAGTACCAGCCAAGATCCACACAGTCATGTCAGGCTCATACCACAGCACACTGTTCCCAGTTTCCCACACTGAACCATGCATTGAGACTGCAGTCTGTAAGGGGCCATTATCTACAAAATTATACAGGGGACTATCTGTACATAATGGGGAGCTAGCTACAGTACGTGTACGTATTTGTTCAGAATGGATTGGTCAATTCTGCAGGCGCCCGGGTCAAAGGGCTAGTGACTGTAGTCTTGTTTAAAGTAAATGCATACTGTGCACATGTATGTCGTGTGCACTGGTCTAGTCCTTGGTGCTGTAGTGCGTTGTCTCCATCATTCATGTGAAGGGAATGTGTCCATGTGCATGCACTGCAGTGTAGTGAGATCCTACAAGCCGCCATGCTGCCCTTGCCACACTTTGTGCGTGGTAGAGTAGCCAGGGGCTTCAGACGAGGCAGCAAGGAGCTAGGCTTCCCTACAGGTAGGTAGTGTGAGGTGCATTGCGGGGACGGGGGTGGTGGCTGGTCGTGGCTGGTCGTGACTCCTGACCAAGCATTAGTTTGGCTCTTTCCGCTTGGCTCGGTGCTGTGAAAAGTGTGTGCGCTTAATTTAATCACGCTGTACAACTGTAACCTACCGGTAATCTCAAATTGCCAGGAAAAATCTGTGGAATAACATTCGAACCAATGCTTACAGTAGTTGTGACCACCAAGACGCACCCTTGGTTACGGATGTAACCTACCGGTAATCTCAAATTGCCAGGAAAAATCTGTGGAATAACATTCGAACCAATGCTTACAGTAGTTGTGACCACCAAGACGCACCCTTGGTTACGGATCGCGGAGTGGCCTGCAATCCAGTGACTAGGAAAGCTTTGCCCTGCCGTTGGGGGCGCTATTACCCCCCCCCCCCTTTTCCCACCCATTCCCATCGTGCTTTGCGGTTTCTATTTCTGATACTGCAGGGTGGTTAAAAGCGAGAGGTCTGGGATGTGAACAGTAAGACGGCGGTAAACGTTTCATGCCCTTTCCTTTGTTTTTTCTTCTCTTTCGTTCTCTTGTTGTCGACGGCAGCCAATTACCCGGAGTCGGTGGTGGCCAAGCTTCCAGCGGAGCTGGAGACGGGCGTGTACTGTGGCTGGGCCTCGGTGGACCGGGGCGGCGTGCACAAGATGGTGCTAAGCCTGGGCTGGAACCCGTACTACAAGAACGAGAAGAAATCCATGGTACGATTACTGCCTAGTGCCTAGGCCTGGGCAGACGAACAGGGTACCCAAAACCCGACCAAGGATAACCGGTACCCGGTTCCATTTTGTGGATTCGATTGTACAAATTGTTTTAAATTTTCAACCAAGGGCAAAAACTCGCCTTGACGCAAAAGCATCATGTTATAATTATCTGTGATACTTCCGGGTTCTTAATTTCTAATGTTTTACATTGAATTGCGGGTACCCGATGACTTTATTGTTGGACTTTTTTTTATTTGATCCCACCCTTCCAGCTATCCTCTTTGTCCTTTGTCTGCCATCCGTGTCCCCATTGCTCTCCCCTTCCTATTTGGTTTTGTCCTCGTCAGGCACTCCTATTTTTTTATATTTGAGTTTTGTTTTTCGTTTAATCTTGTATTGTGGTGTAGGAAACGCACATCATGCACGTATTCAAGGACGACTTCTACGGCTCAGACCTCAGCATCATCATGGTGGCCTATATCCGGCCCGAGAAGAGCTTCTCCTCATTAGGTGAGTTGGCCAGCGCTGGCCGTCGGGGGCACACCTACCCCCCCCCCCCCCACTCCACGCCATGACCTCATTGTCTTACTTCTCGTTCACGCAAACACCCACTGTAACGATGCGGTCTTAACATGTCACAAACCTCTTGTCACTGACGTCAATGCCTGCAATGGCAAACTCCCAGAAACCAATCCCGAGCTGTGGAGCTTGGTAGAACCTTTGTCAGTGGTCCTGCCATTTTGCATTTTCTTGAAACAGTCTCTTCGAACTGAGAAATTATCGGAATTGATTTGTGCTTACCTTTCTTAGAAAAATAATTCTACGGCCTCAATCCCTTGATGCTGGCACTAAATGCGGCCATGGCTTTGCCGGCTTGGTTCCTTGTCAGTGTGATCCCTAGAGATATATGGAAGTTAATGTTTCCAACTGTCAGCCCCCCCCCCTCCCAGCAAAGACTAGTTGACTGCTTTGGGAAGGCCGCCGTTTAAGGGCTGGATGGCTTAGTTGGTGAGAGCACTGGTACGCAAAACCAGAGGTCTCAGGTTCAAGTTCCGGTCCAGTCAATATCCAAAATTATCAAAATTGAGAAAAAGAGTCATGCTATAATGACTGGACTGAGATTTGAACCCGTGCCAACTCCAAAGAAATCAGCTACTGGCAATGTTTGGCAGAGGCGCGAAGCAAGGCTACAGCCAGAAGCATTTTAACTTCCACAAGTCCCGGTCATTCAAACAAATTATTACCCATTTTCACAAAATTGTTTGAAAAATTCCCAGACAGTTTTTCCTATCATTGTTTCATTTTGTTTGATGAACTGCTTTTTGTTTGAATTCCAGATGAACTTATTGGTGCAATCAAGTCAGACATTGCTCAGGCGGAGCGAATTCTGGACCAACCGGAAAACAAGATCTTGCAGGGGGACAATTTCTTCAACGGAGAATCCCGATTATGATGAAGGTTTTTATACGCGAGGTAGAATTTTAGGATGAAAAAAAAAAAAATAGTCTGCCAGCCCCAAATTTGAAGGAATTTGTTTTTTTTGGGGGTGGGGGGGGGACAAGATCTTGGACCTTATACCAGCATTCCACTCGTTAGATGAGCTGCCATGTGCTTGTAATGGATTCTGAAGACAGGCTGGAAGGCATTGCTGTAAGTGACCAGCGGTCAATTTCATAATTATATGACTTACGATGGTTATCCATTGTCGGTTGAGTATTCAGTTATGACGCGCCGTAAGCCTTTGTGAAATCCACCCCAGTATTACTAATGTTTGTTCCATGTAGCACAATTCAGATATCTGAACACATCACACACCCACACAGATCCTTCGATTTTGGTCACATTTTACATCCACCGATTGAATTCAGGGCAGATACAGGGTTCGCCTGTGTCATTTGAGCATGGCTCCCCTCGGCCACGGCAGCTCCCAAGGACAGAAGGCTGCCATTACCAGGGCCCTTTTCCAAAACCCGGCTCAGGCTCCGGCTTTGTCTCGAGTTCTTTCATCCATTTCAAGTACAAGGCATGAAAACAGGAAGCCTTTGGCATCATTTTTGAATGTTTCACTGAATTTTGAAAAGGACTCCAAAGCTTCAACTTCAACGAAGAACAGTTACTCCAACTTGTATTTCAGCATTTGGATAACTGAGCCGGAGCCGAAGCCTAAGCCGGGTTTTGGAAAAAGGGCCCAGGGAGCCATCGGACGTGCCGACCATTCTGTCAAGTCCACAGCAGAGCGGCAAGCCCCATCGTGAGAAGGGGAGGAGGACCTCCAGTTGGGCACAGCTGTACCAGAGAGGGGGGGGGCACATCACAAAAACCTAAACGCATTACATAGCACACAGAACATTTACTTGTAGGCAACATCTATCAGACTGTGATGCACTTTAGCACCCACCCCCTTAGCGACGGGCCTGCAACAGCATCTAGGTGAATGTTATCGGTAGAAATGCAATATACCCATTACTCCAGAGGCATTGCCCTATAGGAATCAATCTATAAGCATTGGGAATATTATCGGTAACGGCCAGTTAAGTTTTATTACCCGGTAATTTAAGTGGTTTTTTTTTTTCATTTTTTTTTAAATTTTTGAAAGGGGGAGAAAGGAGGGCTATTGTTTGAAATGTCGTGAGCCGAGTCCAAACCAAAGTCATGAATGCTGCAAAAATATCTGGTTCTTTTTTTCTTTAAGCACCGCAACAAAGAGGTTAATTGTGACAATTGCTGGTATTTTATTGCAGATGTACAAGGCTCAGAGGGTTAGCGTACATAAGTTAAGCGTACAGCCATTTGCTGTACTCTACTACAAGGAGATAAAATCTTATTTTTAATTTTTCTTTTTTAATTCCATATCTCATATGATCCTCGGGTTTGTTTTCCTGTACATGCATTACAAAATCAATGTCCAATTATTTTGAAATACAAAAATGGTGCAAACTGCTTACTGACTAAAATTACCAAAATGCAAATCTCCAAATTTAGTGGGCCTGACGTTTCGATCCTAGCAGGACCTTTCCCAAAGGCAGAGAAAGGTCCTGCTAGGATCGAACCGCCAGGCCAACTACATTTTGAGAGGTCCAATTATTTTGTGTACAAGATCCTCACATGGCCAAACTAGTGTGCCGTAAATATATCTGAACTGTATGTCAGCTTTTTCAATTTCAGATGGGCATGTCCATGGGTTGGTGTCTATTTTGTAATGTAAGTTACCTCTTTTATTTTATCTTTGAACTGCGGTTTTAGGGTGAGAAGTAGAGGGAAATGTTTAATAATAATTTGTAAGTTCTTCTTATGCACAGCTATTTATCTTTTAATATTCAAATCCTTCTTTATATTGGTAAACTGTGCATCTGTAGATTGTCAGGTTTTTTAGGATCTCAGTAACACAAATCGGTAACACAAATCTTGAAATCGAACTGAAATTTCTGCGGAATTGAACCAAATGGACCGAACTTCACCAAATGTTTGATTCTGGTTGTTGGTGTACAGTAGGCCAACCTTTCGTTTTGTGATAGCAGCTCTTGTCTTTTTCTGTAAATAGTGCCTATGTAATTGTGTTCAAAGGGTTGGAAATATTATTGTCAAATGTCAACTGGTAAATTTATAATAAAGTCGAGGTCTATGCACTTGCTTGTGTTTAGCCTGCTAGACTCGCAGATGAAGTGTGTCTATCTTAATTATTGTTTGCGATGCTACTCTATGCACTATCTTTTGTGCTTAGTGCATTTGGCAGTGAATATTCTGCCCTTCGTCGGACGGCACAGTGCACACTACACACTGAATGCAAGACCACAAACCGTTCAGCTACCGGCTCGTATAAGAGCTACACTCTCCCTCATGTTAATTCGACCTCTGTTCATCAAGGTGAATGCAAAGTGGCTATGTTTTCGGCTGTCTGAAGTCTTGAATACAGTAATATGCAAAAATACTGCAAACTGCTTACTAACTAAAATGACCAAAATGAGATATTAGGTCCTGCTAGGATCAAAACGTCAGGCCCTCGGATTTGTTTAAATGTGGAATAACGGGAAAATCACACTGCACAACGCGGGCCAGGTGGAGAATTTAATTGGCAAGGTCAGAAGCTCCGGCCTGTTGAAAAACAAAGACTCGAGGTCGGATCTGGGTGATCGAAGGGCCGTTTACACTGTTCCAAATAAACGTGATTATCTGCATCGCAATTTGCATCAATGTTCAAACTCCACTTTTATGTGTGTGTGGCTGTGTGGACACCATAAATGCGATTATTAGTAAGATTTGTATCACTATTCGGACTCTGCTATTAGCCCAGTGGAAACAGAACTAGAGAGGGAGGGAAGAAGGGAGGGACCTTAAGGGGGGTTTGAAAGGGGGTTTAGGAAGGAAGTTAGAGAAGGAGGCGCTACGTCTCGGCCGTCGGACTCTGCTGCTGAGCTCTCAGCGTCTTGGCCCGCGCCTTGTTGACATAGTGGACGACGGCCATCTGCATGGCCACAGTCTCGACCTTGTTGACTGTGACCTTGACTGTGTACTCCCCGTAGTCCGTGACCGGCTCCTCCGGCATCTGCAGGGCATAGTCCGGAACCACCACGCCCAGCTGGGGAGATCAAAAATCAAAGAAAACAACGTCTCAACCTACCGGACCATTCAATACTTAGTGATAATGTGTGGAAGACAATTTGGCGGCTAAAAGTTTTGACAGCCTACGGGGCCAGCAGTTGATTTCATCGAACTCATCGTAACTTACGATCAATCGCAAGACGATGAGCAATGCACAGAAACCATACGGCCTACCACATCTTACATCTGGGTTATCCATCGTAGGTGGAGTTACAATGCATCGTAAGTCTTTGTGAAATCCACCCCAGGGCCCATGTCTGTGGGTCTAACACTACATTCACAGCACCCTCTGTGGGTGTTGCACGAGGCCGAACACTACATTCACAGCACCCTCTGTGGGTGTTGCACGAGGCCTTTAGAATCCTGACCTACACCCAGGTGGACTTACGTTCCTGTCGAAGGCGTGGAGTACAGCCTCTCTGGGCAGGACGTCCCATTCGGGGAATGAACGAACCTTGACCGTCAGCCTGTGCTTCTGAAGAAATTCTACGGTCTGAGGACGCAGAGAGACACAGTAATGTATACCTTAAAGTCTGACCCATGTATTGGATTTCTACGCTTAGTAAAATCTAAATAAGATTTTAAGGTCTGCATGGTGGAAGTACAGAATGGAAGGTTTGCGGTGACACCATGTAAGTCCGAGAAGGAGTGTGGCTGTGGAAATGAGCCGGTAACTGAACATTTCGGGCAGTGTGTACCCTGCCCTTCACCAGTCTCCTCACAACAGGCAGAGAACACACTGCGTTGAGTTACCAGCTCTTTTCAGAGCCACATTCCATCTCACAAAAGACAATTTACAAAACCTTCCAATCTAATGGAAGTACAATATAAACAAACACAGGAAAAAATTACTGGGAACTTTTAAACAAATTTTTAAATTGGTAACGAAAACTTTGACTGGACCGGGACTTAGATGGTGACCTTCCCAAATAGTTTATTAGTCTACGCCAAGATGGGGGCGTCAGTAAGAAGCAATTCAACCATTAACTGCCGTACATCTCCAGGGATCACATCCCCGCTTTCATTCAGATGCAACCAACCAATTGTTGAAATACAGTAAGTAAACAAATTGTGGGAAAAAATGCATAGGGCCTGATGTTTCGATCCTAGCGTGACCTTTCTCAAAGGTAGAATGCCTTTTCTGCTAGGGTCATGACGTCATGAGCTCTACACTTTTGCTTAGTAGCTGCAACTTGGCTCACCTTGAGTGCAGTCGGGGTCAGTTCCTCTTTTACGCCTTTCTCTTCCTTTTCCTGTTAAATAAAAACAAGAAAATGTATTGAGAAAAAAAAGAAAAAAAATCATGCTACGGCAAAGCAGAGAGAGAATGACAGCCCTTCAGTGACGATGGGCAGAGTACACACCATTTGAAAAGTCACCAGCTCTTTTCAGAGCCATACTCCTTCTCTCAAGAGATGATGTACCGTACACTGTGTCACAGCAAACCTCCTACTTGAGAGTGACGGCATAACGACATCGATGGGAAAGGCTGAAAATGCTTGGTGATGAAAAGGAAAATTTAAACCCAAGTTGCTTACTTTCTTTTCCAGTGCAAATTCTTTGATGTTTTCTGGGGAGGCATACACGGCCAGGTTCTGTCGCAGCAGATTATTACGGCCGACTGCTTTCGTGACGGACACGACGTCTCCCCTGTTGCCTATCTCTGCAGACACGGAAATATCAGACAAGATGAGAAAGATAAATACATGTACATATGATGTGAAAGCTACAATTTTGACTAAAGAGCTGCTGTCATTTTGTTGTATTTATCTGGGGGTGTAATCCATGGAGATATAGGACAATGAATGATTCAACTTCAATTTTTCAAGTTGGAGGGCCTAACTAACTATAGAGGGCCTAACTAACTCTAGCCCTCTAACTTTTGAGATTTATATAGACCTTGTCAGTGAGCAGTCTGCAACACTTTTTGTATTAACTTCAATATTTCTAGCTAGCACCCCACCTCCAGAAAAGACAGTTGGTTAACTGGAAAGGTGCAAATTGGGTATCTTATAAGAATAAGCCGAATCATGGTTTGAGGTTTCAATACACACATTTAACTCTGCCTTTGAGAAAGGTCCTGCTAGGATCGAAACGTCAGGCCCACTAAATTTGATAGTTTAAGATTTTAAGATTTTTTGTTGTTGTAATTTTAGTCAGTAAGCAGTTTGCAACATTTTTGTATATCACATTTAATAATCATTAACTGCCTCTACCTGGAATTCCCTTCCTGGTTCTTGCTTACCCCCTGCCTACGATTTTGCCATTGTTAAGTCCTATATCCGGCCTTCCTGAGTCCCTCTCTATCTTCTTCTTTCTCTAGCCCTTAACCTTGAGTGTTTTTTTCAGCCATGTTTTGGGCAATCTTGCATTTAAAAAACCCTGACAACAACACATGAGCATAGTTTTGTGGTTCAGTTTTCTTGGTCATTTTTCAAAGCCGCTGCATCTTAGTCTGACATTCAACGCCGCAGCGCAAGTGCCAGATTAAACTGAGCCCACTCACTGGCCACGTTCTCTGTGAGGATGAGCTGCATCTTGGACCGGCTCTCCTGCATTGAGTCGCCCTCCCAGACATAGACGTGGTGCTTGGTCTTCATGCGGTGCGGCTTGCCCCCAAACTTGGGCACCAGGGTGGGGTGGAGCCGCCTCAGCTTCACGATGCTCTGCCGTTCGAGAAACAATCGCAAATGAGGCCAAAGACGAAAGAAGAGTTACATTTTAGAACAGCACAGCTGTTATGGCTCGCTACACACTATGAACATCTAAACCGTTAAAAAGGGGTGAAAATGTCATTTCGCGTGAAACTAACAATTCACTGTGAATTCACGTTGCATTTTACAGTGAATTCATTGTGCAAATAATCGCTTCTCTGACCTGATAAGGACATATTCAGGTCACTAAAGAGAAAAAAACGTTAATATCTAGGGTGGCAACCTCCAGCCTTGGGGGATGGCTAATTCAATTACCAGTAGAGACCACCAGCCCCCATAGAGGTACTGTATTGTGTCCTTGTACCTGTCACTCCCAGATACTTCTAAATTGCCTCTAGCCATTTACCACCAGGAATGTGGCCTTGGAGACCACTGGTGAAAACACTGTGAAAATGACTTGGCTAACTGTGTGCCATGAAATAGGGGTGAAAACACGGTGTATTTCTTTTCACGGCTAAAAGACATTTTCACCCCATTTTCACGGTTTAGATGTTCAGTGTCTATGCTCCCACCCCATCCTTCCATGCGGGACGCGTACCCTTTGTTGTTGATATCCGAGGCATGTGACTGGGGCAGTCCTGCAGAGGCTACGCATCAGCTGGCAACCGCCGGAGAACGAAGACAAGGCCATGACTCGTCGCTGTACCAACAGCCCTGCCAAAAAACAAAAAGTCAACGATATAACATGATATTTGCACCGAAGCGAATATAACTCAATGTAGTCCCACTTACTGGGCCACTTCGGCACTAGGAGTAGGAGTAGGAGCTCCTCTGAAACGATTTGTGTCTTGATCTGTCGCACTTACCCCCAGAACTGTGGGGTTCTATGTTGTCCGCTGCTCTCCCAACTGGAACCCCAAAGATAACTATGCTTTTTTCCCCATAGGCTTCTGTGTAACGTTCACTAGTGCTGTGGCATAGGGATCAGCAGGTTCAGCATAACTCCTAAAATACTGCTTCATTTGGCCCAAGATTTCTAGCACATGTGGTTTACATACCACGCACCTGTGTGCAACTGTCTATGTGGCGAAAATGTGTCGATTTCCAAAAACAAATGGACAAAAACCTCCCGGTTGGTCGCAAGATTCAAACGGCAGCGCCGCAACTGGCAGTCTGGTCCCCTGTATGTCTTCGCAGCTAGCCGCTATACCGTACTGACTACTACTACATTTTCACCACATGGACAGACCTTTGCAGTCACCCGAAACCCAAAATTTCAAAATTCGATAAAATAAAAGGGTGATTTGTCGGGTCCAAGTTACTCGGACTACGTTTTGAGCAATTCAGCATGTCCGATGCCGACATAAGGAGACATTATATCCGAATTGCAATCCAAACATTAATCGTAAGTACCGCTGAAATACCACTTCACATGTGTAGAATCCGGCAGGTGCTAGTTTTAATGAATCTTTTGACGCAAATCCGGGCACTTTTATTTTTAAGGCCATCTGTTGAAAATGTCTGTTTACTATATTACTTTTATTAGACACGGTGGGACGCTAGTGCGACAGATCAACACACAAATCGTTTCACAGGAGCTCCTAGTCCTAGCGGCCCAGTACCGGTAAGTGGGACTAAACTCAATGAGGGTTTGCCTGCTCAACGTAATACTAATATTACTAATATAATACTAATAAAGTAATAGTAAGGCTAATACTACTTAATACTAGTATTTTATTTTTAGTAATATTGTAATATTTTAGCACTGAGTGCTCGGTGCTTTGCCTGATGCCTGATGAAATTTTGAAAATATTTCTAGCAGCTCGTCCTTAATTCTAGTGCAGACGGTTTAGGGGTTTAGTTACTGTATGAAAATCCCAATAAATTATAATTTATAATTAATTATAATTTTACATACCTCAAAACTAAAGCCCGAGATGTAATAAACCAGTGTCTAAGCACTGAGTGCACGGTACATGCTGAGCAGTCTCACATGTTAAATGTACGATACCTCGAGTTCGAAAGGGAGCCGCTGACCGATTTGGGGGTATACCGCCCTCTTCCGACATGATTTAATCATTTTGTGGAATGATTACTTGGCAGTGGCTATGACCGGACGTAACGCACAGGTCTACCGAAATTGGCTGAAGCCGCAAGCTTGAGACTCCCGTAGACTCGTGCGTAATTTTAAGCCGTAGACGATGAATTCGGAGTCATGGACATCGGCTTTCAGTTTCACTGTGGCCCGAAGTTGCGGCTTCGATATACACACCGATCACGATAAGCCACTAGACGGTGTTCAACAAACAGCTTCCGTACGCTCATGTGTAATTTCTAGCCGCAGCCACTGCAATTTGCAGCCTCGTACGGGCTGCCGATTTAACGCAGTCAAGAAATAGTAGAGCGCTGGACTATAATATTGTGTATTCATATAAAAGGTGTTTTTTTTTTCAATCATTAATTTATGTTTGATTACGTCTTTGTTTAACAATTTTTAGAAATCTGTGTTATGTTATTAATGAATAAATTCCGACATTGCTGAAAAAAGAGGAGGGGTGCAGAGGTCAAATGAGGTCACGAGGACACCGGTAGTGTTTTGATTGAAGAAAGAGAAGTTGACAGTCGGCAGAAGGATTGGGAGGTTCCCGAGGTACGGTAAGCAGTTACCGTTTCTTGTTCTTGTTTAATCTTCATTAGATCATCAATGAATTGATGATGAGTATCTGAATAGTGATAGTATTGCCATTGGTAGTACTTAATACTGGTAAATAAAAGTGCTACTTCTCATCGATTAGCACTAAATTATTTAGTTAGACTTGTCCGAGTAACTTGTTACAAATTTTGTTAAAAAGGGCGATTGTAATGGTCCAAGTTACTCGGACTAGAGTAGACTAGAGAGTAGTTGCGGTAACCGTACTGACCCTCGTCATCCTCCCGAGGGTCGACCCTCGGGAGAATGATGAGGGTTACGGTTACCGCAACTATTAATATTATTACTATTATTATAATTTAGTTAATACAGTAAACAGTAAACAGTTGGATTTAGAACTAGAAGTTAGAACTTAAGTTAGACTAGAGCCTAGAGGCCAGAGGTTCTGACGTTTCGATCCTAGCAGGACCTTTCTCAAAAGCAAAGTGACAAGGACATACCCAGATAGTCAGGGGAAGGAAAGCCCTGACACTGACAGTGACACTGCACTGCAGTGACACAGTCATGACACTGACAGTGACAGAGAAAGGACAAAAGCCAAGAGTGGGATGCAGATGTACACACAAACTGACAAACTCACAAAGGGAGGGGAGGTACTACTCTACTTCAGTACAGTACTAGTACTAGTACTACTACTTACTACTACTTGTACTAGTACTACTACTAGTAGTGCTACTACAAGTACTAGTAGTACTAGTACTAGTAGTAGTTTAGTGCTAGTACTACCTAGTACTACTAGTACTAGTACTACTAGTACAAGTACTACTAGTACTAGTACTAGTACTACTACTTACTAGTACAGTGGAACGTTGCTATAATAAGGAACACCGATATATATACCAAACATTCGGCTATAATGAACATTCCCTTTGGCTCCCGTTTCTTGTGTACAAAATATATGGCCGCAACTGCTAAAGTGTTATTTTATAACGAACGACTGCTATACCGAATTAATTTAAAGCAATAAAGGATGTATTTTTGTTTGGCAGGTTCAGAAGAATTCATCCAACCTTCATCAGGATCTGTAAACCGACATTGTGCTGGAATTGGAAATTCAAAATGGTATGTACCCTGAACTTGTGTAAGACTAGTAACCCTAACCCTCATCCTACCGAGGGTCGGAGACCTGAGGGAGGATGAGGCTTAGGGTTACCGCAACTAGTGTAAGAAGCACTAATTGATGCTACATAACGTTTGCTGACTGATACTCCCTTTCTCTTATATTAAAGTGATATTTATTGGTTGTTCAAGCAGTGGATGCATGTGGACATCATTAGAACTTAGAAGGGGGTGATGTCATTTTGATGGTCTTTCCTGAATTCAGTGATTGGTGGTTTGTTTTGGAATCAAATTGAGAAGGTTGCTTGTTGATTGTTGTATTTGATTATTATTTTTATTGGGGGGGGGGAATGGCAAAGAAAACGTTCACCAGACCAGGATTTGAACCTGAGACCTCTGGGTTTGCGTACCAGCGCTTTTACCACCTGAGCTATCCAGCCCTTAGATGGTGGCCTCCCTAAATAGTCAACTAGTCTCTGTCGAAAAAAAAGAAGTTTTCTTCATGCCGTTTGTCATCAATTTCTTAATTTCCCAGTCAGTTTTTCATTTACAATGTATTTGTTTGTTTGATTATATCACAAGAATAGATGTAGCTTGTAGGCCTAATCTTTTGATGGTTTTCAGGGTGTTTTTTTTGTCTGTTCTTACAGAGGTTTCGTTTTTGCGGAGGGCTTGACTGCCCGGACTGGGTGCTGGCCGAAATCAGCATCCTTTCCAAAATCGTGAGTAATCAGTCAGTTCTTTTCTCCTTTCTCAGATAATCATTTGAGCTAAAAACTGTTGTTTTACATACAAACTGAGGTAATCTTTTGACTTTTACCAATGTTGTATTGGGCTCATTCCTTTCAGCGATTTAACTGATTCTCTCTCTCTCTCTCTCTCCTTCTCTACCTGCAAGACTTCAGTCAAGATGAAGCTCCTCTGTGTGCAAGTGGTGAAGGATCTGCTGGGTAATAGCATCGATGTGAGTCTCAATTTCAGGGTCTTTTCTGCCCAGACTTGCCATTATCCTGTAGTTATTCTCCCTCATTCTCCCCGGCTATTTTTCTGTGGTCATTCTCCTGTGATAATTACTGTTTTGTTCCAATTTTTCACGGAATCTGTTGGTCTCAATTGTTTTCCTGTATCCTATGCATACATTTCAGCTGTACATTTTTGTGATCTTTTGCAGTATGAGAAAGTTTACAAGCTGACGTCAGATGCAAAGTATGGTAGGTGCAGCAATACATTTTCCTCTTAATCAATATAGAGACAGTGATTGAGTCTGCTGAACTACATAGACCATAGACCATAGTCCACAGTGTAAAATTCAATTGAAATCATGATGAAGTATCTTCACTTCTCTGCTGTATTGGAAAACATTCACTTGTTTCTATACGTTTGAAAGGCTTTTCCATATTTATTAGGCTAGGATGTTTTTACAATGTAGTATTGTGATAGATAATGCATATTGCATTGGTTGGTTCAATCAGTTGATCGAGTTTGAGGTAATTCCAATCAACTGAGGGATAATTCATTTGAGTTTCTCTCCATCTCCCTCTCCCTCTCCTTCTCCCTCCCTCTCCTTCTCCCTCCCTCTACCTATCTCTCCCTCTCCCTCTCCCTCTCCCTCTCCCTCTCCCTCTCCCTCTCCCTCTCCCTCTCCCTCTCCCTCTCCCTCTCCCTCTCCCTCTCCCTCTCCCTCTCCCTCTCCCTCTCCCTCTCCCTCTACCTCTCCCTTTCCCTCTACCTCTCCCTCTCCCACTCCCTCTCCCTCTCTCTCTCTCTCCCTCTCCCTCTCCCTCTCCCTCTCCCTCCCTCTCCCTCTCCCACTCACTCTCTCCCCCTCTCCCTCTCCCTCTCCCTCTCCCTCTCCATCTCCCTCTCCCTCTACCTCTCCACTCCCTCTCTCTCCCTCTCCCTCTCCCTCTCCCTCTCCCTCTTTCTCTCCCTCTCCCTCTCCCTCTCCCTCTCCCTCTCCCTCTCCCTCTACCTCTCCCTCTCTCTCTCCCTCTCCCTCTCCCTCTCCCCATCCCCATCCCCCTCTCCCTCTCTCTCTCCCTCTCCCTCTCCCTCTCCCTCTCCCTCTCCCTCTCCCCATCCCCATCCCCCTCTCCCTCTCCCTCTCCCTCTCCCCATCCCCATCCCCCTCTCCCTCTCCCTCTCCCTCTCCCCATCCCCATCCCCATCCCCCTCTCCCTCTCCCTCTACCTCTCCCTCTACCTCTCCCTCTCTCTCTCTCCCTCTCCCCATCCCCATCCCCATCCCCATCCCCCTCTTCCTCTCCCTCTCCCTCTTCAGACACTAGTGATGTGAAGGCCAGCATAGCCGCCTTGAACTTCATCTTGTCCAGTGCGGCCAAGTACAACGTGGACGGAGACTCCTTGTCGAATGAACTGCAGCAGCTGGGTCTTCCAAAAGGTGGGTGGCTATAGACTGAGATCATAGCGGGGAGACTTTTCTTTTGTGAAACAGGGATGTAAGACTTCCGGAAATTTCCGGATTTCTGGAAATGGTGTGATTTTTGTTAAGATTTCCAGAAATGGTGTGATTTTTTTAAAGATTTCAGGAAATGGTGTGATTTTTGTTCAGATTTCCAGAAATGGTGTGATTTTTGTTCAAATATCCAGAAATGGTGTGATTTTTGTCAATATTTCCAGAAATGTGTGATTTTTGTTAAAATTTCAGGAATTGGTGTGATTTTTGTTAAGATTTCCGGAAACGGTGAAATCATTATTTGTTTTTAAATTATTATTGTTATTTTCTTTTTTTAATCTTCCCTCCTCTTCCACCCCTGTTTTTTCCTCCTTTCTCTTCCTTCTCATCCTCTCCTCTTTCCGTCTTCATCCCCCTCGTACTAATCCTCCTAATTCTCTCCATCCTCAATTCATCTCCATGCCATTACTCTTCACTCCAAATCGGATGCCTTTTTCACCCTCTGCAGAGCACTCGGCTGCACTCTGTCGCTCCTACCAGGACAAATTGGAGGCACTGCAACGGAAATTTAAAGAGCAAAGCTTAAGAGGTGAGCCATTTATTATGAAATTCCCCTTTTCCATCAAAACTCAAATCCATTGAATGTTCTGTCAATGCCCTATGACTATGCAACCAGCTCTCTCCATCCCTCCTTGCTCTCTGCCATTCTCATGGCCCCACCAAGCCCCTATGCCTGTCCGCCCTGTTGGAGTGCCACGGATGACCGTGCAACCAGCTCTCTCCATCCCTCCTTGCTCTCTGCCATTCTCATGGCCTCACCAAGCCCCTATGCCTGTCCACCCTGTTGGGGTGCCATGGATGACTGTGCAACAAGGTCTCTCCTCCCTCATTCTCTGACTCCCTCATGGCCTCACCCAGCCCCCATGCCTGTCCACCCTGTTGGGGTGCCATGGATGACTGTGCAACCAGGTCTCTCCTCCCTCATTCTCTGACTCTCTCATGGCCTCACCCAGCCCCCATGCCTGTCCACACTGTTGGGGTGCCATGGATGACTGTGCAACCAGGTTTCTCCTCCCTCATTCTCTGGCATTCTCATGGCCTCACCCAGCCCCCATGCCTGTCCGCCCTGTTGGGGTGCCATGGATGACTGTGCAACCAGGTCTCTCCTCCCTCATTCTCTGACTCTCCCATGGCCTCACCCAGCCCCCATGCCTGTCCGCCCTGTTGGGTTGCCATGGATGACCGTGCAACCAGCTCTCTCCATCCATCCTTGCTCTCTGCCACTCTCATGGCCTCACCCAGTCCCCCATGCCTGTCATATTGCCTGTCATACTCTGTCATAATTGTCTGACAAGCATTTTTTTGTTTCTGTTTCACCCTCTGCGACTTACAGTGTCCAAGCTGGACTCTGTGGACTGGCGAGTTGACTACATCCTGGGCTCCAGCGAGCTGAGAGACGTGAACGAGCCCAGCGTGCAGCTGCGACTGCACATTCGCAACCCCGACAACGACACAGCAGACCCGACAAGCTTCAACATCTCAGCAGACAAATTCCGCATATTTCTCAGTGGTGAGTATGTTGTGGTTCGTTGCATTATTATGACTTGAAGTAAATACCCAGAACTGTTGCGGACTGCTCACTGACTAAAATGACCTACACTACATAGATCTCCAAAGTTGGAGGGCCTGACGTTTCGATCCTAGCAGGACCTTTCTCAAAAGGCCTTTGAGAAAGGTCCTGCTAGGATCAATAGGTCAGGCCTTTGAGAAAGGTCCTGCAAGGATAAAAATGTCAGGCCCTCTAACTTTTGAGATTATTATCACTTCTTCTTTTTTAAAGATTTTTCAATAGCCCTAATGCTTCATACACCGTCTTGAACTTGTGGGCAACATTTGGACTATTCAAATATGGGCCATGCATGATTCAACCATTTTTGATATGTTGGCCCCAAAAGTACGTTTTTAGTTAGTGGTTAGTGTTTGTCAAACAAATAAATGGAACAACTGACTGGGAACTAATGGACCGGGACATGATCCTGAAGACCTCTGGTTTTGCGTACAAGCGCTCTTACCATCTGAGCTATCCAGCCCTTAGATAGCGACCTTCCCAAATAGTCAACCAGACTTTGCCAGGGTGGGGGCACCAGCCAGAAGCATTCAACCATTAACTGCTGTATATCTGCTGGGATCACACCCCTGTGTGTGTGTGTTTTTTTTTACAATGGATATTTGTTTATAAACCTTGAAATGCATGCAAATATACAAAAAGGAGGTAACTTACGTTACAAAATTGACACCAACCCGTTGAATATTTACAAGGGACATAAACGTGACCAATCACCGGTTTTGTTACAGAGTTGAAGCAATCACAACAGCTGATGGAGGGAATAGCCACGTAATGGAGCCCTGGAGGTGTCCGATGCATCCCGCCAGGCCCCCCGCTGTGATCATGGCAGCCATGGCCGGGGGCCATCCCCCCCCCTCCCCAACAGCAAAGCCTCTTGGCCTACCTCTCAGCAGACAACGGCTAGGCATAGGCTGCCATGCTGCATATCAGTGGGCCCATAAGTGGGTCAGTGGAGACCTGGGCCCTATTTCATAGACCCGCTTAAGCGTGTAAACCTGCTATAAAACATGGAAATTCTTGAAAAAATCTGCACCCATTTTTTTTTTGACTGGACCAGGATTTGAACCTGAGACCTCTGGTTTTGTGTACCAGCACTCTTCCCATCTGTACTATCCAGCCCCTAGATGGTGGCCTCCCAAAAAGTCACCCTGTGTTTGTTTGGGTGGTGTGCCAGTCAGAAGCAATTCAACCATAAACTGCCTTATATCTCCAGGGATCACGCCCCCGCTTTCATTCAGATGCAAACAACCAATTGTTGTAAACCTGGCTACAGCAGCTCAGCGATCACAGAAAGTGGATGCAGCTTTTTCAACTCAAGTCCAAAAAATCCATGAAAAACTGACCGGGAACTTTTTGAACAAATGGAAAATGAAATTCTTCCTTGATTGTAAAAAGAGCTATAACTATAAAAAAATATGGTTCATTTCATACTTATTTTGTACGTTCAACTTACCGGTATACTCAAAAATTGGGTGCTTAGGTTAGGATACAAGTGGAAGTTTGGCAGGCAACCTGGTTTCATTGGGCAATGCTTTTCATGCTGAAGCAAGTTTTGGTGCTTAAGTCAAGAAGCTCTATAAACATTAAACCCCTGGGCTCAATTTCATAGAGCCACTTAAGCGCAAATATCTGCAAAGCACGAAAAGTTTCCCTCTGTAAGCGGGATTTTAAACCATATTGCGATGTGACCTCAATTGCTTTTGACTTGTATTCCACTATCCTTCACTTGCCATGAAACCAAAGTGAAGTTTGGGTTGTTGGCAAGCTTATTCAATGAATCGTGCGATTTTGTGTTTAAAGGCCCTGTACAACATTGGTAAAAGTCAAAAGATTTGTGTGTTAATCACCATTACCACCATTATTCCATTAAACATTCCCAAAAAGAGACTCTGCAAAGGTTTTAGCTCAAATGGTAATCTGAGAAAGTAAACAAAAAAAAACATTTGTAACGGTTGTCGCACTGTTCTGTAGTGTAAGAAATAATTTATTACTTTTGAGTAATAAACCTTTTGTCGAGGTGAAGATTTCTCCAGATGTAGAGCATCCCAGACCGTAAGATTTAAACATAAGGATTCTGTCATGACCATCTACAATCTGTGTAAATTAGAAGGAAATCTGTGGACATTGATGTTTTCCGATCTTCCCAATGTTGCATTGGGCCTTTAAGTAAATTGTTGGTGCTGAAGCAGCTCTATGACGTTGGCCCCTGGAGGAATTTGTCTGCCAAGAAACAATTTATATATTTTCTAATCAATTCAAATTGTGCAGGCCCGTGAGGTTATCTCAGCTTTTTTTCACTCATTTTGTGGCATCAGGCAATCCCTGTACCTTTGAGGCAAAGCAAGAATCAAATGGATTCAAGAACGAATTCGAGAAAAAGTACCTCTCCTAGTATGCAGTTAAGAATTGGAATGGAAGTGAAACTTAACCGAGATTCGCATCTTTTCTTTGATACTTTTAACAATACTTCGCCAGGTGCCCTGCAGAAGGGCACAAGTGCTTTCAGACGTTAAAATCACTTTATGTCGTTCTGCTGGGAATACATTGTCTGGTCTGTTTGATGGCTTTTTAAAATTAGTTTTTACTTTATCATGACGTAATATGTGATCACGGAATGTGGATAGGAGTGAGTGCAAAATGGAAAATAGTCCTTAGTGAACTTTTACCCTTATGCCCTTCTACAAGGCACCCGACGACTTGTAGTCAACAATTTAAGAAGAAAAACTACCTGATGCACCACATTGGTAGATAAGCAACTTTTTTTTTATTTGTTAATTTCAGAAATGATGTATTGCAGGTACATTGGCATTGGCAATAAATGAAAAACAAAGCAGGAATTAGCTAACCACCTCTTTCACGGCCGCTTCTACTTTTGTTATCGCTTAGCTCAAAAAGCACCAAAGTTGACACCAACCAAAATATTTCATGGGATAAAAAATCTAATTAAAATATGCAGGAGATATCGCAGCATAAAATATATTGATAAATGTAAAAAAAAATCCAGCATAATTAAAATGGTGTCCTTTTTTAAGGATTTCTTTTTATAAATTAAACTAATATTTGCGTAATCTCCCTAAGCCGCTATCTTAATTATTAAAATGCCATTGCTTTTGTAAATTAAAGCTAAAACAAAAATTTAAAAGCCTTTTGATCTGTTGAAAAACACTTAAAACATCTTAAAATTTAGTGGGCCTGATGTTTCGATCCTAACAGGACCTTTCTCAAAGGCAGAGATAAGGACCTTTGAGAGAGGTCCTGCTAGGATCGAAACGTCAGGCCCACTAAATTTTAAGATTTGCATTTTGGTTATTTTAGTCAGTAAGCAGTTTGCAACATTTTCATATATCACCTTAACACTTAAAACAGTTAAAGTTCAGAGGGAAGATTTACAAATTTTTCATTGTTTTTCCCTTCTCTTTTTTCCCCCTTTGGCATATATACTTTGCCGACTAACAAAAAAAATTAACAGAATTATTTCATATTTCTAAAATATGAGCTTGACACTTTCAAGCAATACAGAGAATTGCCTTTACAATTTGTATTTTTTACCCCAAAAATAAAATAAAATAATTTGACTAGCACAACTCCTTTACAGTTTATCTACTGTATATCTTAAACCAGGTAGTGTCATCTCATTTGCTTTTACTTGAGTGGCCCATGAACAAATCAAGTCGTCAGTTCTCTGCAGAACCCACACACTCAAGAAACAGCTATACCCAAGGGGTGTCCCCACAAACCACTCTTGACTTTCTCCCTCCATCATGAGTAGCCTGACATATCAACTTCTAGCCTCGTTTGAGGTCGAATCCAGTTAATCACCTGTGAATTTAACTTACGTGAAAACAATCAAAATAGTACTCAGGGAAAAAAATAAAATAAATACAATACATTTCAGGTTGAAAATGCCAACTCTCCAGTGATTTTTCCCAAGACTATTTCAGTTTCAAAATTTTCAAGAACTTTCCCCACAGCTTTGCCAGTGACTTCAAATTTCCTTTCCACACAACCTCCTCCCCCCACAACCAGCAAGATTTTTCGAAAAACAATTCCACGACTATGGAATCCCTAGATAAGATTTGAAGGTTCGCACAGTGGAAGGTGTGCGGTGGTAACACTATGTAAATCATCTCTTGCGAGATAGAATGTGGCTCTGAAAAGAGCCGGTCACTCAAGGAATTCTGGCAGTGTGTGCTCTGCCTGTCATAAGGAGTCTCCTGACCCAGAGCCAGCACTGCCCGAAACGTTGACACACCGGCTCTTTTCAGAGCCAAACTCCATCTCATGAGAGACGAAGTACATGGTGTCACTGCAAACCTCCCACTCAATGGAAGTCATATACTTGCAATGGACCAGGCTTCACGCTTACATCCCAGCCTTGGTACTGGCAATTCTTGAAGGCCTTCATCCACACACTTTTTTCTGGATCTCTTTGATTACTGGCTCACTACTTATCAGTTGCCGTGGCAACTGCAGTCATTGTTAGCACAATAGTAGCAATTTAGGAAAAACAATAATAATAACTTAGTGAACTCCAAACCCCCCCCCAAAAAAAAAGAAACGGTAAATAAAAATTAATTGGATAAATAAAATTGTAATAACATTGTAATTACTAAATGCTTTTAGATAAATTGTAATGCCATCTTTATAAGCGCACACAAGTATAAGCCAATGGTGAGTTGCAAAAGTAATTTTTCTTCCAGAGGTAAACCACTTTGCGCCACGACCTCCCAATTTGGAGTGCCGTTGGTGTTGCTATGCAACCGGGCCCTCCGAATCCGGGCACCACTATTGTCCAAGTTTTAAACAAAGACTCTGTACCACAAACAATGTAGCATGACGAAAGCCACACAGACGTCCGATTGTGCCAGGTTTGACTCGCTTGTACACATAGTGTGGTCTTATTGATTTACGGTATTTCACAGAGATTTATTGTTCCCTGATTGTTCCTTGAGTTTTGAAGATGCACGTCATTCAAAAAAACCATTTTGGCAGTCATGGGTACTGAACAGTGGCCCAGTGCAAAATCAGCTTCCCATCTGCATGCTTTCTTTTTTAGCAATTTTTTTTTCTCATTAAGCCAAAGCACCAGCATAAATGCCCATTACGTCCTCGAAAACATTATTCTGAATAAAACATGCCTTGTTTACACAGTTTATAATATACAATATTCACTTTCTGAATAAAGCTGATAGGAACACAAATGGCTTTCAAAAAACAAAAATGTAGTAACCTTGGTTCGACTTCAACAAATCATCAAAAAAGAGATAAGTGGTTTACTGGCTTTAGTTTACAGCCTTATCATGCAGATCTCAAACAGGTTTTGAGGCCTGACATTCTATATTGAAGCAGGACGTCATTTCAACTGGCAGTGGTTTTTTTTCCTGATTTGAAGAATTGAGTCAACTCTGAATGTACGATTCTGAGGTCTCGTCAAAACGTTTGGCAAACTTTCAAAGAGCCATTCTTAGACATGACGTTACAGGGCACAGACTGGAAGATACGCATTACTCTGAATTCCCATTCCCTTTGCTTCAACTGGAAAACTGCAACGTACACTGGAAGCATTTCTATTTCATTCTGAGATGACTAGAAAACTGATTGTTATAAAATGAGGAATTGCGACAAACCAGAAAAAAATAAATAAAAAAATCCTCCAAGATGATTGACAATGTCTGCATGGTGTCTCCCTAAATCCTTCCCTTTCAAGAATACTGAGATCTGTGAATGGAGTGAGAATTCACTTCGCCGGTGGATGGAACTACAACGCATTTGAGGTCAACTGTTTTGAAGGTGGGTGAGAGAATGGTTGAATTTCTTTTTATACATGTACATATTTTTTTCTCAATTCTTACAAATCGTCGTAACCAGGCATGGGGAAATGGACCGCAAATTCCTCCACCTCGGTGCGTAGGGCGGCAATCTTCTTGACGAAAACCTTGTCGGTTGCCACAGCAGCAAAGAAGGCCTTGGCGTCTTTTCCTGCAATAAGAACAAAAATTGAAGCAATTGAAAGCAAATGTGTAATTAAAAAAAAAATAGATATATTGCATCCAGGTTAAGATGCGGGTTCAAATCCCTCTGTGCTGTGCATGTATTTTTTTTTTTCAGCAAGCAATCGTGCAAAGCACTCAGCATGCAGTGCTTATTTACATTGAGTTGGACAAACCCTCATCGAAGCAATGAATATACGATAGCAGAGGGGAACATGCTGCAGTTGTAGTGAGAACTTTTGTGGCGATACTTTGGAAATTTCTCCCCAACGGTTCAAATGGTGATATAAAAATATTGCTAACCGATCTATGTGACCAGAATCACAAATTGTAAACATTCAGAGGGGAACATTTCAGAGACCTGCTTTAGCTCAAGGTATTCCGTCACTGGATGCAGTATCTTAGCCAACCATGGCCTAAGTGGAAAGTTTGCAGTGACACCATGTGAACAAATGTCTTTGGAGTAACTCGACGCTTCGCCTATACTGGCTCACCTGTTGCCTGGCAGACTTCTTGGCCGATGGCGATGCTCCGATCGATGTAGTCGATCACTCGGACAAAGTCTGCCTCCGTGAAGTTACGCGAGGTTAATGCGGGCGAGCCTGGCCGAGGAAAAGGACAAAGAAACGAAGGAACTAATCACAACTGAATTGTCTTGAAAAAATATGCAAAAATGTAGCACACTGCTTACTGACTAAAATGACCAAAATGGAAATGTGAAAAAAAATGGAGGGCCTGACATTTCGATCCTGGCAGGACCTTTTTTAAAGGCAGATTACCTTTGAGAAAGGTCCTGCTTGGATCGAAACGTCAGACCCTCCTAGTTTTGGATGTTTTGAAAGCTGGCGAAAAAATCTGCCTGGACTGGGACTTGAACCTGAGACCTCTGGATTTCCGTACCAGAGGTCTCGGGTTCAAGTCCCGGGTCCACTCAAAATTTTCTTTGCCATTTCCAAAAAAATTGCTTACAATTTCCCAGCCAGTTCCTCCTTAAATTGTTTGACTAAAGTTTCAGATATTTCACCTGTCGCACTTTTCACTCCCAAATACCCGATGAAAATGGTCAAATTGGACATGGAAAATGAGAACGGCTCTTGGAAATTTCGCTCAACTCGTACAAATCCCCCCCCTCCCCAACGAGAATAGTTGAATGGGGGTTTTTGTCCTTCCTTACCTAGCCTGAGTCCGCTGGGGTGTAGGGCACTCTTGTCTCCGGGGCAGGTGTTCTTGTTGACGGAAATGGCGCACAGCTCGAGGATGTGTTCTGCCCGGGCGCCGTCGATGCCCTTGGACGTCAGATCCACCAGCACCAGGTGATTATCAGTGCCCCCTGAAAAGTTGTTTGTTTTTAAATGTTACCAAGTAAGGAATATATGGCATGTGTGCACACTGTCTGAAACACTGGCTCTTTTCAGAGCCATACCCCTTCTCAAACGATATAAAAAACAATAATTACTACTACTACAAATAATAGCACAGTTTTTATATAGCACAAACATACACCAAGGTCTGATGCACTTCACAGGAAACAGTACTTAACAGCAAGTTATGGAATGGGTAAGTTTTAAGGAGTGTTGTAAATCCATTTTTGTTATTGGCAGTTCTGATGTGGTGTGAGAGAGAGTTACGAGGCCTGAGCCAGAGCCAGAACCAGAACCAGAGCCTGAGCCTTAGACAGAGCCACAGCCTAAGCCTTAGAGCCTAAGCCAGAACCAGAGCCTGAGCCTGAGTCAGAGAGCCTGAGCCTGAGTCAGAGCCAGAGCCAGGGCTGCCTGATTCTGAGCCAGTTCCAGAGCCATGAGTCTGAACCTGAGCCTGAGCCTTAACCTGAGCCCGAGCCAGGGCCAGACCCTTAGCCAGAGCCTTAACCAGAGTCTTAGCCTTAGCCAGAGCCTTAGCCAGATCCTGATCCAGAGTCAGATCCTGAGCCAGAGTCAGATCCTGATCCAGAGTCTGATCCAGAGTCAGAGCCTGATCCAGAGTCAGAGCCTGATCCAGAGTCAGATCCTGATCCAGAGTCAGAGCCTGATCCAGAGTCAGAGCCTGATCCAGAGTCAGATCCTGATCCTGATCCAGAGTCAGATCCTGATCCAGAGTCAGATCCTGATCCAGAGTCAGATCCTGATCCAGAGTCAGAGCCTGAGCCAGAGTCAGATCCTGATCCAGAGTCAGATCCTGATCCAGAGTCAGAGCCTGATCCAGAGTCAGAGCCTGATCCAGAGTCAGATCCTGATCCAGAGTCAGAGCCTGATCCAGAGTCAGAGCCTGATCCAGAGTCAGAGCCTGAGCCAGGGATTGATCAGGGTCCACAGACATTGCTCACCTGATACCAGTGTGTAGTCTTTCTTCAGAAGTGCCTCGGCCATGGCTTGGGAATTCCGCACTGTCTGCCACTGGTACTCTTTGAATTCATCAGAGAGGGACTGCGAGAGAACAGAAGTTCCATTATACATCACCAGCTAACAGCAGTATGACAGCTTGAGCCCATGAACCACTGCCATTTCCAAAACTCGCTGAAAGGGATAACACAACATTGGTCGAGGTCAAAGAATAGCATCCATACATTGTCTGATCCAACATATGCATGAAATAGTTCGCCTGTGAAAATTTCAGCTCAATCCGCCAACTGAGTCTCGAGAAAATCGTGAAAATCACTTCATTTGATTCGTGAAAATGCAGCATTCAACATATTGTTCCGAAAAATCAATTAGATCAAGGGGTGAGATGTAAACAATTTATTTTACTCTTTTCTCCAGAAATTCAGCATTTTAGGCAGAAAAATTTCAGTGAGAGGTTTCTACCATAACCATCTTCAAACTGTATAAGTTTCATGTAAATCTGTGAACATTTCTGTTTTTTCGATCTTGCCAATGTTGTGTAGGGCTTTAACAATCAGGAACTAAAAAGACTTGTGAAATAAATCAATACGAGTAGTAGAGTACACTATGTGTACAAGCGAGTCAAAATTGGCACCATCAGGCATCTATGTGGTGGAGGGGGAAAAACAAAGGGAGGGAGAGAAAGGAGGGGGCGGGCGCCGCGCCCGAAATCTCACCTGCTTGAGGGCCACGGCCACACCTCCTATGTTGTTGTTGTGAGGGCCGCCCTGCAGGGCAGGGAACACGGCCTGATTGATCTTCTTCTCAAAGTCGTACATGATGTCCTTGCCCGTCTTCTTGCTGATGCCCTTCTTGCCACGACGGAAGAAAATCATGCCAGACCTGGACGAAACGAACGAGTGAATAATTGTCAGATGCAATGAAGATGGGGAGGCGCTGTGGTTCAAATGGTTAGGCCAAAAAAAATAGTTCTGCTTCCGATTACATGGCATTTCAAAATAGGGTAGGTAGGTAGGGAATTTTTTTTTTGGGGGGGGGGGGGCAATTGTTTTTGCGTACAATCATATGGAGGCATCTGCATGTGGTCAAGCCTTAAGGGTAATATTAAAATGATCAAATTACACATTGAATTTTTATCATCATTGTTTCATGATAAAAATTGGGTCGCAGGCTAGAAATAGGGCCAGTCGGGTAACCGGAATCAGAACTAATTTTGGGGGGGTCTTAGCTTGCAGCGTTCGTCTGCAGTACAGAAGGTTGCTGGTTCGAATCCCTCTCACGCCAGAAGCTGAGGGAAGTTTCATTTCATTTCATTTCATTTCATTTATTATTTTGCAGGAACACAGGAACATACAAATGGGAATTAAGACAATTAAGACAATTCTTACATAGACTATACATTTAAATGATGTGAGAAACAAATACATGAAACACGAAAACAAACAAGTAACACCCCTGCAGGATTACAAAAAAGCAAACTTAATTACTGTCTAGTTGCTCTCCTAGAGTTCTACCTGTCTCCATGAAATTTGAATCAGTTTGTCAATTTCCAGCAAACACCACCATATGCTCGGCACACAATGTCGAGCCAAACAGCCTGGATCCCTCAAGCTGAGTATAGGTTTCCGGCAGCCTACCTGGGTCCCCTGAGCGTCTTGTGAGTGGTGGTGGTCACTATGTCCGAGTGGTCAAACGGAGACGGCAGGACCTTGGCAGCCACCAGACCGCTTATGTGGGCCATGTCGGACATCATGATGGCGTTGACCCCATTGGCAATCTGAATATTCATAGGATATGTAAATGAGGCGTCAAGTATATGAATATCCACAGGATATGTAAATGAGCCATTAGGTATTTGAATAGCCATCTGATATGTAAATGAGGCATCAAGTATCTGAATAATCAGAGATATGTAAATGAGCCAACAAGTGTCTGAATATTCATAAAATATGTAAATGAGGTGTCAAGTACTCGTGCTTGTCACATATTGCCTGCTACCTCTACCCCTATAGGATGAGTTTTTGGGGGAAACAAAAGCTCTGTCACCCACGTACCTCCCGGAAGCGTTCGTAGTCCAGCCTGCGGGGGTACGCACTGTACCCGGAGATGATGAGGCGCGGGCGAAACAAACGTGCAGTAGTCTCCAGCTGATCGTAGTCAATCAGGCCAGTGCTGATCTGCACAAAATAAAAGATACCAACAACCAGCAAATTATAGTACCATAATCATTTTTGGGGGGGGAGGGGGGGACAAATTACCGTAGCTAGTATAGGTTACTTGACTTATTTCCTCATCTCCTGTTGGAGAGTGGGTCTGTGAGCATCTTTCCTCCACACTCCCATTTCCCTAGGAGGGAAAGATCCTCCATGCTCCAATGCTCTCCACAGCACTTATAATCATCAATGATAGAACCAAGCAGTCTCCAGACAACAGGCAGAGTACACACTGCCCGAAACATTGAGTTACCGGCTCTTATCAGAGCCACACTCCTTAATTCTCTTAAGAGATGATGTACATGTACATGGTGTCACTGCAAACCTCCTACTTGGTATTTCCACCATGCAAACCTTCAGATCTTATCCCCTGTCTTGGGCTGCTTTTTCTGCTTCTGGCCATGCTCTGTAACCTAGTTGGTTTTACTTCTTCCTCAACTGTTCTCCACTGAATGTTAGCACAACTGTTTGCTGAATGTTATTGGATGTACAACCACTGTTGCAGACTTCCCACTGAATTCTAGCACAAACATATATGTCAAAATTTAGAGGGCCTGACATTCGATCCTAGCAGGACCTTTCTCAAAGGCGGCAAAGAGAAAAGTCCTGCTAGGATCGAAACGTCAGGCCCTCTAACCTTTGAGATTTATATATTGCAGGTCATTTAGTCTGTGAGCAGTTTGCAACAGTGTTTTTGTATTTACAGTACTTCACAAACATATCCGCTTAATGTAATTGCAATTACTGTTGCAGACTTCCCACTGATTGTTTGTTTTAGACTTACATTGAGTCGATACGGCATGGACTCAAAGAAGATGGAGGTGGCCGATATCCGGGCTGTGTCCGTCATGAATCCGTGAGTCAAACTGCGGAGAGAAACGGCAAAAAAATGACAGAATATCAAGCAGAGGCACAGTCTGGATGAATTGCCGGGCGATGAACTACAGGCACGTCCCCAACTTGAGCTGGGGGGCTTTTTGCAGAGCAGCACACCATCTGGAAAGTGACGAATTACCAGTGATTGGTGTCACTGCAACCTTTCCACCGAGCGCAGCGTTGAATAAGGCTGTCCGTTCCTCAGCCAATCCAAAGACAGGTCAATCATAAACCAGTGGACTACTTGATTTCCACACGGCATGACATAGGTCCTTCCCTGCCTCGCCCTCCCCTCCCAAGCTCAAGGAATAGAGTGGGCTTGACTTACTGTCCACCGTGCGGCAGATCCATAAAGACCACTTCCCAACTTGATCTGATCGCAGCATTGAAGTCTGTCCGTTCCTTGGCCAATCTAAAGGCAGGTCAATCAGTTGACTGAGTATTGATTTGAGGTTGAACATGGCATAATATATAGGTCCTTCCCTGCCTTGCCCTCTCCTCCCAAGCTCAAGGATAGTGTGGGCCGGACTTACTCTCTGCCATCAGTGCCTTGTGGCAGATCCAGAAAGACCACTTCCCAACTTGATCTGATCTAAGCTTAATCTGATCGCAGCATTAAATACCGGTACATGTAAGTCTGTCCGTTCCTCGGCCAATCCAAAGGCAGGTCAATCATAAACCAGTTGACTACATGTACTTGATTTCCACACGGCATGATATACAGTAGTAGATCCTTCCCTGCCTACATGTAGCTCAAGGAATAAGAGTGGGCTTGACTTACTGTCCACCGTGCGGCAGATCCAGTCCCATGATGCGGCTGTGCGGCGCCAGCAGGCCGGTGTAGACGGCCAGGTTGGCCGGGGAGCCCGAGTAGGGCTGGACGTTGACGCCCCACTGCTCGGGGTCCAGGTCAAAGGCCTCCAGGGCACGACTCTGGCACAGACGCTCCACCTTGTCCACGACCTCCGTCCCTCCATAATACCTGTAGGAGAGGGGACAGAGAGAAAAGGTGGATGAAGGGGTGGGAGCAGAGGTGAGGTGCAGGGACAGGAAATCTTAAAGAATTCTCAGGTAAGATTTGAATGTTTGCAGGGTGGAAGTACATTACACAAGCCTCGTGCTTATTATCTTTTTAACTACATACATGTAGCCCACCGGCCGAGTAAATTGAGTTTTTGCTAGCCCGCAGCAAGTTTTACTAGCCCTGTATAATTAATACTGAATTTAACACAAGGTTATTAGGTCAAGTATTTAAACAAATTATTAGTTTCTACTTTCTCATCCCCGCCCGCATCGGTTTTTGCCGCCACACAGCTGTCTACTTTATACTAGTCCACCGGGCTAGCAAAGTGGGTCATTTTACTTGTCCACAGCTGTTTTTACTACACAATGACCGTCGGGCTAGTGCTAAGGTCGAGCCCAGATTACCATGTACATGTACCAAGTGGAAGGTGACACCGTAACACCATGGAAATCATCATCAAAAGAGTAGTTTGCATTAATACTACCCTATCATGTACATGATCTCTTGTGAGATGGAATGTAGCTCTGAGAAGACCCGGTGTTTCTCAACGTTTTAAAAACATTTAAAAAGTACATGTACCACGTATTTGTACTGTATCCCCCCAAAAAAATCCTCTCTTTTATATATTACATGTACGTGAAGACTTGAGCAAGTTTTTTTAATAATGAGAAAATGTCATACTAAAATTTCAATCCTAGCAGGATGCATTCAGAGACATGCAAACACAAGCCAACTCTTCATGCATAATTTATAATGGGGCTTTTAACTGATTATAATTGTCTGCACAATATTGAATACATGTACAGATAGACAGATATTTACACCAAGTTTTCCAACTGAGCATAACAACCCAATGTCATCACCATTCACCTACTGTACACTACATATAGCTTAAATACTAATTTTTCTCGGGGAAAAAACATGCTTTGAAACCGTGCAAATTCAAAGCAACTTTGTAAAACAAAAATTATGAAAGAACACATGGTGTCATGAATGATGGATTTTTTTTAAGAAAAGGGAGGAAAATCTATGCAAAAAACAAATTTTGATGTGTTCCTGATAGATAGGTTTTGTTTTGGTTTTCAAATTTTATAGCGCACACTTAAACCAAAAAAATATATTATTCAGTGCAAGTAAGGAAAACAATATTACGCAGGTCAGTTTCAAGCAAGATTACTTTCCCACAATCCATCGGACAAATCGCATGAAATTTGTATTTCTTTGGGAAAATAAGAGGGGAGGGGGCGAGGCATATAAACGAATAGACGGATTGTGCGACCACTGTTTACATGCCATCACGTGACTTATTGTAGTGGGTATTTTTTTCATCTCATTTGGCACAGAGCAGCGATGGAAATGTATTAAAGAAGAATGTGGACACTACATGTATGATAGTCTTCTTTGCTCATTTCCTCTCCTGCTCTGGACCAAATGAGATGTAAAAACACCCACTATAAATCACGTGATGGCATGTAAACATAAGTCGCACAATCCGTCTATCGGACTATGGTCAGGTAAAGACCACTGTGGCTTTCATCAGGGTAGTCGCTGGTTTCAATGTGCAGATTTTAGTCTTTTGATTGCCAGTATGCAATTCAGCATACCTGTACATGTCTACAGTGTATTGTAGCTACATCAGAGTACTGTACGCACATATTTACGAGCATTAAAACAAAATAATGTATGGAGAATCAACATTAATCGAGTTAAATCAGTAATTAGCCATTAGGAATATTGTCCTATTTCTATAAATGTTTATTTGTTTGTGGGGGGGGTATGTTACAAGGGCAGATGTTTGCCAAAGTTCTGGGAAATTTACAACAGGATTTGGTGCAAAGCTTTATTTCAGCCCAAAATGCCTCCTGGCTCGTGGGGTTGGGTTATTTAATAGATTTTTAAAAACTTCCGCAAATGTCTTGCAAACATTCGGTACACTGGTACACACTGATGGATATACTGTACTGCAGGGATACAGCTGTACTGTACATAATGGACGGTATTTGAGAATTTAAATGCAAATAAACAAGAACTTACATGTGGAGTACATGTACATGTCGCAGCAAGTGGGTGGGGTACTGGGGTACGTGTATGATACCTTTTTTGGAGGATGGGGGTAAACAACTTTTGAGGTCATGACCCTTCCTCTTATATCCACTAATCCAGTACTAGACTTGTTATTCATCACGGTGGAACAATTGAATGTACACAATGTACCGGGTAGTGCTGTAGTCAGTCACCTGAGTGACTAACATACGTGTACATATGAGTACATACAAATGTACAGTGTACATGTATACATGTATGTAGTGCGTACCATTGAACTTGTAGAGTATTACAGACATCGACGCCAGACGAGGACACAAAGGAAAGCCCAGAAGAACCAGTCAATCATAAGCTTTAAGGAATCACGACTACATTATGCTCTGCAGGAAATGTACGGTTCTTGACCTCAGCTTTGTTGATGTCTAAGCCCCTCAAGTCATAGACACAGGACTTCAAATGCAATCTTAAGTGAAAAGAACCACCATAGAATTCTGTAATCTTTCAACGAGAAAAAAGAAACCCCTACAAAAGTCACTACACAGTACTACAGTGTACACGGGTAAAGTTTCAAGTACAGTACAGTAGCTTCAAATGAAACAATGACTTATATGTACAACCATACTGTATGCTATAACTTGATTGGGCCAAGTTCAGCTACTGTAGATCTACATGTCCATGTACAGTGTATGCCAATGAAAAAAGGCCAGTTTGTCAGCCAAGTTCCAAATTCCAAATTCGTAACAAGTGCTACCAAATGACTTTGAGCTTTACAATCAATGGCCAGACTGGTAGCGAGTGGTAATCAAGTTCAATTCCCTTCTTATCTCTCAACCTTCATTTGCTCTAGCTCTAGTCAACATCTCTCTCTATCACCCCTTCCGGCCCATACCCCCCCCCCTCCACACTCCTTGTGGAAAAGTACCAGCAGCTAAAGAGGCAGTTAAAAGTGGAAAAGTACAGGCATTTTCCATCTGCATGTTCCCAGGGCAGCCAACGGGACCTCAGTCTTCCTCCCCCAGCACAGCCTGCCAACCAATCAGAGCTCACGCTTGTGCCAGTTATTAGCATTTTCCGTATCTTTGCTTACTGAGCAGACTGCTGTTTCATGTCTTTTATATACCGTAGATATCTTGGAGGGCTATTATTGTTTCGGGGTTTTGGGTAATTGTTTTTTGTTTCATTTTTGTAAATGTTTTGTTCTAACTTTCTGCTGAAATTTTGTTTTTGGTACAGGAAAAAGGGGCCTATTCTGTACATGTACTGTACATGTACATGTGCACATTCATACATGTACATTTACACTCAAAAAACTATTCCTCTTCTACATGCTATGGAGTCCATAAATTGTTTTGTTTTTCTAGTTGTTTAATCAAACAAATTTATTTTAAAAAAACTGACTGGAATGGGGACTTCTTAGTAATTTTGATAAAAGGAAAAGTAAATTTGACTGGACCGGGACTTGAACCCAAAACCTCTGACACTCTTTCCACCTGAGCTACCAAGAGCTCAGATGGCAGCATTACCAAATAAAACCTTCAACAAGTTTTTAAATTTAAAAATAATCATGTATCAAAATAAAAGCTTTACACTGATTCTTTTATAGACTGAATGAAGCACCATTTTGAGCAAGAGCGATTACGGTAAGTCACACAAAAATTGTTCCAAAACGATTACTGACTTACATAAGTATACATTCAAAAACCAAAAATATTCAAATCTCCAAGTTCTAAAGCAACAAGCATGTTCATCCTGGCATGGGCTCTCAAAGAAAACAGCCGGCAGTTGCTGTTGTTGTGGTTGTGTGGTTGATACATACTGCAGAGAGTTACTGATGCGAGAGGTCAAAATTTCAGGCAATCTCAAATTTTACGGAAAACTGAAGGGGAAAATTGACTGGACTGGGACTTGAATCGGTCCGAGACCTCTGGCTCTTACCCCAAAAAGTTAATTTTTGTTTCTGAAATGAATGTCTCCACTGAGCCAAAGACAGAGCCAGAGCCAGAGCTAATAAGGCCATGGTTTTCCTCCCACCAAAGGGCTAGGTTTCCAACCAAATGTTTACCTGTTCCCTGGCAGTCCCTCGGAATACTTGTTGTGCAGACATGAACTGAGCACGTTCAGGGAAGCCTGTGTGCAGAAATTCTGGAGAAAACAGAAAGGCAGAGAGCAGTTTAGTGCAAGAGTATGCACTTGGATAAGATCAGACGGTTTGCGTAATGGAAGTACTGTACAAAGTGGAGGGTTGGTGACTTGGCACTAACACCATACATACAGTCATGTGTAAAGTACATGTACACGTAATTCAATGAGGGCTTGCCATACTCAACGTACATGTACATACCGGTATGTAATGTACATGTAAGCACTAGTGCTTTGCCTGATTGTCTGCTGAAAAAAAAATTCAGACAGCTCTGGCGGGTTGCGAACCCAAGACCCCTGTTTTCTAGTGCAGATGAATAGCCACTTGAATTATATACGGTACATGATCTCTCATGAGATGGAGTGTGGCTTTGAAAAGAGCCGGTAACTCAAGGTTTCAAACTGCGTGTACTCTGCCCGTCATTAGGAGTCCCCTGATACAGAGAACACACTGACCACAATGTTACGTCACCCGCTCTTTTCAGAGACGATTTAGGCCTACGTGGTGTCCATGCAAACCTTCCGGCACTTCCATCTTGCAAACATTTCATTCTTATCTGAGAGTTTTTCCTGAGATTTCCTGTCCCTGTCCTGTACATGGCATCACCACAAACCTTCCACTCTGCACAAGTAATGGATGTTCCTTCATGTAGAGTCTAAAGGTAACATTTGTTGCACCTCTTCCTGTCTAAATATCCCCCATCGTATTGAGGAACATTATCTTTGAGGACAGTTGTTGGTGTACGTCAGTATGTGTATAATTTGCAACTGATTGTCAGCACATTCATTCTTGCAAATGAAAAGTGTAACTTGTTCAAAAGACGGCATGGCCTTAAAGCCCCTACACAACATTGGTCGAGGTCAAAGAATAGCATCCATACGTTGTCTGATTCAACAAATTTTCAGCTCAATCCGCCAACCGAGTCTCGAGAAAATCGTGAAAACCACTTCAATTTTGTGGCGAAAATGCAGCATTCAATGCCGTAGTGTTCCAAAAAGTAGTTTAGATACTACATGTACATGTAGGTGAGACATAAACAATTTCTTTTACTCTTTCCTCCAGAAATTCAGCATTTTAGGCAGAAATATTTCAGTGAGAGGTTTCTACCATAACCATCTTCAAACTGTATACCCCGGTAAGTTTCATGTAAATCTGTGAACATTTCTGTTTTTTGATCTAACCAATGTTGTGTAGGGGCCTTATACAGTGCTTGTCCACTGCATGAGACTATCCTTCATACAGTAGGCTATAATCAAGAGATCCGGCTAAGACTTTAAAGGATCTAGACCAAAACAAACATTACAAGCTTTTAAAGCCATCCAGGGGAGTCCCTGCCAATCAGGTCTGTGATCTGCCCGCATGACTCACAGAAGAGAAGGAAGTCCGGGAAATAGCAGGCTTGAGGCTTGACTACGTAAAACAAAGGCAGGGGCAACAACTTGCGCAAAATTCCTATATGTCAAGCAGGGTTTCCCCCAGCAGCTCCAAAGGTTGCCACCTCAGAGGTCTGAATCATGCTTGAAAACATGTACAGTACACAAATTATAACATCTAGCACCTGAATGTGCAGAGGGAGCCTGTTTTCTTGTGTACAAGTGTACATATGTGCCATACTGATACCTGTATACAGTAGGCTTATTGTACATTCCTTTTCATGAGTTTCAGACAATGACAAATATAGCAAATATTTTTGGACCTGTGATCTGCCCACATGACTCTCAGACAATGGAAAATATAGCAAATATTTTTGGACCTGTGCAACTGCAAATCTGCATCATGTGTATGTTATCACAGTTCACGCACAGCTGCATTGGCAAGTCATCTGTGACTGTGATAAAGGAAAAGAATTTGGAACATGGTACATCTGTAGTCTGTTCATAGGGTTTGTTTGGTTGTAAACATGTACAGTACATGTCAGTACATCTGATCATGTCCTTGAAAGGGTTTGTTTGTTTGTCTGTTATTTGTTTGCTTGCATTATTCATTTGCTGTTTGTTACTTGTCTGTATGTCTATTTGTCTGTCCGTATGTGTGTCTGTCTGTTATTTGTTTGTTTGTAAAGCAACTGCACAAACCAGCTACATGTATTTGACTTTGTAATCAGACAGGTAAAGATTGCAGGAAAATAAATTCAAATCTCTAAGATCCTTCTGAAGGCTTGAATTCTTCCTTCTCCTCCGCACACACTCCTGCGGTATCCTCTGGTCCCACCACCCTGATGAGATGAGTGAAGGGAAGGGAAGGGAGTGGACATACCTCAGAGGCAATGAGCTCCAGGCCTCGGACCTGCCGGCGTTTCTCCTCGTTGATCAGGGACAGGATGTCGGGGTCCACATCGGCCAGCTTCTCCTGGCCCGTCCAGGCCGCTGCCTGGCCGCTGTGCAAGGCCGCACACTGGCTGAATCCAGCTCGGCATACCTGCAGTGGGGATCAACATTTTTTTTATAGTTTTTTTTTTATAATGTTTAATATAATTGTACTCTATAGTATAGAAAATAGGAAGCACTTTGGATAGCACTAACCACTTTTGCACCAGGAACTCCAAATTTGGAGCATGGGCGGTGTTGTTAATGACCGGACCCTCCAAGTCCAGGCCTACCACAGAACAGTATATAGCATGACAAAAGCCACAGGTCAAATGTCAGCCTGTGTACTGTGTAGTGCCACAACAACATGGACCCATACAGTCGGTGAACTCCCACTGACCCTATCCCCCACTGCACTAAATCCAACATACAATGCAAGAAAGGTTGCATTCTGTTATTTCTAAATCAATTAAACCTTACAATGTACATGTACTTGAAGGCCCAAATTACCACAACTATGTTTTGACCACATGTATTGCAGGATTGCAGGGGACAATGTGTTGGCTGAGCAAATGAGAATGGGATCGCTAATGCGGAGCTTGCATCGCTAGCCCAATGTGAAAAGGAAATTTGAAATTAAGAATAATTCACCCCAAAAATATGGTTAATTGATTTACAAGTCTCAACGGCCATGTGGATGTTATTATCTTCGCCAAGCAGGGGCAACCTGGACTGGAAGGATGTGTCCCCTGACATCCTGTGACCCAAAGAAGGCAGAGCCTGATATGCAGTACAATGGTGTGTACAACTGTACATGCAGTCCAAGTAATGTGGGTCAGGTGCATTCATCGTCTCTATAAACGTGTCACCCTGCTGGGTCCAGCCAATTTGGATCCAGTCTGAGTTATACAGTAATATGCAAAAATGTTGCAAACTGCTTACTGACAAAAATGAGCAAAAAAATTAGGAGGGCCTGACTTTCGATCCTAGCAGGACCTCTCTCAAAGGCATTCTGCCTTCTGCCTTTGAGAGAGGTTTTGCTAGGATCAAAACATTAGACCCTCCCAGTTTGAGTACTAGTTAATAAATCTAATAAAAACAAAAACTGATATACAAAAATGTTGCAAACTGCTTACTGACTAAAATAATTACCAAAATGCAAATCTCGAAATTTAGTGGGCCTGACGTTTCGATCCTAGCAGGACCTAGCAGGACCTTTCTCAAAGACAGAGAAAGGTCCTGGTACGGTAGGATCGAAACGTCAGGCCCATTAAATTTTGAGAAAAACAAAAACTGCTCACTGACTAAAATGACCTGCAACACATAAATCTCAAAAGTTAGAGGGCCTGACGTTTCGATCCTAGCAGGACCTTTCTCAAAGGTGACGTTTCGATCCTTATTCAGCTAATCAGCAAATCTTGGTGGTCCTGACTTTTTCATTATGGTAAATACAGTGTACATGTACCTGGAAAGATTTGAGTTTAATAGTACAGGTGTGCCGTCACCGCAAAAGGGTGGAAAAGATTTAAACCCAAATTAGACCACCGATTGTAATGTAGACAATATCCATGGTCTGGGACAACCACTTGCCGAAAAAAATTGGACTTACACTAGTTTTTCCCTAATTCAGTAATTAATTCACGATTTTGTGACTTGTATCACAACAATGCTCTGTACAAAAATTACACTTAACTATTCATGATTTTGAAGCGATTATCCCAGACCATGGATTTTGTTTCCATTACAATCAGTGGTCTAATTTGGGTTTAGAATTTTTTTCCAGACTTTTAGAGTGACGGTATTAAACTAAAATCTTGCCTAGATGTAAGTTGTAGGCCCTACCCTCTTTTTAACAATTTTTACATCTATTCTAGGCCAGTCGTACAGCCTGTAATTTGTAAATTGTAATGAACAAAAATAATATGAAGAATTGAAAGTACGCCGTACAACTTGGCAAGATTTTAGTTTGATACCCTCACTGTGAAACAAAGTCTGGAAAAAAGGCCACAACAGACCACATTGAGTATTGTTATGAAGACAATAGCCATTGTCTGGCACGACCAAAATTAGTTGAAATTGGACAAGTATAATCTTTCCTACAACTTTAGCTTACAATAATAATATATTAACAATGCTCATTACTCATTACACAGTCATCAGATTAGAAGTTTACAAATACAAGAGCTAAGTAACGTTTACAACTACAACTTACAACTACAGTACAAGTACAACTACAAGCTAGTATACAAAGTACAACTACAAGTACTACTTGTACTATTGTGGGCTTAGGTTGTCCTTTGAAGTCCCAATTCTTTGTCGATATCCTTTCGGCAATGTTAGCACAAAAACGGAAAAGATAACTTGCATTATCGAGACACTTACATCCCTGACTGGTGGTCTGACGAACAGCAGACGACGAAGCGCATTGGAAGCCATCGTAAATGTCCAAATCAAATCTGACAAACAAATAATATGCCCGCCTTTCCTTCCCTGAGCGATGTCGGTAAGAAGGTGAAACGCCACGCTCCCACGATCAAGCTACACCTCTCGAACTTTAGCCTCGGAACGCAATCACCGTGTTGAGTCCAGTCACTGACAGAGTCCAACTTTTGGAAGGATTTACAGGCGAATTACATTTTCCACTACACACGAAAGGTTGACAAACTCTCACTGTCTGGCTCAGACGATACACTGACGTATTTTTGTAACGTGAGCATACGGAGCATACAGCTGCGCATGTCGAATAGTCGGATCCCCCACCGATATCAAAAACCCGTTCTAAGAGACGTCTGGGCACCGCATGAAATCAGCAGACGACACTTTCATGACGTAAGTGTAGCGCAGTCAATAGGAACTCGTGGCATCGGCCACACCCCCATATTCAAATCAGCGTAATTGTTTGTCCGAGAAACGTGCTTCTACTGAACCCACACCACGGACGTGACGGTACCACACTGCTGCTATGCGCCATGACTCATCGAACAGCGGCCTCGTTTCAAGGAAAACGCGCCCCCTCTCAACGAATACCGCTCAAAAGTGACCGGAAGCAATTTGAGGTCAAAGGGTCATGGCCATCAGCTTATACATAAGCAATGTAAATAGAGGTCGACGGCGAGTATCGATCGAGTTTACAGCATCATCAGCACGCGTGGTCATACCATGGAGGAATTAGTAGGGTCATACTCATACAGTTGTACCCGTATACAATGTAGTCCTTTTCGTAAATCCGGCTTCAGCTTAGGCTTTGTCTTTCGTCCATTTTAGGCAATCAAGGCATGGTGAAAATGAGAGACCATTGGCTCCGTTGTTTTCATGTTGTGCTGCGTTTTGGAAAAAAAGAATCCAAAGCTTCCACTTCAGCTTTTAGATAACAGACACGAAGCGAAGCCGAAGCCAGAGCCGAAGCCGGCGTTTTCGAAAACGACGATGGTCATTACTGACGAAGGTGAAAAAAGCATTCAGGTGGACAAGAGAGGGCGCTGTTTGGCTCAACCATTAGAGTCCATCATTATTTTTTATCCCTTGGACGTATCGTCCGTGCTTTATCCCCGTACTGTAAAGGGACTCTACGACTCTATTGTACAATCATGGTCGACGTCATCGTGAGCCGACGGCACGCTCCAGTGGTTGTGGGCACAGTTTTTATGCGGATAAAAGTACCGTGGTTTAGTTATGCGGATCATGGATTAATGTCCCAAGAAACTTTCCCGTATATCAAACAAACCGCCAATACGGTACGATCGGCAGTCAAGCGCTTTCGGAAGGATTCTGCACAATGCACTGAGGGGGGCTGGATATCGATAACGAAGCGAGTCAGATGGAAAAGTACGTCAGGCTTGGCAAGACCGTCGCCGATCCTGTCAAAATGTTACTGCTATTCTGATATAAAATATTCCCCTTGTGTCAAAACCGTCTCACTCTGTAACAGTAGCATAGCTTGATTACCATGATTAACATTAGCAGGCTGTGTATTACTTTGTATACACTAACTTGACTAAGCTAAGCCGTATGTCAGTTTTCGACTTTCAAGGCCGGCTACATCTTGACTGACAGAGGTATATGCAATACTGTAGCACATACTGTATTTAGGCTAGACATGTACTTTGATTTATTTTACCGCCTAATTTTAAAAGTATTTTGGGTTTTTTAAAGAATAAAATAATGGTCGGGTCCCATGGATCTTCGCCCAAAAATGTTGCAAACTGCTTACTGACTAAAATTACCAAAATGCAAATCTTAAAATTCCACTTAACATATTATTACAGTCATAGTCATAGTTTTTATAGTTTTTATTTCGTTATTTTTATTATTTTCATTATTTTGACAAAAGCTTCAAAAGCTACAAGGATCAACACTGTTAAACAATCTGGACTTCGGACACACCAAGTGAGAGTATTAATTATTATACTTATGCTGCAATTATACATGCAGTTACTCTTGCTCTTAGTCTTTGGAGAACTCAGTTCACGCATCGTTTTACGGCACTCACAGGTCTCACTGTTTCAGCTTCAAGTTGAAAACGATTTCCTATAATAATTATAAATTAATTATACTAGCTAGTCGCGCCAAAATAATTACTTCACGTGTTGGCAATCGCATGAGGCTGAGATCATAACTGACATTGTGACAAACAAATGCACCATCATTTCGACCCCCACCCCCCCCCCCCCAAAAAAATAATAATAATAATAAACCAACAAAACCACGTAAGCCCAAAGCAAAATCAAAACAGGATGCAATCATGATGCAACCTTCCCATGGAAACAAACTCAACGAGAAGCGGCGCAAAGACACGCCCGGTCGATGCCCCAGCCACACCCCTCCGGCCCTCCCCAATCTGACCCCACGACTCACCTACCACAGACCCCCACCCCAACCCATCCCAACCCACTCCCAACCCATCCCAACCCACTCCCAACCCATCCCAACCCACTCCCAACCCATCCCTAATGGGTTTATACAGTACATTGCCAGCTACGGAAGGACCACGATGCACGACATGCAATGCAGTGGCATGGCTGGCACGTGCGGGCCTTGCAGAGTTTTCACTGTGAAAAACCATCTGACCATGAATCATTATGGTGTGTGACTGTGTGTGTAGACGTACATAACACGTACACAGTCTACTACCGAATCATCGCTCTCTAGCGCTAGCTGGTTCAACCAAAGAGGTATTGGTTCAATGGTTCAACCATAGAGGAAGAAACAAGTTCAGCCATGGTTCAACCATAGAGCAACCCTATGCTCTATGCATGCTGTATGGTTAAACTTACCTGATATTCGAGCTGTCACTAGCCCCAAGATAATGAACGTCTTGTTGAAGTTGCTGGTACGTTCACTTGACGGAGCTGCTTCTCCACGTTGTTACAACCTGCGGGTCGGGAATTGGGGAGCGCTGCATTACAGCTATAACGTAAGCCGTCAGACCAGTATCAGATCATAGGCCAATGGAAATTTACAACTTCCTTAGTACTAGCCTGATAATAGGAGATGGGTCCATGTTACGTAACAATCCTGCGTGTGGTTATAGGGGCCTACTTCGAAGGGACATAAAACAAATTATTGTACATCGATTAATTTTGGAATTTAGTGGGCCTGACGTTTCGATCCTAGCAGGACCTTTCTCAAAGGCCTTTGAGAATGGTCCAGCTAGGATCGAAACGTCAGGCCCAAATTTTAAGATTTGCATTTTGGTAATTTTGTATAGTCAGTAAGCAGTTTGCAACATTTTATATCAATTATTTTTTTATTAATTGTGTACAAAACTACAAGTACAACACAGCTGTCGTTGTTCATAAGGTTGTTTTTTGATGATTATGAACTGTTCGTGTTTCAAAAGAGTCGTCCGTACATGCATTATCCACATTCGTACGTACACCACCAATAATCAACATTATTTTCAAGTTGATGTGTTTTATGATCATAAACAGAAATCGAAAATGATTATGCGCTGTGACGAAAAAAAACCTGTTGTGTAAGCTGAAGTCGCTGGACGATGTCCCCTCTGACCCACCATAAAATATTTTGTCAACCATTTTCCAGTATATTTCCAGTGTGTTTTTTTTTACGCTCCGATTGCGTCACGGCTAGGTGCCCCCCATTGTGGCCAGAAAACAGCCGTAGCGGTCATGAATGACGGGCGTGCTGCCCGAAGACTGGCCAATGGGAGCGACCTCATTAGAATTATTCCACACTTGGGCCAATCAGCGGCCGGCTACTTTCGTTCCTGGATGGGAGGCCCGTTTTTTCCATCATGCAGCTTTTATGTGGCGCGATCGGCATCAAAAACCAGCTGTGGGCTCCGAAACGATCTCTTTGCTTACAGACTGCAGAGGCGCGTGGATTGTGTGTGTGTGTGGCTCCCTCGTGCAACCGATCTTCTACAGCTGTCACTCGGAACCTCGGCGATCGGCAGTCATCATCCTTCGCAGAAGCCTCTTTGATTTTTTATTTATTTCGGCAGACAAATCGTTCGGTCTACTCGGCAAAGATGAACGGAGGAAGAGTTATCAATTTTGCAGCTGGCCCCGCCAAGCTCCCTGAATCGGTGAGTTCTTTTCCTTGATTTAGATAGCGAAAAGAAGAAGAAGAAAGTGAAGTCCCACGATCGGTCTGCTGGCTGTTGATGTGTTAATTTGTAGCGTAGACTAGTTTTTTTAAGACGAGGTCTGAGACAGTGAGACTGAGACTGAGTGAGAGAAATGAAATTATTGAGGGTCGTTGATGTAATGCATTCGTCACAAAAACAGAACAAGTCTTTAGATATGTCTTCAATTTAGATTTCTTACGAATAAGGGCTTTGCTTTGGTTTTAGACGTGAATTTTTTTCAATTGATCTCCCCAGGTATTGGAACATGCCCAGCGCGAAATGCTCAACTACAACAACATGGGAGTCAGCATGATGGGTAAGTAATGGAATTTATTAAAGCTGTATTAAATTAATGTGAATTTTGAAAGTGTCTAAAATTAAAACGATAGCAAGATGAGCAAAAACTTTTGCCTTTTGGTTTTTATGTCGGTCGACCCCTTGCCATGGGTGTTATGCAAGATGTTAAAATGAAGTTACATAAATGTCATCCCTCCCTCTAGATCTCGGGACTGCTTGCTTCAATCAGTACTGTTTTGCTTTTAATGCTAGTATTTTAGTTAATCTGATGTTAAAATAAGATTTGAGAAATAAGATGGGCAAGGAAGTTCTGTTTTTGTTAATGATTTTTTAAAATTTTAGAATTGACTAATAGTAATATAATAAGTGAAATAGCTTAATTCTAACTAATTTTAATTTAATAAGTAATTAAAAATCAACGATTTGAAATTGTTAAAACATAAAAGAATGTTAAAAGAGCCAAGGCCAGCTCAGGCTAGCTTGATCAATTTATTTATATATATATATGTATGCAAGCATTACCGTATTCATTCAATTTTCAGTGATATCTTAATTCTTATGTGTAATTAAGATTAGATCATTTGCGATTGAATTTGACTTTGATAAAATTTGTTCTCAATGAAAACTACCAAGTAGTACCAGTCAATGAGTGGAATTATCATCCCCAGTTGATCTCGTTCAGCTGATTTGTTCTCAGTTATTCAGGAATATAATTTTTTTTTTCTTTGGTCAGTTTTATCAATCTGGAAAAAGGCCCAAAGTACAGGTTCTTTTTATCTAATATTTTTGTGTATGTGTACAGGGGACACCTGTACATAATATTGTCATCATCAGTCATTTAGCTATTCATTGGATCTTCTGATGATCTTATTTTTTACCTGGAATAGTGGAACCTGACAATTGTCATTGAAAAGTGGGGGTTGTGGTGTGGGGAAAGGGGGGGGATGTGGTGTCAGCTTTTGAATGGCTGGCTTACTCACACATCGTCTGCAAAGATAGTTGTCTGTCAGAGAGGGTCCCACTTCAAGGAATGTATTATCTCGGGAAGAAGAACATTAAAAACTTTAAAAATTTGCTTTGCTTTCTATCAAGCTAAGACTTTCAATGGTCGCACTGTTCACTGCTCAGCTGATATGCAAATTTTGAAAGAAAAAAATGCTGGATAAAATAGTCACCATTGTATACCTACCTTTCAGTTTCATGAGTTTTGAGCCTAAGTAATGCTTCTTTTTTAATGTTCTAATGTTGCAAAATGCATACTAGCAATTTTGACTAAGAAAATACAGATTTCATAAATATAGAGTTCCTGATGTTTCCATTTGATTTTATCCACTAATGCAAAACCACTCCGTCTTTGAGAAATGTCATGCTTGAATTGAAATAACATGCCCTCTTAAATGTCGAGACTTTAATTTTATACGGCAGTCATATATTAAGATAATTAGTAAATTAGTGCCACAGGCTGTAGTATTATATTACTGCTACAGTTTTTTTTTTATTCGATTTTGCCGAAGAATTCCATTTGTTCATTAAACATTTATGAATACCCAGAGTAGTCTTGCTGTACATTGAAATGTTTATTAAGTCTGACACTATACTATAAATTTCATAGCAACAAGAGTAAGCCCCCTACTGATACATGTATTTAGGAATTAAGTTTCTTGAATGACAGTAGGCTATGTTTTCCTGCTTTTCTTTCTTTAGAACTGAGCCATCGGTCGGCAGAATTTTCAAGAATTGTCCACGAAACGCTCCAGGATCTCCGTGATCTGCTGTAAGTTGTGATTGATTTTGCTCGGGCTCTTTCTTGACACAGTAAACAAAAAAATTGTTCAGTGTCAAGTTTTGAAGTGAACATGATAAGTTTGTGAATAGTTCTGAAACTGCATTCTCAGTGGACTTTTTAGTACATCAAGGCCGTAGAAACTTGACAGCCTGGAAGTTATATTACCTCGTTTCATTGGATATACTTTTGTTATTCTTCAGCAAAGTTTGACCAAACAAAAAAATCCAGCAGGACATGGCTTAAGTATACACTGGCATCCAGTCAAATTCGTTTTTGTGATTTAAAAAAAAAAAAAAAAAAAAAAAAATTCAAAAGTGTTTATATTTTTTTATCCCAGTCGGTTGTCATGTCTTTTGTATGTTTGGTGATAGATTTTTGTTTCATTGATAACAACTGCAGGCAAATTCCAGACAACTACAAGATTCTGATGCTGCCGGGCGGCGGCACCGGTCAGTTCAGCGCCGTCCCCATGAACCTGCTGCGTGGCGGAACGGCCGACTACATCATCACGGGCAGCTGGTCAGCCAAGGCGGCCAAGGAGGCGGAGAAGTACGGCAAGGTCAACGCCGTCTACCCCAAACTGGACAAGTACACATGTGAGTGTTTTTCTCCCGCAGCACCGACCTCTTCAACACTTCCACTGCGCTCAGCCTCAGCCAGAGAATTCACGGGCTACACTTAATCAGAGACCTCAGATTGAATCTATAAATCTCTTTAAAAAAAGGAAAAATCATTTTAAAAAAACCTACTTGACTTTTTGGGAATGCCGCTATCTAAACACTGGTTAGCCCAGATGATAAGAGCTCTGGTACACAAAACCAAAGATCCAAGTAGTCTATGTTTTCTTTGCCATTTTTCAAACTTATATTGAATTTTGAATTTTAAAGATGTTAATAACAGTGAACACGATTTATCCATTATTTTTGAAAATTCAGGGTTGATTAATGAATGAGCAGGAGATAGATTACTAGATAATTTTTTTCCAGTTTAAAGTTTTAGGTTTAACACCACCTTAACTGATATGGACTTTGTCTCAACCAGTGGTCTATCTAGGAACAAACTGTGATACTCAATTTATCTGTTTTTCCCCCGTTTCAGCCATTCCAACTCAGGACAAATGGAATCTGAATCCTGAAGCATCGTACGTGTATTACTGCGACAATGAAACAGTGCACGGTAGGTTAATATTTGTTTTCTTCAGTCTTCTAAAGTATTGATACATATGACTGTTGGAATTGAAACTGTTTGTAGAGTTTTGGGGAAAAGTCAGACAAATTCATCTCGTGTCTTCCAACTGAAAACAATATGGTAAAGAGCAATATAATGGATTTTGAAAATTAGAGGAATAAAAATATTAACAGATATTATTATTGACAGATAATTTATGTTTATTGATTTTTAAATAAAAACACCGAATGACTGAAAATAATTCTCTCAGTAGCCTGTTTTTTTTGTGGTTTTTTTTAACCCTCCGACCTCTATGAAATAGGTTGGCCAGTGGCTCTGTCACCAACCCTGAAATTTACAAATGAGAACCTTCGTGCAAAGGCTACAATTCAAACTTAACAATTTTTAAAAGCCTTGTTGAGAGCGAGTGTGGTTCTGAGGAGAACTCTTAACTTGACACCAGCTTGCCAAGCGGCCTGTAAACTATGCTCCTGTGTCCATGCTTGTCTCCATGGAAAGAGCTGTGAAAAAGCATTCTAAACAATTTTTTAATTGCCTTTTCTTGTTTCAGGTGTTGAGTTTCCGTTTGTGCCGGAGACGAACGGAGTGCCGCTGGTCTGCGACATGTCATCAAACTTTCTCTCCAGACCTGTGGATGTATCCAAGGTGAGTGCCATTAACCCAATAGTAATAATGCATTCTGTTCAGACCTGCTGTTTGCAGATGGTGCTCAAGTGGAAGATCACGGCTCCGTGCTTCCCCACAATGGGCATAATCCCACATCTGTTCGGTGTTGATGCCGAGATTTCCATTCTTGTTTCTTGCGCGGTCATGCATTGCCTTTTGTGTGCGCCATCGAAAATAAGCCAGAAGAAAAACGCTGTTATAATCAAAGGGGCTTTGTTACTTGGTCAGTCTAATGGCAGGGCCGATTATTGTTGGTTCCTTGCATCAGCAAGGTTACATTGGGTAACTTAGACCAAAGTTACTTTGCAGTCTGCAGAAGGGACAACTTCAAAAATGTCTGGTTGATATCTTCTCAATTAGTGGCCAATGGATGGGTTTTTAACCCTTAAAAAAAAAGGTAAAAGGGGGAAAGTGGAGATGAAAACAAGGCAGAAGTGGATGGTCCTCCCCCCCAAAAAAAAACCCAAAAACAAACAAACAATAAAATCAAATGACCAAAGCCATCAAAAGAAGTGATTTCATATCGTATGGCAGCTTGGCCATTTAGTGATAAGTGTTGGCAGAACTTGTTCTCAAGCATCTCATTAATTTCAACCACAGAAATATGCAGACAGCTGGAGCAAGCATGACATTCCCCTCCCTTTTCAAAGTCTGATTTACAGTTGGGTTGTTTTTTTTTCCTTTTTTTTGGGGGGGGGGATTTTCTCAGTTTTGGCTCATCTACACAAGTGCGCGAAAGAACATTGTATTTTGTGAGACACATCGACGATGATGGGAGAAGGGGAAAACAGATGTAGTCTGGTGCAAGCTACAGGAGACTCCCTGAAGTTTGAATTTCCAAATTAGCCCAACATTCTGCTTCAATTTTTGTTATCGTTGATATTTTTCTCATTCCCCAGTATGGGCTCATTTATGCCGGAGCGCAGAAGAACATTGGGTGTGCCGGCGTGACGGTGATCATCGTGCGGGAGGATCTCATCGGTAACGCCATCCGCGAGTGTCCGATCATCTTTGACTACAAGGTGCAAGTGGGCAACAACTCGCTGTACAACACGCCGCCAACATACAGGTGAGTTCTGGGAACGGGGAGAGAGAGGGGAGAGAGAGAGGCATGAAAAATCTGAAGGAAAAAAACGTAGATGAATGTACAGTGCATCTTCTTTCAGAGATAATTGGGGGGGGGAATAATCTTGCAAATAATGTCTTTTCTGAGTTTGTGTGTTTCTGAGAGGAATCAGTCTTGACCATAGATCAATCTTCTCCATCAATGGTTCTTTTTCCAATGTCTGCCAGCTCATCGACATTCTAGAGATGGTTTTCAATGTGTTGAAGGAGCAAGTTTGTCGAGAACCCGTCTAGTTTTGTTAAAGGGGGGGGGTTGTGCTTCGAAAACATACCCACTTAATTTTTGATGTTTGTTGAGTTTCAATTTCTAACTTTTTTTTTTCTTTTTTTAACTCCAGCATCTACATCATGGGTCTGGTCTTCAAGTGGCTGAAGGAGCAAGGCGGTGCGGCCAAGATGGCGGAGCGGAGTGTCACCAAGTCGAGCATGCTCTACGACATCATCAACAACTCGGCCGGCTTCTACCACTGCGGCCTGGAGGAGACGGCCCGCAGTCGTATGAACGTCGTCTTCCGCATCGGCGGCCCCGACGGCGTGGAGGAGCTGGAGAAGAAGTTTCTGGACGAGTGCCAGAAGCTGGGCATGGTCTCCCTCAAGGGACACAGGTAAGGCCCCCGGTGACAAATCTTGCTGTTGACCACTTTGCACCGTCGGGACATCCGAATTAGGAGTGCCTGTGGTGTTGCTATGCGTCGGGCCCTCTGAATCCATGCACCACTACAGTGGAACGTCGCTATAACGAACCCCGATATGCCGAACATTCGGCGATAACGAACATGCCCTTTGGCTCCCGATTTTACGTCCATATATATGCGGCCACAACTGCTATAACGAAAGACCGCTATACCGAACAATTTTCATGGATCCGGAGATCTTGTTATAGCGACGTTTCACTGTATTGTCAAAAGACTCTTTTTCAGCCTACCACAAAACAATATGCAGAATGACATAAGCCACACAGATGCCCGATTGTGCCAGGTTTGACGCACACATAGTGTTCTCATTCTGATATATGTATTAAATGTTCTAGAATGTTTAGCGAGGTTTGAAAATGGCACATTATTTAAACAAAAAAACAACACCGTGTGGTGATCATGGGCCCTGAATATTGTCCTGGAATTAAGTGGTTAAAGACCCTATCTCACCACTGCTTAAAGGCCATCAAATCATCAAATCTGTTCCAAGGCTATTGAAACCCTCACAATTGATGTGGGTTAAAGGAAATGTTTCAGGTTCAAATCTCGATGCGGTCCAATTTTCAAAGCTTTTTTCCCATCATTTATCAATCAGTTTTTGTTCTGTGACATTTGCTTAAACCCAGATATGGAGCGGTTAGACAGAACCCAATCTCTGCATAAGTTAGCTGTGGGTGTTTTTACAATTTAACGACTTTTTTCGTTTCCGTTTGCAGATCTTTGGGTGGCATGCGCGCCTCACTGTACAACGCCATCACGGTTCAGGAGGTCAGCAAGCTAAGGGACTTCATGCTGGACTTCATGGCCAAGCATCGGTAGAGGGCGCCCTTCAGCCTCTGGCCCAACAAATGCACGATCAACCGTTGCTTTCGAGTTGGGACTTCAGGGAGGAAAGAAGAATTAAGCCTTCAAAAAATTTGAGAGAGGGAAAGAGAGCACAGCCAGATGCCTCAACTACTCGAATGACTTGATTTTTTTGGGGTTGTTGTTTTTTGGCCAAGGATTGGCAATGGGTTGCTCTGGTTTGTGACGCCCAACATGAACCATTTTTTAGTTGGCATTTTCTCTTGCCTTACGAACTCGGCCAGGGTGCCTCGACTTTCTTAATCCTCGTAGCAATGAAGAAACATTTGTTACTTTTTTTTTGGGGGGGGGGGGGGGGCTTTTTTGCTTGCCCTGCCAACTTTAAACCTCTGTGCCCTCATTAAACAAGAAAATTACTTAAATTTTCTTTTTTTTGGGGGGGGGGGCGAGGATTCACCTAAATTTACGAAATTCAGGGGCTGGACTCCACTTTATTGTCTGACTTGTCTGCTGTTGGGATTGGGATCTACATTGGGATTTTCAACCCAAGCTTGCTGGTGTATCGAACATCTGCCGTCGAAAGATGTCCAAATTTTGAAGTACATGTTGGAACTAATGAAAAAGTGTTCTGCATTATTTTTACATATTAGACTTTTTATATATACTCTTTAAAAAGAATAACCTTCGTCCTTGCTTTTCGCAGAGCAGACTTAACTACAAGTGCATTGTCATTTCAGGGCCTTGCCAAGAGCCTTGTGGGTTGCTAAACACCCAGGCCACCTGAGCAATTTGCTTCTTTTTTATACAGGGCCAAATGCAGCTTTTCGATGGCCCTAGAACTTAAGGCTGGTCTCGAATCTGAGTGCAAGTGAAGGGCTATTTTTTTCCCATTAAGGGATATTTGGTTGGTTAGCCCGGCAGGCTTAGACCACTAAACCTAGATGTTCACGCTTTCTCAAGAACCTAAAAAAAATTGGGGGTTTTTAATCCCAAATGCGCCCCCATAACGAAGAAAGATCTGGCCGTACGCCGGATTTCGGGTTAAAGAGAGAAAAAAAAGAAGACCTGTCATTGTGTAACACTCGACTAAACTCATGAGTCATGGTAGTAAAATGACAGGGGGAAAATATAAAATCCTCTTAACCAAACAGATAAGAAAGGGATGTTCACAATCTTTCAGATACCGGTGCTATTTGGACAGCAAGTCTGAACTATTGTTCTGTCAAACTGGTTTGTATAGTGTCGTTTCCCTTGAAGTGTCTGTTTACACAGGAGAGGTTAAAAGGGCCCAGTAATTTTCCAGTCACTCGTGGCTTGCGTGTCGCCTTACATCAAGGTTCCTAGGTGAACTTTGACCCTCGGCGTTGACAGCCAAAGGCGTCTAGGATCATTGTACGGTCGGCATTTTTGTTTTATGCACCAAGTGTCTGAAAGCGGTAGTGCCTGTGCAAATGGCTTTTTCTATAATGGAACCACTTTTTTAAGCCCTACCACGTTGTGAATCACACACGGTTGTGTTAATTTGGGGTTTCAGATAGGGTTGGAGTTATAGGGGTGGAATTGTTTCAATGTGAACTGACAACTTTCTTTCTTTTTCTAAAAAAGGAAAAGTAAAAAAGAAACGAAATCACTCCTTTTATACAGTCTTTAACAATGACATAGTAAACCAAGTTAATTGTTTTCATCTTAATGTGTCCGGCAGCTGAACAACTCCAGTAATGTGACCCTAGTCTTGCTGCAAGCATTTTCTACTCTAACACTGGTGCAGTTTGTATTCTGAATTTGTCTGGAAGTGTAGAGGTGAAAACACCCTTCTTACACAAGCTCAACGTCGGACGTAGGTTGAAAGTTGACTGACGCTGTATAGCGACAACGTGATATTTATTTTATGTGTATTGTTAATGCTGGACCATTACAGGTATATGTATATACACGACCGGGAGATATTTTATCGTGTACTTGCAGTGAAAATGAAATACAAAAGAATTGTTAGAATTATGCTTTGGTCAGATCATACAATGGTCACCGAAATTTTGATGGACAGAATGTTTCCGTGGGGCATGTCCGTGTAGAATTATGTATTGAATTATTTTGGTAATGTCTTCACTATTATTATTATTTTGAAATCAGTGCTCTGGCACCATTTGGCTTTCCATACATGTCGGTGCATGGCTCGGTAGCGGTAGCATAATATGGTTCCCTGACATGGCAACCAGTGGTCGTATCGGTCAAGGGCACTTGGGCTCAGGCTTCGTCGGACAAAACCCGGAGAAAAATCCAGCTTGTTGTTTGATATTGTCGCTGAATTTGAAGGTTTGTTTGCTTCATAAGGGAAGAGTACAGAATATCACTAAGTATATTGGGACCAAACGCATGAAGATGCCTGTGACATTTTATACGCGTAGGTCTAAAGAGGAATGTGACTGAAGTCCGAGCCCTAAGCCTTAGTTTCATAATTCGACTATAATATGAATTATAATACCGCACCCTGCCCGATCCGATTTGTGATTATTTTGATCGGATTTTGATTCTGATCTTTTTTTATGCCAACTCCTGGCGAATTTGAGTCGGGAGTCAGTTCGATTTCGGTCGGATAGTGCAGCGATTCGCCTGTCGCATTGTAAATTAGTGTATAATAAAAAGGAGCCTTGGTTGGTGATAAATTGATTGTTCGACAGTTTCATTGTAAATTTATATTAAAAGGAGCCTTGCTTTGCAACAATTCGATGGTTCTAGCGGCGTACTTATCATTGCTGTACGAAGTGAACATAAAATGGCGAGGTTCCCTGTGCCCAGGTCCAAACTATAACTGCCCAATGCAGTCACGTAACCTTACTATGAATAGTATAGCACGCTACTAAAATGTGTGTACATGTATTTAAGACATCTAAGGGTCACTCATAGAGATGATAATAATAGGGAGAGTTAATCCCGTCCTCAGATACGAGCGATAACTGTATAATCTGTGCACAGTCACGTCTGAATTGTGTAACTGGAACGCGCATTTTAAAGGCATATTCGCCACCCCGCCCCCCCCCCCCCAAAAAAGGGCCAACTCGCTTTTTTTTTAAGGACTATCTTTTGAGGTTGCTGTTGCATGTGCTTGTAATAATTGCGTAGTGCGTACCAAGTGCACGACACGATGATTTTATCCATTTTGTTAAGCTCGTTCTCAGTGTGATGCACGACTGCATTAATCTGCTTGTTCACCAGATCTATGCAGAATGAGCGGTGGCCGCAATCCAAGTCTAGAAATATTAATGTACCGGGAACATGACATCCTAATCCAATATCCTAGAGCAAGTCATGGCTCTAAATAGCTCCACCACATACTAAAATGTATTTACGTGCCAAATAATAGGTCCTCTGTAATCGGGAAAGGGTTTCAATCATGTCCGTGTATTGCGAAAACTCTACGGGAATCTCCCTTCACTGTTTCCTGACGAATGTATTTTATTTTGGGGGGTAAATTCTTTCTTTTTTTGGGGGGGGGGGGAGGCGGGCTGGATCATACCACTTTGACTCCGTCATCCAGCCTCTGCAATGTTGGTATCTCGGAGGCTGTGAAAATAATTATAACGTGAATCGTTGGCCTTTTTCGAAAGTAAAGGCTATAGGCTCGGACTCGGGCTTCGTCTCCGTCTGAAAAAACCCTGAAAATCCAGGTTGTGGTTTTTTCCGAATTTGAAGGTTTGTTGGCTTGATAGATACAGGGAATTCCCTGAGAAACTGGGGCCAAACACTTGTTTTTAGATGCCTGTGATACTATGACGGGTAAGATAAATAAGACCGAATCCCAAGCCCGAGCCTAAGCCTTCATTTCGAAAACGGCCATACATTGCATGAGACCACGAGGCAGTTGTGTGCACGTGCATGGGATGTACATGTACAGTACATAATGTACACATGTACATGTACATGTACAGTGTATATGTACAGTACATACGGTATCTGCAGCTGTACCGAATGCCTCGTTGTTTCAAACAATGGAGGAAGGAGTCCTCCATGGTTTGAACCATTGTCGTGTCCTCGATTTCATGAGTCTGGACTCAGTGCACGTTACTCACGAAGTGGATGGTAGACAATGAAGTCGAAGACGTCACCTTGAAACGGAGAAGAACATGAAATAGAGGGGAACTCCGTCTAGTTCCGAAACTGATTGTTGTATTCGCAAGAGCCCGAAGGACACTATGCATGCATGCATGTATGCAGCATTATGTCACTTCTGTTTACAGTCAATAATCCCCGACATTTTAAGTGCCACTCAGCTTTTAAAATGCTGCCGTAAACCACTTTTTTCAGTTTCTTCCTGGTGATTTTTAATGTTTGTAAAATCTATATAACGAGATTGTTTTAATGATAGCATAAATAAATATTGAGGAACTTGTTTTTGCGTTATGTTCGTCTGTTACTCGTTTGGTTTGGTTTGTGTGTTGCTTTGATTTTCTGACGAAGTGCTGTGTAAGCTATCAATGTCAGATAACTTAATTAGATCTCTTGGCAAAGAAAACTTTGACTGGACCGGGACTTGAACCCGAGACCTCTGCACTAACTTACCAGTGCTCTTCCATCTGACCTGGATAGCTCAGATGGAAGAGCACTGGTAGTGGTACGTCAGAGTTTTCAAATTGTTCGAAAGTTCCCAGTCAGTTTTTCCTTGCATGGTTAATAAGATCTCATCAACTATTCGGAGAATAATGCAGAATCTGCATTCTGCCTTTAAGAATGGTCCTGCTATAGGATCAAAGAGTCAGACTATCCGAAGTGTTGATGTTTGCAATTATTTGGTAATTTTTCAGTCAGTATTAAGCATTTGGCAAATTTGTTTTGCCCCCCAAAAAGCAAGACCCCAAATGTGTGGGATATAAGGCCAAGTAAAGAAGTATCGTTTTTGCCGCCGCATCAAAAAAGTTAGGTTTTTTGTATAAAACGATAGAAAGACGAAATTTCGATTGATTTTCGCTGTTTCCAGCCGTTGAACCTCGCACATGCACACCCTACATATCGTATAGGCCTACCGTACATCAAAACGACTGGAAATTAGACTACCCGAATAGGTCTATATAGGGAATGAAGCGTAATTCATTCGGATTTGATGAGACTCAACTGGAAAGTTTGGATCAACTTCAAGCCGGCGTGCATGCACTAGAACTACTGTTCCCGGTGTCGTGGAAAAACCTGGAATAGTCATGAAATCTCAAATATACAAAAAAATATATATAAAAAAGTCATTTAATTTTTTGTTTTTGTTATGTCCATTATGTAATTATATTGTAATTCCTACTATTTTCAAACTGAAAAGCATTTTCCGCCAATACTCTAATTACTTCGACCAAAGTCATGAAAATGCGGGGATTTATTTCCAGAAAGTGCAGGAACCGTGTATACAAGATGAACGTGAGCGCATAAAAATTATACGAAGCATGTCGAGCCTATTCCGTAAGTACGTAGGCCTACCTCTGACATTTTATTGAACCCGAGGGAGTGACCGAGTGACCCTCGATGTATTGTTAAGGGGGGAGGGTTCGTGCAACTTGCATAATTCGTTTGCGTAACAAACCTGGGTCTATTCAAATCTTGATAGGCCAAGGGCCTACTTCATCCTATAGGTACGTGCTCGTACACCATCCCAATCTTTAGATAATTAGGGCCTATAAAGAAATAAAACCACCAAAAATACACAACACACGTTACACTGTATTCTGAAAACGCTGAATGGAAAAGCTTTGCAAATGAGCTGGGTTGATTGTGATTATAATAACGGTATTTTTGAATTTATTTATGATTATATTTATTCCTTTTTTTTACAATGGGTTGCCCAGCTTTTCTAAGCTTTCTGCGCCGTTTTAAACTAAAAACATTCATTTACCGTTAATTGCTATAATTATTTTCAAATTCCACTCCTCCGGCTCCGAACACTGAGCTGAGACGTCACGATGGCAAGCTGTTTTTGTCCGGGGTTTCTCGGATAGAGTGGACATGCACCCATGGATGAATTAGCCGCGAGTATCAACTTAGAACGTGGATGAAACGATTTCCTGTTTAATAGTGACAGGAACTTTCAGACCAGGCAGTCATGTCAAACAATAGCGCCGTCTATCTGACCTGAAGTTACCCGTAATATTAAAATTACCTTCACAATAGAAACGCTCAGTGTTGAAATTGTGATACAGTGAAGTGGGAATTCTCAAGAGGCCTGAAAGTTCAAACATCGGAACGATACCATCATTGTCCGCTTTATCTGACGATTGTCAGGAATCAGGATAGTAAGATGGTTGCACTTCGATCGACCCTTTTCGACAAAAGTACGGTTTATCTCATTTCATTTCCTTTATTATTTCTCAGGTCTGCACTGCACACGACAGATAACAGATTGAAACAGTTTTTCCTCCTTTATTTGAGATTTTTTTTTAAAGTGATAACAAAATACATTCAAAAACAGACTGATAACATCCCTGAACTAAATCACTGTCCTGAAGTGGAGAAACACATGGATAAACCACGACCTCAGTGGTTACACCATGGATGTTACACTACAGCAACTGTGTCGAGAGGGGGAGAGAGATGACTTAGAGGCCCAATACAACATTGGGAAGATCGGAAAACATCGATGTCCACAGATTTCCTTCTAATTACACAGTTTGTAGATGCATGGTCATGGTAGAATACTCATGTTGAAATATTATGGTCTGGGATGCTGTACTTCCCTAGAAATCTTCACTCAAACATCGACAAATAGTTTATTACTCACAACTAATAAACTATCTCTCACACTACAGAATTGGTGCAAAAACCGTGACGGTTTTTTTTTACCCTTTTCTACTTTCTCAGATCACCATTTGAGCCAAAACCTTCGCAGGATTGTTTTTTGGGATGTTTAATGGTTTAACACACAAACTGTGGCAATGTTTTTACCTTTACCAATGTTCTATATAGGGCCTAAAAATCTAGCCCAAAATCATAGGCCAACTTGAAGGGGCTCTTGTATCATGCCTTTTTTCGTGGTCCCGATGTGAAAAAAAGGAATGTTTCCTAGTGTTCAGGACGTGAAAAATCTGCTTCCTAATTATAATTTTTTAGTTTATCTCACCAAAGGCTGATACTAAGTAGTAGTACTGAAATTTGCTGCAGCCTCTATCCAGTGAGGCTTCCACATACAGTTTGAAGCCACTGTACCGCCAATAAATTCGAACGTGTACAGGCCAAGTTATTAGCTTTTCCGCCGCTTCCAGGGAAGCGGAAAAGCTATATCTGTTGTTCAGCTTTTTCTTAGTCTTCTTCTTCTTCTCCCCCAAAGCCCATAGACAATGCACAGGGGTTTTGTAAGCACGACTTTGGTCATTGAACAGACTTGGATTTTTTTCAAACGTGGCAAATGCATAAAGCCCATGCTGAAATTGATCCTAAACACCTTGATGTCATCATGACGTCATCACGTGTCACGTGACCTTGCTTTGAAGGGGCAAATTTCAAAATCCATTAAAAGCAAAAGTGCAAGTTCGTTTGGTTTCAACTTTGCACTGTATCTAAGTTGGGAAAAGGTGTATCCAAAAATTGCCATCGATTGACCGTGACGTCATCTCATGAATATTTATGAGGTCATGAACTTTTCAGATTTTCACATTGAAATGAGCATATTTGGCCAACGGAGCGAGATTTTTTTCATTTTTTCTTTGATATCTATTGGGGACATGGTTTAGAAACACCTTCCGGAGCCAAAATGTCGTTACGCAATCATGACGTCATCAAAATGTGTGATTTTAAAACACATATAAGGCATTGGCCGATCATCTCGAAATTTGGTATGTAGTTAGCTATCGTGCTAGACATTCCAAATCTAAAGTTTGGAACCGAAGGACTATTGTTTATATTTTTTATGAATTTTTGAATACCACACTCGAGTCTCATAGGCTTTGTGCACAAAATATGTACATGCGTTTTGGAGTAGGAATGGGGCTATTCTATGACTTGTTACAAACAGAAGCGGAAAAGCTCTATGCTCTGTTTCACAACAGACAAATATTTCTCGTTTGATTTGTTATGATACAATGTGTCTCAATACTAAGTGGAAGGTTTGCGGTGAACAAACTTCTTCAAGAAGGAGTGTGGCTCTGAAAAGAGCCGGTAACTCAGATAAGACTTGAAGGTTTGCATGGTGGAAAAACTAAGTGGAAGGTTTGCGGTGACACCATGTAGCTCGATTCTCTTTCAAGAAGTGAGGTGTCAACGCAAACCTTCCACTTAGCATTTCCTGCATGCAAACCTTCAAGTCTTATCTGATGATAGATAATAATAACATGATGTTTGCGTCGAGGGTGCCTGATGCCTGATGAAAAACAATCGAATCCCGCCGAGCTGCCTGATTTATTTATCAGGCATCGGGCATACCATGCACTGGTCACTACTCAGTGTAACGCGGTGTGCATGCAGGGCAAACCTCCGTGAATTATTTTTTAATGATTTGTTCATGGTCACATTGTAAAGCGCCCTCCATCGATGAAAGACCGAGCCACGAAATCCCTGGCATGGCGAGTCGGGAAGCGCCTTCGATGGAGGGGCCGCAAACATCTCCGACAGATTCGTGGCGGGATTTCTGTCGGTAGCGCATCGGTTTAGTCACACATTCATGGAATTACCATGCCTGGGGGCCATAGACCAATCCAACCACGCCTCTATAGGAGCTACCATGCCTGGAGGCCATAGACCAATCCAACCAGGCCTCTATAGGAGCTACCATGCCTGGGGGCTATAGACCAATCCAACCAGGGCTCTATAGGAGCTACCATGCCTGGGGGTCATAGACCAATCCAACCAGGCCTCTATAGGAGCTGCCATGCCTGGGGGCCATAGACCAATCCAACCATGCCTCTATAGGAGCTACCATGCCTGGGGTCATAGACCAATCCAACCAGGCCTCTATAGGAGCTGCCATGCCTGGGGGCCATAGACCAATCCAACCAGGGCTCTATAGGAGCTACCATGCCTGGGGGTCATAGACCAATCCAACCAGGCCTCTATAGGAGCTGCCATGCCTGGGGGTCATAGACCAATCCAACCAGGCCTCTATAGGAGCTACCATGCCTGGGGTCATAGACCAATCCAACCAGGGCTCTATAGGAGCTACCATGCCTGGGGGTCATAGACCAATCCAACCAGGACTCTATAGGAGCTACCATGCCTGGGGGTCATAGACCAATCCAACCAGGCCTCTATAGGAGCTACCATGCCTGGGGGCTATAGGACCAATCCAACCACGGCTCTATAGGAGTTACCATGCCTGGGGGCCATAGACCAATCCAACCAGGGCTCTATATGATCTGCCATGCCTGGGGGCCATAGACCAATCCAACCAGGCCTCTATAGGAGTTACCATGCCTGGGGGTGATAGACCAATCCAACCAGGGCTCTATATGATCTGCCATGCTTGGGGGCCATAGACCAATCCAACCAGGCCTCTAGAAGCTGTCATGCCTGAGGGCCATAGACCAATCCAACCAGGCCTCTATAGGAGCTACCATGCCTGGGGCTATAGACCAATCCAACCAGGGCTCTATAGGAGTTACCATGCCTGGGGGCCATAGACCAATCCAACCAGGGCTCTATATGATCTGCCATGCGTGGGGACCATAGACCAATCCAACCTGGCCTCTTATAGGAGCTGCCATGCCTGGGGGCTTCGCCAATCTTTCGTTCCCAACGTAATTCATCTTTTTAATTATTTAGCAAAATTTTGAATGCAATTACATCTTTAATTTGTGATTTTGGGCATGTAATTCTCGTGATGAATTTCAATTACGTGAATTTTTATCTATAACAATATTGTATCTGACTACATCAATAATCGCCATAATCTGTTTTACATTATAGTTGCTGCCAGTCTCCCGACGACGGCTATAGTACACACTGCCCGAAACATTAAGTTACCGACTCCTTTTCAGAGCCATAGGCTACTCCTTCTCTAAAGAAATGATTTACATGGGCGTCACCGTAAATCTCCTCGTACTCTGTATTTCCACTACGCAAACCTTCGTCCATCTATATATAAAAACCAATCTTCCGATATTTTGTAAGCAGTGGCACACAGTGACTAAGCCATACAGGCTTTGGCGCGCGCCTTTGGGACAACGTAGAATCCATAGGCCGTCGGCGGCAGAAGAATGGGCTGGCCGACTGTGATCAGCACGGGGCTGATTTCAGGCAGGGTGGTGTCGTTCACCAGGGCAAGCAGACGATGGTTCAGGTCCACGTGCCTATGGGGGGGGGGACGATCGATTTGGAGAAACTGGGTGGGTTGTTTACACAGTGGCGCGGAATCAAAGCGAGCCAATCGGGGCGATTCACAAGAGTGCGCCCTCAACGGTTTGTAACGCGTTGGCCAATCACAATGCGCGGAGTCTGTCGACCCAATGCACGTCTGGTAAAGGTCGACCATAGAGTTATATATAACTCTATGAGGTCGACCATTGATCTCCATAATAAAGACTTATTATGGAGATCAATGGGGTGGACAGATTCCGCGCATTGCGATTGGCCAACGCGTAGCAAACTCTTGAGGGCGCATTATTGCCTATAATGATTATGTTGATGATGTTCCTTGAAAATACTTCGTTAATTGCGGGAAGGGTTATTTAGTGGTCTAAATAAGATTTACGTACATCAATGACTTCTAACCGCAAAGCGGTACATTATCATAATAAAACCACTAAAACTATGACCATAACCTGGCTGGCTGTATACTGGTAATCATTGATCAAAAATAACATAATAGGCTCTGTACGAATCCATGGATCAGGCTCGGGCTTATAGGATTCGTCTTTGTCTGACAAAACCCGAAAGTTCAGGTTGTGGTTTGTCGCCGAATTTGTAGATTGGTTCGCTTGATAAGTAGGCCTACAGGAAAACCTGGGGCCAAATTCTCGTTTCTAGATTCCTGTGACATCATAACGAGCGAGAAAAATGTGACCGAAGCCTAAGCCTTCGTTTCTTACACAACCATAGAGTCCCGTGTGCTCGGATTTTTTTATTTTTTTTACTTACGGTGACGTCACACCTTCTTTCCCATGCGCCGTCATCAGGTACTGGTGGACGTCGCGTTTCCCTCTGCGTCCAAACAGGGTGATGTTGGCCGACTCCGTCTTATGCATATTCAGTAGGATCAGGGTCACTGCGCCTGCCTGGTAGCCGCTCCGACTGGAAAAAAATGTATCGCAGCAATAGTCAAGAACATGCAATTCGCATAGACCAATTTGACCCCGTCTATATGCCTACGTGAACGCGGCCATGTCTGGGGGCTCTTAGTCTCACATACCAACCCATTTAGGTATACTATTTGTAGCAGTCACCTGGTCGGCACACACAAAGGTTTGTCGTGCGGTGGCCCCCAGCTATGGCGGCTTCGGGAAGGATTCCCCGAATGGGTCTCCTGTAGTAACCATGCAAAGAGAAGGATCTCACCTGGTATTAGCCGTGCAGTGAGCGTAGGCGCGAACATAGCTCTTATCGTCGCCGTTTCCATTCCTTTCTGCAGACGTCTTGGACAGTTTTGTTTTGAGAACTCGAGGCCCGACCAGGGTTTTGTACATGTAAGCGATCCAGTAATCCTGAACAGGGAAGCACAATACCGTATTGGTAATACCAATATTACGCATCTCCGTAGGCAATGCGGGCGATTCACATTAGTGCGCCCTCAAGAGTTTGAAACGCGTTGGCCAATCACAATGCGCGGAATCTGTCTGAATCTGAAATGTTCTGAGTCTGGGATTGATTTTCATCAACGACATAGTGCTGCAGTCGGACTCTCATTAACAAATCATTCTACCACCTCGTTGCTTTGGTTGGCGTCGGCCAAGTCGTTGCTTACTTCAGAAGTGTCGTGCACACTTTTCCTTGCTCTCTATTCTAAGGACACTTTATACTTCGTACCGGGTTGGGGTCCAGGTTGACGGTATCCAGCATGCTGTAAGCGCCGCCATAGTAGGATTGCCGAATGACCACATCAAGCCCCATCCTGGCGCAAATTCCCAATTTGTCCAGATATCTGTGAGGGGAACAAGAGGTCAGATACCAAGATTTACATGCTGCATTGTACTTTTTAAACCACATTTCGCATGATGTTCATAGCGTTTGATTTGTATTACAATTTGTTGATGATTCGCATTCAATACCAGTGGAAATTTGAGTGGAAGTGCACTATATACTCACAGGAATCCCGCCACGAATCTGTCGGAGATGTTCGGGGCCCCTCCACCGAAGGCGCTGCCCGACTCGCCCAGCCAGACCGGAGCTCGCTGCCCGTAGTGGTCGGCCACCAACGACGTGACCAGCTTGATCTGGTCCGGAAGGAGACCGTCCAGAGTGTCTGGGTCCAGGAAATCGTCCACGGTGGCCGTCCTGCCGTTCAGGTAGTAGCTGTGAAACGTTGTTGCGTTGGTCGCCCTGGTCGACCCCAAAAATCTGCCCGAAAAAGGTAAAGGATGGGTATTTCACAATGCATTCTTCTTCGCCAGAATACAGTCAAGGGAGATAGGACATGACAGGACAGGACAGGACAGGACAGTACAGGACAGGGCAGTACGGGACGTGACGGGGCAAGATGGAACAAGAACGGGACAGGACTGAAGACGGGACGGAACAAGATGGAACAAGGACGGGAAAGGACACGGCACGACAGGACGGGACGAGACGGGACGGGACGGGACAGGGACAGGGCGGGACATGACGGGACAGGACAGGACAGGACAGGACGGAACGGAACGGAACGGGACGGGACGGGGCGGGGCAGGACAGGACGGGACGGGTCAGGACAGGACGGAACGGGATGGGACAGGACGAGACATGACGGGACAGGACAGGACAGGACGGGGCGGGATGGGACGGGACGGAACGGGACAGGACAGGACGGGACGGGACAGGACGGGACAGGACGGGACGGGACAGGACGGGACAGGACAGGACTAGACCAAACAGGACAGGGAGGTCACAGAAGGGGGAAGGGATGAGGAGAGGAGAGGAGACCTTTACCCATCCAGCAAGGCCGTGACTTTCTTCTTGCCGATGCCGCCCATGTCTGGTCCGTACATGGGTACCCCGCGGTACTTGGGCCGACCCTGAAAGACGGAGCGCAAGGCGTTGAAGTCAGCGCCTATCTGCTCCCCCGACAGAGTAGAGTTGAATTTCCTTCTGTAAGCATTCGGCTCTGTGGGAAAATAGGCCAAACGGGACAACACATCGATAGATGTGCATTCATTGTCATTTTCCAGACTGCGGTGACATCTGACCGAGTACGGCTATGTGACGAATCGGTAATGATGATAATGATAACCCAGTTTGTGCATAGCGCCCCCAGGCATGGGATCTCCTCAGAGGCCTGATTGGATCGGTCTATGGCCCCCGGGCATGGTATCTCCTATAGAGACCTGGTCGGATTGGTCTATGGCCCCCAGGCATGGCAGCTCCTATAGAGGCCTGGTTGGATTGGTCTATGGCCCCCGGGCATGGTATCTCCTATAGAGACCTGGTCGGATTGGTCAATGGCCCCCAGGCATGGCAGCTCCTATAGAGGCCTGGTTGGATTGGTCTATGGGACTCAGGCATGGCAGCTCCTATAGATGCCAGGTTGGATTGGTCTATGGGACTCAGGCATGGCATCTCCTATAGAGGCCTGGTTGGATTGGTCTATGGGAGTCAGGCATGGCAGCTCCTATAGATGCCAGGTTGGATTGGTCTATGGGACTCAGGCATGGCAGCTCCTATAGATGCCAGGTTGGATTGGTCTATGGGACTTAGGCATGGCATCTCCTATAGAGGCCTGGTTGGATTGGTCTATGGGAGTCAGGCATGGCAGCTCCTATAGATGCCTGGTTGGATTGGTCTATGGGACTCAGGCATGGCAGCTCCTATAGAGGCCTGGTTGGATTGGTCTATGGGACTCAGGCATGGCAGCTCCTATAGAGGCCCGGTTGGATTGGTCTATGGGACTCAGGCATGGCATCTCCTATAGATGCCAGGTTGGATTGGTCTATGGTAGTCAGGCATGGCAGCTCCTATAGATGCCAGGTTGGATTGGTCTATGGGACTCAGGCATGGCAGCTCCTATAGAGGCCTGGTTGGATTGGTCTATGGGACTCAGGCATGACAGCTCCTATAGAGGCCTGGTTGGATTGGTCTATGGGACTCAGGCATGACAGCTCCTATAGATGCCAGGTTGGATTGGTCTATGGGTCTCAGGCATGGCAGCTCCTATAGAGGCCTGGTTGGATTGGTCTATGGGACTCAGGCATGGCATATCCTATAGATGCCAGGTTGGATTGGTCTATGGTCCCCATGCATGGCAGCTCCTATAGAGGCCTGGTTGGATTGGTCTATGGGTCTCAGGCATGGCAGCTCCTATAGAGGCCTGGTTGGATTGGTCTATGGGACTCAGGCATGGCATCTCCTATAGATGCCAGGTTGGATTGGTCTATGGTCCCCATGCATGGCAGCTCCTATAGAGGCCTGGTTGGATTGGTCTATGGGACTCAGGCATGGCATCTCCTATAGAGGTCTGGTTGGATTGGTCTATGGGACTCAGGCATGGCAGCTCCTATAGATGCCTGGTTGGATTGGTCTATGGGACTCAGGCATGGCAGCTCCTATAGATGCCAGGTTGGATTGGTCTATGGGACTCAGGCATGGCAGCTCCTATAGAGGCCTGGTTGGATTGGTCTATGGGACTCAGGCATGGCAGCTCCTATAGAGGCCCGGTTGGATTGGTCTATGGGACTCAGGCATGGCATCTCCTATAGATGCCAGGTTGGATTGGTCTATGGTAGTCAGGCATGGCAGCTCCTATAGATGCCAGGTTGGATTGGTCTATGGGACTCAGGCATGGCAGCTCATATAGAGGCCCGATTGGATTGGTCTATGGCCCCCATGCATGGCAGCTCCTATAGAGGCCTGGTTGGATTGGTCTATGGCCCCCATGCATGGCAGCTCTTATAGAGGCCTGCTTGAATGTGTTCATGACTCTCCCCCGGGCATGGCAGTCTCCACAGCGGCCTCAGTGTCAGGGTGACAATCCTCACCATTTCCCAGTTCCCAATCCACGCTGTGCGTGTTGTAGTCAAGGAGGGCCTCTGCGTTGCTAGGGTCCCAACGGCCATCTTTGGTCCTCAGCATCAGATTCAATCCGAAGATCAGCTTGAGTCCGGTCTTCGCGCAGAATGCGTTGATTTGATCCCAGTCTTCCGCTATAAAATAAAAAGAAAAAGGGGTACAACATCAGCATAATGGCATAAAAACTATCACAACTGTTGTGAGTGCAGCTATAGCGTTTAGCCCATAGCAGCATTCAATAAGTATTACCAGAATCGTCTTCGTCAAGATGGTGAGTCGCACCGTTGAAGCCTGGGCGTTGGACGGAACTCAGGAGAGAGGCACAGCACACAGGATGGTTTCAGGAATACGACTGACGTGGCCAGGGCTTGCATCGTGCTTGTGCGCGCCCCGGTCACGCCTGACTGGTTTATTATTGTCCAAAATAATATTATTGTCCAAAATAATATCCCGTTTATTTCTTAAAGTCCAATTGTTCGCGTTATTATTAGTAGCATTGTCATTATGCTACTGTGATGAAGCCTGAACTATGAACTGCCTGAAACATTTTTATCAGGCACCGAGCAAAGCACTGAGCATTCAGTGTTTATCACGTCGAGCAAGGGCAAAACCTCATTGAATTACATTCTCCTCGACGCAAAACATCATGTTATATCTACTATCATAACCATCGTTAATTTCTGACGATACGTACGACACATGTCGAACTCGACAAATTTGTCGAGGATGTGCTCCAGCCGCTCGCCATGGCACGGGTTCTTGAAGGAGATGAAGTCGGCGGACGTGCCGCCCATTCGCAGGTAGGCGGGAGACAATGCACGCGTCATCGTCTGCACCTTGGCCGAACTATACGTTGAGGCGAGGATGAGACGAGAGAAAAACAGAATGCCGTCGGTTTATTATTCCCTCGCCGATTTGGAGCATACTTTTTTGGAAAGGGTTATTCCTTCCCAGAACCACACAGACTCTCAAAAGTGATGTCGTTATACGTTGGTGTCACCACAAACTATTGTAAACCCAAAACTCCACCATGAATACACCCGAAATCTCTTCTGAATCCAGAAGCAGAATCATAGGAGTCAACGGAAGGGTTGGGTTTGTCATGTTTGGTGTACGACCACGAGGAAGATCGTTCCAGGATCGAAGATTTTCAACTGCGAAAATCCACGCAAAAGAATCCAAAGCCAGCGAGGTTGTTTGCTGTTCAAAGACGACTTAAAGCCCCTACACAACATTGGTTGAGGTTAAAGAATAGCATCCATACGATGTCTGATTCAACATATGCATGAAATAGCTCACCTGTGAAAATTTCAGCTTAATCCGCCAACCGAGTCTCGAGAAAATCGTGAAAACCGCTTCATTTGTTTCGCGAAAATGCAGCATTCAACGCCGTACTGTTCAGAAAAATAGTTTAGATCTCGGTGAGACGTAAACTATTTCTTTTAATCATTTCCCTCAAAATACAACATTTTTGGCAGAAATATTTCAGTGAGAGGTTTCTACTATATTATAACCAAACTGTATACGTTTCATGTAAATCTGTGAACATTTCTGTTTTTCGATCTGACCAATGATGTGTAGGGACTTAACCCATGGCACGTTCCGATATGAAAAATGCATACAAATCCTTTAAGAATAGTCAACTCATTATACGTATCTCTGGCATGGATTGCCATAGGCAGTCATAACAAACCCTTTTCGTTGTACCTGAAATCGAAGTTGCCCCATCGTCGTTTGAGCTGACCAGTGTCCAATGTGATGGAGGAGAAACGCTCACTTGTCACGTGTATGAGTTTTTTGGATCGCACAGCCAGCGTGTAGGTAGGTCTCTCTGCAGCCAGGTCACTGAAAATAATCAGAACACAATGAACACCAATAATACACCAATAAAGCAAGCAATCGAGCAAGCAAACGAGAACAATCAGGCAATACCTAACTTGAAAGTCCACATCATAACGGGAAGTGTACCGGGAAGTGTATCTCACTGTAAAAGCTATTGTCCTGTTTCAGTCCGTTTGTAGTTAGTAGTAGTTGTTATTGTTGTTGCTCTTTTCTTTACCAAGGGAAAGGTACAAAAGCTCTGCTTCACCCTTTTCCTTCATATTGACATCTTATAATATTACACATAATTACATACTTTCTGTAAGATATTTTGTTTATACATAAGCCTTGATGAATTGCATACCCAGGATGTCAATGTGGAAATAAATGTTAAATTGATTGATGATTGATTGATGAGGAAAAGGTTTGATATACATGTATTTCGCTAAGCAAGGTATAATATTTTCACTTTTTGTAAAATAAAAATGCATGCAGTTCTTTTGTGTGAGCCTAACATTTTATCAAATAAAACCATGAGGTTCTTATAGATCAATCTTATACTATTTTCAAACTCTGTGCCTGCCCAGCACTTTTCCCTCTTTTCACAAAATGGGGAAACAAAATGTCTCCAATTGGAATTTAAAATGTGAAATTTAAACAAACAAAATGGAATTTAAAAACCACTTCGATTTTGTTGCCACTGATGCAAAGAGTTGACCCGTAACCCCGGTTTACGGAAGTCGACGTATATCCGCTGACCTCAGTGGTAAGTGTAGCTAAAACACCATTTCATCTGACCACATAAAAATGGCTGGACCCCCCCCCCACAGCGCCCTCAGCTGAAAAAAAAAATGAAGAGAGAACTGACATTTCCTGTCCCTACAAAGTCATGCTCCTGATGAAGGGCGAGGTAACACTTGGAAAAAAGAGTGGGCTCATCGTCTTCAAGATGCAAATGTACATACTGCATGCGGACGATCTTAGAGACTATACATCTTTCCTCAACCCTGCATTGCGGACTTGCCTTTCAACTCGCTCACTGTTACGAGTCGCGATTAGAGCGGCTTGAGCCAAGACTAAGACGAAAACGAGGCTGGCTCCCGACGGTGACGGCATAGTGTTGGTCGGCCGGCTTGAAATCGTGATGCGCTCTAGACGCCACCTGTGCATGACGGATGGAAATAGGGAGTCAACGTGGTGTGAGTTAGAATGGGTAATGGACCTTTCCCAAGACATATGCAAATAAGAGCTGGCGCATGCGCTTTACTAAATTGGCCTATACAATCGAATACGGTTACTGGTACACTTTTTGGGAAGATCAAAAAATCGCCTGCATACTCTAATTATCAAACTCAAGGTATACATACGCATAAAATAACACATCTGCGTAAGTTTCTGATCAATTCGTTAACCGACCCAGGTAAAAAAAAACTGTTTTAAACGAAATTAAATTCTATTTTTTTAGTCAAAGTGGGCCGTATGGTATTATTTTGTTATTCCAACGGTCGCTCCCCAGATTTTCGAGCGCTAAACTTTCACAACATGTCTGGTACCATTAGAAACTTCCTGACGAGTACGAAGGGAATTATTCAAGTTTATGTCCTGAAATTGGCCTTTTTGTAAAATGGTGTAGCCTCCCTTCAAGCGTTGAACTTTGGTGAAAACAACCCCCCCCCTTCTTCCTCCATGGTGAAACTGTGAACCATCTGTTTATGGGTTTTTTTCCACATAGTGACAACACAGTCATAGGCCTATATTCTGTAATACATATAACACTAAGTTTCGTGGCCTGTGTTCATTCAGAGGCCTATGTGATATTTTTCATAGATAGGCCTATACGTATGTGTTTCCCCATTGTTACCACCCCAGTCGGTATGTTAAGCATGCATCCCCATACAATGAGTAGAGTTCGCTCATGCATGAGCAGAACCTTTAAAAGGCCCATTCAGCCATTATTTTCAGTGACTGTACGCTACAGGAAATCCCAAAACACAACCCCCCAAATAAGATAGTTTGCGACATCCGCTATACTTTAGTTAATATTATTACACCAGAGAATCTCCGTCACTTTTGAATGGATCCCTGGACACTCTGGTATTCCAGGAAACGAAAAAGCTGACGAACTAGCAAAACTTGCCACGCACAAAAACGATATCGACTATACCATCCCTTTATCAATCCCTGAAATAAAACACAAACTTAAAGAGCAAACAAAAAGAATATGGACAAATAAAATACCCAAACAAGATCATTTAATAAAGACTAAATACGACCCCCTACTCAATTTCCCCACCTGGGGTTTCAAACGACCACAAAAGGTCACTCTCCATAGGATACGCCTAGGAATATGCAAAAATCTAAATACCTTTCGACAAAAAATTGGAACCCTCGCCAATGGACTCTGTGACACGTGCACCATCCCAGACAACATTACACACTTTATGCTATCCTGCTCGAAATTTAAAAAACAACGAGAAATCCTCTTCAAAAACACACACCTATACAGCCAAATACAAAACTTAACCATCTCCTTAACAAAAAAGAAAATTACCATGAAATACTCAAATTCATTAAAAACTGTACTGTCCAAATATAATTGAATCAAAACACAAGATAAAATTTAAAATTACATAAAAATAGAATACAAATAACGTATATACAAAATTATGCCACTGAATCCAAGTAAAATTATAATATTACTCTTTACGGGTAGGAGGGGCTAGGGATGATTGGCGGATCATTGAATCACACGTCATCACCTGGGTGGTACATGGTGTTGAGAACCTGCGAATCAGCCGGTAGGGCCCGAACCGGGCCCTTAAACTGCACGATACACGGCTCGACCCCCAGGACACCAGTGACACATTGTGATCTGAGGATCCTCCCGGACCCCTCCCCCAGCAAAGATTAATGTACCTGGTAAGAATAAAATAGCTCCGTTAATGGCACAAAAGGCACACCGTATGCCGTAAGTGCCATAACCCCATACGACACATTTCGGCCTCAGTCGGTGTTGGTGTGCACTGTGGCTATTATATGCCGTTTGAAATAGCCAGCGTCGGCCCGGCCCCTCCCGGCCCTACCCCCAGAACTGTGGGGTTCTACGTCGTCCGCTGCTCTCCCGACCGGAACCCCATAGATAACTAGGCTTTTTTCCCATAGGCTTCTGTGTAACGTTCACAAGTGCTGTGGCATAGGGATCAGCAGGTTCAGCATAACTCATAAAATACTGCTTCATTTGGCCCAAGATTTCTAGCAAATGTGGTCTACATACCACGCACCTGTGTGCAACTGTCCATTTGGCGAAAATGTGTCGATTTCCAAAAACAAAATGGGCGAAAACCTCCCGGTTTGGTCGCGAGATCCAAACGGCAGCGCCGCAACTGGCAGTCTGGTCCCCTGTACGTCTTCGCAGCAAGGCGCTATACCGTACTACGATCGTCCGATCTTGGGCTCACCTTATTTTTGGTAATTATATTCGGCCGACTATAATTTACCCTGATCTTTGCATTATGTTTTTCTATTGATGCAGCTGCCTTGATTCCTTGCTTCATCCATTCTTTATTAATGTTTCGCTTTAGTAGTAACTGTTCTTGTTTTTGCACGCTAAGTCATAATGTTGTTTTGTTGTTAGTGCATGAGAAGTTTCAGTTGATTAAATACACTTTAAATATATTTGCTTGCCTCATCTGCCCGTAATTTTAGAGTTCTTGTTCCCGTCTTCTTCCGTACGGACTCCGTACGTAACACCATCTTTTTTTGTTAGATACCGAACAACCAGTTATTGTGATTTTCTATGGTCTGTCCTCGGTTCGACCATAGAGCAAGACCATAGTGCGGTTGGCAATGGTTAACCATTCGCTGGTCCACGAAACCCTACGGCCTATAATCGTCGGATTGTCTCGGTCGAAATCAACCAAAAACTCCAAACATTTCTTGTAAAATCACACCGATCGTTGGAAAAAAAAATTGCAAAACACTTTACCTTTGCCCGGAACAGTCTTGTCGTTGTTGTTATTGTAGTTTTCAGTGAAGTCTAACAGCTAGAACACAACAAAATAAGCGAGAGGTTTGCGGTAACACCCGCTGCAATACCTCTTTTTGTGAGTGTGATTGCGTGTGTGGTTCTGAAAAGAACCGGAATGACCAAACACACTCACAAAAGAGATATTCCACGGTGTTACCGCAAACCTATTATTGTCCAACTGGAAGCTCATCGGAGCTCGTGCAAGCCGCCATATTGTTGGTCGAATCACAAATCAAGGCCGCTTGTCCGAGTGAAAGTATCGCGCCCCTGGATCCGTGTTGCTTGTTTTGGTCACTGCCCTCTATATGGAAAATATTCATTTAATAATGGCCAGAGACACACCAACCTCAGTTCGCACTTCTCAAATAATTCCTCCTTTGCCCGGCGGGATCCAGTCACAGGTGCCTTCGTAAACAAATTCAACCACAGAGCACTTACACACGTATTATACGTGTAAACATGTACGCCCCACCACACCCTGAACACGACACACTACTCGGAGCCGGAGGCGCGTTCACTGAATGGACGTGACGGATTTGTATTGTCATCGACAACAAAGAGAACTGAACAACTGGCATTTCCGTTCATCATTTTTCCACTTCCCCTTTCTCTCCCTCTTCCCGTCTCTCTGTCTTTCTCTGTGTCTCTCTATACTTGTCTTGTCTGTTAGCTCTGTCTCCGTTTCCGTATCCGTCTCTGTCTGTGTCTCTGTCCCTATACCCGTCCCTGCCCTGTCTCCGTCTCATGCAGTCTCGTCCTCTGCCTCTTCCTCCTCTTCCTCTGTCTCTTCATCTGCCTCTACCCCTTTCTCTGCCTCTGTCTCTCTGTATCTCTCTCTCTCTGTCTCTCTCACTCCCGCCCTCTCTCTCTCCCCCACTCCCCCTCTCTCTGTCTCCCTCTCTGTCTCCCTATATCTCTCTCTCCCCCTCCCTCTCTCTCTCACTCTCACTCCCCCCCTCTCTCTCACTCCCTCCCTCCCTCTCTCTCTCCTCCCCCCTCCCTCTCTCTCTTCTCCCCCTCCCCCCTCCCTCCCTCCGTCCCACTCTCTTCCCCTCTCCCTCACACTCTCCCTCTCACTCTCCTCCCCCTCTCTCCCTCCCTCTCCCTCCCTCCCCCTCTCTCTCTCCCCCTCTCTCCCTCCCTCCCTCTCTCTCTCCCTATCTCTGTCTCTCTGTCTCTCTTTCTCTCTCTCTCTCTCTCCCTCCCTCTCCCTCCCTCCCCCTCTCTCTCTCCCCCTCTCTCCCTCCCTCCCTCTCTCTCTCCCTATCTCTGTCTCTCTGTCTCTCCTTCTCTCTCTCTCTCCCTCTCTCCCTCTTTCTCACTCTCCCCCCCCCCTCTCTCTCTCTCTCTCACTCTCTCTCACTCTCTCTCTCTCCTCCCCCTCTCCCCCTCCCTCTCTCTCTCTCTCTCTTTCTCTCTCTCGATCTCTCTATCTCTCTCTCAGAGAGGGCACAACTGTTTTCAGAGTTCCTTGGGGATTGTTTGAAATCCTGAGACTCCCACAAGGATGAATAAATAAGGTAAGTACGTTTCAGCGTATTACATATTTAATTTTTTTTCATTTGGGGACGCACATTAATTTTGTCAGAGCTGGTGTTATACATGTAGGCCCTGGCCATCACCTTTCTCCTTGCCTGTACCGCGAGGAACAACCCTTTCATTTTTATGTAGGCCTATACTTAGAAGACGTCCTTGTCTATAATCATTATACTCGGAGACATTTTACAGAACATGTTAAGGGGCTCGGGAAAACCTTCACGAAGTTGAAGGGAAATGGCTTCAAACTTCAGGGGTCAAAGTGTTGATTGATTTTGAAGATTGGTTTGATTGATTGGTTGATACTATAAGCCTCTTGTAATTACAAGGAGAAGGATTATGATACTATAGAACTATTTGCTTTAAAACTAAAAAATATTATGTTAATTCATTGGCCCCCTGTATAGTAAAGGGGCTCTGATTACTCACCGATTACTGTTTGAAATATTGTGATTGTAAAAAAAAAGTTATTCAGTAATGTTTCAGTGTAGTTGTTGGTGTGTGATCTTAAGAGTGATTTGGGAGAAGAAAAAAAACATTCGGGGACGAAGGTAATTCAAAGCTGGGATCGGGAACATGGCATGTGGTGGCCAAACATGAAACGAGTCTGACTTTACGTGTAATCTAACCTCTGTCATCTGTTTTGTCCTTGTCACTCTGCCTTTGAGAAAGGTCCTGCTAGGATCGAAACGTCAGGCCCACTAAATTTTAAGATTTACATTTTGGTAATTTTAGTCAGTAAGCAGTTTGCAACATTTTTGTATATCACCTCTGTCAAAGTAGTGTAATTTTGTAGTCCCTGTGGATCTTTTTTTTTTAAACTTCATGTATTAAATTTCCCCTTTATTTATGACTCTCACGCCAGTAGGCCTAATATTTTTCTGAACCCATACGTACACGTCGGATGTGTCAATAATTCGCATAAATATATGGAACCCGGTAAATACCCAAAAATAATGATATCCCAGAGACCCCGGATGTAGGTACTAGGTAGGCCTATACGTTACGAGCTGTCTATTCATGTTCACAGTGTACATACTTTGTACATGTATACTGTCATTGTACATGTGTGTACACTACATGCACTGTACATGTGTACATGCATTGTACTGTACTGTACTGTACTGTACTATACTGTACTGTACTATACTGAACTGTACTGTACGTCAAGTTTTGTAATGTTGTACAGTATTAGTACATGTACATGTATATTCACTTGTACTTGGCTGTGGCGCGCTTGGTCTATCTCTCGGCAGTCTAGAGCTCTGTCGTGCACACACACGTGAGTCAGTTAAATTTTCACTGTACACTTTGTGTAATATTTAAGTGTTTCAAACCCAAAACTATAGCTACCCTTGATCAGGCTTAATGCTCTTAACTCATTAAGAATCCATGATTTTTGGCGAGTTTCGTTCGGCAATGTCGTAAGCTTCATGTTCGCCACTACATACACTGTGCATGACTGGCATTGATGAATGATGGCCTGTGAAGTCTTGTGACACGACGGCTGTTGAGTGCACAATCCAACGACGGCAGTTTCCAGCTAATTTTTTTCTTGTTTGATCATACGCTGCACGATCACAGGTCAATCCAGGTAGAGAGAGAGTAGGCTGTACAGTGTACAATTGCCCCCCCCCCTCCCCACCAACCCATTTGGATACCAAATAGTATCCAATTTCCTCCCAAGACCGCGCCCCAACCCATTGAAATCCCAAGAAGTTCGAGCACGCCATACTGACCGAACCGTGACTGGAAGTGGTGCGCCCTCACATGTCCGTTTGGGTAGGCCAGACAGCTGAGCACGCCGGACAGCTGATACCGTGACACCGGCAACGGGGTCGCCTGAAAATCGCCCCTTGTGACCGTACCAAGCCATCAATTCACTGGTAGGCCTAACTTACGGGCAACTCGCTGGTGACGTCGATCATGCAAACGGTTCTCGACTGGGTCACCGTCCTCCTCCCATTCGACTCCCACAGACAACTTTTGCTTCAGGCGATGTCCAGTGAAGCACCAATCAAATTGCTCAGTGTCAACCACGTGCTAGCATAGAACGGCTGATTATGCCCTATGTTTTTCATTGGCGGCCATTTTGTTCAATCGGTATTCAAACGGTGGCAAGATTTTATGTACACAACCAAACCAGTGGGAAACTGAGTGTAATTATATCGCTCAGCTCATAGTGTCTATTGATAAAGCGGGTAGGCCTGTAGGCCTACTGGTGCCTAAAAACTCCGAAACAATCAGATTTAGGACACTTCAGTACTGTTGTAAGCTATTACACATTAACCAGAGATACGTATCAGTGCAAACTCCAAAGACCGGAACATTAACACTACACTCCACCCGGGAACGTTTAAAGGAATAGCAGACACAACGGAAGACCTTGCTCCATAGACGCTGTTTTCACATTATTATACAGGCCTATATATTCCCCGTAAGTCCGATTCTTCCACTTTCATTCAATTTGTTTTATTTGCCCGGGGTCCTCTGTTGACTGGATGGTTTTAACAATCGATTCTGCATGGATCAGTTGCCAAGAAACCGCTAGGATTTTCACAGATGAGACCGGCCTGTAAGAAATCAAAATCAAAAACCCTAACCCGAACGAATTCGTGATCAACGGAGTCATGTATAAAATGGTTGACTATTCGGTTAAAGCCCCTACACAACATTGGTAAGATCGAAAAACAGAAATGTCCACAGATTTACATGAAACTTATACAGTTTGAAGATGGTTATAGTAGAAACCTCTCACTGAAATGTTTCTGCCTAAAATATTGTATTTTGGGAGAAATGAGTAAAACAAATAGTTTACGTCTCACCGAGATCTAAACTATTTTTAGGAACTGTACGGTGTTGAATGCTGTATTTTGGGGGTTTTTCGCGAAACAAAATGAAGCAGTTTTCACGATTTTCTCGAGACTCGGTTGGCGGATTGAGCTGGAATTTTCACAGGTGTAATATTTCATGCATATGTTGGATCAGATATCGTATGGATGCTATTCTTTGACCTCGACCAATGTTGTATAGAAGCTTTAAAGCATTTTCAAATATAAGCTTATCGATGTAGTCTACATCGCATAAATTATGTCATTTCGTCATTCTTATACTGGCCATGTAAACGAGGCCACAACTCGGCTGTACTCATATGCTTCATTTAGGGTGGCATTGTATGCAATGCCGGCGCCGCCAAAATAGGGTTTTCGTGGTGAGAATAGTTGAAGTAATAATGGTTTGCGGTGACACCATGCAAAGTTCTCTTTTGTGAGTATGTTTGGTTCTGAAAAGAACCGGAGGAACTCGACGTTTCGAACAGTGTGCTCTGTTCGTCTTGTGGAGACTGCTGTCCTCTCCTGAAGCAGTCTCCTGAAGACGAACAGAGTACACAGTTCGAAACGTCGAGTTCCTCCGGTTCTTTTCAGAACCACATCACATAATACATGGTGTCACCGCAAAGTTAGTATCAATCCAATGCTTCTGACTGGCGCCTCCATCCTAGCCAAAATAATTGACAATATGAGAGGGCCTGGATCGCTCAGATTGTAGAGCGCCGGTATGGAAACCAGACGGCTGGGTTCAAATCCCGCTCCCGAGACCATTTCCTTTGCTATAAATTGCTTTCCTGTCCTTTGACTAAAAACTTAAAATTCAACGTTTCACCCTTGTTCTTTTGTAGGTTTTTTTAATCAGACAATCAATGGATTTCCTTGAGGACAACAAGCGTCGCCTGTCCGACGTCTTGCAAGAGGTCCGCCGGGAGCGTATCGACTTCGTCCGGCTCGAGTACGGAGACCTGAGCGGCATCTCGCGCTGCAAGATCGTACCGGCCCGGAGACTCGAGGCTGTCTGCGGCCGTGGCCAGAGCAACGCTCTGGTCAATCTCGTCATGGACCCGGCCTGCCACGTCGTGCCGGGCACCGGCCTGGCCGAGGAGACGGGCTTCGGTGACGGCGTCTTCTTTCCCGATCTCAGCACCTTCCGGGTGGTGCCCTGGCTCCCGAGCACGGCCCTGGTGCTGACGGAGCCGTGTTACCGCGGCGGGGCGCCGGTGACCTCCTACCCGCGCCACGTGGCCAGACGGCTGCTGCAACGCCTGAAGGAGATGGGCTACTCGCTGCTCTCCGCGCACGAGCACGAGTTCTACGTGGTGCACGCCGACGACACGGCCCGACCGCTGCACTGGGGCAACATGCAGTCGTCGCTGGCCACCTTCGCCGGGGACGGCAAGCTCCTGTACGCCCTCTCGCGAAGCCTGGAGAGAGTCGGCGTTGACGTGGAGACGGTGGAAGCGGAGTACTCCCCCGGCCAGGTGGAGATCACGTACGGGCCGGCCTTCGGCTTGCGCGCCGCCGACAATGCGCACCTCTACCGCACGGTCGTCAAGGAGGTGGCCCAGCATCGTGGCTACGTGGCCTCCTTCATGACCAAACCGTGGCCGGAGAGGAGCGGCAGCTCGGCCCACTTCAACCACTCCCTCTGGGACGCCGACGGGCGGAGAAACCTCATGCAGGACCCTCTCGACGAGAGCGGCATCTCCGAGATCGGCCGTCGCTGGATGGCGGGCATCCTGGCCCACGCGCCGGCCATCAGTCTACTGATGGCGCCCACGCCCAACTGCCAGCGCCGATACAAACCCTGCAGCTTCGCGCCCACCAACGCCACGTGGGGCACCGACAACCGCACGTGCGCGCTGAGGCTGAAAGCCGGAGACGAGGCGGGGACGTACTTGGAGAACCGCCTCTCAGCCAGCGGCAGCAACCCGTACCTGACCTTAGCGGCCACCGTGGCGGCCGGGATGGACGGCATCTCTAAGAAGCTTCCCCTCCCTGCTAGAGTGACCGGGGACGCTTACAACGAGGCAAACGTGCCTCCGGGTACCCAGGATCTACCGGGCAGCCTTCAGGAAGCGCTGGAGGCCTTCCAGAAGGACACCGTGATCACGGAGGCGTTCGGCGCCGAGTTCTGCAAGGCATTCACGGCCATCAAGCGGTTCGAGATCGAGAGGGAAAAGGAAGCGCTCGCTCGCGGCGACACGGAGTGGGAATTCAGAGAGAACTTCCAAGTCATTTAGGTGGCTGAATTTTGGCCCTTTTCCAAAACCCGGCTTAGGCTCAGACTCCGGCTTTGTCTTCCTTTCTTTCACCAATTTGAAAGAAGAAGACATGAACATGGGAGGCCTTTGGTTATGTTTTTTAATGGTATACTGCGTTTCGAGAAAGAACCCAACGCCTGAACTTCAACAAAAAACTCTAACCTGTGTTTTTAGCTTTTGGATAACAGAGACGAAGCCGAAGCCGAAGCCTAAGCCGGGTTTTGGAAAAGGGCCATATATTTCCACTGCACGAAAAGAACCGGCACTGCACCTGCAAACGATTCGCGGCAAGATCGACCCGACATTTTGACAGAATGTTAAAATTAAAATCATTTTACTTGATTGACTAAAATCCCAAGGATTGGATAATGTTAATGAAATTACAAACTCACAACATTTCTTATAAAAAGCATCCTTTGCCTCACGTTTTTACTTTTTACAGTGTTTTTTTGCTTACGATTTACTCGTTTTAATTCCCCCATCTGCAATCAGACAGCGATGTGGATGGAATGCAAGGGCGTGTTTGATTGGTTGTCTTAAATCATTAAATTTCCTGCGTCACATGACATAATACCAACCACGATAAAAAAAAAACCACCATGCTTACATAAGATAATCATAGTAAGGATGATAGCCAATAAGTTATGAAATAATATCGAACAAGTTATGAGATGACATCGAAATGTATTTTTTCATAATACACGTCTTCTTTAATAAGGATAAGCTCCACTCAGTGTACAGCACTGCTTCCCATAGAGACCCTCAATTAAGATACAATCAGTAAAATCTTAATTATTGTTAAAACCCATCCACCTTTAAACACGGCACTGTTCTCAGGAGCATTGTTTTATTCCTTAAAGAAAGGTCGTGCTCGGGTAGAAATGCCCCTGACAAAGATCCTGCTATAGAATCAAAACGTCAGACCCTCTCATTTCAATCTATATACGGAAATATCAAGGTCATGATACGATTGCGTTTCTCAAGGCCTTCTTAAAATATGAGATTTACCTTTTCGTATAGTATAAACAGTGTGGAATATTTTCGTGTTATTTTGAATTAATTTTTGTGTGTGTGTTAAATAGGCCTATATAATTATTATAAGGTGATATACAAAAATGTTGCAAACTGCTTACTGACTTAAATTATCAAAATGTAAATCTTAAAATTTAGTGGGCCTGACGTTTCGATCCTAGCAGGACCTTTTGGTTGAATTTAACTAGATTCCACGTGGAAACATTAGAAATTATGAACGTAAGAATGACGTGCGAGGCACAAAGTTGTAGTTTAGGCCTTGACTATACATGACTATTATTCCCGTGGTCGTTGGCGTAAACAACAATGGTGTTACTGGGCCAAAGCATTATTTTAATCTCATGAAGATTTTATTGGCTTTTTTTTCCAACTCTACATAAGGTACACTAAAAAGCGTGGACTAAAATTACTGACCGTTTGGGCCACCTGTGATCGCTGAATTAAAACTTAGGAAGTAGGATTGTGAGGTTTCTATTGAACTTTGTTTTACACGACAGGCAATGAAGAAACTGGTGTTTCCGCGACTATTTTGTAAATTGAACCAATTGATTACTTTCCGTTGCCCAATCTGACATTGTGAACTTCAGCCGAACAACAGCAAGAGCCAACAAGGGACTCGGCAACAGATGCAGCAATAACAGCAGCATCATATTATAACATTGTGAGCCACGACAACCGTAGCAGCAGCAGCAACCACAGGAACAAAACAGCAGCAACCACCCTATAGACCACATTATACCACTGATCACATTAGGAGCAACAGCAGCATCAACAACAACAGCAACAAGAATGGCAACATAACAGCATCAGCAACAACAGCAACAAGAACAGTAACGGCAGCAACATCAGCAACAACATAAACAGGCTATAGCAACATAAACAGTAACGACATAGCTGCAACAACAACAGCAGCAACAACAACACCTCCCGGAGACAACAAAAACCACTGCAACACCGACGAAGAGGCACGCCAAAACATAAAACAAGCTATAGACAATGTTTTTGGCACTAGCCTAAGACTTTCCATCACGTGTCCCTATATCAACTCAAAGCCATTGTTTGAAGATGTTTATTTTCATCCCGTGTCCAGCGGAACCCCCAATTAGGACGTGCAGTAAAGGCTCAGGTATATACGTCATAACAATGTCCATCCGAGACGTTCGTGTGCTATAGCAACGCACACAAGGCTCAGTGAGTTCAAACCACGTGAAACCACAGCAACCTTTTTCCCAATAAGAAGTCCTAAGTTCTTTTACAATCACCACACAGCTAGCTATAGCCATGCCGGAGTGGTCTCCGTCCCAGTACTACACGGATCTCATGCCGGCCAACAGCGCTGCGCTGGGCCGTCGGCCGGCGCCGCAGGCCCCGCCGCCCGAGCGCGCCGATTACGGTGGCCTGGACTTGGCCAGCAGGGGCTACGAGCATTTGTACAAGCTCCTCTTCATCGGCGACTCGGGCGTGGGCAAGACGTCGGTCATCTGGAGGTTCTCGGACGACACCTTCAACGGGGCCTTCATCCACACCATCGGTGAGACAGCTTGCCTCGACCCAATCCCCCATATCCATCCACAAAAAAATATCACAATCTATACGATCAATCGTATAGCACCCCAGGTTCCAGTCGGATGGGAAAGTGATCGATTGCTGCATATAGGCGCTGGAACCAATAACGATGGGATTATGCAGTGTAAGGTCATGTCACACGAGGCGCAGTTTTGCAGGCATTCGGTTCTTGCATGGTTCCAGACCATCTTTATTCGAGAAGAAATCATTTGACCTTCAGAATAATCAGATCATTACTTTGCTTGTGGATTTCGAGACAATAATTATGCTATCTAAAAATGTCTCTTGATTTTCTAAGCTCCTGAAGCCGGTCACGTTCCCGTTTGCATGAAGTGCATTCGTGGCCTAACGGTTACCTGTGATATTTTGTCTCATGACCTCGACTTACAGGATCGTAACTCGACTTTTAACCCATGTACTGCCAGTCGTGTAGCGCCGTTCTTCTGTCAGTTTGGCTGCGGTATATGGCTGCTGTTGCTTTTGTTTTGTTGTCGATGTTGTTGTTGTCGCAGTCTTTCCTTTTTTTTGGAGTCGCTGTCGATGCCGTGTCTGTTGACCTTATTTTTTATTATTTTGTGAATTATAATTAGCTACAGGATCATAATTACGTGATCGATATTCATTGAGGTTTGCCCTGCTGGACATGATCAACAATGAGTGCCAAGTGCTTTGCCCGATGCCCGATGAAAAACAAAATTGTCAGGCAGCTCGGGCGGGATGCGACCGATATTGAGAGAAAACTATTAGTATCAGTCATTATGCATTTGTTTTTATTTGGGTTGTTCAGATGCCTTCGTTGTGTAAGGACCTGAGTTATTATAAGTAAACAATACAGTCTTAATGCGCAATCTCCGCTAGTCGAGCTAAAAGCCTCAACCCCGCAACTAGGTTTTACAATCAATACCCTCCACACTGTTTTTTTCCTAAACCTCCGGCTTCGTCTCTGTTATTCAAAAGCTCAAAACACAGGTTTAAGGACTCTTTGTTGAAGTTGGAGCTTAACCGGGATTTTTTTCCAAAACGGACTTTCCTTCTCTGAAACCGAAGCCAAAGGACTTCCGTTTTCATGCCCTGTTTCTGAAGAAATAGACGAAAGAAATGGAGACAATGACAGAGCCTGGGTCTATAAGCCAGGTTTTGGAAAAGGGGCCCCATAATCCCCTCATCTATACGGCAACACGGAGACTACTGTTGCCAAGGCTGCGTCTGCGTATTCGGTGCAGGCGGATGCGCCTTTGTCCCCATAGCAACAGCGCCATATAGACGTAGCCGCCGGGTGCGGACCCGGCATAAGCCAGTAATTCGCTGGAAGTCGTGTGACGTCACTACACCTGGCGTCCCCTGCAAGTGACTGACGCGCGTAGCTCGCCAAAGCTCCGCTATATACATCGGGCAAAGCCCTGGGCATTCGCCATTCGGTGCTTATTAGTACGTCGAACAGGGCAAACCCTCATTGAAATACATTCTCCTCGACGCAAACATGTTATATCTCTGCTATAGGCCTACAGTTTCTAGAAAATATCTTCTCTTGGGGATTACATATAATTGTCTAGGCCTGTAAGATTAGCCTATAGCTGCAACATAAGAGCTGTAATTCTCGCTTTCATTCTACTTTCTGAAAAATTGGTACCCTTGAGACTTTGCCCAGCATGGCTCAGTTTATAGAACGTCAATTATCGCAAGTCACTGGGAAAAAAATATGAACAGAATACAATTTCATTATCGGATTTTTTTTATTGCGCAGTGATCAACATTGTAACAGCATAGGCCCAAAGTGGTTTGGTTTGTTACTGTGGATAATTGGATTGACTTTGACCACACCTTCGAATATAGCTTGGCTTTCAATACTAGTTGAAATTTTGATCAACATCTCTCACAGTGAACACTAAAGAGATCAAGACGAGATGACAGTGGAAATAAAAGGCAACCGTGGAAGCATTATCTAAAAAGACTCAGTGTTGGTAAGGTAATGCATACAATCATCATGCTGCAGAATAAAAACCACCAGAACAAGCAAAGTAATGGCTTTTGTCTTGTGAGTTCACAATGCTATTTTTCTCGGTATAATCCCTGTTTACCTTTAACCCCTCACCAAACCCACGGGATCTTTCCACCGGTGGCATTTCTGTTTGTTTTTCCTCCCAACCACAACGATCATCCACCGACGTAAAGTTAAACTTTGCCCCGAGCAAAATGAAATAACAAAAAGAAAAGAATCTTCCTGAACGTTGCGCCGTGCAAAATGTCGAGCTTTTTGGAACAGCCGGTTTTCGATTTGCACATCAAGCTGGTTGTCATAGGCGAGGCGAGCGTCGGTAAGACCAGCCTACTGCTGAGGTTTGCCCAGGATTCGTTCACACGGGCCGTATTGCCAACCATCGGTGAGTATAGCTGTCCGCAGGGGGCGAGGTGCTGGACTACATCAGATCCACACTGTCAACATTATTGGCAATGTTTAACCGACACTCTGCTAACGTTGGTCAGAATATCACTGGTAAGCCAATGACTGTTGGATTTTGTCGTTCAAAATCAACGCAAAACTGCAAACATTTAATTTTCGATAAAGGCCAAACCATGTGTTGGGTATAGGCGACCCTGCCCTATACTTTGTTTACACAAAGTTTGCAGTGCACAATAGGCCTTGTCTTCAGTCGACCTCCCCATAATGAATCGGGTCATTCCGTGTCAGACCAACACACACTTAGGCCTAATGGAACCCATAGAGGGTGGCCTGCTCGCATCTACCAAGCACTGATCATGTGTCAGAGGTGATGGGTATCCACTAACAGCTTCTAGTTCTGGTAAATTTGAGCCCAAATTTGCATATTATGGTGGAAATGTGACCGAGTTACTTACGGTTTAATTCTGTGAAAATTAGGTAGTTTCTGAACATAAAGATGTCCATATTTTTTTTTTTTTTTTTTTTTTTATAATTTTGTTGGGGGGGGGGAGGCATGCGCACCGGCCACATGGGTGGTGGGATTTAATAATAGTTGGCATACATGCATTGCTCATTGATACCTATACTTGCATAGGTATAATATATACCAACTTCTGTAAATATCGGGAAAGGTCATAGTGTGTTGGTCTGACCATGGAGGAATCCTCCATGGTCTGACCATGTCTGACCAAATTAAAGACCAATTCAGTTTTGGAAAGGGAGAAATAGCTGAAAAGGTGTCCGAATGCAAGCACCGCCAAGCAGCCTTCCAATGCGCAGACGCCTGGCCTACGGGTTGCCCATTCATCAGGAGCCTCTTACACATTTGCAGTTTTAATAGTCGACTATCAAAAGCCAAAGCCTTAGCCAAAGACTCCCAGTTCTCGTGCCTTACTCCTGCCACACGGCCGGCTCAGTTTCTGGTTCTGTTAAATGTTCAGTTTGGAAAGGCGCTGTCCCGTTGCCTTCTTCATCATTTATGTACATTTCAACCAGTTTTGATATTCACAACATGGAGCTTCCTCCGTGTTCACAAACACATAATAATGTAAATTTAATGTACATGTACATGTACACAATTCATGTACATGTACATGTACATGTACATTAATGCTACGAATTCGCACTGGAATGACGTCAGCGGAAGTTATCAATAAATTATTCAGATAAGGGTGTTTCCCAGATTATTAGCTGGTGCCCGTGCGCAAATCGGAACGCCGGCAATAAGTCAATCCGCCATTAACTTGCAATAGAGGAGGCGGGGACGAGACGAATATCCGGCACTGAGCCTGCATAAACGAATGCGCTCGAGGCTGCAAGTCGGCGGGAACCAGCGCAGAGTAGTGCATTGACAATGTATCAAAAAAGATGGCGAAGACCTACGATTTCCTCTTTAAGTTACTTTTAATTGGTGATTCGGGCGTGGGTAAAACCTGTGTGCTGTTCAGATTCTCAGAGGATGCGTTTAACTCGACATTCATCTCGACAATAGGTAAGGGTTGGACGACTTGTGGGTCGGTTCTTGAGTGGTGTTCGAAATGCTTGCGACGTAGGTAGCTGACAACTTGCCAAAACTGACACACATTGTACATGTACATTCCGAAATCGTCAGTATTTGGTCCGAGTAACATAGCCTCAACACCGGCCTTTTTTTAATTTAAACAGTGTGGTATTGAACTTTCCGATCACAGTCTCAATAAGCATGACCAAAATCGTCTGGTATATTTATAAGACTTCCTCATTATTAAGTTTGTCACCACGTTCAAATCTAGTATTAGTATCATATTTATTATTTGATTGCCATTTCATTTGACATTTGTTTCTAAAATTAAAAAGAAAGGTAAAATACAACTTACAAATACAACAATTACAAGTACAACATCACTATCACTGAGCCCCCCCCCCCCCCCCCGGTAAAACACCCATGAAACTGTCCCGCACATTTACCGCTGGATTTAGTGAGATCGCATATTCCAACACTGGTCATTTAGTTTACTCACGTCTGGGGGAAAAGAAGAACAGGCCTCTCCTGTCCAACGAGCCAAAAAAAGAAGGCCATCTTTGATTATTAACTGAATCTGTATACACAAATCAATGACATTACAACGCGCTGGCAGGTGTGGGTGTGCAGTGGAGATGTATGTGTCTGTGCTCGCTTGCACGCATTGAGCCCCAGTGACTGTTTCCTGGACAGCGAAAAGCAACGTCTGGACATCGCACTGCTGTGGACTGAATTTTTCGGAACTCATGCCCTGCCATTGGACCCAGCGCAATTCGCGGGAATTTACAATGGGAGGTTTGTTTGTTGTGCACCATAGAATTTCAAATTTATACAAAAAGCAGAAAAGCTCATACAAAGTCAAATAACCGGGTCCAATGGCCGGGCATGAGTGTGTTTGTTTGATTTCACTTTCATCCAATTGTATTCATCATTTTTCTCCCTGATGCAGGTATCGACTTCAAAATCCGAACGATAGAATTGGACGGCAAGAAAATCAAACTGCAAATATGGTGAGTGTGCCCGACTTCCTTACTGACTGAAACGACCACGAATATAAATTAACCAAATCCGATGCCTTGCGGATCGTAGCAAGGTTCTGGTTGCATGGAAATGTGAAGCCCTGCCTTGAGACAGTGTGCTCAGCGATCGGTTTCACCCAGCTCATTGTATCTTACATTACAAGCAATCTGTAAGAGAATGTGTATAGCATGGCATGAGAGCTCTACATCCAACTCATTGCATCAGCTATGGGTCATCCATCATAGGACGAGTTAACAATAACATGCACCATTTAAGACTTTGTGAAATCGTCCTAGTTGTAGCAGAATATTTTGTCTCTTTGTTTTTGGTTGACAGGGACACTGCTGGTCAGGAGAGATTCCGTACCATCACCACTGCCTACTACAGGGGAGCCATGGTAAGCAGTATTCCCGAATCGTACCCAGTTTTGTAGCCGGATCCAAATGAATGGCTATGGCTGACATTGCTGGCAAGAGCATGTCTGCCTACGCTGAAGTATGGAGCCTTGCATCAGGAAGTCAGGAACATTCTCAGACACAGACATAGCCATCCATTCAGACTGGACTCTCCAAGAGATACATGTACATGGAGCATAGGCCAAATTGTATCACTCAATAGTTGCAGCAACGGAGAGGAGACATTCGGCTGTTGTTTAATCATAGCCGAAAAGTCAGATTAGTGACTGATTTGGTTTCATGTTTCCTAACATGATTAAATGTATTTCTCAAAATTTAGTTTGCCTGACGTTTCGATCCTAGCAGGACCTTTCTCAAAGGCATGATTAAATGTAAATCAAACAAAGTTTAAAAAAATACAAAATTGAAGACTGGCATGTTAAATCAGAGGTCTCGGGTTCTGGTACAGTCAATTTTCTTTGCGATTTGTCAGATTTGTGGTTAAATGTTAATGGGCCATTAAGAAGTACTGATCATTTTACCGGTATTTGTTTCATTGGGTCTGCACAAATTCAGAACTTTCCCTTGTTTCGCAATAGAGTTTGGAATTTGGCATTTGCTTTTCAAGCAGCACAGCAGTTTGGAGTTAGGCAACGTAAAATCATGTGTTAACACAATTAATGTGTAGAAAAAAAGGAGTTAGGAGAGAATCCTTAGATAAAGAACGTTGTACGGTCAAAAGCCCTCCCAAACTCCCTGTGAGTTTTGCTTTCCAGTATATCCGTTCGCCAAATCCTCACATGATGTTTGGTCTGACTCTGAAGACAAACTTTCCACTGAAAACAGTACACGTACATGTACTTTTGAGCCGTTTTTCTCGAAAAGTGGTTTCTGTGACTGCATGTAAGCTTGTTGTATTTTTCGCGTCATAATTTTGGATTTCGGAAACGTTTGGAAATAATTTTGACATCATTGAAAAGCTAATGAGGCACTCTTTGCAGTACTGGTGGGAAAATCTTGAAAACGTACATTTGGATGATTCCCTCCTCCACTTTCATTTCTTCATTTTCTCAACCTTTTCTGTTTCTCTCCCAGGGCATTATGCTGGTCTACGATATCACGAACTACAAGTCGTTCGAGAATATCAGGAATTGGATAAGGAATATTGAAGAGGTAGGAAATGCATATGTTTAAACCTCCATAAAACTTACATGTCTTCATGTGAGCGCTGCAAATTGGGGTCGAGTGTTTCCATGATTTGAGTTCACAAGAAGGTTGCTCAGTATGCATGTAGATTAAACTCTGGAGGGAGCAGGAGTCTGCTATCCAGTGTCTTCCCCTCAGGTGAAGGCCTTCCCAAATAATCACCGACATGTATCTTTGTTGGAGGCATAGATCAGACACAGTTTATGTCAGGCCTCACACCTCGATTCCTATTCAGATACAAGCAAAACCTAAGTGGAAGGTTTACGGTGACACCATGTAGCAGCACTTCTCTTTCAAGAAGGAGTGGTTTGCGGTGACACCGTGTAGCAGCACTTCTCTTTCAAGAAGGAGTGGGGCTCTGAAAAGAGCCAGTAACTGAACGTTTTGGGTAGTGTGTACTCTGCCCGTCGTCAGGAGACTGTCTTCTGCGCTACATGATGTGCAAACCTTTCACTTTGTATTTCCACCATGCAAACCTTCAAGTGATAAAAAATAAGTTGTAAATATTTTTTTCATTTCTCTTGTTTAAAAAACAACAAATGTCATGTTTGACTGGCCCCAGAATTTGGCGGTTTCTGATTTCTTTTGTCCCTCATTCCTTTGCAGCATGCATCATCGGATGTGGAGAAGATGATCCTGGGCAACAAGTGCGACATGGATGACAGGAGGGTAGTCTCAAAGGACAAAGGAGATCAGGTTGGTCACCGCTGGCATACTGACAGTAACTAATTGCCCTTTTAACACCGCACCGATTGTAAATGGAGACCAGACCTTTTCACATGTCTGTACTTTCGCTTACCCCAACGATTACCCTGGAGATAGCTTAACCACAGGGGATTTGCCAACCTTGCTAGGGACCAGGGGTAGGTGCGCTCACCTCAGTTTGACATTTAGGTTGCCGTAATTCCCGGGAAAGGACCAGTAGTGTGAATCGACAGAGCCTACCCTTGGGAAATTATATTCCCAGGAGGTTATAATTGCCCATGGAAAATCCTGGGGGAAAGAATTCCCTCAAAAAAGCTGTGCAATCACTGCAGTGTGTGTAGCATGATCATAAGGGCTTAAGGGACTAAGGGAACAGTGTAGTAGGCATTCTATGATTTACATGTTAACAACCCCAAAAAGCACCACCATGTTTTAGCTACATGTATTCTCTGCAAAGTACATGTTAACTATGGTGGAATAGCAGGAAGTTTGTTGTAGGAAAGTAATTTGTGCAGTCGGCAAATTTCACCTTTTTTCTGGAGAGAATGTACATACTGTTGACCTCAGGTCCAGTCAGTTACATGTATTTCCATCAAAGAGTAGGCCTAGGCCTATAACTTTTTACCACATTTATAATAAACATTTCACCACATTTAGAATAAATCATGCTTTTTCATACACCCCAGTAGTTGGGAAGGAGTTACTGTTAGATATCTGGCATACTGTAATGGTAGAGGAGGCAGCCGCTGCTGCAATGCACTGTACATCCTGTGCTTTCCTCTGCTTGGCCAAGGGCCAGTGCCTTGCAATAACACCCGGCAGTTTCCTGTCATCATGACCCTGGGTGGATTTCACAAAGCTAGCTTTACGGTGCATCTTAACTCAACTTACGATCGGATAGGAAACCCGTCGTGAGTTCTGACTTGACCGTTTGGTGTCTGCACATCGCTCATTTCCTTGCGATTGGTCTTACAGTGAGTTTGATGATGAAATCAAACACTGGTCCCAACAATCTGCCTAATGCTCTGATGTCAGGGCTTGGCTGTGCAAGCCTTGAATTCTGACAGACCTGAACCCTGGCAGTTGCAGCACCCTGAATGGCCTACTGTGCCCAAACTCAACAGTGACATCACTGCAATCAAGTCTATGAAGCCGTCATAGTAAAATGCATGTGTGGACTGGGCTCGACATTAATTTTCAAGACAGAAAGACAGACTTTTAATTCATCTTTTGCACCAAAGCAATACCCTTAGGTCTAAAATACGAGGCAAATGATAACGTTTCTGAATTGAGGATTGTGGTTTTTATTTGCTAATAATTTATTTGGTGTTTTTTTTAAGTCACTGAAACAGGAAGTCATGTTTAGCGAGCCACTGGGCCTACCCATATTTTAAAATAACTTACATGTAAAACACAAATGACTTACCTCTGGTAAGTGGGTGAGGCTTGAATTTCGAGGCTCGAGTTGTAATCACAATACCACAGTAGCTGTAACTGTGACAAAGCAGCCCAGTCACAGCTCACACATAGATGCAGTGGCTGCATCCAGTCCAGGGCATCCCATGCATGAATGTACAGCAACTCAGCTTCCCTTCTGTCTTGCAGCTCGCCATCGAGTACGGCATCAAGTTCATGGAGACTAGTGCCAAGGCCAGCATCAACGTGGAGGAGGTGAGTCTGAGCCGAGGGGTCAAAGGTCGCGGCCTGTACATGAGCTATTATGTAATCTAGAGCTGTGTTGCATACATGTGCACATCTGAATAGTTTGCCCCTGAAGGCCTGAACAGAGTAGCAAGCTGACGACAAACGTTAAAACCAAAGCCCTTTCCACCTTTTCCCCTGCATCACCCTTGAATATGGAAATATCAGGATGGATTTACACAAAGAATCGTACTCCCATAAAAAAGAACATCTGAGTGCTTTGTATTTTTGTAATGGAAACCAGGAAACAAAAAGTATGAAAAAAAGTTGGATTGAATTCAGCAGTTGCATGTTTGACATTTAAGGGTCTGATGTTTTGATCCTAGCAGTACCTTTCTCAATTTCTCAAAGGCAATTTGGCAATGACAAAACTCCTACAAGAAACTAAAATCCTGGATAGCACAGTTTTCAGTCAGCCGCATTAACCCGCAGATACTGAAGTGCAAAAATTGGTCAAACTTTCCTTTGCTCAAATCCCAGTAAAGCGTGGCAGGAAATCGACAGTGGCCTTTCAATGGCCACAACAAAAATTGGATTGGCCCCCACCTAAAAAAAACATGATATACATGTAGCTTACTTTGAAGCACTTCAATGAATTTTTATAGCCACTTGTTTTCAGTTCTTATCCACCAAAGAAGATCCATGAAATGAACATTTGACTCAAAAGTTAGAGGGCCTGATATTTCGATTCTAGCTGGACCTTTCTCAAAGACACTTTCTCACTTTGCCTTTGAGAAAGGTCCTGCTAGGATCGAAACATCAGGCCCTCTAACTTTGGAGATTTATGTATTGCAGCCATTTGTTTTTTGTTTTTTTACTTCAAATGAACGTTTGCTGTGATGGCCCGGTAAGCTACCAAGAAGTAATGGTATGGGCAGGAGCCTTTTGGCGAGGGTCTTCAGCTGAAGGAGCCCCTTTAGGCTCACATTTTGATTTTGTTTCCTGACTTTCCTTCTGATTTTGCTTCCCAGGCTTTCGTCACCCTTGCACGGGACATCAAGGCGAAGATGGACAGAAAGCTAGTGAGTGATTATGTGATTTGTTTCTGACCCCCCGCTGTCCCGTAGAATTGCAGCCGAGTGCCTATCTGAGTGCCTATCTATTCTTGGGGTTCGTGGTTGTTCTCTGACTCTGGAAGATTGAGTCCATAAAAGGGCAAAGCCTTTCTGCAGCTTTTAATGAATCTCATTTAAGAAAAAAGTCCTTCAAGAGGGCAAGACAAAGCTTGGTTTTTGACGTGTGCTCTGAAAACGGCTTAAGGAATAAGTGCAAAATTTTGTGGCCCTACACTCTACAAGCAAAAGAATGGTGATCCTGATTGTTTTGAAAATGGCACATTATTAAAAAAACAAAAACAAAAAAAACGTGTGGCTGTTGGTGGTGGTGAAAAGTGGCTCCTTGTAAAGTGGCCATAGGATGGAAGAATGGAAATGGGTGGCAAAGGAATGAACCCCCTTAGTTTTGATGATCAGGCCCATATTTTTTTGTTTTAAAGTTTGTCTCAGTCTCAGCACCAAAACTTCTCTCAGGTCCCCTCCCCCCCCCAATTCTCCACCCTCCCACCTCGCCCCTTTCCACCTCGCCTAACCTCTTCTCCTCTCCTCTCCCCGCAGGACACGGGCGGTCCCACAAAGGGCGGAGGCGTGGTCCAAGTCTCGGGCGCCACCTCGCAAAAGAAACGGGACTGGAAATTCTGCTCGCTCTTCTAAGCATGTACACACACACAAAAATATGAAAGTGCGGCGCCGACTGCTTTTTGTGGTCGGTCCACGTCCAAAATAGAAAAGAGAGAAAGAGAGAGACACGCGCAGAGAAAAAAAAAGTGTCGTGTCAGGATGAGACAGATTGCTTGGTTCCATCCTCCAACCCCTAGCCGTCAACTTCTCATCAGTGCTGCCAGTGTTCTGGATGGATGGAGTCCCCCCCTTACCCAATTGGAAAGTTCTTCAGTTGCCGGCGGCAGAGGCAAGTGCAGAACCAACAAGGTGTCTTCAACAGACGAGGGGGAGGGGGGTCCGCGAAGGTTTCGGATTGTCCCTCCCACAAAGCCACAGCCATAGCTACACATTTGAGCGGCCGGCCATTCAGTGGCACGCACAGAGATTTCATTTTACGCACACATACACACCTACCCGCCTCCCTGCAGCATTGAGGAGAGATCACCCAGACATCAGCCTTCTGCTGGACAAGACTTCAGCTGAGAACAGGAATGAATAGACACAATCCTAAATAGAAAATCTGAAAGAAAATTCCCCCCGCCCGCCCCATTTTGTTTCCCGTTTTCTTTTTATCTTTTTTAATTTCCTTACAACTCACAGTCTATAAATCCTTTGTACATTTATAATTACTTCCGCTATTTTTTTGTTTTTAATTACAAAGTCATGTACACATTTGGGCAGTTGTATGCTAATTTCATTGTTACTGATTTTTCAAGACTGCATTCAGCTGCCTCGAGACATTATCTGAAAGAATAGTGGGACATATGATGAATGACTAACTGATGTTTGACTAGCCCCATTTTTTTTTACTTACCGTACATAACTACAATAAAAACGTCTATATAATGTTATCGTTATAACGCACTACTTTTTGATGCTACGTTTCCTCTTGGACGGAAATTCCAATGTGCTTCCCGTGAATTTGTGCTATCTGCTCATACGCTCATGAGTAATATTAGACAACATACTGCATTCCTGAACCCAGTGCAGTTGAGATGCCATCTTGTGCCGTCAAATTTCTGTCACCAGATTTGGAGACCCAAACTGGAATTTGGTCCAATAAGCTCTTTAAGATTTGAGTCATTATGCCAAATCACTGCAGAGCCCTAGAACGCATACTAATCATTGTTTCTCCTTCCTCTTCTTTTTTTGTTGTTTGCTTTTTTCTTTCAAATAATCATTATTTCAATCTTGCAAGAGGCCTTGTTCCATTGAATAAAAATAAAGTACCGTCAAGTTATCTATATATGAATATACATGTATCACTTACTGAAACTGAACCAATGTTCTCTATGCTTTCTATACTCAGTTATTTTCTCTGTATGAAATAACGTTTAAGACTAAGTAAAAGTTTAATAATATTAATCCAATAGCAACAAATTGAAAGGAAATTTAACTTCAGTGACTTGACGCGCATGATGTGAGCCAATTTAAAAGAGCCATTAGATTTGGGGCTGGACCCAGATTTGCATGGTGTAATACCGCAAACCTATTACTTCTGCTATTCCCACCATGAAAACCTTCAAATCTCAAAAGGATGATGGATAATCCTCTTTGAACAAGGCATGGCTCTCATGCTGTGCGAGTTTTGCCCCAGGTCACCACTTTTGTGAAATGTGGCCCTGGTCTTCTCAGCTGAGGTTTGTATTATCAGGGAACAGCTGATGCCAAGAGAAGCGTTGCTAATCTTATACATCCCATACATCCAGGGGAGGTGGAGAAGACGTGGTCTTTTGGTCCTTAAAAAATAAGTGCCTTTTTATACTTTGCCGAGAGGTTAGAAGTTGATTTGTTTTTGTTTCTTCTTCCTTTGGAAAACTTGATGAAAAATGCAGCTTGGATGTTGAAGTAAGGGATTAGCATTTACACTTATCCCAAGTCTTAACTCAGCATTGGTCTTCCTTTGCATTTGCTCAGTTCTGCATGGTTTAAGAACAAGGATGTCTTCAACAAATCAGGCCCGGTGGTTTTCGTTTTCTCCAATGTTCTTAACACTACAAGTATTGGAGAAAAACAAGAATGGTTGTGGTTTTCTGAAGTTTTGTGTAACGCTTAGGGGTCGTACACTACACCGGTGCATATTTTCCACGGTTGAAGAGAATGCTTTGCAATCTTGTGATTTATTTTTTAACCTTAGAAATAGAAGATTTACAGAATTGTCGGAAATTTATTCCTGGTTCTGTCGTAAGGGATTCTACTTGCCTGCCCAATATTTGTCACAGTTATTACTTATTTTTTTATCATTGAAGATAATTTCCCAGTCAGTTTCACCTTTATTTGTTGGATTATTTTTTTAAAGAATTATTAGTCAATGATATGCTTTGTCCTCCTCCCTTGTAAATACTAATTTGTGATTATACATGTACACATCTGTGTCTGGCATGCTAGTGCAGTAGGCAAAGCACCACGGGCAACCCAGAGGCCATATTGGGTCTTCTTTTGAGCATGTAGCCCTTTTTATACACAGTGTGTACACCGGGAAGCCTTTACTCTATCAGGCTACTGCTGTGATGCTAGCCTTTGGTCAGGACGGCGCAGGGAAACTTGGCTATTCCGTACAGCCTGGGAGAATTTCAAGTTTACCGAAGTGGCGAGGGTCAGGGGTCACTTTCACTGAGCCTGCCTTTGCGATCGAACTCAATGTGCTTCCGCGCAAACAAATTCAACGCTCAGTAATAAAAATGTGGTTGGAAGCCCTCAGCCTGTTTGAATGTTACACTTAGAAAATAATAGTCAAGCACAACTCGATGGCAATAAACCTCTTTTGAGGATTTTGCTGGGTGGAAAAGTTTTCACTCTCAAGGAAGCCTTTTTGTGCCAAACAATGCTCTTCCTGCCTTGGCAGCTGTATAAATTGTGGCCCCCAAATTCTGGCAGTCCTTGTCTTTGGTGAGCCTTTTGAGTCTGAAGATTAAACTTGTCCGAGTCCTACCAGTGTCTTGTACCTTAGGTTGTAAATACTGTATTGCAAACTCCCAAATGTAATTATAGGGGTAGGTGCAGAGTTGATTTACTAATTGCACTCGGAACGTTCCGAAAAACTTGAATCGGTGCTGACTGGAACGCATATGAGTCAGGTTGCATTCGACATGCATGATCCGGGCGTCAGTGGCCACCCCGAAGAAGAAAAAAGATGGCCTCATGACTTGCAAAACTGTGGGCTTCATGGCCCAGCAGCCTTCAACTAAGCACAAGAACTTAAAGATTTTTATGCGAGTTATGACCCACGAAAAGATCTGTGTAGCCATCTGAAAATATGCTGTGTGCCCTATATTGACACCCTAAGGGCACGACATACCAAGCCCACCAAGAACATTCATGTACATTTACTATGGTACTAACCCATCGCTGTGACCACCTTTTAGGCCTTTTCGTCAAGTGACTCTTTGAATAACACAAGCCGAAAAAAAAAAAACGGATGAGGAAATTTTTTTGGGGGGACTTCGACAAATAACGTGCCTTTTTTGGGGGGTGTGTGTAAACGTGGCAAGGGAGATTGTCTACATGCATGCATGGTAATCGAGAATTCTTGTTTAAAAAGCATGATGTCTGTATAGATGATAATCAAGTTTGTACCAAGTGGTCGGGCTTGGGGCAGGGGGAGGGAGGGAGGAGTGTACATGTATTAAAAAATCCACTGCCCGTGCGATGTCTTTTTGTAGTTTGTGTTGGTAGACTTTCCTCCCCGAACCCATCCCCAGGCAGATGTGTTGGATTAGCTTCACCCCTTGGTCTGCCTTAGTCAACCCCCCTTGTTTCATCTGAATCCAATTGCACGACCACTGTTTACATGCCACCACGTGACTTATAGTGGGTATTTTTTCGTATCATTTGGCACAGAGCAGTAAATTTGAAACATACAGAGAAGAATGTGCACAATATGATAGTCTTCTTTGCTCATTTCCACTCCTGTTCTGCACCAAATGAGATGGAAACGTGCCCACTTTAAGTCGTGTTATGGCATGTAAACAGTGGTCATGCAATCGGTTTATAGGAGGCCTGGGTTTGCCAGGGGAAGGCTGATCAGATGCACACAGAGTAAAGCCGGTTTCCAAATTGGTACCAAACGGCTACAGCTTGGGCGGTTTGCTAAGGTCCATTTCTAAGCACAGCCCATACTTCACTCCAGTTGGATGCACTCTAGCCTGCAGCCATAGCCGTTCACACACGGATCCAGCCCTATATGCCGTGTCTCGATCTTTCTTTTTTTCTATTTTCATATTTGAATTTGCAATGAGGATTTTGTTTTACAGAATGATCTATAATTATTGTCCCTGTAGAAAAAGGGCAGAGTTTTGAGTCGGAGCTGATTTCCCATCCAATTGGAAACACTGCCTTCCTTGTGGCACTCGTGTAGTGCTGTCCTCGGTTGTCAGTGCCGGATCAAAATTAAATGACAAAAAATAAACAGAAGGTCCAACATTGACCAAACTGCATGCTCAATTCAAAGTGTCATGTTTCTTAGAAACGGAAGAAAAGAGGATGCTCTTCTGAGGAAATGTTTGGTATTTTACACATGAGATTGCCGTGCTCCATGCAGTTATAAGGTCCAGTATTTTATTTTTTTTATTTTTACGCAGGGCAGGAACCTGTCCGAGGCTTATTGCTCAAATTATCATTGGCCGCATTGGCAGGTCCAGGAATCCTGTATTATTATTATTGCAAATGGTTATCGCTCTGCAGTAGCATCAAAGTATTTTTGTTAACATAATGTACTTGTACCCGTACTCAAAACATGTGCAAATGTTCTTTTGCACAAACTTGTAGAGATGTACTCAAAATCGTATTTGCAATGGAAAACTCCCTGCATTTGTACCAAAACCTCTTAATTTTTCAGCCCCATGCTGGTAAGTGTACATATTTCTAAGTATTCATACTCAACGGCCAAATTCTTGTAATCATTGCCAAGCTTTTGTACCCCGCCAATGGGAAGAGTGCTAGATCACAACACTGCTGTTCATGGAGAATCGACAACAAAAATACTGTTTCAATGCACCCACTTTCCATAAGTCTCTGTGCAGTTGTCATTATTTGAAGAATAGTTTGCGGTTACACCATATACTAATAGTCTCTCCTTTTTCTTATTTGAGTTTGTAAGAACTGAGGGACTCAATGCTATGCAACAGTATGCTATGTTCATCTTTAGGCAAGCAGATCTATACTTAAAAAAAAAAGGAATTATTACTTTGTAAAAAGTGTCACCGCAAAATATTCTTAACCATCTATCATCACTTTGAACAGCCTGTAATCCTGTATCCAGTTGTTATACTCAAACATAAGTCTTGTATGTTCTGTTCAATGATTTCTTTTTTTAATTTATGTATTGTATTTTTTTCTTATATAATTGTTCAGATAATATTGCTTGTTACAGGAGTTACTTTTAACTTGGGAGTGTGTGGGGAGATTTTATTTTATTTATCGGCAAAACTCCTCACATTGGGGCATATTGGTTTTGGCTGAAATTGTAAAAGGAGTGAGACAATGTACATTTTGAAGCTGTGTTTTTACTTTTGGCCACAGTTGAGTTTAGTCGAGTCTGAAACTCTTCTCATAGATCGCGATTCCATGTCTACGGCCATTTATGAATCCCAAGATCATGCTCTTCGTCCGGCCACGTCGCTGCTGAAATAAAACTGAACATTCAGACAACAGAGTAGCCACTGAAAAAAAAAGGTGGACGGGGGGACCAGAGCCACTATCCTTGCTCGGCTCAAACCCCCAAGCCCAAACTAAAGACCAAACGTTGTCATGCATTTTGTTAGGGATTTCAGACATTGGCCCCATTCTATGGACAAAGCTGATTTCTTTGTCATAAAGTTGCAAACTGCTTTGATACAAACCAAAACATAGACCCTTAATTAACAACTTTGTACATTTATAGAATCTCAAAATTTAGTGGGCCTGATGTTTCGATCCTAGCAGGACCTTTCTCAAAGGCAGAAAGGCAGGTTATATACATGCAGGTTCTATACATTTATAGAACCTAACATTTCTGTTAAGGCAAAAGGCCTTTGAGAATGTTTCTGCAAGGCAAGGGAAACAACTGTAGATCACTTAAAAAAAAAAAAATCAAAGGATTTATGAATTCACATCTTTGCCCCGGGACAGTATTGTTGCCTTATTTGAAGTGTCCATTTGACTTTGTCCATAATTACAATTTGCCAACACAGATGGGGTAGCCTAGATTTGATGGCCAAGGAAAGGTGTCCTTTATTTTAACAAGCTGGACCATGTTGAATCTGTCTCTATCTCTTTAACATGTACCAGTGTGTGAGAGCAGCAGCATTTCAGACAGACATCCAGTGACAAGTGCCCAAAAGGCATGTGCTGAAAAGCCTAGCACCCCAAATGTAGTCACCCAAAAGTCAAGCGCCCAAAGAGGTCGCCCAAAACCCAATCACCCAAATCTCTTACCACTGGCGGGGTTGGTATCAAATTGAAACGAGTGTGCTTGGTGTGAAGTGATTCGCTTGAAAACTGTCATTCATGTAAAGTCGGCTTTAACTGCTGGCCTATATGTAATTTCAGCGCAGAAGTTGTTTTCTAACCCCTCGATCCTTTTGTAAATTTGAACCCCCAAAATTCCCATCTTTGCCAATGTACATGTATACTAGTAGTGGTACTGTAGTTGTGAGTGTAGATGAAAAATGTAAAGAGACGAATGAGGTTCGCCAACATAAACTTCCAACAAGACACTTACTGGTCTTAAAAACCACTTGTAAATCAACTGAAGAAATAATCAAAAAATTGAAAGGAAAACTGCGGATGGTGTTGCCTATGTCTTCTGTTCTTTCAATACTGTGTAAGATTGTCTGGGTGAGAAGGCCGAGTAGGACTGACATTCCGAATTGGAAAATAGGTAACAATTGCCAGAATGCCACTGGGCTACTCCGTACTTCCATCCCTTTGGTGATCCCCTATATCTCTCCTATCCCCCACCCCCCCTACTGCTTGTCTTTCCATCTGATCCCCACTCTGTCCGACGACCAACTTTCCTCAATCCTAGATATAACATGACATTTGCGTCAAGGAGTGTAATTCAATGAGGTTTTGCGTTGCCCTGATTGACGTAATAAGCACTGAATGCCCAGTGCTTTGCCCGAAAAAAAATCAGGCAGCTGGGGCAGGATTCGAACCCGCGACTCCTGCTTTCTAATTCACTAGATATAACATGTTTGCGTCGAGGAGAATGTACTTCAATGAGGGTCTGCCCTGCTTGGCGTAATAAGCACTTTCATCGGGCATTGGGAAAAGCACTGGGCATTCCGTGCTCATTACGTCGAGCAGGGCAAAAACCTCATGAATTTCCTCAATCCATCCTACCATCCCCATTCCATTCCTCCATCTCTATCAGAAATTCTGCCTATGAGGAAGTTCCTGCTTGATATGAAGGCAGAACCCCTTCACTTTTTAAAGATCCATATAACTGAGGTCAATCGAGTCAGCAAGCAAGCAGTTGGGCAACATACTTCTATGGGATTTTACCCAATTGACACAGGTTGTTTAACTGGTACTCGCGCAAAAATCATCTTGCCACAGAAACCATCCAAGTATGCTTCCACAGCAAAGGGTTTATTTCAAAGATAGGGTTGGGTACAGAAAAGTAAAAGAATTACTAAAAACAAGAAATATTATTCCGACTTTCACACCACAGCAAGGAAAACTGACGAACAATTCACCTGAGGTGTGTATGTGAAATTCTAATAATTTTCATTTTGCAAATAAAACGTGACTTGGTAGCGTACCAAAATTTGAGTTTATCAGTCAATAACAATTCAATTGAAAAGATCAACTGCGAGTTACTGTGAGAGCACTTTATGTGTATTAGATACACCAATTCTAGACTAATGAGTTTTCTAAATGACATTGTTCATGCGGATAGTCTAGTAAGTTTACAGGAACATGTTTCGCATCTTATTGGAGAGAAGGGAAAACAGGTTTATACAATTATTTGTGCTTCAATTCTAACATGATTTTGACCATCACATGACAATCTAATTGGGTCTTTTTTTTTAACAGTGAAAGGGGATTCTGTCAATTTGTCAAGTGGCTCAAAACTAGGCTGTTGGGATTGGTCTTAGCCTGGTGGCCATCCCATCTGCCTGCCGCCCAGGACGTGCAAGTGGAGATGGTAGACACTCTGCGCTCCGTCTTTGCCATCGTTGACGACGATGCGGAAGCCATCCTTTAGGCCGCCCAGATCGGCGACCTTCTTGGCGACGAGAAGGAGATGCCCCAGCAGCTGTACCGCGATGAGGTAAGAGAGGGTTGAATGAGGGGAGAGTGGGTTGGAAGAGGGGAGAGAGGGTTGAATGAGGGGAGAGTGGGTTGAATAGGGGAGAGTGGGTTGGAAGAGGAGAGAGAGGGTTGGATGAGGGGAGAGTGGGTTGGATGAGGGGAGAGTGGGTTGAATGAGGGGAGAGAGGGTTGAATGAGGGGAGAGTGGGTTGGATGAGGGGAGAGAGGGTTGAATGAGGGGAGAGTGGGTTGAATAGGGGAGAGTGGGTTGGATGAGGGGAGAGTGGGTTGGATGAGGAGAAAGAGGGTTGGATGAGGGGAGAGTGGGTTGGATGAGGGGAGAGTGGGTTGAATGAGGGGAGAGTGGGTTGGATGAGGGGAGAGTGGGTTGTATGAGAGAGTGGGTTGGATGAGGGGAGAGTGGGTTTGATGAGGGGAGAGAGGGTTGAATGAGGGCAATGTGGGTTGAATGAGGAGAGAGTGGGTTGGATGAGGGGAGAGTGGGTTGAATGAGGGGAGAGTGGGTTGAATGAGGAGAAAGAGGGTTGGATGAGGGGAGAGTGGGTTGAATGAGGGGAGAGTGGGTTGGATGAGGAGAAAGAGGGTTGGATGAGGGGAGAGTGGGTTGGATGAGGGGAGAGTGGGTTGAATGAGGGGAGAGTGGGTTGGATGAGGGGAGAGTGGGTTTGATGAGGGGAGAGTGGTTGAATGAGGGGAATGTGGGTTGGATGAGGGGAGAGTGGGTTTGATGAGGGGAGAGAGGGTTGAATGAGGGGAGATTGGGTTGAATGAGGGGAGAGTGGGTTGGATGAGGGGAGAGGGGGTTGAATGAGGGGAGAGTGGGTTGAATGAGGGGAGAGAGGGTTTGATGAGGGGAGAGTGGGTTGAATGAGGGGAGAGAGGGTTGAATGAGGGGAATGTGGGTTGAATGAGGAGAGAGTGGGTTGGATGAGGGGAGAGTGGGTTGAATGAGGGGAAAGTGGGTTGAATGAGGGGAGGGTGGGTTGGATAAGGGGAGAGAGGGTTGAATGAAGCGAATGTGGGTTGAATGAGGAGAGAGTGGGTTGGATGAGGGGAGAGTGGGTTGAATGAGGGGAATGTGGGTTGAATGAGGGGAGAGTGGGTTGGATGAGGGGAGAGTGGGTTGGATGAGGGGAGAGTGGGTTGGATGAGGAGAGAGAGGGGAGAATGGGTTGGATGAGGGAGAGAGGATTGGAGGAGGGGAGAGAGGGTTGGAGGGGGCAAAGAGTGTATCAAAGAGTGGGGAAGAGACAATGCATTAGAGATTCTCAAGTCAGTCCAACTCTAACATCTGTCCGTCTGGGTCACAGTCACGGTCATGGTCTCTATCAATCTGCCTTCATCTGTCTATTTCTGTCTGTCTCCGCCCATGTCTCTGTCTTTTGTCTATTCATCTACTACTAGTCTGCCCCCCTCTGCTTCTCTCTATTTCTTTCTCTACTTTTGACTGTGTCTTTCTGTCACTGCTGCTGCCTCATCTCTGTAGCTTGCACATTTACGCCAGAAACCAAACCTTTTTTTATCACTAAAACAGTATACACTTAATTGGATGACACTCTAAAAACAATTACCGCAGACTATTTTGGCAACGCATCTTGCCAAATCCTTTACACTCCTTTGGTGCGAGTTTGTGCTTAGACGATGAAACCACTGCCTCCGTAGAAGTCTGGTGCATGAAAACCACTGCCCCAATCCTCCAAGATCCTCCAGCAATTCCTGTCACTTGAAGGCAACTGGTGCAAATGGATCCCGCGGCAGTTCAGGTGCCTTCTGTGTCGACTCTGAGACAACACAAGAGGTTCAGCCCCAGACCTTGGGCCACTGTGTGCCACACAAACACCATGATAGCCATTCTGCAGGATTCGGCAACATCGGAGCACTGAAGTTGAAGGGGAATGCAACCAGGGAAACCTACGTAAGAATGTCTGGCCTGCATACCTGTTCGTCTGAGTCTTCAGCCTTGGAGAGTTGGGCGATGGGTTTCTTGGGTATGACCAGATAGTGCACCTTAGCCGCTGGCTGGACGTCCTCAATGGCTATGCACTGAAAAAAGAGCAAGTAAAAACAACAATGAACGTCAAAACTTGCAATCTAATGATCACAGCAAGCCTATGACATGTCAGGACATAGCTGCCGTGCATGATATGCAATCATGAGAGACTAACGCTGATCGGTCGACGAGCCAGGTTCAGATGCTGGACTTGGCGGAGACATTGACGGGATGCTTTCAGACAGTATTTTGGTAAGTTCCTGGCCGTTTTTAAGCAAAATATTCCACCCTTGATGTTTTGATTTGTCTGATTACATTCAGTATATATTTGCGATCACACCCATGTCTATAGATTGTGTGTGGCGATTTTATAAAAGGGTGGAAAAAGGGGGAAATCAGAACAGTCACTAGTCTTTTAAAAATGCTGCAAACACAAAGTTCTCCAGATTTTTGTACACCGATACCTGTAACCCTCAGGTCTCCGACCCTCAGGAGGATGAGGGTTACGGTTACTGCAACTTGCAAACAACTACTGACTAGTGAACTACCTTTTTGCACACATGTATATGAATGAGTATGCCTTTGCTTTGAAGTTTGAGAATGAGAAAGGTTCTGCTACAGTGCTAGGATCAAAACTTCAGGCCCTCTACATTTTTTTAATTCGCTTTTTTGTCATCATTTTCAGTCAGTAAGCAGTTTGCCAAAATATTGCAAAGTAAAAAATTGTATTACTAATTAGTATTACAGTATTAAACCCTAATTACTTAGTTATAGTTTGATAGTTAAAAAAAGTTATAAATTAAGATTGCAATGATTGCATTAAAAAAACATTAAACATTAATAAAAGTTTAAACATTACATTATGTATTTACAAATTACAGCAAACAACAACAACAAGAGTGCAGGGCAGATTTTGGCTGCTTCCCACAAAAACAAAAGGCTGAAAAGCGTTGCTTGATGTTGATAAGTGATACTGATGATAGTTAGTCCGAGTAACTTGGACCCGACAAGTCACCCTTTTTTATCGAATTTTGACATTTTGAGGATCGGGTGAAAGTCACTTTCAAAATTCGATAAAAAAAGGGTGACTTGTCGGGTCCAATGAATAGATGAATAGTGAGTGTAAAGTGGAACCAGTCACTAGGACTTCTAAGTTCTAGGAAGGATGCTGCTAGGATGCTAGTGCTAGGTAGGAGGAGTACGAGTAAGAATCCCGTCATCAGTCAGTGCACACTCAGATCATGGTCAGATTGACTAGCGTCCTGCGCCGAGATTTACCAGCTCGGCCCTGAACACAACCCTGAGTGGCCCGGCAATGGCGGCCGGCCGGCGTTACCTGCTCATCCTCGTACACCATGTTACTCTGGATCTCCTTGCGGATGATTTTGCCGAAGATGGTGTCGCCACCCGGCTTCGCATCCTGGGCTTTGCTCACTTCGTCGGCCATGGCTGCAGCAGAACAAGGGAGGAAGAAGGCAACACTCAGCCACACGCACAACATTCACAAAAGCCTAGGACTTTGTAGTATGGGTCCCCTTATGGTAACGTATGTTGTCGCGATCCTCTGCCGTGTATTAATATTCATCAGGTATGACGTCACTGCACGACGTTCTGGATACGACCGATCCGCATCCGCACCACTCAGTATACGGTGTCGCGACACTGTGAAGAGTCGGCGCGCGTCTCAGCAGAGAATAACTGGCTGCTTATTGTGTCGCGACACTGTGGAGAGCTAGAGTCGGCGCGCGTCTCAGCAGAGAATAACTGGCCGCAATGTCTACGGTATAAGTTAAGTTGTGTCGCGACACTGTGAAGAGGCGGCGCGCGTCTCAGCGGAGAATAACTGGCTGCAATGTCTACGGGGGATAAGTTAAGTTGTGTCGCGACACTGTGAAGAGGCGGCGCGCGTCTCAGCAGAGAATAACTGGCCGCAATGTCTACAGTATAAGTTAAGTTGTGTCGCGACACTGTGAAGAGGTGGCGCGCGTCTCAACAGAGAATAACTGTAATTCAAAGAGGTTTTGCCCTTACTCGACGTGGTGGTAAACACTGAATGCTCAGTGCTTTGCCCGGTGCCTGATGAAAATATTCCAGGCAGCTCGGGCGGGATTCGAACCCGCGACTCCCGAATTCTAGTACGGACGTCTTAGACGTCAAAAGGGCAAAACCTCTTTGAATTACATTCTCCTCGACGCAAACATCATGTTATATCTAAGAGAATAACTGGCTGCAATGTCTATATAAACAGGGTATAAGTTAAGTTGCAATTGTGTCGCAACACTGTGAAGAGACGGCGCGCGTCTCAGCAGAGAATAACTGGCTGCAATGTCTACGGGGTATAAGTTAAGTTGTGTCGCGATCGCGACACTGTGAAGAGATGGCGCAATGCAAAGGTACGTGTGCATAGACTAAGCCATGTGGCCCGGTACCAGAGTAGGCTGCACACTGCTAGTATAGTATGGTACAGTGTATTTTTCTATACTGGTGTCAGTGGTGCGGATTCGGAGTAGTACGGATGCGGATCGTTGTGCTATGACGTCATACCAGATGTATATTCATACTCGGCACAGGATCGCGACAACATACGTTACCCCCACTTACTCGGCGCGGGTGTTGTTGGGGATTTTTTTCAAGAAGAGTGGCCAATTTTTTTTCAAGCATTGTCCAACAGCAATTCGTTCCTCCACTCGTGAAATGTTACTCTCCTCGTTGGGAAGATTTTAAACAGATTTCAGTGTTCTTGTACAATGTAAATCTATTTTCCATCAAAATTATTTCCAATAATGAGAGCATACTGCATGTATTTGTAAGAAACAACTAAAACTTGCAAATGGCCCATTTTTTTCAAGGTCTTGAAAAATATATCTAGCGGACAACAAGGGAGTACCGGTACTAAACCATTGCGCGTGCGCAAATATTTGCACTCTCGCAGCTGAGCTAGAATTAGCACGGAGTATGAGAGTTATTTCGAAGTATCATCCCCACCCCCTCTCTTTGTAATTGGCACAATTTGAACTGTCCTGTAAGGAGGAGGTTAGTGTCCACTTCGTGTGAGTGCAGTTCTCTCACACCCTACGACTAGAACTATTACTTTCGTAGTACATGTAATATTATAGTACTACTACTAGTAGTTACTTTTCACCATGTTTTCATAAACTTCGACTAGCCCAAAACTGTTCAGCGACCTATTGCCAATGACTCAGGCTTCGTCCTTGTATGAGCCTTGTGGTTTGTCCTGTCCAGGGCAGTACTAAAGAGCATTTACCCCGTACAGTGTGTAACTGTTGTCAAAAGCCATTATAACGCATGCCAGAATGGATCCCCAAGTCTGAGAGTGGGTATGAGACCATGGAGGTCTCCTTATTCCTCCATGATGAGACTAAGGCCTTTTTTTCTTTTTTTTTAAAGGCTTTAGTTTCGGCTCCGGCTTTTCTGCTATCCAAAAGCCGAAAACACAGTTTGGAGTACCAGTATTCTTTTCCTTGCTCTATCGTTGAAGTTGAAGCTTTTGATTCTTCTTGAAAACGCAGTACATGTATGTAGGCCTAACATTAAAGAATGAAACCAAAGGCTTCCCGTTTTCATGCCTTGCACTTTATATAATGGAGGAAGAGAGAGGCAAAGCCGGAGCCTGATCCTAAGCCGGGTTTTGGAAAAGGGACCAAACCTTCATCGGTCCATGTGTAAAGTCTAGCCGTGGCCATTTCTGATGGCTGTGGCTGCACATTTCACACGACTCTGTACAGACTCCTGAAGGGGGGGGGGGGGTCGACGGCTAGGGTTGCATAATTATTTGAATTTTGAAGACCTAATGTAAAAAAGAATATAGAAAGGCATCAATTCAAAATGACACTTTTGATCAATCCCCAATGATGCAAACAAATAAAATGCTCATTCATTCCTAGTGTCAGTAAAAAACAAACTGATGCATTTAATGCAATTGTTCAATGCTTTAAAATCAAACCCAACATTTTTTTTGGCAATTTTGCATAATTATACAGAAGCCTTTCGACATAAAGTAATCTGATAAAATACAATGTTCACATCCAAATGTTTATAATACAAAATGAAGATTATTATCATTAAAATGTAAAGAGACTTGGGGATAATGAACATAAACATGTTATAGACACCATGATAGGGTTAATTTTGATCACTTTATTTCTGAATTCTGCATCTTAATGCTAGAACGCAACTCAGGACTGGTGTGCAGTGTTCATTTCCAAAATGCTTTGTTTCCTCAAAAACCTACTATAATAGAAAAATGCTAGTGAGTTCAACTGTCCATGGATTTGTAGGTAGATTTGAGCATTACTTTCCATCAAAATCCAACCCCCCGAAAAATGTGGTTTTCATCAAAATTAGCCACACAAGGGCACTGTAATGATGGCAATATACATGGTAATTACTGTGCAAGAAATACATTTTGGAAATAAGACTCAATAATGCAAATTGAATATGGCAAATGAATAGGCTGCCAATTCCTCTGAACAACTACATGTACATGTACAATGTACATTGTACATCATGCACAACAAACCTAGCAGCTTGCTATTTAAAGTAAAATACAGTACATGTAATTGACAGTGGACCCTTTTGGAGGTAAAAAAATATATATTTTCCACTCCATGTGCATTAATTTCCCTCAAACCACTCCTTCCTGCACACTTTGAGTGTGTACACACTTACTACAGGCCAAAAAAAATAAAAAAATTGCTGTTCTTTTGTAAGCCTGACTTCGGAGACTTTTGCTAAGTTTGAAAGCAAAAAATAGATCATTCATCCTCTTTAAATTTTCTATATCCTTACAGCGTTCTGGAACTTCAAAATTACCTGACATCTGAAAAGGTATGTTTACCAACTCCAAGGAGTAAGTTTGTTTTATTTTGTTTTGGTCCAACTTTATTAACCCACATTTAAGGTAGGTATTCAATAATCGAATGAAACGAAATACTGTGTAGATGAGGGCTATTGCAGGTCAACCCCAACAAATGTTGGTTTCACATTATCAAGCCTCTAAAGCAGTGTTCGCACTGGGCTTTTCTTTGGAAGGTTTTACCAAGGCGATGGTGAAATGAAATATAGTCAAATGTAACCACTGTCCGCACTTGGACTTTTGAAATGGGAAAATGTTACTGAGACCATGGTACTGTAGTATAATAACAGTAGAAGTAACCGCTGGACTCAGGAAAAGTAACTGAGGAAAACGTCCCGGGCTGTCCGCACTGGACTTAAAATGGGAACAGTGCCCATAATCTTGGTATGTTTTACTGAAAAAGTGCAGTGCGGACATGGCTTAAGCTTGCTTGTCTTGAGTTTGAGCTCCTGTGCACTCCGATCGGCCATCTGATACTCTTTCAGCCTTTGGACTTGCAGTGGTGTGTTTTATTCAAATTTCACGTTTACTTTGATTTGCCACGACTGTGGAATGCCATTTTGCTGACTGACATCTTTGGAGGAATGTCAGTACTCGGTCTACTTTTTAAGCATGAATGACTACAGAAATATGGGCGGCATGTATACACAAATCTCCTTTGGAATGTGATTATCTTTCTATTTCTTCTCTGAAAATCGAAAATATCTATCCATGCAAAAACTCAAGTCCTGAAAACAAATGATCCCAGCAGGACCTTTCTCAAGGTTTTTGTCTGCATAAAAAAAACCAAAAGAATAAAAAAGGCCTTTGCAAGAGATCCTGCTAGAATCGAAAAAAAAACCAGGCCATCAATGGTAAATCTAACGTTGTAAGAATTGATTGAAAAATTGGCAATGAAAACTTTTACTGGACCGGGACTTGAATCAAAGACCGCTGGATTATCGTACCAGTGCTCTTCCATCTGAGCTATCAAGAATTGTTAAGTATATCTCAGGCCATTGTCAGCAGGCAGTATGCTAATTTTTGTGTGTTGATGACCTAAATCCCAAGTTACAGTACATCAAAGTAAATAAAATATAACACTGATAGAATAATTATACACCTTTTGGAGCATGTTATTTTAATGTAAACATTTTCCCCAATACTTTTATTAACCAACGCAAATCGGCATAGTATTTTATGTCTTCTTTACTGTGGCCAAAATATTTGAACTCAAAACAACAACCAACAAATGCAACCAAACTTGCTAGGAAATGTCCATCTAAAGTGCAAAGACTGAGCCTAAGGTTTAATGCGCCAGCATTAATTTCTTTTTCTTTTTTTTAATGGAGTAATATCCCGATTAGAAGGTAACCAAATCTCTTGATGGGTAAACTTGACTGAAACATTAACATCTATCAGGCTTTAAAATTTCAGATTCACTATGAATTTCCGGTGCATGTCTGATCTGTAATCTAAAAACAAACCGCTATTTGTGATACCAGAACAAGACACACACATCAAAGAAGGTTTGGGCAATGAACAAGGCAAATATGCCCATATAATGGGCAGCTTTATACAGACGATCAAACATTTTATAAATAAAGACCTCACCATACATGTAACTAAGGATTATCAGTTCCCTCAGTTGCGGGTGCCATAAAGTATATACAGGAAAGTCCAGGCAAATATCTCTACTTGTTTTGTATTTTTCACACAAAAAAATGCTCTTTTGGATGGACCCTAGTGCACTGTCATCACCGTATCACGCCTCCAATATGGAGGTTAGATGTAAAATGATAATGACACAAGTACAGCTATGGGCAAGTTTGCCCAACCCATTGCTAACTATCAATACCAATGGGCAGTGATGCACACAATACTTTGAAAGACTATTACATGTACTTGTATTAGCCAAAGCCCATCTTAATCTATCGGCTATGGCTCAAAATTGTGTGAATGTGTGCAGCTGATGTTACATCAGAGTGCTTTGCAGTCAAGGTCTTTGGTCAAACCTACAAGAAGTGAAAATTATTACCGTTAGGGTGGCTACACTGCAGATTCTGATCTTACCTCCTCCATGTGTTTGAAAATTTCATTCCATTCATAGAGGCCTTGGTGTTCACTCAAGTACACACTACACTCACAGTATAAATATAATGTTCTGAAGCACCAAAAACATATAAGATTACATTGATAAATGTCTATTTGATACCATCCACTATAAAAAAAATAGCCACACTAAACATCTATTTAAGAAAAATATTCCAACATTAAAAATAGACAATTTCAGATAGTACTCTTTCAAGTTTTGCTACCGATTTACAATACATTATAATCTAGTCTGAACAGAATTGGCAATGTTGTATTTTATTTTACACCCTTAATTGTGACAATTAACAAAGCAAGTTTCACTGACAATGCACCATGAGAGCTTAAAAGGGTACCTGAAATAAAAAGGAATATGATGAGTAATCAATCAGAGAAGGTATGAACTTCCATGTGTCAGTTTGCTTTTTAAATATAGTAATCATATCTTTGAGAAAACAGCAAGATTCTCAACAGAAAACTGCCCCCCTCTTTTCAACCCGAAAAATTGCTATGTGTGTGCCATGTTTTTCTTGTGGACTCGCATGCGCGCGTATACTATACGTATGTGTGTGTGCATTCGATCATGCAACATTGCACTACCGATGACATCATCAACCCGCGCACAAAAGAGGGTGTTTTTCGTGGGCAGGGTGCGCTTAAGATTTTGTTTTCCTTTTACGGTCGCTATTTACGGGGTAGACATTAAAAGTGTTGAGTTTGTGAACTACATGTAGTTTAGCCTTTATTACGTGAAGTCTTACAATAGTTTTCTCGATATTAGAATTTTCTATTTCAGGTACCCTTTAATGAATCACTTGATCAGTCTCTAGTTTAGAGTTCATACCATCATACAGAAACCTGAAAACAGAAGGTTGTGGTTGTCACTGAATTTGAAGGTTTTGAAGGTTTAAAGTCTACACTTTATGCAGTGAATGCCTGTGGCCTTTTATCGGGTCCAGCCCGAATGTCCAAAGCAAAGCATTCAACTCTTAAAGCATCGTGTTGGGACTATAATTCTACCAGTCCATATCTTGTGAGGTCTAACCATAGACATATATATAACCTATAGATGGTCAGCGTCTATTATAAATGACGTCAGGATACTGTAATGCCATGGGGAACCTGACTAGCATCAAAGTATGAGCGGAAGTAAAGCACATTTGTACATGTTGTATTGGCATGTGAAGTGATGCACGTTCAAATTTACGAGTGCATCCATGATGCTACATGTGTGTACACGGTGATGCACACGCATATATAATACGAACATGACGGAGCTCTTTTCTTCCACCCATACTTTTGTAAAGATGGCAGCCTTCATGGCATTGCAGTCTGGTGCCTGCTATTGTCCGTCTATAGGTTATATACAGAGTATGTCTATGGGTCTAACGGCAAAGAAGTTCCATACTTTGGAGGAGGCTTTGAGGCGATGTGTCACTCAGGAACTGGCACTGGAGTTGGTCAGAGAGGCTGTACCCTGTATCGCTATCGCCGCATCCCGGGATGCACAGCTCACACATACTGGCCACCTTCTTGGCCTGTTCCATGGCCAGCCACCGCTGCAAGTTTCTCTCGGTGAGGCCGGGGTCTTCCGTAAAGGTGGCCGGCGGCCCCCAGAGCAGGCACTGGAGGACGGCGACGGCCTGGCCGGCGCTCAGCCGATCGGCCGGCTTCTTGCGGAGCAGCTCTCCGGCCAGCCGCTGCAGCCCCCGGCTGAAGCGAGACCTGCTGGGGATTGGCGGCAAGTGTCGCGGCTCGTACTCCTGAGCGACCAGGCTGGGCTTGACGCCGAAGGGGTTCGGCCGGTGGAGGAGCTCGTACACCAAGAGCCCCACCTCGAATTCGGTGATCTTCTCGGCCAGTCGCGCCGAGGAGCCGTACACGTCGCCGTCGAGAGTCGGGCCGCTGTCCTGGTGGGGGTCCGTGTCCAGGAAGCTGGCCAGGAGGTTGATGAGGAGCTGGGAGCCGCCGCCGGGCAGGCCGGAGCCGGCCAGCATCAGGTGGTCCAGCTTCAGGCTCTGCAGGCGCACCCTGTGCAGCTGCAGATGGTGGACGCCGGCCAGCAGCTGCAGCAGCAGCAGCGCCGCCTTCTCCTCGTACTTCTCCGGGAGGTACTCGTGGAGCTCCAGGCCGTTGCGCACGTACTCGGCCGCCGTCGTCGTAGGGGCCCGGTCCGTGGTGACCACCGCCGTCTCCGGCCCCGGCGGCGAGCCGTCGTCCTCCCTGAGGGCCTTCCGCTCCCTTCCCACCCCGGGGCCGAGCATCTCCGGCGGGACAGACTCCAGGCTGGTGTGGCAGATGGTCATGATGTTTGGATGGGACGTCACTGTCTGGCAGCACTGGGCCAAGTGGAGGACAACAGACGCCTTGGCCACATCAGTGGCAACCTGGTGAGAGCAAAGAATTGACAACAATGAGGAACTAGTCAGGGTTGCTTGGCTATACAAACTACTAATCTCAAATGGCAAATTGCAATCATAGATACATGTATCATTAACACATTACAAGTTAAGTTGTTTTTTCTTTCAGTCTTTAAAAGCAATTAGCATATCGTGATAGATTTCTTGACCAAGGACCGATTTGGACCTCAGTGAGGATATAAAAGCATGAGTGAAAAAACAATACCCTTTGGCAGCAAAAACATATATGTAGTAAAATTCCATTCACCCTCCACAGTAGAACATCACATCAATCAATGTATTCACCTTAGAGAATCAAAATTTCTGGAAGCAATTTGGTAACATAAAGAGATGATACAGTAGGTAGAAAAAATGCACCCATTGTGATTTGCATTGGTGAGAACAGCCGGCAGGATTGCATTAATTAGGATCTGGTCCGAGCTCTATCATTTGGACTCACCATAACCACTGTCGTGGCAGCCTCCTCATCAGGGTGGACAATCTTGATGAAGGTGCCACCGGGCACTTGACAGCAGGCCTGGTACTGGGGCTGGCTGCTGGCCTCCCAGGGGCGTCTCTTCGCCGAGCCCGCCTCCACGGCCGACCCCAGCCCCGGCATCTTCTCCCGACCCGACGAGGCCAGTCGGGCCAGCGTCGTCTGGTTGATGGCCAGCAGGCTCTCGCCGACGTCCACCGCGTCTTCCTCGACGGTGGCCGCCTCGGTGGCCTCGACGTCGGGGCTGGTCCACCTGCACTGGGTCTCGGCGTCCGCCGTGAAGACCACGGCCGCCATCGGGGCTTTGGGGTCCGTGGACCGCAGGCCCCGCTGCACAATCTCAATGTTGCTGTAGATGTTGACGAAGGTGGGCTCCTCCGCCGGGCCCGGGTCCTTCTCGGGGGCGATGATGCGGACGGGGCGCTTGGGCTGCACCAGGGGGTCGTTCTCGGCCTTCTTGGTCTCGAAGGAGCCCGGCGTCTTCAGGGCGGACTTCAGCGGGGGCGCCGCCGCCGTCGGCCGGCCGTCCGGCGGGGACTTGTCCCGGCCTGAGGAGGTCAGGTCCGGGTCGGACGAGGTCTGGCGCATCAGGGCCGGGGGCTTGCTCTCCGCCGCCGCCGCCTCCCTGTGGGAGGGCAGGTTCTCAAAGCCTGTTGTCATGTTCCGGCGCCGGCGTTCGGGCTTTGGCGGGGCCGACCTCTTCTGTCTCTGGCGAAGCACCCCTGCATTGTCGAAACAGACTCTTTAACGCCAGCTCATTGCTCATGTTGAAGCCCAAAGAACAACATGCAGTACATACACACAAAATATTATGTCATGTCAAGTGATTTGCCTCTCTTCTTTCTAATCCTCATTGGTTAAAACAGAAAACTATGTATTAGTGTATACATGTACCTTTTCAATTGTCCAAAATAATATCAATCTTAGTCGGCAAAGCAATGATCAGCTTCGTACATGTGTGGCATACAGGATGGGCCAATGATCTACCTTCTTTTGACAATTGTGAATGTTATTCTAAGTAGCAAACAACACCTTGATACATTTCCATACACTACTCAAGAAGAAGAACTGCACATTAATAGAAGAGTCTAGATGGATTTTTTTTGTGCAATTATTTTTAGTGCAATAATACAGATTTGATGTACATGTATGTATGTATGCAGCTTACCCATGTTTTCATATTGTGCCAAATGGTCCCCATCACTGGCTCTCCTCTTGCTGTGGGGCGACAAAGAGTAGCTCTTCTGCAGCTGTGGGAAGTCCTCCGTGGATCCACCGGGTGAATCCCGGCTCCCCTCCAGCCAGCTGGCTGGCCTGTCGCCGTGAGGCGGCTTGGGCGCCCGCCGCTTGTTGGGGGAGGCCACGTGGGCCCTGATGCCGGACCCGTCCGAGTCGTCGGCGCCAACGCCGCCGTTGTGCTCGGGCGAGGTGCTGAGGCTGGGCGACTGGGCGTCGGAGTGGTCGATGATGGCGGTGGACTCCCCGCGGTAGGCGTTGATGACCTCCAGCCGGTTCATGGAGTTCCGCTGGACCTCCTCATCCTCCAGCTTGAGCTGGTGCACGTCCTCCAGCCACTTCTCCACCACCGTGGCGTCAAAGTCCCGCTCGGGGCTCCCCCGATCGCCCCGCTTCCGACGCCGCCTCCAGGGCAGCTTGGAGCGCTTGGACTTGCCCTCCTTGCCATTGGGGCTGTGCTGGGGCGAGTTGTCCGGTAGATGCACCGTCTCTGGGTGGGGGCATTGTATCGGAGGGGAGGTGGGTCTCGGCGGGGTGGATGACGGCGCTACCTCCTTGTGGGGCGGCGGGGAGGTCACCTCACCGGACCCCCCGTTTGTTTTGGCCTCCGGCGTCGGACTGCGGACCCTTCCCGTCATCGGAGTCCTTGAATGTCTACCCTGTGGGGACTGGCTCCTGCCCTGCATTTGAGATTGAATGGGAGGCTGCTGCTCGCTCCTACCCGATGGCAGTAGAGGTTTGCCAGGGCTAGCAGTGGTCAGTGAATGAGATGCCTTGCTTGCGAGGACTGGTTGTCGGTCCATTGCTTCATAGATCACCCCGAGCTGACTCTCTGTGGGCGGTGATGGGGCTGTAGGCTTGACGGACCGGCCCGGAGAACCGTCTCCTCCGTCATTTTCTGTTGGGCGTCTTTTCTCTTTGCCAGGAGGTGGAGGCGGCAGCCCACGTGGCAGAGTGTCCGGTAAGAGGTGGCCAATCTCGTGACCTTCTCCATTCGGCGGCAGAGGGGCGACACGCTTCTGCTTGGACTTCCCGACGTCTGTATTGGAGCGCGCCACGCTCACGTTGGACGTCTTGGCCCCCACATTGACCTTGGCGTAGATGGGCTCCGGTGCCAGGGGGTGGGTCTTGGACCGCCAGCGGGGTTCGGAGCTGGACTGGGAGTTGTTGGAGTTGGCCTGTACCCTTCTCGCCTTCCTGGAATGCACCTGCATCTTTGTGGCGTGCGGCGTTGCAGCAGCCGCTGGTGTTTTGCTGTCCTCGGTCGGGGACAAATGGAGTTGCGTCTCCGAGCTGGTCCGGACGGGCACCGGAGGGGGTTCCGGGTCGGCCGGCTTTCCTTCCTTGATCGTCCGCATCGGGGTCAGGTAGCCGTAACTGCTCTCCCCGCTCGCCCCCGGCATCTCCTTGGAGAGATCGGTCAGCGAGGCCTCCCTGTCCGACAGCACGGTGCCCACATTGTCGTAGTTCCTGGGGCCGATGTAGATGGGGACCTTGTAACTGGACGAGCTGGAGGATCTCCGCCGGTCGCTGTGCTCCGATTCGCTCTCCGAGAGGAGGATCGGGAAGGGAGGTGTCGTCTCACCATCCACCACGCCACTCAGAGAAGACGTTGGGTCCTGCTGACTGAAAGGCACACTGTCCTCCACTGAGTAAACCCCGTCCACCAGGACAACGTTCCGCTTGGGGAACTTGGCCGGCGAGGCTTTAAACTGAAACACGTGACTCGACGACGAGTCGGTGTTGGCGTTCAGATCCACCTCGGTGCTCTTGTAGCCTGGAGACGGGCTGAGAGGAAGCTGGGGGGACATTGGGAATGCAGAGGCCAGCGTCTGCTGGGGCGGTGTCTGGGGCACATCCACAACCTTGTATGGCTTGGTCAGTTTCCTGGGCCGAGGGACCTTCCCGTCCTGCTCCGATTCCTGACCAGTTGAAGTTTTCTCGGCGCCTCTGTAATGAGAGACGGTTCCATCAGCTGCCACAATCATCACCGTCTTCTCTGTGTGGTCCAGGAAACTCTGGAATACTTCATCGGTGTCGGTCAGTTGCTTGGTCTTGGGCTGCTTGGTCTTGGGTGGGGCAGAGCCAAAGTAAATCTCTGAGCTGATCTTGCTGCTCGTTACGAATTGCCTCTTGGATGGTAGCTCCTCGTTTGGACCTGATTCTGAGGAGGGCATCGCCACCACTTGGATCTCTTCTTTCTCCACCGGCTGAAAGCATTCAGGGTCCGACAGCTGCCGCTGGTGGTTGGGCCTGCTGATGACAGACGGCCTGGGAATGGAGGTGCCCAGATTCCTTGGCAAGGTATCGTGTTTCGAGTGTCCTAAAAACGTCTCGTAGGCTGTATTCGCCAGCGCCTCCAAGGACCTGGCCTCCATGATTTTTTGTCTGGCCTCTACATCCTGTCTGTTCAACCGTGGACTGGCATTGTTGGCCATCCTGCCCACAGCCTGGACTTGATTCCCGTTCGTCTCGCTCACTTCAAAATTCTTATTGGACACGTGGCGGAGGTTCTTGGCCACCGCCTGGAACTCTTGCAGCATCTTGGACCTGGAGTCACTGTTTGGTTCCTTGGCTGCTTTCGGGACGGGGATGGCTGACTTCCGGGCCATCCTGAGGGCCTTCAGATACTGGAAACCAGCGCTGTCACTCGAATTGCCATCCCTCTCAATCTCCCCCGAACCGCCGTTACGAGCATTCTTGAAGACCTTCAGCAGCTCAAAGTTGTCGCTGTTCTCACTGACATTGTCCGAGATCGAGTCGTATCCGGTCTTCTCTCTCGGCTGCCCAACATCGATGACCGGGCTGAGGTTGTTTATCTCCGGCTCCACCGAGATGTTCAGTCTGAGAGTCTGCGGCGATTTCCTGGCCGCCGCTTCCCTGGTTCTCCGAGCCACCGACTTCTTCACTATCTGTCGACGCGGCCTGATGTTCGGCTCGCGCTGGTCCCCGCCGTACATCACAGAATCCACCTCAAAGTAGTCCACAGTGTTCCCGCCACTATCATCCCCTTCCTGGGCGCAAATCCTGCTCTCCACACCCTTACCCTGGTGCCTCAGCTGCTGCTTTTTCAGGAGTAAGTGTCCACCGACCCTTTCCTCCTCCTCCTCCTCCTCCCTTTCCGCCTCCTCCTCCTCCGACGTCGAGCAAGGCAGGGCGACGTTCAGCCTCGAGTGCAGGTCCAGGCCTGCCGGACCGGTCTTGTGGCTGCGGGTGCCCTTCATGAACTGCTGGTGCTGGGCGTGGGACTTGAAGCAGCGGCCACACTGGGTGGCCCTGAACCTGTGCGGCACAAAGGAGGAGCAGGCGACGTTGCTGGGTTTGCTCTCATCTTTCATGGTGCTCCGTGACACTCCGTCCACCCCCCTTCTCTCTCCCTCTCTCTCCGTCTCTCTTGAGGACGAAACAAGCTTGGCAGAGAATCTCAGACTACTTGCTCACACTGATGCATGGTAGATTTGCGGTCTTCACAAAGCACTCACCGGCAGCACTACAATAATATAAAGAAGAAGCGAAAAAACATTATAATTATATGTACATTACTTCTTTCAGAAACTTAATGTCCACGGCTGTGAAGGGGATTAGACCATGGAGCTAGTTGTACCTGTATAGCTCACAAGTAGCAAACAAGTTGGATTGCATCCTTAGGAACAAGAACCTTTGACCAAAGTACAAAATATGTACATGTACATGTAGTCATGTACATGTTCATGTACAGTTGTACGTGTACACGTTCACTGTAGGCCTTGTTTGCACAACTTGGCACAAGTACTGTACATGTACAGTGTACAACTGAAAATATGTCAACAGTCACTCAACTGACTTCAATATACCGGTACACGTACATACTGTACACCAAAGTTTGTCAACTTACATGTAAGGTCTACTTGCCTGCAAATACAGCTTTTGGCAAAAACTGAAAGAAAAAAAACATTCCAGAGAGACAGTAAGTACAACGTACATGTAGCTGTGGTGGTTGCACCTTCAATACTAAGCGAGAAGGCACTGGCAAATTTGAAAGGTGCAGGGCATAATCCTGGAGAACCCGGACCTCAACTGATAAGCACGGCATACATAACCAATGACAGTGCCGGTTCCCAATAGCACCGTCCAATCCCCGTTCACAGCCGTGCCCATGTACAGCTACCAGTAGGTACATGCATGACGTAGTTTGACAGGTCCTAAGGCATACATGTACAATGTACAGTGTACTGTACACACATGTATGATCTCCTATCTGCCCGTGTTTATACAGCGACACAATAGCCCCAGCAGTGCCAAAACACAAGCTCCCATGTCAACATTTTGTCAATATTTTGACGAACAAGAAAATTTGCTCAAACAGCGGGGCAAAGGTCTGACAGATACTGCACAGTACAGTATCCATGAATTCATGTAAGTTGTACATGGAAATTGGAATATACATGTAGAGTACAGTACATGTACCGTACATGTAGAGTACAGTGTACATGTACATGTACATGTACACAATGTACATGTACATGTACATGTCATGTACCGGTACCGTACACTGTATATGAGAGGGGGTATTTGCAGTAAATGTACATGTACATGTACAGACTACAAAGTACATGTACTGTAGTCTGTACATGTACACTGTACATACATGTACATGTACATGTACATGTACTGTACAAAGGGCCATACTACAAGTATTGTATGCGCAATAGTACAGTACATGTTCTTGCTTCGTTTGTTTGTTGGTGTGTTTTTTTTTTTGGTTTTTTTCAATTGAAATTGAATGCTATACGGTAGATGAATGGATATACATACATATGTGCAGTGGTCAGTGGATGCAGAATAATGGCTTCAAGGGTTCCTAATTTCCTATCAGAACCATGTACATGTAACACCAATTGCAAACAACATGTGCATACATGTACCCAGTATACATGTATGTACATGTACATGTGGTCTGGATCACCACCCAAGGCCACCCTCCCCTCAGCTGAGCCTGGAACCTCCACAATCCACACCCATGGTCCATGGTCTGATAATGGTCTGATGGACAAATTACTATTGTTTCCTGATTGGATTACACTGGACCAAGGCCAGAGGGCTGGCCATCAATACCAGTACTCAACAATGGTGACGCACAAATAGCAGCAATGCCTTGACCTGACTGAAGGTCAGTGCTCAGGTCACAGTTGTGTCTGGCTGCTTAATCCCAAAAAGCATGAAACATCTTCCTTGGTTCAAACATGTGTTCCTTCCTCCATGGTTCAAACTAGAAGAATGCCAACCAAACATCCTTGCTTTCACCATGGAGGATGCTTTCACCTAATGCTGTATTTGAATACACACAAAATGTTGCAAAATGTTTACTACATGTACATGTACGTACATGTAACTTCAATGACCAAAATACAAATTCTTTGATAAGACTTGAAGGTTTACATGGTTTAATTAAGTACACATGTACTGTACATGTACATACTGTACAAAAAAGTACACTGTATGTATGTATGTATGTACAGTACATGTTGTACTACATACATGTACATGTACATTTTAAGTACAGTGTACACATGTAGGTTTGTGATGACACTGTGTATCAGTGTGCATGTGGATCTGAAAAGAGCTGGTAACTCACTGTTTTGGGTAGTGTGTAGTGTACAACTGTCCATGTACTCTGCCTGTCATCAGGAGACTGCTGGATTCCAACTACAGTACATGTACCGGTAAATCTGTACATTATCATCCAAGGTTAAAAGCCTGATGAAAGCACTGGAGTGTTGAGAATCTTTCCCACCCAGTGCGGCCACTGGAGTGTGCTGGTACAAATTACATGTAGAGGGACATACTGATGTCTCGATCCCTTCCTTTCAGGAAGATCTTGCTGGACTCTAAATTTCAGTGCTTGACTTGTTTTCAAATATTGGGTGGCTGGCATGAAACACAAGTGGAACTTTGGGAAGCAACTTGATTTTCTTTGCACAATCTGTGAACAGGCACAGGTACATACATGTAAAAGTACAATGTACATGTATTATATAGACATTGTTTGTTCACTGTACAGTAGCTGCATGCAATGTATAAAGTTGCCTTGTATTCCGGAGTTGCACTTGACAAACTCAGATACAATTGTCTACTGTCAAGCACACAGGCATTTTTTCCTGATCTTGTCCCTGTCTGACTCTTGTCCCTGTCTGACTCTTGTCCTTTAGAAATCATCTGTCAGTAGGCCTAGTCACTCACCAGTAACGAGAAAAACCTCACTACTGTAGTTACTGAATTAAAGCAAATCCATCAGTAACGAACTCTGGTTCACATTCATAGACCATTCAACTTTCCAGTCCTGGAGTGAAGTTCAGTCAGGGATGAATGACTCTCGAAATTGGAAAGAAAAAAAATACAATAACCCGCCCAGATTGCAAACACAAACAGATTTCAGAATTCTGACTAGTGAGAGGAAAAATAACACTTCTGTAGTTTCATGTGTCACAACACTGGGGTTAACAATGCCACGCATTTTGGGCTTCTTGGCATATTTTGATTCCCAGGGCATTCAAGTTTCACAAGTTGATCTGGTGTTGACAGTTTTTGATGGGCGATTGTGACACTGACTTTCAAAAGGGAAAACGCACATACAGAAACTGAACAAAGTGTTTTATGTACTGTACCGGTACATGTGTACAGCATGTCTAGAAGCATTCCTTTAGAGATATACTGTACATGTACTGTACCCGGTCCAGCACTGATGTATGTATTATTGTATGTAATTTGTGTATGCATTACATTAGTCATTGACTGAATAAACACATCAGACGCTGGAGTCTGGGAAGCAACAAAACATTTCAATCCTGCCCTCAGGAACTGCAATCTCAATGAAAACATCTTTGCCTAGATACATTATATACATGTACATGTACATTGTACATGAACATACACATGTACATGTACTGTACATTCTCTATTGTACCGGTACATGTACATGTACATGTACACTACACACTACTGCCTACTGGTAAATACATGTACAGTGTATATATCGATCGATTCTAGCCGGAACTTTCTCAAAGGCAGACCTTTGACAAAGGTCCAGCTGCATGTAGCCGTCAGGCCCCTAATTTTTAATAACTTTACATACTGGACATGTATAAATACCGGTACAGTACATGTACCGGTACCGTACTGTAGGGTTTTCATGTACATGTACATGTACATGTACATGTACATTGGCAGTATGCATTACATAATAACAGATTGAATGTAATTTCCTAATTGCCCTACAAATCAGTCATCGGTCATCTGAGAAACATGTACATGTACTGTACATGTACACTGTACACGTGTGTGTCCATGTATATGTAGCCAGACGCCAAAGTACATGTACATTGTAAACTGTGTCAAACCTACACTGTATAATATGCATGTTGTACACACCAACTGTACACAGGAGTGTATCCAATGACCCACATCCATATTTGCAGCAATGTGTGGCCTACATACATGTACATGCAATTATGGTATCAGTAACAATTACGGATGCAATTACACATGGTCAACATTTTTCAGCTCTCTCAAAAACTTACCCCGGAGTTGTGACCCTGGACCACTGGACCAAAGATTGGTATCTTGTTTCCTCTTTGGCACGAAGGAGTTTGCAGCATGGATTACATGTAGATAGAGGGGCAGACAAAACTGAATCTGAACCCCCTGGTTCTGTGGGATGCACGCCCATTCACCAGGGTCTTCCCGGTGCAATATGGCATGACGCCAAAGCACAATAGCCCTAGCAGTGGTCTTTTCGCATGAGAAGCTCTGGGTTGTCAAGTGCAGGAAGCAGCACGGCAATAACAACTTTTACTTACAACTCCAATGCAACCAATGTCAACAAGTGTGTCCATGCAGTTACTGTAGGTGGCCAGTGGTTACAGTACATGTACTTGTGTGGCTGGAAAACATCTTTTTTTACAATTTTTGCACAGTACATGTACGAATGTCGTACTTACTACTTACTTACACTGTGATGCCTACTGAGATGTACATGTACATGTACATGTACATGTACATGTACATGTATCGTGGGAACCCCCGTTTTCGACGCTACTCGTTTTCGACGCTTAGCCTTCTAACTCACATCGCACGATGAAAACAACTCCGTATAACGATCTCAGACTTCGTATCTTACAGACTGTTTCCTGCTCTTGTCCGCCACCGAAAATGTGGACAGTTAAGGCTTTTCCAGTAGGCCAAACTTGTGTAAATCAAAAAGTTGCTCTTTTGGGGTCTATTTTCCTAAGTACAAAATTGGCAGTTGCTTCGAAGCTCCAGTTTTCTTTATTGATGGTCCTAAAAAAAATCTGAGTGTACCATAACAAACCCCAACATCCGTAGAAAAAAAATATATCACGCAACTTGAGGCAGTCCGTTCTGAGTAAAAACTATGGAGGCTACTATAGGGCGTCTCGCTTATATAATTATTTTTTTTTATTATTATTTAAAGACAAAAAGTAACATGGCCCAATAGGCTTTTATAAAAAATAAAAAAAATAAAAGGGCAGCTAGAGAAAGTACCAAGAAGGAAGAAATGTGTCTCTGGAGTCTGGGGTGACATTGGGAAAGGTCATAACTGAAGAAGCAGTGAGAAAGAGGATTGTGGAGTTTTTTTTAAACGTCACAAAAGAAGACATTAACAAGACCAATACGTTTTAAGCATAAATTATGAATGATTTGAGGAAAGTGTTAGAAGCAGTGTGGACAAACAAAAACAAAGATGAATAAAAAAAAAAACATACAGGGAAGAATTTTACAACGCCACACAGCATTTTGAGTTATTTTAAGAATTTATTTTGCGTTTGGCTGACTGGGACACCTTACTAAACACCACTGACGAAAATAGGTGACGATGCTTACTGCGCGGTGCGCCTCGGACGTCAACAAAACCGGGTAATCTTACGGAAGTGACAGGCTTGATCAACCTTCTCTATGATTATTCTAATAGTCTGTGGTGTGGACAAAGTGACTGGGACCTCTTTTAGTGTGATACTTTCGTCCACATTGTTCAGTTTGAAGAAAAGTCCTTATATCGTCGAAAACCGGTTCTTGGAGGATACAGTACATGTACATGTACGTTAAGTACTGTACAGTGTACAGACAAACATACCGGTACACAGTTGGCTACAGTGGAATGTTGCTATAACAAATGCCAATACCGGGTATACCAAACATTCAGCTATAACGAGCATACCCTTTGGCTCCCGATTTGTACACAATACAATGTATGTGGCTACAACCGCTATAATGGATGATCCCTATACCAAACTATTTTCATGGATCCCAGGATGTTCGTTATAGCGATGTTCCACTGAACATGTAATGTGCCTGACAAGTCCAAATTAATACACATTGACATACATGTAGCATACAAACTGTACAGTGCTATACGTACCAGCATGTACATGTACCCCCCCCCCCCCCCCCCCGTACAGTTACAGGATGCACATTCAAATCCTCAGAATTAATCCTCACCGTCCAATACATGTACATGAATAACCTATAATGCACTATTCTTCTTCTTTTTTTAATTACATGTACATGTAGCTCGGATAAACTTCCATTAATTTATTGGTACAGTAGATGTACACATGAGTACATGTACAGAAATGTACAATGTACAGTACATGTACAGTACATGTACAGTACATGTGTATTATTACTACACCACCAGGGCAGAAATTAAGTGAACATCAAGAAAAATTCCTTACAGTGTTATAAAGATTGAGGGGAGGTGACTCACCAATCACAAACTACAGTATGGCCCAAACCTGTCTGTCAGCAAACTCAAACAAATTCATTTAAAAATAATATACAATGTACATGTACATGTGTGTATACCGGTACACTGATTCTGATTGAATTATACATTGAATTCCTTTTTTTATTATTTAGATGGCAGACAAGGAAATAGCCGACAGCTTACTGTACATGTATTTTGATCCTCAAAAAAAAAAGGCTTTTACGTTTTAAATACCCTTTTACCTTGGGCAATTTTGGACCGGATATGAGAGTGAAAAAGAATATCGCTACGCGTGCCGTGAACCGCATCAATATCAATCAAAGAATTGTCACAATCTATAGATGAACATGTGCAGTATAGAGCTGTGTGAAGGTTTGGAGTTTCAATGGATGGGAGAAAAGGTGATGGATCAGGATTCTAACTTGTGCTTTGTCTTCTCCACAAACAGACCTCCAAAAGAAAGAATATAACTACATGTATTAAGGGCTTTTAAGCGGTAGGCTTGCAGCATACATGTACATGTGTATCTCTTTTGAGAAGGAATGTGGCTTTGAAAAGAGCTGGTAATTCAACGTTTGGATAGTGTGAACTCTGGCCGTTGTCAGGAAACCAGCTTTTACTGGTTGAAGTACAGTATTTTCTTGGTGTTATCAATTCCAAGCCTCTGGATCAAATCCTCTGCTCTTTGAAGTTTCAGGGAAAAAAGGAGTGGCAATCTTTACAGAAATCAAACACTGGTAGAGCCAAGCACCAAAAAGAAAGGGTTTTATAGACAAGGACAGGCCTTGAACTTCAACAGTTTTTTAGGGCAAGGCCTAAGGCCACTTAGGCCATAAACAAAGGCTTCAAAGCAGAATTATTGAGGGCACAAAGGCCAATTGTCAGGGCACCAAGGCCATAGTAAACCTGCCCATGGGGAAGCATACAGACATGCAGAAGCTGGCCAAAGACATGACGCTCAGTGACCTTACAGTACTGTACATGTACATGAACGGGTGTACAATGTACAGTACACTATGCACGTGTACATAATACACATGTACACGTACTGTATCATCATGTACATGTATGTGTACATGTATGTATACTGGTACGCTGTAGTACTGTACTGTAGAAAGGACCCATGTACATGTACACTGTACATGACATGTACATGCATGTACAGTGTACATGTACATGTACATGTACAATGTACATGTACGTACATGTACATGTACATGCACATTGTACATTGTACATGTACAATTACATTGTACATTGTACATTGTACATTGTACATGCACATTGTACATGTACAGTGTAGTATACACTAGTATACATGTACATGTACACGTACATGTATACATACATGTACACGTACATGTATGTACATGTACATGTACATACATGTACATGTACAACTCATTGTATGTACATTACCCGTACATATACACGTACTACATGTACATGTACATGTTTGTCTGTAAAACAGGTCTTTGAAAAAACACGTGAGTGCGATCAGACTTTTGCACGCCAGTGTACTGTACATATGTACATCATGTACATGTATACAGTACAGTATGTGTACTCTAGTACAAGTTCATGAAAAGGTTCACAAAAGTAGCCCTGTAGACACTAGACAGGACCAAAGGCAATCTAATCAGCCAATCAAACCCAATTTACTCTGCATCTAACTACTGGTAGTTGCCCTGGCAACCGCCCAAGCAACCTACACAACCCCTACAAACATAGAGGGGGTAAAAACTGTCAACATGGCAGCATTACCAAGACTGTTGCAACAACAGTGTCTGGCGCAGGGGTTCAACAAAGTGACACTGACAGGCCTGGGACCACAGGGGGTTGAAAACACAACCCACTGCCAAGAATGAAACGAACCATTCACGATTAGATGACAATTGTTTGGGCTGTTTACAGCGGTGCATGTAATGTGCATGAAGCAGGTGATTACCACATGGTCCCAAGTTGAAGCACCAATGTTAGTGCTTTGAATGCATTCAAATCCAAGTTTAAGGAGTTATTTTTACGGTTTATTTTCCCACCTTTTTTTTTTAGCCATAGGGGCATTTTCACATAGGAAATTGGGTGTACTGACAACTGTGAAAAAAGACTCTTGAAATTCATTTCCGGAGCCTGGAAATGGTTGTGAAAATTAAAAATCAAATTTCTTTTCAAAGTCTGTGAAAAGACACTTTTACATTATACATTATACACCATGCATATGCCTTACACTACATGTACGTACATGTACATGTACACAGTACATGTACATGTACATGTATAGGCCTACATGTGCTGTACATGTACACTGTACATGTACAAGTTTCCACTTTGAAAAAATTCATTGTACATGTACACATGTACATGATGTACCGTATACATGTACCCGTACATACACTGTACATATTGTAGTGAAAGTGGTGTTATGACTCACTCACAAAATAATCTCTGTATAGAAGGAATGCATACGAGTAAAACGTACTGGAAACTGTGCGAAAATCACTAGAGCAGAACAGTCCCAGTGAAAACAAAATCAGTGATTTTTTCCAAAGGGCAAAGGGGAATTTGCATTATAACTTTTCCAAAGCACGTAATTCGCTATGCAGTGTGCACTGACTTCTGATGGGAGTCAACAGACTGTACATTGTATCATACTGTACATGTATGTAAAAATACATGTACATTGTATGCTGCAGGACTTTTTTTCAACTGGCCGGCCTTGCCACCACACAAGATTTGGCATAGCAACTTTTCAACTGGCCCGCATTTTGAAGTGGGTTGTTTCCCATTCTGATCTCAGACATCGTGCACATTGTTATGGACAGCGGCTTGTTACAAGTTCTGTACATGTATGTACTGCCATGTACCGTACATGACTACATGTACATGTAAAAAATATATACACAGATGTACAATGTACATATACATGTACATTTGTACATACCCAGGTATGTATGCTGAAGTTCTACTCAAAAGCAGAGAATAACTCAGCAAGTAAACAGGGTCTACAGTGAATAAACTTTAAGGTGCCTAAAATCAAATCCACCTTCTGGCTGTAAATGATAAAGAAACAGTCTTTTTCTCCATTGTCACAGTTTCAATTGTTCAATAACTGGTCTGAAATGCAGACAAGAACTGAAAGCGCAGACCTTAGCAAACACTGACTGTGAATGACTCAGTGTCACAGTCAGTCCTAGGGCACATACCACAGCGCATACATCATAGAGCTCCGTCAGACAGGTGTGTTTGAAAAACAAGTACCGGTAAAAGTAGAAATACAAACAGTATAAATTTACATTTACTGGTATAAGAATGGAGTAATATGAAGAATGAAACTGCATCCCTGTGGTGTACAGTACATGTACATGTCATACAGTACACACACATGTTTCATGTTCCATGTTTTTTGTTCCATGTACATTGTACATGTAGTACATATATGTACATGTACATTGTACGTGTACATGTACATGACAATACTATACATGTACCGTATGTTCTTACGATTCCCAATGTGAACGCATACAATGTACATGTACATTTACATGTACATGTGTGTAATGTACATGTGTACTGTACATAAAGTACAGTACAGTACGCCTACATGTTTACATGTACATTGTGTACACATGTACATGTATATGTACGTACAGTACATGTATGTGAAATACTGACACACATACACTCTACGTACATGTACAATATCAGCAATTTCTGCATCCCTGCCAAAAACTTTGCAAGTCACGAAACAAGCCATGTACTGTACAACACGGATCAACCCCCTGGATGCCCTTTTTTCCTCCCCAAGGAACTGTACAATAAACATGTTGAGGATGAGATTGCGTCCAAAGAGCGGTTGCCATGGTCAATTGAAGAAGCCCTCTAACAGGTGTCCTGTCAGGCCTTTGGGGATAGACTCCTACAGCGTGAAGACCCACCAGAGTGACCAGACTTGGTCTACATGTACAGTAGTTCTAGCCAAGGAAGGGGACAGCTTTCTTGGAAATCCCTTTAGGCGTGCCCGGCGACTTACACCCCACTAGGCGGAAGCATTCAAATGCCAGATGACCCCCCCCCCCAGGCATTATTATGGGTCTTTCCCCATTGCCTCAGGGGACTTTCTTGGCATTGGAGGGGGAGAGGGAAGAGAAGGAGTGCGAAAGAGGGCTTTCCCAAATGTACAATTGGGGGAGGAAGAGAAGACAACGTACATTTTGTACAGTGTACTCTGAGCACTCAGTTACAGCAATATGCAAAATTACATGTACACGTACGTATGTACATTGTATGAATAATGCATACAATTCAAATGGGAAATGTATTTTAGTGTCTGGGTGGTTTGCATGTACACGTATTGCCATTTTAGCTTTAGTATTATTTGTTTCAAGACGTCATTGACAGGGCCTGACATTTGTACCCTACATGTAGCAGGACCTTTCTCAAAGGCAGTATGAGATTCTGCCTTCCTTTTCTGCCTTTGAGAAAGGTCCTGCTAGGATCCAAAAGTCAGGCCCTGTGTATTTAAGAGATTGGCAGTTAAGGTCACTTTAGTCAGTATTCAGTACCGGGAAAGCAGTTTTAAACATTTCTTAATCTTAAAAATTTAGTGGGCCTGACGTTTCGATCCTAGCAGGACCTTTCTCAAAGGCAGAGTGACAAGGACAAAACAGATACATGTACATGTACATGTACAAGAAGGAAGGGGGGGAGAGTGAATAGGACACGGATGAGAAACAAAGGACAAAGAGTGAAGCTGGTAGGGAGAGATCAAAGGGAAGGGCAAGGGGTAGGGTAGGGATTAGTGAGAGGAGGGGGAAAGATCAAAGAGAAGGGCAAGGAGTAGGGTAGGGAATAGTGACAAGAGGGGGAAAAATCAAAGAGAGAAGTGTGAAGGACTGAACACAAAAGAAGGATTATCAGAAAGCTGCATGGTGTTAGTCATTACCCTCCTGGATGTTGAGACCATGTGGTTGAATAGTTCAAAGACGCTTCATCCACATTTTCTCATTTCTCAATCTTAAGATAGGAGTGATGGTTGGAGACATTCTGAACTACACGTGTACATTCATGGAGGTACATTTTACACAGTACATACCCCCGGTAAACTTTGACCATCACTTATTGTACTATCTGGTACATGCACAGCCAAAGGACTAGAGGTCAATTCCACCAAACTACATGTATATGTATGTACGGTAATTGTCACTTGAGAACAATCCTAAGGAGACAGATGATTGTCAATCACAAAGGCTTGTCAATCACAAAGGCTGATCCGTTTATACATGTACAGTAGAGTGTGATAGATCCAAGGCTCTGTGAAGTCAACCTCTGACGTATTGCTCCTCTCAGGACCTTGATCCAAGGCACTGTCCGCTTGAAAAGATCTGCCTTGAAGACAGATGCTGCTCAGAGGGCATACAGTGTACATTGTGTTGTGCAAGTGTACTCTGTTAGATACATAGGTACCGTATACGTACATGTACAGTGTACTTTCAGGACAAATTTATAGAATCTAGTGTACAACAAAAAGTCACAAAGTCCTTCCAAGTTCCAGTACATGCAATTTGGCATTCCAGAAAAGGCAATTAGTGGGGAAAGTCAGGCACTGCGTAACATGAGCTTGCGTTTTCCATTTCCATGCGTGCGTGATCACTCTTCACACATACATGACATATGTACATGTACCGTAGAGTGTGGAGTCATTCTAACCTTGGTCCTTAAGTACTGGGCTCAGCCTCCATTTAAACTGGGACTAATTCATAGAGCTTCTCTAAGTAATAAATCCAGCTGACCTCAGGTTCACGTGCACACACAGAGGGGATAAGGGGGGCTAGAATTGCAAAGCTGACACAATGTACTGCACACAGCTAGGCACATCCCGGTCAAAGACATGTACCGTACATGTACACTTTTGTACAGGCAGCAAATTCCAATTGACTGGCGCCTTCAATACTTCCTGAAGGTTCACCTCAACCATGTGCATGCATGTACACGTACATGTACATGTACGTGTATGTAGTGTACATGTACGTGGATGCAGAGCTGCACGTGGGCATTTAAAATCTCACCGAGACCGTCACCTTTGTAAAAGTTGAAGAGACCCAATGTTGCTTGATCCATGATCATTCCCACAAACTCAACCATTAACCATAGGCACTCTTGGGCAAGATGTCTGCAACACCAAAAGGAAAACATGGTCAACCATACACATACAATGTATGTTAAACACGTACAACATGTATAAATCATAAAGGTGTACCGGTAACTTCTATTCAAATGGAAAGCATGAGACTGCTGGTTTTGTTGGTTTGAACAACTGGCACTGTACCAGTAATCACTGGACTCAGAGTTGTCTACAGTACATGTACATCCAATAGTAATTACCAATGATATGTACGTGTACATGTACACTGTACACTCATGATCCATGTAATTTGTATGTACAATGTACATGTGTGTACAGCAGTAAATGTAATCGAGTTGAGACGTCTGCGCTAGAAAGCAGGAGTCGCGGGTTCCAACCCACCCAAGCTGACTTAAATTTTTAAGTCAGGCAAAGCACTGAGCACAGTGCTTCTTACCGGTACTCTTATGTACGTAAACATGTACATGTATACCTGTGTACAGTGTAAAATGTACCAGGGCAAACCCTCATTGAAAAGAAATACAGTAAGTACTGTTTAACAATACCATGTATCAGAAGTTGCTTGCCCAAAACTAAAAATTGGTAAAAATCAATTGCCAGTTTAGTTACTTGTCAAAGCCAAGCAGAGAAACAGAAAGCTTACCCCCTTTCTTTCCATTTTTCAGGACATCCATCTGAAATGGGTGTGGTTGCACTGACTGAAATGGCCTAGGGTGTACTTTTTGGTCCCGTGAGAACCACTGTCGCATGTTCCCAGGTACTCGGATACTCATTGCGCTCCTGATGTACCCCCGGTAACTGCTCTGTCTGTTGTTGTCAACGGATCTGGAGCCCCGACAATGCACTCTGTCAAGTGCAACTAATCTCGTCCAATTCCAATGGCCCGGTGTTTGCAGCAAGCAGTCACCATTTGACCCCACATTCATGCCACTGTGCTGGCACACAACAGGTATACATGTACATTTGTACATGTACATACATGTACATGTTCATGACATGTACAATGATGACAGATTCTGCAGTGCGCGAGCAAGGAGAACGGACAAGAAAAGTATCGGCATTCAACGGTGCAGCGCCAATGAACTGTGCATTGAGGGATTCACGGAGGCAGCCCAAAACTGGCCCTTTTCTCATCATGGGGGGTTGGAGGTGTGCATTTTAAAGCAAACTTATCCTGCAACACAGCTCAGGCAATGATATCAGTCATTCTGGAATGCCCAGAATCCGGGTCATGTGTATTGTATTCCGACAGGCTTATGGGCGTGAGAAACGGGTTTATACTGTGAGAATGCACGTATCCAAAAAGCTGCCCATAGCCATAGGCAAAGCCAAGTACTGGTACTACATGTACATAATGTACATACATGTACAGTAACTGTACACATGTACAAAGATGTACATGTACATGTACATTCACCACTGTCTCACGCAAATGTTCTAAAACTGTACAGTGTACAACATACATGTACATGTACATGTACACACTACAATGAACTTCATGCTTTATGGGACTACATGTACATGTACATGCTACCGGTATGCAGTCAGTGCACCAAAACAAGATTCACATCAATTGGGAATCTGGTTCAGAACAGGCTCAGCCTCCCAGGTGCTGCTACACTGTACATGTATTTAGACACAAATCCCCGCAGGTCTTTTTCGGGCAAAATTTGGGAACTTTTCAATGGGAACTTTTGACGATAAGAACTTTTCCCATACCTTTTGCATGTAAGGCGTGGATAGCCTATAGACGTCCTTTGCATGAACTTTTACCGAGTTCAGGGGAACTGAAACTTTCTCCAGGCCAGAGTCTGACCCTCCTAGGTCTGACCCCCCAAAATTCCCAGGTGTACTGTAACTTTTACCGCGACAACGATTCATCCACTGCAGTCTGCACTCTGCAGACCTGTGAGTGAGGAAATAACCTCTCAATATAAAAAGAACTACACTGTACCTGACATCTGGCCGTTGTTTATTGCTAATGCCATTCCTGCATCATTGGGTCCAGGTGCTGTTATTTGGTGGTAATGGGCAATCACTCCATAACTTTTAATCATCTCACACAGAGGAAAACCCGACTGGGAACTTTTAAAAAAGAAATTGAAGAAATGGCAAAGAAAACTTTGGGATCAGAACTTCAAGCAAATACATGTACCTCTAATTGTGTGAAGGCACAACATACACTGTCCAGTTTACAAGAGCACTTGCATCTTGCAGTTAATGAGCTGGCTGAACTTGCCTTGTACATGTACCGGTACATGAACATGTACTTGTACATGTACAGTACATGTACATGTACAGTACATGTACATGTATTGTATGTATAATTATGTAATGCACCGGTACAGTGAATCAACTTGATAGGGAATACCTTTAACTCAGTACTGAATTAGCTATTGTACACAAATAGACAACATCACATGTACAATAAAAGGACCCCTAGAGCTTACATGTAGGTGACAGTGGGAGGATTCCTGATCCAGCCTGGGCTATTTCATGAATGTGAATGTGGGGTCCAGCCAGTCCCAGCAAGTTTAGCAAACCCACAAAAGTGCACAGCATTATTGGACAACAGGATTACAAGTAATCCCAATTTGCCTACAGTACTTTCATTTCCTCCTCCTCCCAGGATCAGTGGTACAGTGGTGGACCTCAAGATCCACCTTCACACTGTGAATTCACTCTTTAGTCACACACAAAAATCCCATGCTTCTGAAACTGTGGCAATTTAAGGCCAGTAAAACAAAAGAGAAAAGGGGTAGACAAAAGAGGCATTGGTCACTTCAAGCCATATAAATAGTTTTAAAATGCATGAAGTTTCCATGTAATCCTAGGAAACTGGCAGGATTGTTTGAAATCCCAGCTACATGTACATGATGTACATTGTGTATACATGTACGTGTAGGTGTACATTGTACATGTAGTGCAACAATCAATCATCACCTTTTTGATCCAAATGTACATGTACAGTACATGTACAGTACATGCATTTGCAATTATTCAACTTGTTGAACTTGCGCACCTTTTGGCCATCTGCACACACTGGTTCAAGACAAGGGTTACACCAGCGCTCACCCATGAGATTACATACCAGCACTGACTGTTCTCCCAGGATTGCAAGAGGAATGTTAAGCCACCTGTCACTCCCTGCTATTACTGGCAGATTACTGTCCAATCCAAAGGCCAGTCAAAGAGACATGTGTCCTCATCAGTGATTAGAGATCTATCATCGGTTGGTATCCTCTATTTCTCCCCCTTTTTTATTTCCATTTCCTCCTCCGACAGATGATCGAGTCTCGGGTCAGCAACCGGACGCCCTGTGCTCAGTCAGTGGCAAGCTTTAGCAAGGCAATAGCTTTAATTTGGCATCCTCATCCTGACAACATTAAGACATCAATTGTTCCCTTGGGAGAACCTCATAAGTCACAAGCTAGTGATTACAACCTGAAAGCTACGTACAAGTATGAATAGGAAAAAAATAGAGTAAAAACAGACACTGTAAATAATAACTTTGATGTTACTTGGCTGGTACATGAACATGTACATGTACATTAGGCTTCTGGTTCTACTTCTAGGCTACATTTCTGATGAAACCTGGCTGGACAATTTTCACTCATCATGTACAGTACATGTACACACTGTACCTTGAAGTCTACTCAGGTGAAATTGTACAATCTAGAAAACAAAATACTGTACACTGTACTTGCTTGTTCATTTTTTATATCTAGCACAACAGATTGGCTGACCTTTCCAGAAGCAAGCCTACCGGTAGTTAACTACAGAGCTGTACTCTCTGAAGTACATGTACTGTATCGGTGCATGTACATTGTACATGTACAGTAGTTGGACTTTGTAGTTGGACTTTGCCATTCTCAAAACACAGAAAACTACCGGTAAGTTCAGTACAGGCATGCAAAGTACATGTACATGTACAAGGACATCATTTGGTAGCACAACAAAACAGAAAGAAAACACAAGATACACGAAAGTACTAACAAAGACTTACCCACACCTGGAAAGAAAATATTCAGACAAGCCTGCGAATCACATGGACACTGTACAGTAGTTACCTCATACTGTAGACGTCATGCAAACACTACATGTATGCATTTACCCATATGAGCAACAAGCGCGTCTGCGATTGAGGAAGCAAAAAGAGTAAACAATATTGATTAACTAGGCATTCGCGCTGTTCCAGAAAGAATGGCCGGCAGACAATGCGGATCCCACCAATAATCAATAATCCTGAGAAGGGGGACGCTCCGTGTGGACGCATTCCGGCTCAGCAACACCAAGACAACAGCTGTGGACACTGTTCAGCGGGAAATTTAAAGGGCACATTATTCTAGCACTAGTTCCTATTCAAGTAATCCAATGCCAATTATGAAATCAAAGTAGAGAATGGAGAGCCTGATATTTCGATCCTAGCAGGACCCTTCTCAAACTTCAAAGACAGACTACCGGTATGTCATTGAGGTGTTCACATACGATTTCACCAAACCCATCATATTCATAACTTACGATCAATCGCAAGACGGTAAGTTGAGTTACGATGCATCGTATTCGTAAGGCTTTGTGAAATCCACCCCTGGTCCTCCTACTACATGTAGTACTAGTATCACAAAGTCATACTGTCTACATTTAAAGTCACTTTTAGGTCACTTTAGCCGCGTTTCCACTGGACTAAAATTGACCATCGTTCCCACTTGGACTTTTGATTCGGTAAATTTAACCGGGACGATGGTTAAAGTAACCGAGCTGACAAAAATTATTTGTGCACAGTGCATGTATGCCGAGTCGCGTTTTACCGAGTGGTGCATTTCCACTGAACAAATCGGCTCGGTTAAACTGACCTGGTCACTTTTACTGGGCAGAGGATGGCCAGTAAAAGTAACCAATCGGCTCGGTTAAAGTAACCAAGAGGAAATTTAACTGGGCCGTTTCCACTGGACTTAAAATGGGAAAAGTAACCATAGTCTCGGTTACTTTGACCAAAATAAGACCTGTGGAAATGCAGCTTCTGCCTTTGCGAATTGTCCCGCTAGGATCGAAACGTCAGACCCTCTAACTTTTTAGATTTACATCTTATTTAGATTTGCAGTGTTGGTCATTGAAGTCAGTAAAGTTTTCAGTACATATATAACAGTTTGTAAGTTTTTGCAACATTATTGTAAAAATTTATATCACCCTGAGCCTAAACTGTTCCAATCATAGCATTTATCGATGCCTCTAGTCTATGCCTTGTAAGGAGGTCCTGCTGGAAGAAAGAAACATCCAGGCCTTTGAGAAAAATCCTGCTAGGATTGAAAATTCATATCCTCTGCTCTGTTTATGTACATGTAACTGCTTTGGGGTTTCTGGCACAAGCTTTCAAAAGAGTGCAATACAATGAACAACAAGCCAAACATTTACTGTGACAAAAAGACTCCCATGTACCACTTCTATTATGTATGGAATAAGAGCCTTTCTTTGGGAAATGAGCTTACATCAAGATGTTTAATAGCTTGTACGTACCCTTTTATGCCGCTGAAGCAAATAGTATGCCAAAGCATGTAAATGTGCAATAAATGACACCATCCATTGTCTGCATTATAACTATAGCCTCTAACTAAGCCCAACCACAACCCCTGACAAATTGGTCCATAAGTGTGCCAGAAACAAAGAAACACAATGGTTTGTTTATGTGCACATGGCTTTATCTGGGACAGACACAACAACACCCACATGCAACAGTCTAGCAGAGATTTTAAACCAAACCAAACACCAACCCCCCCTCCCAAAAAAAACAGCCCCTTGTTGCCATGGCGCCAATAATTGGAGAGTGGTGGGGGGGGGGAGAGTGGGGGGGGGGGTTGAGGGGGGGCACCACAGAAGACCCTAGCTTTCAAGCCCTAACCCTTGGCTCCATAAATCCTCCATTGTGGCCATATATATCTCATTGTCAAACAAAAAGTCGCAAAATGTAGAATCCAGGAATGGAAACTTTAAAAACAGGTGACTTCCAGTTCCACCTGTGTTCCAATATGTTTGGCTGGATTCTTGTTCTTATAGGATAGCAGGTGTGATTGCTTGCAAGGGAAATATACTGTATGAAGAAATTTCAATTTCTCTTCTTTTTTTTTTTGGGGGGGGGGTAGTGAAAACTAGTGATGGGGTTAAACTTGACACGTTTGCTCATAAATTATGTTCTTCTATCAGGCTATCTGTCTGCCTGTTCATCTGCATTTGTATACGTTCTGGCTGGTAGACCAAATGCAGAATAGCACTCACGCTAACTGTCCACATTTTCCTAATTGCCGTTTGTGTATACGTAGTACGTACATTACATACGTACATCTGTCAGCCCACTTTTGTTTAAAAATGTCCCGATAAATATGGCTAGCTGAGCACTAAATTTACACGATGGCAGCCTGGCATGTATGATTGTAGATTTGGCATGTACAGTATCTATCTTCCTATCTGTCTGAACATGTACTGTAAGCCTGTGTCTGTCTTTGTCTCTTGGTCGGTTGGTCATTTTCTCTGTGTCTCTGTATCACTGTCTCTGCTCTATAGGCCTTGTACACTGTACAATTTGTATGTCCCCCAAAGTGTAGAATTAAGAGGTACATGTATCATAACAGCTTCTTCCCAAGTTCTGCCTCTCTCTGGAATTCCCTTCCTGGTTCATGTTTCCCACCAGCGTACAATATTGAATGTCAATTCCAATCTCCAGCCTTCCTGACGAGTCCCTCCCTATCTCCTCCTTTCCTTAGCCCTAACCTTGAGTGGCTTTATAGTCTTGAATTGGGCGAATTTGCATACCGGGGTATACAAATTAATTATAAAATGTCTCTCTGTCTTACTACTGTATTTCTCTTGCTCTCTCTACATGTACATGTTATGCCCCACTGCCTGTCTGTCTAGACTATGTTTCTCTCTTTTCTGTCTCTATTAAGTATTAAGTAAACATATGAACATTGAATATTGTCTGTCTCACAGTCTGTCTGTGCTTAGAGGCTTACTTTCAGCCTATAATGTACAATAGGCACTAGCCCAGCATAAACAGGAGTTACACTTACAGGACTAGCCTGGCCTGCTCCACTGCTTCGGGAATTGCTTGGCCAGACTACAGTTGGTGTAGTCCAAACAAAAATAAGCAGTTCATGTCATTTGAGATTTATAGGCCTTACAAGTGTATGAAACAAAAATAAACTTTGGGCTGGTAAAAATGGGACAAGGTTGAGTCCGACTGGCCATATGGCCTGGCCAAAAAATACTCCATGCTTATGTTACACATGTACAACTGTACAGTGTACATGTACATGTACTATACATGTACACAAAGGCACAGTGCATATTATGTACAATGTACATGTACATGTACATGTATACGTGTACAGTATGTAAGGTACTGTACATGGCTTTTATGTGCCAGTGGCTGATCATCTTTCATAATTGCCTGTTTGCCCTTAATTAGGGTGAGAGGGTTTTCTTCCAAGGAGCTCAGTCCATTCATGGAGGAGTTTTCCTTCCTCCATGGTCCATTCATGTCTGTTTATTTGTGGAGATTTACCTGTGTGCTTGTGTGGTTCTTATTCAGCATTCTTATTTGGCAATTAATTACTCTAAAGCCGCGTCCGCACTGGACTTATTTTTTACCGAGCCCGTGGGTAACATTCCAATGGGTAAATCTTCCCGGCGTCCGCACTTGGACTTTCGACTCGGGTAAACTAACCGAGACGACGCAGTAAAACTAACCGACTGGCGCGTATAAACGCAAGAGGGCGCTATGGTGGTGACCTTTCACCGGATGTAAATACCATAAAACTACGACACGTCAACCCTGCTCGAAAAGTAAACAACATTGTTGTATTGGGACCATGGCACGTCACGTGGTATTTAGCCTTTTTAGGGCCTCTGGCAATGCGGGGCGCCGGATGTGGTTTTTTACCGAGTCGTTTACCGAGACGTCGTGTCCGGATTGGACTTTTCGGCTCGGTTAAACTGACCTGGTCAATTTAACCGGGCAGAAGTTGGTCGGTTAAACTACCCACTGGAGTCGGGTAAGTTACCTGGGAGGAAAACTTTCTGGCTGTCCGCACTGGACTTAAAATGGTCAATTTACCCATTTGCTCGGTTAGTTTACCCATTTTAAGTCCAGTGCGGACGCGGCTTAACACTAGGAGATGGTCCTATGAAGAAGGTCTGGTTTAGCTCAGATTGTACGGCTCCCCTTTATACACCTGTACATGAGCAATGTACACTCAAATTTACTGGAAATTTGAATCTTCAAATCCTACTCCCTGCTTCAAATAGATAACCCTAGAAAGAAACTGTTTATATTAGCAATTTATTGATTCGGAAATGCATATTGTGTACAGTGTAGAGACTAGAGTCAAGTGTGCATGTACATGTACTGTTGTGTGCACTTTGTCTACTCCATATAAAATTAATCACTGTAACAATCGCACTGTTTAATATGTAATTGAACCTTTACTCAATTATTACTGGTACAGAGTGGTATCATACATGTGTGTAAAATTTAATTACCCGTCAATGCGACAGTTGAGCCACTGTGCTGGTCGAATTTGGCAGACATGTGGGCAGGACAACACACATCCATGCAAACTACATGTACATGTATGTGTACAAATTTGTTTGGCCTCAACTCAGATTTTATGGAAGCTGGTTCCCAACTCGGCAAAGTGTGGGCAAGGTACCATACATTTTACGGTGCACATTTTGTATTTTCTACTCAAGAACCCACTGTACACTAGGCCTACTGTACACAACAGCCAATGATACAAATATACTGCGAAATTCATATACCGACACAAGTAACAATGTAATACCAAGGAGGTGTATTACCTCCTTGGTAATACTACTGTACAGTGTGTATGTACATGTTTGCTTGTGCCAATAAAGATAATCTGCTCATTATGTCTGATGGAACATTGCCATCATTGCGGACGACGAGGGAAAAATGAAATTAAGTCAACAGTTTTATTCATGTTTCCACTCATTCCACCTTGTAAATTTAAAATTATTAATAATTGATTCTGTTCATTTATGACTACTCATTACATTTGACAATGGTAGACACTACACAATCCCTAGTTTATGGGACTACAGTCACTACATACATGTAGTACATACCGGGTATACATGTACATGTACCTGTAGTAGTTTGAAGAATTCCAAGTGTTCTCCAAGCCAAGTAAATTTCCAAATTAAAACTTTAAACAAGCAATGCTCCGTCTTTATAGTTTATAATAATGCCCTGTTGCCCTTTAGATGTTGTATTGTATAAAATACTCTTGGCTACAAAATGTCAAATGTTGCTAAATTATTGCCAAATTAGAACATTTATGTAAAAAAAAAAACATTTAAAATTCTTAAGAACCCACTCATTACTAGTACACTGTAGGTTTGTGCACAGGGCACAAAGTGTTGTCTAGATAGGAACTACATGTACAAAGATTTTGGTAAAACCCTCACCATGTTATTAATTATTATTAATACCCTCACCAAGGGTGGGAAAAAAACCTAAATCCACAATATAGGCCACCAATTATTACGTAGAAAATCGACACTGTCTGGTGCAACCACATGCCCAAAAAATTTAATATTCTCAAAAATCATGATTTCGTGATGCGTACATCATGTGTACCGTATGTGGCAATCGGACAACAGACAGTACTGAACAGTGCCAGCAGGCACTGTGTACAATTACAATACAAAACATACAAGTATACAAGCCATCTATACGCATCAACAAATCGGGATTTGGGGGAAATTGACAAGTCTATTTTGTTGCGGGCAAGTACAGTACATGTATAAAAGCGTTTCACTGATTTTCTTTTGCACTGTATAGCCTATTATTGGTTTTCATTTAAATTTGTAATTCCTGCTTGTTTCTTTTTAACAATTGTATAAATGTGTAGTCTTTGTCTTAATTAATTCTTCACTAATGTAATGCGCATTTGAACATTGGAATTTGCGCAATAAAAATTAATAAAATTATTATTATTATTATTATTATTATTTACGGCAAACAATGTTCATTTTCAACAATTAATTGGTAGTCTATTGTGAATTTCTTCTCTTTAGTTTTACAAAATTTACAATGAGGGTGTATTTAATAAACCAAAATCTTGCTAAAGGAGAGCTCAAGAATATAGGAGGGCCTGAAAAAAGGCTGAATCGCCTGACGTTTTAAGTAGCGGTCTTTTCACAAAGGCAAAAAAAAGAAGGGGCCTCGTCCCTAAGTAAAGCTACTTTGACAACTTTGTGCTACTGCTAGTGCCTTTTGTACAAATGTTAGCACTAGTGAGTAGTGAGTAGTGGCTAGTAGTAGTACTAGTAGACTAGTACTAGTAGTACATTGCCATGTACATGTATATGTATTCATGTACAGTGTAGTAAAACTATTTAAGTATAGACTAGTATTTAACACTACAATAAGATGAAATATCAGACAGTGCATTTTTTACTTTTTTACTTTTAGTTTCACATTTTTATTTTGTCTGGTCATTCCCAGTCAGTAAGCAATTTGCAACATTGTTGGCGCAACAAGTACAACAACAAAAACAGGTCATTCTTCTCTCATCAATCCCGCAGTGTCAGAAGCGAAAGCGAAACCTGTCAATGTAATTTCACCGTGAAGGTCTGTCGCCTGTGACCGAGTCGTGTGTGACGGACCGACGGATTGGTGGTGTGGCTGACACACACAGGGACTTGGCCCCAGCCGAAACAAATCCTTCAAAAGCACGCTGTAATTATTTCCTAAACTGATGCCAATTAATGACTCGGCTACTGCAGCCATTCGTCAACCCATACCCGAGCTGAGCTACAGAATCAAGACTCCAATCACACCACGATCATACCTTTCAATCGCTAGTCCTCAGGTCCACGTTTGACGTCCGCCGAGCGAGTGTTGTGTTATGTTTGAATGAACACGAGGCATGCAACGCAGCTGTTTATAGAAACTTGGCGTCGTCATGCACGTCTGGGTACCTGCCAATTTACCTACACATCCTCCCGCAGACAGAGGCGTATGCTCATACTCGGCACCAGACTATTATTTTCATGATTTTGGTCTGTTTTTCCTATGGTGGTTTGTGGAATATAGTTTATACATCGTTTTGATTCATAAATGCCTTACCGCGATACAGATCTATTCGACCATGGTTCGACAAATCATCATCACAAAGCTCATTATCATTAAGCTTCACTGGCGGTGAAGTGACTCTAGCAACATTAGGATATATCAACCTCCCCCCTGTCTGCACTAGGTAAAAACATGGGCGCATTCCTCTGGCGAGAAGACTGGATGCAGCAACTTTCACAAGTTGGAACCGTGGTCGGTTTGGGCTTGAGCCCAGGCTTTTGGTCATGTCACTGGCCGCGGCCGTGACTTCGCATTCGCAACTCCGTCTGCAAAATTACTGTCGCTGGTGCTCAAAGCTGTGATTTCTTATACAGAACAGTGTGTATGTCACGAAACTGTTGCCAAAAATATATGACTTGTGATTCAGAACGCCGGACAGAACGACGTTCGCAACCGCGCCATTTTTCAAATCTCGCAACAAAATTAAGGGTGTTTGGCTGTTCGAGTCGTTTAGCCCTCGTCGTGGCTCACCCTGCGCTCAATACCCAGATCATCTTCTACTACCCAGGAACTTGAAAGCTTATCTACTTGTAAAGTACCCTGTAAGGCTGTATGGCTGTATAGAGGAATGCCTTCTACGAATCCATCATGGATCGTGCTCTGGCTCAAGTCCCTCGATCTCTACCATGATGGTCTGACCATGGTCCGGCAGAACCTGAAAATACAGGGTTTGTCGGCGAATTTGAAGGTTTGTTTGTTTGCACAAAGTATTTATCAAGAAACAGTCGGGCCGAGGGCCTGTTTCCAGATATCTATGGCATTTATAACGGGTAAGACTAAGATAAATAATGTGACCGAAGCCTAAACCCGAGCCTAGTAATAGTGATACATGACATGTACCATGCATGTACTTAACAATTATTAATTTTTCGTAAACGGCCTGCGATGGATGACTATCGTAGCGCCCTCTATTGTTGAGAAAAATAAAGAGCGAACACGACGCGCTCTGATTGGCTGAAACGCATGCGCTGGAAATTCGAAAGAATGTAAAATGCGGATACAGTCACTGAGTCAGTGCAGCACGCATGCGGATCGTTGCAAGATTTTGATTTCAAATAAGAACTACTTCCGCACTTTTAACATTTCCAGCAGCGGACAACCAAAATAATACGACATGAAGCCTTCGTGAGTATTCGGCATTGAATTCGTTTTATTTCGTGACCATTTGAGAGTGACGATGATGAATTTTGTGGCATTTGAGTTGATGGACAAAATCGGCCTCCGGTGAGATTACCGAACCCGAATCACAATCTGAATCAATGTCACCGTTTTTGAACATGGGTGAAGTTGTAAAGACGTTTGTTTGCATTTGAATCTTAACATTTGAAGTATTTTGTTTTCTTTTAACAAACAGCCTACACGCTTAAGGTTGTAATTATTTCAGGTTGTACCAGAAAAATTTAGCAATTTAACTTAGTCGCACAGTTGTTCATTTCATTCACAAACTAGCACTTAGCAGTAGCACTGTACTTAGTCCGAGTAACTTGGACCCGACAAGTCACCCTTTTTTTATCGAATTTTGAAATTTTGAGATTTGATAAAAAAAGGGTGACTTGTCGGGTCCAAGTTACTCGGACTACACTGTACAGTGTACTGTACTCTGTAAACACCCAGTTGTGTTTCACTGTTTGTGTTCCCTTTTTTCTAAATGAAAAGAAGTGGTTTTCTACTCAAGACTAGAGAATCTTGCAGAGAAATGAGGCACATGAAGTCCTAGTCCGAGTAACTTGGACCAGACAAGTCACCCTTTTTTGAAATTAGGAGGGGTCGGGTGACTCAGGCCCAGGGTGACTGTAGCCAGGTCCAAGCAAGTTATGGACTTATGATACGAAAATGATTGAATTTACTACCCCCGCTCAAAATCCCCAGATTTACCCCCCAAAACACCCCTGAAACCGTCCCACACACCCATTTTGGATTCAGCGAGAATCACAGATTCCATTTACTAATCGCATTAATGTTTGCTTTTTGTTATTCTGAACAGACGAGGAAAGACCCCAAAGAAAACACCTCGTAAGCCGCAGAACAAAGACCCTGTGGAAGTGAGTAGTAACCCCGGCAACCCTCAGTCACATGCCGTCAGTGGCCAATCGTGGTCAGGCGGTCAGCCCATTCAGGATTGGATTATATTATTATTAATATTTACAGTATTTCTTAGTACTATTCCCCACAAAAGCTGGGGAAAAAAATCACAAATCTTAAAGTTGATTATTAATTTATTATTATAATTTTTGTTTCAGGTGTACTGTCGGCTACGACCAATTGGCGAAGACTTAGAAGCATGTGTCACTGTCATCAATAGCAACACAATTCAGCTGAAGCCACCAGAGGTGACCTTTGTTATTATCGTTGATGTTTTTGTATAAGGATGTATTTCCAAACATTTGTGGTAAAACATGTAGGTCTGTTTTCATCTAGACTTTATGCATAGGATGCTATTTCTGTACACAAAGGTGCCCTCATCCATGCTATCCAAATACGGAGTTTGTCAATAGCTCATCTGCAAGACTGCAACATGTACGATACATTGTACATTTAGTGTTGTTTTGTCATTGACTTACACGTGTCACAGGGTTTTCCCTGGAAACGTATCAGTCTGAGATGGCAAGTACCCTTTCGCAGTTAACAGCAGTGGGTGCAGTCACACTATCTGGCCTGTCCAAATGTGGGTCATTCGGTGTGGCACGGCTGTGACCAATGGACCTTTCCCATGAATTAATTATGCAAATAAGAGCTGGCGCATGCGCTTTACTAAATTGGTGGGCAAACGAGTGCGCGTTGCGTGAAGGTTTCGAAATACGCGCGCAGGAGACGCTGATTAGCCAATGACCGCACGCCAAACTGTTAGTGAGAAGGAACGCGCGCACGCCCGTGGAAAACTATGATTGGTTGGCAGCCCGCTTGCCCACCAATTTAGTTAAGCGCATGCGCTAGATCTAATTTGCATATTTCATGGGAAAGGTCCATTCCAGACACCCAGGGCCATTGGTGGGAGGTGGACTTTGTATCCCGAGGGCCACTGGCATGAAGTGGTTGAGACTTGTCTCAGCTGCAACAGGATTCGTGAAAATTCCCATGAAAATAACTTTGGGGAACCCTGATTCCTCCAAATCTGAAGTATGTCGAGCCCTGAAGTTTCGATCCAAGCAGGACCTTTCCCAAAGGCAAAGAAAGGTCCTGCTAGGTTCAGAACATCAGGCCCTTCACATACATTTCAGATATTTGCATTTTGGTCATGTAAGTTGGTAAGCAGTTTGCAACATTTTTTATAATTTGTTCCCCTCCAAATTCACTCTGTTTCCAGAACTCAGTGGCAGTGAAGAATGGAAACTACAAAGAGGTAAGGGAAATAAGACTGGACCATTTAATTCAAACAGAAACAGAGGGAAGCTCTCCCTTAAAAATCCAACATATTAAATGCAAATTCCAATCCAAATCTATTATCTTGAATTTCAAAATAGAAATGAAAATAAATGTGTTCCCAAAAATCCCTTTTGCTGACCAGAATTGATTGGAACATCGTAAGGTTGAGAAGTTGGTGTCTGAAGTTTTGATCCAAGCAGGGCATTTCCCCGGGGGCGTTTTGGGAAAGGCCCTGCAGATATTGAAATGCCATGCTTTAGGCGGCGATGTCCAAACCGATTTTTGTTCACTGTAGATGAAAATTGCCAGAATGTGAGTTAGATGTGACCACGTGCAACATTGCAGTGAGTCACCGTGTTGCTCCCTGTTTCCATTCCTCAGACGCAACACTCCTTCAAGTTTGTCTTCCCGGAGAGCACATCCCAGAAGGCATTGTTTGACCACGTGGCCCTTCCTCTTGTCGACGACCTCCTCCATGGAAAAAATGGTAAATGAAAAGAAGATCTTGTCTGAATACCAGTCAAAATATAAATTGAAGACGCAACAATAGGATGTTTGCATCTGAATGAAAGCCAGGGATGTGATGCCTGGAGATATGCGACAGTAAATAGTTGAATGCACACAGCACACCCACCACGGAAAAGACTTGTTAGCTGTTTAGGAAGGGATGGACAGCTCAGATGGTACTAAGAGCGCTTGAACGCAAAACCAGAGGTTTCAAATTCAAATCGTGGTCCACACACAGTTTTCTTTGCCATTTTTCAATTTTGCGAATACCTTTAAAAAAGAAAAGAAAAATCAAAACCAGTTTGATCAGAATGGGGTTATGAATTGAGAACGGAGTGAACATAGTCTTGTTTCTCTGTGGAGATGTTAAGAAGTCTTAGGGAGGTCAGCCTTTGATGAAAACGTCAGGCCCTCACAATTCTTGAGGTTTAGATTATTTATTGTTAGTGAGCAGTTTGCGTCAGTTTGTGGAAATTTTGCGGCAACACCAAGTCATCTCTCTCAATGAGTATAACTCTGAAAAGAGCCACAATCTTTTTATCTCGCTCATAAAAAAAAAAATCCCCATTCACGTTCCCTGTCAGCCCTCCTGTTCATGTACGGCATCACAAGCTCTGGCAAGACGCACACGATGCAGGGAACTCCCGGCGATGGGGGAGTGCTGCCTCGCTGCCTGGACGTACTCTTCAACAGTCTTGGCGACCTGCAGGCCAGGAAATATGTAAGAGCGAAGAAGTTGTTATATTTCTTTGATTTGTTCAAAAGTTCTCAGTCAGTTAAAATTTCCTTTTGTTCATTTGACTTGAATTGTAAAAACGCTGCATCGTTTTTGTGTGATCCTCAAGCTGCTGTAGCCAGGTTTACATCAATTGGTTGTTTGCATCTGAATGAAAGCGGGGGTCTTGTGATCCCTGGAGATGTACAGTAATGGTTGAATTGCTTCTGACGGGCACCCCTGCCCCAGCAAAGACTACATGTAGTTGACTATTAGGGAAGGCCACCATCTAAGGGCTGGATAGCTCAGATGGAAGAGCAATGCTACGATAATCCTTGCGATTGGGTCATAAGTTGTGAAGAGTTTGACAGAAATTGACCAACTGGTCTTTCTCGGATGTGTCCGGGTCGCTTTGCTGCCGGCAGGTCTTCAGGCCGGACCGGGGGAACGGCTTTGACATACAGACGGAGGCGGACGCCATGATGGAGAGGCAGCGGAGGGAGCTGCTGACCCCAGTCCCGACCCCGAGGACCACCCCCAGGACGCCGAGAAGGTACGAACAATTACCCCAGCGTTTGCGCCACCCGGTTTACTGTGGTCATTAGCACAGTGGCACTCGTAGGTTAATGAGGCTTCCCTGGTTTTCATTTGGACGAATGCGGGCACACGGCGGTTCCTTTATCGGGGGTTTCTTGAACTGCGCACACATAGCTGCCAATCATTCCTCTTTTGGCTTTTTTTTTTCACTTTTTTTTTTCAAACTCTTGACAACATTCCGATTTTTGGCTTGGAAATACACATGTATGACTAGATGTAGTTTGCTCTGTGATTCCTCTTTTTCGGCAGAAGTATTCCTAATTTCCTTTTTGTAAGATAGGTTGGCAGCTATGCGAATAGGGTCATCGCCTCCACAATCACTTGTATTAGTCAGCCAGAATGCAGGCACTGCGGTTCCCTGAGTGGCCCCACTGTATACAACTTCTGAGTGGGATTCTTTTTTCTTCTTCTTTTTCCCCATTCATGTTTGCCCCTGGCAGGAGGCCTCCCCAGAATGACATTGCCAACATGGTGCGCGTGCCAGACACCCACCGCATCAGCACAGTGGACGAGGACAACAACTACAGCGTCTTTGTCTCCTACATCGAGATCTACAACAACTACATCTACGACCTGCTGGAGGACATGCCGACGGACATCAGTGGCCAGCGGTAAGAGGAAGGGGACCGTCAGTTCGGGTGAACAGAGCAGAAGTGCTGTTGTGCCTGTTGCACTCACTTTAAAGGCCCTATACAACATTGGTAAAAGTCAAAAGATTGCCACAGTTTGTGTGTTAAACCATTAAACATTCCCCCAAAAAAAGTATTCCTGAAAAGGTTTTACCTCAAATGGTAATCTGAGAAAGTAGAAAAAGGGGGGAAAAACTGTTACGGTTTTCGCATGTTCTGTAGTGTAAGAAATAGTTTATTACGGAGAGCAAGTAATAAACTATTTGTCAATGTTTGAAGATTTCTCGAGAAGTGCAGCATCTCAGACTGTAAGATTTCAACATGAGGATTCTAGGATTCTATCATGACCATCTACAAACTGTAAATTAGAGGGAAATCTGTGGACATCTTTCCTATGTTGTATAGGGCCTTTAACTTCGGGACGTGCATTTTCACTTGTGCCCGTACTCGAGTTTGTGGAAATGTATTTGAACTAAAAAAAAAAAAAAAAAAAGGAGGGTAGAGACAGACGGATCACGAGCTGTTTAGCTGAAATGTTAAGTTCCTCGGTTCTCCTCCACATAAACTCAAAAGAGAAGGACATGGTGGCCCTTTAAACTAATCATGACTGATGTCCCCGTTCAAACTGCTCAAGTCCTGAGCAGTTTTATATTGGCTTCTCAAAGATGCCTGACAAGACCCTGAGCCCAATGTCATGAAATCCGTTACAGCAATTTCTTGGTAATGGTACGTAAACTTGTCTGTTTTTTTTTTGGGGGGGGGGCTTGCAGTGCGTAAGCAATGAAATTAAGCAAGGAATCTTTAAATGTGGGAACTGCATGCGCAAGCGCAGACATCCCGAATACCTTCCTTACCCCTGCAGTAGGCTCACCAAAAGCAGAGAATTCTCTACAATCATAATCAGCATTTGAACGAAGGATTCCACTACACTGGCACCGGGCCTTTTCAGTCGAAGGGTGTGCTTGTAGACTAATACACAAAGCGCTCATTTCCAGAAGGCAGCATATCCATTCTCTCAGAACAGATGCAGCATGAAAATGTACCTCCCATATTGATGGAGAAATTTGCTTTGCGTCAAAAATCACAGTCAAAACTCAATGTGCCAAAGAACTAGTACCTACACCACCTGCCTGGGGGGGGAAAAACTGAGAACATGATATTTGTTTCTGATGGAAATGAGCTCTTCTTCTCGTACGTGTCCCTGTGGTCACACGCTATTCACACATCGCCGTCTTTGTTCCCACAGGCAAGGGTGGCAGACTCCAAAGTCGCGGGACGATGCCGGTGTCATGTATGTCCTAATACATCCGCCTGTTGCATTTACGCTGCCTAACCACTGCATGTGCTGCTTGTTTGTTTTGTTCACTCGACTACTAACAGCATGTTTTGGGGCTGACTCCCCCACCCCTCTCCATTCCTTCCCCCTCCTCAGCTTTGCAAGACTTTTCCTAAAACTGCCTTCCATTAGCTCCTTGCGTGATGTGATTCAGTTTTGAATGTGTTGAATTCAGCTTTGACAGATGTCGCTGCTTTTAAATGTTCGCACGTTGAACCCATCTCATAGACCTGCGCTGCCTAAGCGCAGACATTGGCTGAGCATGAAAAGTCTTCCTTGATTCTATGAGCTAAAGGCATTTTTGTGCTGGAGCGAAATTTGCCCACGAAGCATCTTGGTGAAAATGCTCTCCCAAACCCCCCCCCCTCCAATATCATGGATCACTCACACAAATGCACCATTGTAATGAGTGGCTCACTGTTCCACTGCTGCACAGGGTGCCGTTTGAGAATGTGCAAAGGTTGTAGTTCAAAGGTTGAACTTGAGACAAGGGTCGCCCCCCCCCTTCCTGGGCATTTTCTCTCACTGACTCGTCGCCTGTATGCCTTCCTCCGCACCCGCAGGTCGCTGCCGGCCAAGACGCTGCGCGAAGACTGCAGCCACAACATGTACGTGTCCTGCTGCACCGAGGTCGAGGTGAAGAACACGGAGGAGGCGTACGGCATCTTCATGAAAGGTACGAACGGGTGCCGCTGCCCTGCTTACCCGGACCCTGCCCTTCTCACCCCAGACCCTGCCCTTCTCACCCCAGACCCCGCCCTTCTCACCCCAGACCCCGCCCTTCTCACCCCAGACCCCGCCCTTCTCACCCCAGACCCCGCCCTTCTCACCCCAGACCCCGCCCTTCTCACCCCAGACCCCGCCCTTCTCACCCCAGACCCAGCCCTTCTCACCTCAGACCCCGCCCTTCTCACCCCAGACCCTGCCCTTCTCACCCCAGACCCCGCCCTTCTCACCCCAGACCCCGCCCTTCTCACCCCAGACCCTGCCCTTCTCACCCCAGACCCCGCCCTTCTCACCCCAGACCCAGCCCTTCTCACCCCAGACCCCGCCCTTCTCACCCCAGACCCTGCCCTTCTCACCCCAGACCCCGCCCTTCTCACCCCAGACCCCGCCCTTCTCACCCCAGACTCCGCCCTTCTCACCCGAACCCAGACCTGCTCACCCCGGCGGACCCCGCCCTTCTCACACGAACCCAGACCTGCTCACCCCGGCGGACCCCGCCCTTCTCACCCGAACCCAGACCTGCTCACGCCGGCGGACCCCGTCCTTCTCACCTGAACCCAGACCTGCTCACCCAACCCCCGCCCTTCTCACCCGAACCCAGACCTGCTCACCAAAACCCCGCCCTTCTCCCCCGAACCCAGACCTGCTCACCAAAACCCCGCCCTTCTCACCCGAACCCAGACCTGCTCACCCAAACCCCGCCCTGCTTACCCGCTATGGCAACGCACAACATAAGCAACTTCCTGCTTGTGATCATTTGCTGTCTGGGAAGTGTTTTGCAGTTAGAACTGAGCATTTCTTGGGCCCTCAAGATTTTTAAATCTTCACAGGTTTTGATCGGGTCAGAGTGATACGTTAGCTGGCGGAGTGCACCAAAGTTCTGAGCATCGAGCCAAATAGATGCGACCAGACCAATACGCGAAAAGTACTCCCCTGTTCATCTGTTGCCTTTTTTGTTTCCATTGCAGGTCAGAGGAAGAGGAAGGTGGCCCACACGCAGCTGAACACGGAGTCTAGTCGCAGCCACAGCGTCTTCAACATCCGGTTGGTGCAAGGCCCTCTGGACCCAGTCGGAGAGGAAGTTCTTCAGGTAAAGCTAAAAACAAACTTGACACGATGTCTCTCGCCAGGCCATTTTCCTTTTCCCCCCAACTTCCTTGCCGCGAGCAGTGTCTGTTCTCTCCGGTCATCATTTCTCCCCGAATGAGCAACTTGACTCTTGGCAGTGGTTCCAATTATCCGAGCACCAAGTTAACTCAACAAACTGATGCAAAACTGACCATGTAAGGGATGGATAGCTCAGATGGGAAGAGTGCTGGTACGCTAAACCAGAGGTCTCACGTTCAAGTACACCGGTCCAGTCAAAGGTTTCTTTGCCATTTTTTTGTTTTCTTCAATTTGTTCAAAAGTTTCCAGTCAGTTTTTCCTTTGTTTGTTTGAATTGAATTGATAAAGCCATACATCCACTTTGTGTGATCCCAGAGCTGCCATAGCCAAGTTTTCAACAATTGGTTGTTTGCATCTGAATAAAAGCGGGGGTGTGATCCCTGGAGATATACGGCAGTTAGTTGTTGAATTGCTTCTGACTGGTGACCCCAATCCGGCATAGGACTAGTTGACTATTAGGGAAGGTCACCATCTAAGGGCTGCATAGCTCAGATGGAGGAGCACTGGTACATCAATCCAGAGGTCTCGGGTTCAAGTCCCGATCCAGTCAAAGTTTTCTTTTTTCAATTTGATTCCAAACTGGTTAGAAAACGTACTCCTTTGTTGTTTTTTCCCCCCTCTTTCCATGTTTTCCAGGACAAGGATCAAATCTGCGTTGCCCAGCTGTCCCTGGTAGATCTGGCCGGCAGCGAGCGGACAGGCCGGACCCAGAACACCGGGGACCGGCTGCGGGAGGCGGGCAACATCAACGCCTCCCTGATGACGCTGCGCACCTGCATCGAGGTCCTGCGCGAGAACCAGCTCAGCAACACCAACAAGGTAATGTGGGGGTGGGGAGGGGGGTGGGGAACTGAGGTCGTCCTCCTGGAATTCGTTGCCACTTCCAGAGTTATTTGCCGAGTTGCCATTTTGGCAAAAGGGCACAAAGGGGCTCATTCAGTTTTGTTGTCAGGTTTTTTTTTGTTTGTTTTTTTTGTTTTTTTTTAACGTCTTGAAGGCATGGCGGCCAAAGTTTGAATGGGCACAGCAAAAATGGTTGTGTAATTCGGGGTTTTTTTTGGGGGGGGTGGCTGCCGTGGCTGTCATGAATTTTAAACCCTGCCGAGGTCAGTCGCTGGTTCGTGCAGTTGCCGTGGGAACCCATCATTTATTATTGTGAGTCCAGTGAATGCAAACACTCATTGTTTCAAGAACCAAACAAATGTAACTCTGTTGCTAACTGCTCACCTGTGATAAGATGTTAGACCTGTGGTAAAATGCAAAATTTGTAGTTAGTAGCCTAACATTTCGATCCGAGGAAGACCTTCATCAGAGGTTAAATGTTGAGACTCATTGTTAAATATAAAATTGATCGGGGGGGGGGGGGGGGGTGGGCAGTGATGGAGAATGATTGGTTGCTTTGCTGTATCATATACACATACCATTAGAGAGTCATTATTGAAGTTATTTTCCATTTCCCAAACCCTGAATGAAGACAGCACAGTGTAAACCAGTTCAGATGCCTCTCTCAAGGGGGCCTTTGGAAAGGGTCCATCTCAATGATCTTTACGATGCATCGCAACCCATATTACGATGATAACCCATTGTTGCTGTTCTTAAGATTTAGTGGGCCTGACGTTTCGATCCTAGCAGGACCTTTCTCAAAGGCAGATTGTAGTTGTTGTGATAGGTTCTATGATTTCCGTGCATCATTTTGCGACAAATCGTTACGATGAGATGGGTAAAATCGACCGCCGCTATCATTGGAACAGAGGGTATGCACTGTAAACTATCTGCGATGATGTACTGGACACTTGTCAATTGGTTTCCTTTCTGCTCTCAGATTGTCCCGTATCGGGACTCCAAGGTGACCCACCTGTTCAAGAACTACTTTGACGGTGAAGGCAAGGTCCGCATGGTGGTGTGCGTCAACCCAATGTCTGCTGACTATGACGAAACAACGGTGAGCTTGCTGCGTCGCAATCGCGATCACATTTTTGGTTTTCTTTCTCAATCTGGAGGAGATACTCCATGCATGAATGGACCTATGAATGCTACCGGAAAAAAAACCACCCAATGTGACTCCTTTCTTCAAGTCTAAATCTTTGTCCTATTTATTCCATATTTTTGTTCCAGCACGTGATGCGCTTTGCTGAGGTCACACAAGAAGTGCAAGTGGCCCGGCCGACCGCTGTCAAGTTTGACACTGGACTTACCCCTGGCAGAAGACGAGGTACAAGAAATGCTAACCAAAAAAATTCTAACCACCCCCTTCCCCCCTCAAAAAAAGGAAAAAGAAATCACACCCTAATTTGTAGGCCCCAAAAAAGTGTTTTTCTTTGTTCAACCATCAATTGCCAGACATCCACTTTGTTTACAGCCCCCATTTTTAATTCAAATGCAAAACCACCTTTTGTTGTGAACCCCGGCTACTGCAGTTTTGGGAATCACACAAAGTAATTTTTTCTTTGAACATTTGTCAACACAGCCAACCAGATTTACAAGAAGATGCTGGAGGAAGGCGCCAATCTGGATGAGGTTACCATGGAGATGCCCATTGTCATCAACCTCGGCCCATCCTTCCCCTGTCTGGAGGTGAGTACCGGTGAAGTCATGGGTACCTGTGAAGTCATGGGTACCTGTGACAGCATGAGTACCGGTGAAGGCATGGGCAACTTGAAATGCTGGGACCAGGATTTCCCCCTGCATACAAAATTGAAAAGTAGCCCATCTCACCACTGATGGCCCACCCCTGGTACTTGTCTCCAAAACAAAGAAACACTATGGGAAAACCCTGGCTGAGAGGTCAGATGACGACAGTTTGCAAAAATAGAATTCCACGTTTAGTGCCTCTGTTTGCAGTCTGAAATCGGTTTCACTGGTTTCAGTCTTTTTCCCCTCATTGCTTGGTACTCTGCTAGATCAACGATCCGAATGAGGACACCACTCTGCACAATCTCATCTCGTTCTTGGCCGAGCGAGAGAAGCGACGGCACACTCTGCAGGAGGAGCTAGCCCGCAAACGTGAGTTGCATGGGAGGCTCCTTGGCGGCCCTTTGCCAGTTTGTGTGAGTGGTTTAGTGGAGGGGGGAATCAGGCCCTTGGATTGAGGTAGGGGTTATGGCTTCGTAGACGGGTTTGGGTTTGGGTTTGGGTTTGGGATGTAGACTTGAGTTTGGGCTTGTGTGTTTGAGCCACGGACTTGGGTATGACCTTTTGGTTTGGGTTATGGGCTTGCCCTTGAGTGTGCTTTGGAGCTATAGACTTGGGTTAGGGTTTGAGCTACGGGCTTGAGGGTGTGGACTTGGGTTTGGGCTAAGGCTATGGACATTGGGTTTGGGTGTGGGGTAGGGACATTGGGTTTAAGGTTTCAGGACATTGGTTAGGTTATAGGTTTTAAGTTAGAGAGGTTTGAGTTGGGGCTATGGGCCTGAGATTTACCATAGTTCTATGGCACTATGTACTTGGGTTTGGCCTGTGGGTTTCTGCTGCAGTCTTTGGTTTTGGTCATGCGGTTGGGCTATAGGGTTGGGCTATAGGGTTGGGCTATAGGATTGGGCTATAGGGTTGGGCTATAGGGTTGGGCTATAGGGTTGGGCTATAGGGTTGGGCTATAGAGTTGGGCTTATAGGGTTGGGCTTATAGGGTTGTTGCTACTGGTTTGGGACATGGAATTGGCATTGGGTTTGAAATGCGGACCTTCAGTTTGCGTAGGATTTGAAGGTTTACTTTTTGGAAGTACCAAGTGGAAGGTTTTGCGGTGACACCACGTAAATCCTCTCTTTTGAGACGGAGTGTGGCTCTGAAAAGAGCTGGTACATGTAGTTCAATGTTTCGGGCAGTGTCTTCTCTGCCCTTTGTCGGGAGACTGACAACAGTTTGGGATTTTGTCGCGCGCTCTGCCTCGAGTTTCATGTTCGGGTTTGAGCCACAAACTTTGGGTTGGATTTGTGTTTTTGTGTCAGGGTCGTGTTCTTGAGCATGGGGCATTTTGGTTTGGGATCGGATTTGGGTACGGGGGGCTTTTTTTGGGGGGGAAGGGGGCGGGTTGGGTTTGGCCGTTTATATATCTGGCCTTTCATTGCTGCCTTTGTCTCTTGTCCAAACCAGAGGGCATCTTCCGGGCCCGCCTGATGGAGATGGAGCGTGACATGGAGCACCTCCGCCAGCAGAACAGCGAGCTGACCATGAAGCTGTCGGCCAACGAGAAGAGCGGCCAGCGCTTCCAGAAGCGCATCCGGGAGCTGGAGGAGGAGCGGGGCATGCTGCACCGCACCCAGACGGCCTACGAGTGCACCCAGCGGGAGCTGGAGACGGAGGTGAGCCGGCGTGTTTCACCGCTCGATCTCTGGCCTCGTCCCGTCGTACAGATCGGTCGTGAAGGCTTCGGGAAGAGTCCCAGCCGTGAGACGGCATCCCTGCCACGATGGATGCATCACAGGACCAATGGCACCAAATCCAAGAAGAAAGATCCGCCCATATTGCATTTATCATTTGTGATGTTTTGATCCTAGCGGGACCTTCTGCCTTTGAGAAAGGTCCTGCTTGGATCAAAAGGTCGGGACCTCCTGATTTGGGATACTTGCTTTTTTGTCATTTTAGTCAGTGAGCAGTTTGCAACATTTTTGCATATTACTATTTAGTGTTGCATTTAGTGATACAAACAAAAATACTGAAATATTTCTGCCTAAAATGTTGTATTTTGGGAGAAAGGAGTAAAAGAAATTGTTTACGTCTCACCGAGATCTGAACTATTTTTCGGAACAGTACGGCATTGAATGCTGCATTTTTGCGAATCAAATGAAGCGGTTTTCACGATTTTCTCGAGACTCGGTTGGCGGGTTGAGGTGAAATTTTCACAGGTGTGCTATTTCATGCAAATGTTGGATCAGACAACGTATAGATGCTATTCTTTGACCTCGACCAATGTTGTGTAGGGGCTTTAAACAAAATGGTCTTACATTTGGATACCAATAGAGGTTTTTCAGTCGCATGCTTTTTGCCGGTCAGCGTTCAATTCACGTGGATTTACGCGGGTTTGAATGCTCCTGCTGATATGTAGCCTTTGGCGGTCAGGTGGTGTCATGTGAAGAACCTCTAGGGTGGTTTGAACCGAGCCGGTCCTTAGTCAAAATAATTTGCCAAGAGTGCTTGCCGCATCGCTGAGCGGCCCGTCATCATCTCCTCTTCTGATTCTCCCATCCATCTGGCTTCGTTGTCCCTCAGCTCAACTCGGAGAAGCACCGCATCAAGAAGCAGCTGGAGGAGAAGGACAAGCTGCGCAAGGCCCTCAAGGGTGTGGCCGACTGCGAGAAGCACAAATGGGAGAAGGAATGCGTGAGTTGGCTTCTTTCTCTAATTGGGAGAGACTTTTTTTTTTTTTTTTTTTTTTACTGTCGCGCCAATTTTGTAGTCAGGGCCAAATAAAGACAATCTTCGTTCAATTTGATTCTCGTGTTTTTTCTGTCCCTGAAATAAATTGCGTAGACTTTTTGCAGGTTTCTTTTGTTCTTAGCTTTTAAGGTTTTTGTGTACATGTTGTTTGTTTGTTTCGTTTTAGTTTTTGGGTTTTTTTTGGGGGGGGGGGGGTTGTCATCAGTCAGTGTTTAGCAAAGCATTATACAATACAATGTTGAATGAAGAACATCTGCACGATCACTCTCTTCATCTGAATCTAGCCTCTGGTTATAAGATGTGTATGGTGAGGCATCTTTTTCTCTTCTGTCTAAAAAACAACCCCAAAACAATGAAAAATACAGCCAGTAATACAACTCAAAATGATCTGGTGCCTTTCCAGTTAAAAATATATATATGATTCAGTTTTAACCCTGGGTATTTTTTTTTTTTTTTTTTTTTTAAATCCTCAGGAGAAACGAGTGCGTGCCACCCAGATGGAGATGCAAACCAAGATCTGGGTGAAGGACGAGAAGCTGAGGCAGCTGAAGCAGATTGTCTGCGCCAACCGGGAACGGGAGGAGAGCGCCCGCAAGGCCAAGGCCGCCATGAACCGGACCCGCTCCCCGCCGCCCAAGAAGACCCAGCCCCCGGTCAAGCTCCGGCACCGCCGCTCTCGCTCCACCTCCACCGCCTGGGTGGACCACAAGCCCGCCACCACCCTGGAGACCGGTCAGTCCTCCCACCATCAACCCTCCACCACCTTCCACCTTAGTTTGTTCGATATCCCAAATTTCAGGTTCCAATATAATATCGTCGGGAAAATATCGCCATATTCGATATTCGATATTATTGTGATACACGGTGCGTAAGCGAAAGCCAAGGGTAGTAATCTGAATTTCTATTCAATACACACACTGTTCTACTGCCTGAAACCTAACTTATATGTAGTAAATGCAGAACTTTAAGCCATGTAGTAATTGCTTAACCCCCCCCCCCCCTTAAATTACTCATTTAACAATGAACAAATGTCACTACCTTGGGTCTCTCTTAATTACATTTGCTAAAACGAAAAGAAATTAGGTTGAAGGTTGATACATGAGAATAATTTTTTAATTTTTTTTAAGACGATATCCCATACCATTTTTGGCAACTCGATGCTTACTAATGATGTCTGACCAGTGATATCGATCAATACTGTGATATCGAACAACCCCTACCTCCACCACCACCAACCCTTCACTACCACCAACTCTCCTGGTTAGTAATATAACATATATCTTTTTGGGTTGGGGTTTTTTTTTGCGGGGAATTGAACAGAGACTGTTCTGCAGCCAGCCGGCCTGAAGAAGAAGCACACGGTTGCGGTGCCGACGGTCAAAGATCTGAAGGGCAAGGAGAACTACATGTTGACCCACCAGGAGGAGGACTCCAAGGGGGAGGTGGAGACCCAGCTGTACAAGGTGAGGAGGTTCCCACTCAGACCAACCCAGCCCTGGGCTCGCTAGAGGCCCACTGATGCATCACATACCAATCAGGATTTTTCACCAACAGCTTTATTAGCTGTGTCCAAATTAATTGGCTTTGGCTTGAAATACTGGGATGTAAGACTTCCGGGAATGGCGTGATTTTTGTTCAGATTTCCGGAAATGGTGATTTTTTTTATTATTATTATTCATTTTTTTTATGTCTGATATCTCAAACTGTTCAATTTTATTTGTTAAAACTCTAAAAACTGAAGGGCGCCTGCACCCCTGCCGTGAATCTCGCAATCGCATCTCTCGGTCGCGTAAGCGCTGACTTGCAGTTGCACAATTTATTGGCCTTCGGTACTTTTCAGGAAATGACTTTGTCGGTCACTTGCATCCCTGGAAATAGCACACAAGTCTATAAGAGATGGCTACAGGTAGTTGCTACATAGCAGCTTCCATAGACCTGTGTGTAATTCAGAGCCACAGAATGCAACGTTTTCCCACTGCGGCCGTATGAAATCAATATAAACTTTAGTCCGGTGAAATGTAGGGAGGGTCGGTCACTAACCTGTCTCGTTAGCAAGCTGAGCGAGTATTTAGCACAGGCGCTATAGTTGACTTTGTAAATTCGGTCCCTTGACCCCCCTGTTGCTGCGTCTCTGCTTGCCACCCCCAGGCTGAGGTGCTGCAGACGCGCGGGGGAGGACGGGCCGTCCAGTTCACGGACATCGAGAAGCTGAAGATGGAGCGGCCTGGCTCCACCAGCCCCAAGGACCGCAAGCGCTCGGCGGGAGAGGAACTGGACAGTGGAGAGTGGACCGACGTCGAAACTCGGGTGAGTCTTGCAATTCCCCCTTTCACGGGTGGAAGCTGAGGTGAGGTCTGCTTGTCCCCAGCGTCTTGTCCCCCCGCCTCCAATCACAAGCAAACACCGGTACCTAACCTATCGACAGTCCGGGCCTTTTGCAATCGGGGTCGGCGATACTGTAATGCCGTGGGAAGACCAAACTGGCATGCATTTGTGCGCATGCAATAATGTGGCACGCACTCAATCGTGCCTGTGGTTTATGCCGCCACGCTGAATCAGCACCGCAGTTTTCCCCAAATCCGTATGTGGTGTACGTGGTGGTCCTTGAATCCACAGTCCACAGGTGTGGGTGATGAGTGGCCCTTGCCATAGGTCGTGGCAGACAGCAGGTCTGGTGCCCTGCCACCCTGGCAAAGAAGTGGTCAGTCCAGCCTGGGATGGCTTCTCCCAGCCTCAAGCAGGGCCCAATTTCATAGAGTCGCTTAAGCGTGAAAATCTGCTAATCAAAAAAAAGTCTTCCTTGTGTAAGCAGGATTACAAATTGCCCTACGGTTTGATGTTCATTGCCTCTGACTTGTATTCCACTCTTCTTTGCTAAGCATGAAACAATCATGAAGTTTGGGTGGGCAAAGGGATTCTGTGGCTCATTAGTTTTTGTGCTTAAGCCTGTTTTGTCACTTAAGCGGCTCTATGAAATTGGCCCCTGATCTTGTCACCAGACCCCATTCGAGGAATATCACAGATGGTCTAGGAGATCTCGTATTAAAAAAATCCAATTTCTTGTTGTTGCTCTTCCACCGATTGATACAGATTTCTCTTCAGATTTTGTTTGCCATTATTCTTCCGACGGGTGTTTTAACCCACATCTCTGTTCTCCTGCCGTCTCTCTCTCTCCCACACAGTGCGCCGTTGGCTTTGAGGGAAGACCAGGCTGCTCAAACCCAGCTGCTGTCCACATTGTCCCCAACAAGTAAGTACCCTAGAGACTGCCACCTGCTATAATCAGTAATGAACCCTCCCATGCATTGCTGGGACCTTTTTTTTTTCAAGACCGCTCAGTCGGTGTACAAATGCTGCGTTCTCTGTCTTCCTCCGACTCTTTGGATGCCAACGAGTCTCGGGAAGCCTCTTATCAAAAATTGGCCAAACAGGGATGGGGACTATAAGCAGTGATGAGGTATTAAGAAATCGTAGGACAGGGTAGAACATTAATCCAAACTTGCAAAGATAGGCAAAAAAGAGAAGTGGATAGGACATATCCTTAGACACGATGGACTTTTGAAAGATGCCTTTAGGCTGCGCGCTAACGGTAACACCAGTGGACTTGTCGTGTGCTTGTTGCGAAACAGCATTGTGAAGTGGAGTGCACTCAGCGCACCATATTTCCAGGCATGCAACTTTTCTGCAGATCCGCGGATTTCCACGGTTTTTTATTTAATTCGGCCGTAAAAAAATAAAATCCATAAAAGAAAATATATTTAAAAAACAAATGGATATTTCTTCTCCCCTAACTATTATTTAAAACACATGCTGAGATCATGTTTACTTTTCATTTTGTAAACAAAAATTCAATTTTCTGGGTGTATGCCTTGAAAAAGGTTAAGATATGTTACTCAGCTTAAAGTCATAAGTGGTCAAAAACTGCTCAGAATGCACCACAGAGCATCTAGAATCCAAACCCCACGCCGTAAGAGCTTCGTGCTTTTCCTCTTTTTTTTTTACAATTCAAGGGTTGCATGCCTGTATTTCAATCAGTTTCATAGAACTTCATAGAACAGAGCAATCAAAGTGGTTGGACTGTTGGCTATCTGCCTATTTGTTTCTTCTAATCTGATGCGTTTTTACTGTTTTCATGTTATCACCATGTGTGATAATCTCTTGTCTCTTTTTTTCTTACAATTTACAATTTTCTTACAATTTGCTGCAGGAAAGCTAAGAAGTGAAGTTCCAAGGAGTTTGCAACAGCAAGTGGCCCTCGTGAGAAGTTGTCAAACTACAATCATGAAAAGTGAAAATGGATTCCAAGGTTTTTCTTAATGAACCGTTTAAGGTGCCCTACCCTCTACTGCTCCAACTCAGTGTCCACCAAGGGTGGGGGATGTAGTCGGCATTGGTGTATGGTTGCACAAAGCAACCAGCCATGCAACCATCCTCACAGAACCATGCATACTATTATTGGTGTATGGTTGCAAGAAGCAATCAACCATGCAACCATCCTCACAGAACCATGCGTAGAAGTTTTGGTGTATGGTTGCAACAAGCAACCATCCTCACAGAACCATGCATACTAGCATTGGTGTATGGTTGCAAGAAGCAATCAACCATGCAACCATCCTCCCAGAACCATGCCTGTTTGAAAAAAAAATAATACTTGAAAGCCGTACCATTGATGTACACTAGACAGAATGTCCACCTTAGAAAAAGAGATCTCTGTCTTGAGTTGGGAGTTTGTAAAAATGTAAGATTTAGATCACTGTACAGAACTATTGGGATTAATTTCTTTTGGGGAAAGTCAGTTTGTATAGTTGCATGCACTCATAGTAGGCAAGAAGTCTTTTTTCGACTGTACTTGCTGTAACTTTTAGCTTTTTAGCCATGAAACCGTATCACACTGTCTTTAACATAAACATCTTTTTTATTCTAAACCAAAGTGATTAATTCTAGATAATTATAAAAAACCAAATTGGAATATAAAATGGTTCAAGTGAGGTTCTTATGTTAGTCTTATTTAAGGTTTGGAAAATAAATACTCACAGGGAAATGCAAAGAATTCCTCCCCCTAAAAAAATAGCAAGGGTGACAATTCAGCTTGTCATCAGCCGAACATATTTCTGGGGAAAGTCATTGAAAATGGCTTGCCGGTTCAATGATTCCAGAAGGACTTTTCCTCAACTGAAAGTCTTACCCTCCCTCTCCTCTTAAAATAATAAGCAGCGTTTAGAAGCTAATTTGCTATGAAAATGTACATTGTGGTCTGGTCCAGTGGTATCGGTGAACTACTGATCGTGCTGTTTTTCAAATGGAATCATGACTTTGCTGAGTGGATGAATCTGCACGGGCTGCGTGACGCTTATGTTGTTCTTTGATTGTAACGTCTTTAAGTGTTGTAAAAAAAAGTCTTGCATCATGTACATGTTCAATTGCTTTTTTTTTTGTGGTAGTCTTCTGGCAGCATAAGATAGAATAGTAATGGCATAAAGGGGTTGGGGGTTCTCTCAATTTCATTTCAAGTGGATGGCACACCTTCTCAGGGTTTGACTGTCGACAAGCTAACAGTGGCTGGGTTTTATTTTGAGGCTCTAGTCCAGACGAAGCAGTGCCAAACCCTAAACTGTAACTCTGTTGATGTTAGGGTCTAATTCACGGAATGTATTGTACGATGGCATTGCAGAGCATGTTTTCCCCTCTCCATTTGGCCAGTTTGTCTAACCCTGGTCATTTAGCGTCCATCCGTGCACATCCATGACCGAGGCTACCCTTCAGAAACTGAATCAGTGATTAGTTGTCTTGACCTGGGTCATGTAAATGATGTAATGCAACCCTTGACCTGGGTCAGTTGTCATTTTTTTTATTAACCTGGGTCAAATGGCCCGATTTTCTTGACTTGGGTCACTGAGCTAATTCGTCTGTGCTTTTGACCTCGGTCAGGTCGATCTCTTGACCAAGTGCAGTTGTTCCATTGTCTTGACCTGGATCGATGGTTCGTTTGAGTCATTTTCTTATGCTGACATTTCTTAGATCTGTTCCTCTGTCTATAAAATCCAACCCTACCTAAAGCAACTGAAGAATCAGGATTGTAAATAAAGAATTGCTGTATAAAGCTGTTATAAAGATGCATGCATGTTGTTGCTTGGTCTGTCTTTGTGTTTTTTAATCATTAAAGAGGATTTGGTTAAGAAAAGATTTGCGTCTAGTGTGTTTGATATTTCTTAAAGTCTTGTAGTCAATGAAAACAAACCAATGTATCTGTATGGTGATTTCAATTTGTTTTATTTATTTTCAAAAAATCAGTTGAACATTACCCCCCAAAAAAAAATTAAAAAAAATTTCAAATCAGTTTTATAGTAAACATAACTGTAACAGGATCGGTCCCAAAGGCCGCCGCGCACCAGAGCTATCTGCTGAGCAGAAAATATCTCGAGGCCGTTAGCTCAGCACGTAGCTCACCGTGTGCGGCGACCTTTATAGATAAAATTTCAGGCAAAAAGGATCATCTATGTACTTCGTCATTTGTCTAGTTTTGCATTTATAAATTATAATACTTGATTTATAGATCAAGTCTCAATCGTATTTATGTTTTAGATGTTCACCTGCATTTCTAGTTTTATTTAATGTTTGAAATAAATAAACACTCAAATTAAGTTCCTTTTCCCATATATCATAAAACGACTGAGAAAATTACATGATACCCCGATGACACGATTCTATCATTTACTTTGGGGTTCTCTTGTTCATGTATTTTTTGTGCATAAAATTTCCAATCATTTGCATAGCATAAAGATTTTTGGTTTATAGTTTTATGATTTCTTTTAACTTTTTCACGATTCACAAAACCTGATAAAAACAAGTGCCTCTTTTTGTCTCGGCATTACTTTTTTGTCGTGGCTGTTTCCACAAAATGAAGCATGAAGTCCCATAATCTGTCCCAATCACGGGTTCAGGCGGCCAGGTATCACTTACTATTATACACCAGTATTGATTGAACTGGGGTGGTATATGCTTGTCACGTAACACGAGCTCCCAGACCAGTTCTACCAACGTGCCTTGGCTTCAAATCAAATGCCCGTGAATGCCAGCCTGCTGTTCATGCTGTACAATAATTGGTCGGTTACGATTGAATGGACCTCGAGATATGCGACGGTTGCCTTCGGTACTGGGCAAATGTCTTGGACCACGCGGTTAAAGGCCCTTTACAACATTGGTAAAGGTCATATGTGACCCGGCACAGCATAATGAGGAATAACCCCACTTTTGAGAGTTTGAGATTTTCTAATGATGTGAAAAAAGTATACCATTAGCTTTCAAATGATATCAAAATATAATATCCTCTAATATTTAAAATTTCCGAAAATACAACAAAGAGAAAATTTATTTGTAATCGAATTGTGAAGATACTTCAACTTCAGGCGTTGTTTACTCAAAAAGTGTTTTGGTGGGATATTTCTCATGTCGTTGTGCCGGGTCACATATATTGGTAAAGGTCAAAAGATTTATCGGCCACAGATTGTGTCTTTTATAACCCGCATTAATCATTCCAAAAAAAGCAATAGGCCTACTTCGAAGGTTTTTTAGCTCAAAATGGTAATCTGAGAAAGTAGAAAAAGTAAAACAAATATTGGTTTTCGCACCGGCCTGTGGTGTAAGAAATAGGTTATTACTCGCGAGTAATAAACTATTTGTCGATGTTTGAGTAAAGATTTCTCGAGAAGTACAGCGCATCCCAGACCGTAAGATTTCAACGTTGGGATTCTATCATGACCATCTACAAACTGTGTACAATGAGAGTGAAATCTGTGGACATCGATGTTTTCCGATCTTCCCATTGTTGTATCAGCCTTTAAGGATGCAGTTTGAGCTGGTTATGTCTATGCCTATGCGTTAGACCAATAGGGAGGTTCATTCTTGTTCATTGTGGTATCAGTTTCTGTGTGAGCGTTCAATTCCTTCAGGTGCGACGCATCTGACGTCATTGGCGATGCTGGGTCTGGGCTCTGGACCCCTCAGGGCGGGGCCGGGGCGGGCCGAGGCTGCTTGGGCGGCGCCAGCTTGGAGCAGAGCACGTCCATGCCGATGAGGACCACGCCCAGCTTGGGCCTGGAGGGCGCGTGGCTCCTCAGGCAGGTCATGCCCACCCGGTGCAGGCCGTAGAGGGCGGCATCGGCCCTGGACACGTCCGCGAAGAGCCGGCCCAGGCTGAAGACGTCGGCCTGCACGTTGAACTGGGACTTGCCCTCCACGATCTCGGGGGCAATCTGGGAGGGGGAAGTGGAAGAAACGAGAACAATTGAGTGGATGGAGAAGTAGGAATTGGAGTGGAGTGGAGTGCTCTGATCTTCTTTATTCGTATCACAAGGGTTAGCTTGCTTTCTTAATAGTACCTGGGCGCAGTTCTTGTAGTACGTCTCCTTCTCCTCCTTGGTCAGTTTTAAGATAGGAGGCAGTTTACGGAGCGGATAGGCGCAGCCCAGGTCGATGATCTTGCCAGTCCAGCCGACCTCGGAGCCGGGCGGGTTCCTGCACACCATGGCGTTGCAGGAGTGGAGGTCGCAGTGGACCCAGCCGGCCCCGTGCAGCGCCATCAGGCCCCGGGTCACGTCCCGGCAGGCGTGCAGCCACTCGAGGGGCGTCAGGCGGATTGGGGGAGCCCGGGCCACGGCGCCCGGACGAGAGCCGCCCAGCGCCGTCCAGAAATCGGCCGACGATCCGCCGCCGTCCCCGACGAACTCCTGGGCGAAGGAGCGGCCGTCGATGACGCCGACCAGCTCGGCGAAGAACCGGCAGCCGGCCACGGCACGCATGGCCCTCACCTCCCGCAGCATGCCCTTGTCGGGCGTGCGAGCGGCGGCGGCGGCGGCGGCGGTGCTGCAGGCCAGGCCACGGTGGGAGATCAGCCTCTTGACGGCCAGAAGGCGGCCGTCTCGGTGGTGGCGGGCCAGCAGGACCTGGCCGTACTCGCCCCGGCCCAGCACCGTCTTCTTCCCCGTCTGTCCGCTGAGCACGTACTCGATGTCGCCGGCGTCCAGGCTCGGGTACGAGGCTGTCCTCGTCATCGTCGTCAGGCACGAGGGCGCCGCCACCGAGTGGGTGGTGTAGCCGGTGCCGGCGGCTCCACTCCCCTGGACTGCAGTGACGGATCCCTCGCTCCCGGGAGACCGGGTGACTCGGGACGGCGTGGCAACGGGTCCCTGGCTCGGCTGGGGTGGTAACTTGGGTGACGGTGTTGGCGGTGGTGGGGGTGGCAGCGTCCCTGACACTTTGGAGCTCGCTGGCAGTGAGTGACAAGGAACAGCCGGACTCTTCCGAGCCAGTGGTCCACTCCCAGATGTAGGTCCAGGAGAGGAAGGACTCGTGACTGTTACCCTCGACTGCGAGGAAATAGCAACAATTCAGAAAAAAAGGGCTCAGAGGAAAACGAGGTTAAGGATACTTCATATTTCTGTGTTATCCGTTTTTACCACAATGGGCTGGAACTGTCTCTTAAAATGATGGAATCTGTGATGGCAGTTCTCAGAAAAAAAACACTTTTTCGAGATAGTTCTAGGCCCAAAGTCTAAAGCCTCTCACGGCTTAAATTTCAGGCTCTGGGCGTGGCATTTCTGAATCTTACTATGGTAGGAATTCTAGGTTTCTCAACCTACCTTGGTCGAAATGCTTGATGGGGTGGTGGTATTGACCGGACTTTGTCCCCAGGTGGCTACCGGGATACTCAGGTGAAGAACCTCTCTTCCCGCCTTCCCCAGAGGCGAGGCAAGGCTGCCCTTGGTGGGCCGGGCCTCCGCCGGGGTGGTAGGACGGACGCCAGCGACCGAGTCACGCTGGGGCACGCCGGGGATAGGCAGAGGGTCGCCGGCAGACAGGACCGGCTTTGGCCCGGTGGGGTCGACAAAGTCAACACGCTGATGATGGCGGACAATCAGAGTTGGAGTTCCTGTAGGATAATGAAGTTGATGGCACGATTGTGATCATGGTTTGTCTTTCTGCTAGAAAGAGGCAGCTAGAAGGTAGGTTTCGAACTCGCGACTCCTGCTTTCTATTTATGCAGGGCTTGCCTGGGTTTATGTTATTAATTCAATTTTTAAACGCGGCCGATCATATAATTATAATTATAAATTGCTTGAGGGCTGATCTTGACTGAGCGAGTGTTTCGTGCAGGCTGCTGTTATCTGCTAAACGAGACCTCCATTATTTGACGGCAGAGAGAGAGGAGAGAGAGACTCTCGGTGCTTACCCTTCCTGCCAGGTGCCCGGCTGTCTTTGGTCTTCTTGCCCGGACCACCCTTGCACTGGCTCTGGTAGCCCTGGTCGCTCTGCTTTCCGACTACTGACCCTCTGAGGCGGACAACGGCCGTGGTCTCGGGGCGATGTCCCCGCCTGAGGAGGTTCCTCATCCTCGCTGTCCAAGGACGTCCGGTGCTGTCGACAGGCAAACCGTGCGCGCAGTTTTTTAATTCCGAGTCCAGTCAAGGTCAAATGAAAATGATGAAGTTGAACCAAGTCGAGGTATTAAAGTCGAGTCGAGACGATTTGAAAAGAGTTGAGTCGAGTTAAGATCAGTCGAACCAAATCAAGTCACCGTGTAGCACTTGTCCTTCAAGATGGAGTGTAGCTCTGAAAACGAGTTGCCATCTATTTTCAGAGCCACACTCCTTCTTGAAAGAGAAGTGCTAAATGGTGTGTCACCATACCGCAAACCTTCCTCTTAGTATTTCCACCATGCAAACCTTCAAGTCTTATCAAAATCAAGTCACAGTTTTTGGTGTTTTGTTTTTTAATAAAGTGCAATGCCTGAGATTTCGTCAACGACCGCTTCGGATCTGATCTGAGTGAATTTGACAAACAAGGCAATTACGGGAGCGCCATGTTGTTGTTGTTTTTTTATCACTACAGATAGATTCACATACTTGTTATTGCCAAGGCGATTCTGCCTTCCTTTCGGGAGGGCAGATGTTGAAGCATCCCCTCCGTTGGCATGGCTGCACCCAGAACTTGTGCGGTCGGCGGTCTTGCCCGCTGAGCCAAGCCAGCCGAACCTCTTCCTCAGCTGCCTGAAGGCGGCCGCGTCTCTCCCCGCCGGGCCCGTGGGCGGCTGGCCGCGGCCGGCTCCCCCTAGCCCTCCGGCCGTGGGGATGCCGGGGCGGGCTGGCTTTGCCGGTCCGGACCACTCGACCTGGACGGGTCGAACCTTGGCGGGGCGCGGACGCCAGAACCCCTTCCGCTTGGGAGGCCGGACGATGCTGCATTTCGAGCGGGATTTAAGGAGAGATCCGTCCTAAGTCTGACTCGATTATTGGCGCTTCGGGATATAGCGTGGGATCATTGGAAGTTTCTAAAATGCTTCATGGACGTTGCTTCGCCCTCGATCAAAATAATGAGTCGCAGGTTCAAGTCAAAAGTGGTTTGCACATTATTTTTTAGTAAGTGGTGGACGGAACGTTTTAGGTACACTTCCCTCTGTCAATCGTCAGAGGACCAGTGAGGTGGCTTGTAAGTCCACTAAATCGCCGTTAATAATTCGCATGCTGAGCTTTTTTTGAATGGTTGAATCATTCTGGCTGGTGCCCCCACCACGGCAAAGACTATAATAGTTGACTATTTTGGGAAGGCCGTGTGCACTATCTAAGGGCTGGATAGCTCAGATGGTACGGGCGCTGATACGCAAAACCAGAGGTCTCGGGTTCAACTCCCGGTCCAGTGAAAAGTTATCTTTGCCATCGTTTAATTTTTTTTAAAGTTTCCAGTCAGTTTTGTCGTTAGAGATCACTGTCTGAATGTATAAAATCAAAATGTGATGTGAGATACGAGGGAAGGTTATAAGTGTAGTTAATGATGGCTCGGGTAAAGAGAGACGGCATGAAAAGGGATACTACAGTGTCCAGTACCTGGGTCCGTATTGGGTTTTCACGCTCCACCCGAGTCCGGGGTTGAGGCCGCGGCGTGCGCAGCGGACCGCCACCAGGCCGGCCTCGGCCGGGCGCGCCGGTCCCGGGATGACAGTAGCCGCCGCGGCGGTACCGGGCCGGTGGCCTCTCGGGGAGGATGAGGCGCCCTCATCGGGGCCTCGGCACGGGCCGGTCTCGTCACCGCGCCCACCTCCCCGGCGAGCCGGCACGGCGCCGCTGGGTTCGGCATCGTCCGGCACAAAAGGCACCACGGTGGTGGTGCTGGAGTATCGGCTGATGTGAGGGAGGGGAAGGAGAGATTTCAGAGAATGGTGAACATGGAGGCATATTTTAAAAGTCTTGTGGCTCTCATGATATGAGCTTACAATGAAATGGAACAATTTTTGTCCCAACGATGAAATAATCTATCCAAGATTCATTGTTGTTTTGAGGGGGAAAATCGGTTAACTCTACATTCCCAAGTTACAAGTATAAGACTTAAACTAGTCTTGTAAACCTGGCTGTAGCTTTTTTGCATGCACAGGGATCAAACGACTTAAAGTTGAAGCAACTGTTTTTCAAACATTCGATGTAATCACTTGACTTTCTCAGCTGATTTACTTTGAAGATGGGACTGAGTAATACAATTATACTTCTATAGCCGCATGCAGTGGACGGTGTTTTTACAAGAAGTAACCAGCGCATGTAAGCGTGCAGACTTACATCAACAGACACACTTCATACATACAATCCGCAAATTCACTAGCTCTCATTTCACGAGAGAAACAAAGGTCCTACCTGAATTTTTCAGCCAAAGTTGCGGCAAAGTTAGGCATCTTGCAAATCGCTGTAGAATGGTTCCGCAAGGGAAAACTAATAAAATGATCTCGAAAGACAATAGAAATATCTCTACTGAGCACTCGAAAATGCGCTGGAGCAACAGAGTCCGTGTTCACACGATGACGAGCAAACTCAGACAAAACAGACAAGTTGCCAAGATAGAACCGTCTCCAGGAAAAAAAGTTCCGATTGGCGCGCCGCTCATTGTGACGGTCAGGGCGCGCGTTTTTGCACGGCGCGGGCGTTTGGACGCGCGCGTATACGCACTTCGTGGCTGCGTCTGAATGTCGTTTTCTTGCTAATAAAGGGTCTCTGCAATACACGTTCTATCACTGAAAGGCCCCAATACAACATTGTGAAGATCGGGAAACATCGATGTTCATAGATTTCCTTCTAATTTACACAGTTTGTAAGTTAGTTAGACAGTTATTGTAGATGGTCATGATAGAATACTCATGTAGAAATCCTACGGTCTGGGATGCTGTACTTTTCGAGAAATCTGCACTCAAAATTCGACAAATAGTTTATCATTACTCGCGAGTTTGTTATTATTAAAGCACCCTCATTATTTATGAGGATATTTTTAAAGGTTAAAAAGATAACCAATAAATTTCGGACTCCACTAAGAAAAAGAAGCTTGCCAATAATGTCTTCAGATCCCTGTAGATGACAAGAGAATGAGCTTGACCGTGATATTTATTGCGAAGAACCTAATAAAGAGCCCTGGCAAGACAACATTCATCTGCAGTTTTGTGTTCTTATTCTTATGCCAAAACCGAAGTCGGTCTTGTAAAAAAAACGAAAAAAAAAACCATTGTGACCTGATAAAAAATCTGAAAAAAGGCGAAAATGACATGCTGTTTGAGTACCAAGTTGCATGACACATCAGAATCCTTCTGATAATCAAATGACGATTCACACAATTTAACGATTGAAAAGAGACTAACACTACCCACACCCCACCCCCGCGAGATATAAAACCAAACCAATCGGCGGGGTAATGTTGTTTGCTAGGATCGAAACGTCAGGCCCACTAAATTTTAAGATTAACATTTTGGTAATTTTAGTCAGTGAGCAGTTTGCAACATTTTTGTATATCATCCCTCTACGTTGCCTAAAACTCCGCACTGGAAGGACCAGGACCATGAAGGGCGCACCAGACTGAACCTGGCCCTAAATTTGGGGTTGAATCTGGCCCTATCCTGCACCGCCGATTGGTTTGGTTTTATATCTCGCGTGGTGGGGGTATATTCCCTATTCAATCGTTAAATTATGTAACTTAACTGATGTGTAAATCATGCAAGTTGATACTCGCGAGTAGCATGTCATTTTCAAACCAAGGAAATTCGGGCGCAGTGTCCAACAATTAAGTTGACCAAAAATTGCCTGCACTTTTTGTGTGGTTCTTTGTTGGAAGCTGAGAATATCTTTTCCGGCTCATCCTAAGGGGCCTATAGTTGCGTAACCCTCCTCATCTGGTGTAGGCTATAATCGGGATTCGGAGACTGATCGATGCGAGGCCGGGTTGTCGCAACTATAATTATTATAATTATGTCGAAGGCCTACGTTATTATACATTTCTGTATGAATTTGAGCACAGACACTAAATCTGACCAAGCGATCGACCGACTAACCCGGTCGTTGCGATTGACTGACAGACCGACTCGCGGGCGAAGTGCCCGACACCTGTCAGACCAAGGACCTCCTTGGTCAGACCAGGTCACAGACTACGTCCACCTCTATTCTACTAGTCAACAGGTCTCGCTATGATTTGTCATCCTCTCAGACCTGTTCGGTCTAAAGATACGCGACGAGGGACAAGAGTAAAATTATTCTACAAGAGCACCGCCCTCCTCTATTCTAGTCAACAGGTCTCTATTCAAAGGTTGGGTAGTCAACCTCTCAGACCTGTTCGGTCTGAATAGACACGCAAGGACCGAGAGTAAAATGATTCTACAATTAAGAGCACCGTCCGCCTCTATTCTAGTTTTGCTTTAGTTTCTTTTCTTTTCTCATAAAAAGCTCAAACCCCAGTGGGGGGGGGGGGGCGAGTGGGGGCGACGATATTTCACTGCCACATTGGCATAATAGACCCTATTAGTATTAGATGGTCAACGATCGTATAACAGAATTTAGAGATGAAACAAGTTAATAATACACAATTAAATGTTTTACTTGCAAAACAAATGAAATACCCTGACTATTTTTATCACCATCGGAGGAATTCATTGATTTGACCTACTCCGATGATTTGACTTATCTCCCCCAAACGATATCTATGTACTTTCCCTGTGTCCCAACCCTAAACAGATCAATGACATTGTAAACGGGTGCTCAATACACTGCTTTGTCATTCACCCCCTCTGTGGGGTAAATAACGACGTCCCTAGCAACCACCAATCACGTGGTAAATCAATGGGGGAAGTGTCAAAATGGCCGCCGCCATAGGAAACTGAGGCTGATCGGACTATCGAGGCGAACTGTTTGGATCGTGTCTTTGATCTCTTTCTGTTCAAGTTTGTCGGGATCGGGTGCCGTTGGAAAAGGGGGGATGCTGAGTGAGTATACTTGGCGGTCAGTCTGCCAGCTATTACTAAATGAAAAAAAATCTAACGAGAAAAATGAGATAAATTGCATGCAATCTTGGGCCGCGTTAAATCGTCGGTTCCGCCTTTGCATTAGTCCGAGTAACTTGGACCCGACAAGTCACCCTTTTTTTTATCGAATTTTGAAATTTTGAGTTTCGGGTGCATAGTGTTAGAATGTTTGCGGGGTCATGTCAAGAAAAGTTGAGGGTACAGGGTGAGGGTTGGCTCCCAATTATTGTATCAACAAGACATCTACAACTCTGACTTAAAAAATATAGTGCGGATCGCTTTTCTATAAACAGTCGAATAGATGGGTTTTAAAATTGTTTCGATGACGAATCCGGTCCTGTTTTAAAAAAAATTTTTTTTTAATGTTTATATTTATATTACTGTATCGTGGGAACCCCCGTTTTCGACGCTACACGTTTTCGACGCTTAGCCTTCTAACTCACATCGCACTATGAAAACAACTCTGTATAACGATCTCAGACTTCGTATCTTACAGTTGGTTTCCTGCTCTTGTCCGTCACCGAAAATGTGGAAATTTAAGGCTTTTCCAGTAGGCCAAACTCGTGTAATTCAAAAAGTTTCTCTTTTGGGGTCTATTTTCCTAGGTACAAAATTGGCAGTTGCTTCGAAGCTCCAGTTTTCTTTATTGTTGATCCTAAAAAAATCTGAGTGTACCATAACAAACCCCAACATCCGTAGAAAAAAAATATATCACGCAACTTGAGGCAGTCCGTTCAGGGTAAAAACTATGGAGGCTACTATAGGGCGTCTCGCTTATATAATTTTTTAAATATTTTTTTTTATTATTGTTTAAAGACAAAAAGTAACATGGCCCAATAGGCTTTTTAAAAAAATGAAAAAAGTAAAAGAGCAGCTAGAGAAAGTACCAAGAAGGAGGAAATGTGTCTCTTGAGTGAAATTTGGAAAGGTTATAACTGAAGAAGCAGTGAGAAAGAGGATTGTGGAGTTTTTTTTAAACGTCACAAAAGAAGACATCAACAAGACCAATACGTTTTAAGCATAAATTATGAATGATTTGAGGAAAGTGTTAGAAGCAGTGTGGAAAAACAAAAACAAAGATGAACACAAAAAAACATACAGGGAAGAATTTAATAGTGCCACACAGCATTTTGAGTTAATTTAAGAATTTATTTTGCGTTTGGCGTCACTGGGACACCTTACTAAACACCACTGACGAAAATAGGTGACGATGCTTACTGCGCGGTGCGCCGCGGACGTCAACAAAACCGGGTAATCTTACGGAAGTGACAGGCTTGATCAACCTTCTCTATGATTATTCTAATAGTCTGTGGTGTGGACAAAGTGACTGAGACCACTTTTAGTGTGATACTTTCGTCCACATTGTTCAGTTTGAAGAAAAGTCCTTATATCGTCGAAAACCGGTTATTGGAGGATACAACTCTGACTTATCATTCCATAATGGCATAAAAAATATAGTGCGGATCGCTTTTCTATAAACAGTCGAATAGATGGGTTTTAAAATTGTTTTGATGACAAATCCGGTCCTGTTTTTTTTTTTTTTTTTTTTAATGTTTATAATTATATTACTGTATATTATTAGGCCTACTCCCAGAGGCCTACCCGTTTGGTTTTCGCTCAACGCCTGAATGTCGCGAAGCTTGTCGTAGAACTTGCCCAGCACTTTCTTTTGCTGTTTTGCTGTGATGCAACAATACCACTTCTTATTTAAATCATTTCAAATGTCCATGTCCGAACAAAACAATTCTCAAACAAAGGGAAGAAGAACTGACCAGGATTTTATAAACAAGAATTAATTTTGTGGAAATTTATAGCAAAGAAAGGTTTACTGTACCACTACCAGCATGGAATTCTCAAGTCTAAGTCTCTTTCCTTGCTCTATGGTACCACTACCAGTAACCAGGACTTGAACCTGAGACCTCTTGCTTAACATACGTGTACAAGCGCTCTGCCTGAGCAATCACAACCCTTAAAATCATAGGCAGGACTGAAGATGATTATTTTACACTTTTACCCCTTTGTGGACGATTCTGTGTGTATGCTTCTGCTGTTTGCCATGTTTGCTACTGTCAACACCCAGCATCACACACAGTCAAGTTATATGGGTTCCCTACCACTACCAGGATTTTGGCCCGGTTAAATGATAGGTCTGTCCAGCCCTTGGCTGGCAGCATGACATTTTGAGCCCAGAGCAGTACGGATCATCAGGCCACCTTATATTAATAATAATAGTTACAGTAACCGAACCCTCATCCTCCCTACAGTCGGAGATTAGGGTTACAGTTACCGCAACTAGCCATCTGAATATATTTGTCAGATTTGAAGCTGATTCTAAACCTTCCTTTTTACTCCACAAACAGGTCTGCACACCGATATGCCAATCGCTGTTGAGATTCGTCAGCGCCACTGAATTCACAGTGCCACAGAATCCAAGAAGTTTGCCGGTCTCCCTTTCCCCACATCTCCGCCTCGTCCTCATTCTCGTCCGTGTCGTCGTCATTCTCTCACCGGAATGGAAGTGATGGACACTGGGTCGGATGTCGTGCCCCAGCAGGGGGCGTCGCCGGCCAACTGGGGCGCCGTCAGACTGATGGACAGGGGCGACGCCCCCGCCCAGGTGGTGATCGAGAAGAACCTCAAGGCCCAGTCCGAGCGCCGAGTGGAGGAGACCAAGGAACAGCTTGGCCAGATCACCACTCGGGTGGAGCAGGTACGTACAGCCGTCGAAAAAAAAGCAGACCCCCACGTCCTTGTTCCCTTTTCTCCACGAGTGGCACTCCTTATTCATACCACCGAGGCATCCGTCCGACCGACGACAGGCAGAGTACACACTGCCCGGAACGTTGACTTATCAGCTCTTTTCAGAGCCATACTTTCATCTCGAAAGAGATGACTTCCACGGTGTCATCGCAAATTTTCCACTTTGTGCTGAAGTTCCACCATGCAAACTTTAAAATCATATCCATCCCGAATGCTGAAATCTAAAACTGAATATGTAGACGGTCATTTTGATCCGAGCAAGTCATTTTGTCATTCATTGGTTTTTTTGGTGTACCGGTACTTTCTGCGATATGTGTATACATTGTAGATTGACGCTGTGTACAAAAAATAGTGTCACAATTCAAACATGGTGTCACTCATAGTGCCTGATCATGCCTTATAGTGCCTTATCGTGCTTTTAATTCCTAACTGTAGTACAGATGTCAAAGGGAGAAAGTGTTAGGAAGCCTCATGTGTTGATCTTTCTCGTAGGCATGGACAGACAGCTCTCCTTTAGAGGGACTGACATTTTTATTCTTGCAGGACCTTTTTAGAAAAGACTTGGAAGGTTTGCATGTTGGAAATACTAAATGGAAGGTTTGCGGTGACACCATGTAGCAATTCTCTTTCAAGGAGTGTGGCTATGAAAAAAAGTCGATAACTCAATGTTTTGATTTGTAAGTATTCTTTCAAGAAGGAGTGTGGCTCTGTAAAAAGCTGGTAACCCAACGTTTCGAGTAGTGTGTACTCTCTCAAGAAGGAGTGTGGCTCTAAAACAAGCCAATAACTCAACGTTTTGAGTAGTGTGTACTCTTTCAAGAAGGAGTGTGGCTCTGAAAGAGCCGGTAACTCAACGTTAATGTACTCTGCCCAGGTGTCATGGTGTCACTAACTGCAAACCTTCCACTTAGGACCTTTTTAGCAGCAAACAGACAAGGGCAGAAAGCCGCGCGTACGTCAACATTTTTGTCTTACTCTTGATGTCACACTGATAGCTTTGTTGATGTCATTCCATTCCAACAGGCAATGGCGGCATTTGAGTTGGATGAAAAACTGATGAACGACAACAAAGCTGCCTTCTTTGTTCCAGACTTGGTAAGATTGCTTGACTGTTCATTAACAGGGTTGATTTCTTTCAAAGAAACCTCTACAGATATTGCAACTATGCTGTGGAAATAGTGGAAATCGTTTCTCACATCAATCTCATTTGGAGCAATCTCTCAGCAAACAGGAAAGAAAAATTTGCTGCGTGAAACTGATGTCATCCTCAATCCCCGATTGTGCTCTTTGGAGCTTCTAAATGAACGTTCAGCCTCATCATTGATTACAAAGTCAGACAATTGAATCCCAAGAAGCAGTATCCCTTTGCCCTTTTCAGAAAAAAATTCTTTAAAAAAACCCAAGTATGGTATCACTGAAAACCTTTCACTAAGTTTTTCCACCATGCAAACCTTCAAGTCTTATCCGATTTTGTGGTTGTTTCTACCTTTTTATTGTCGCTCTAGCTCGAACTGGAGAAGATCATTAAGGACACGATACAGAAGAGGAAATACCAGCAGGAGGTCACCATCTTCATTGTCGGCTACGAGAGCAAGACAGGCCAGAGATTGAAACTTCTCTCTCAGATTAATGATGTGAGTCTTCCATTTTTATAATTTTTTTTTTCAATTTTAAATGCTTTGTCCTCACATAGTTCTGAATCCTTTTTTTTGTAAGGCCCTATACAACATAAATTGGTAAAAGTGAAAAGATTGCCACAGTTTGTGTGTTAAACCATTAAACAATCCAAAAAAAGAAATCCTGCGAAGGTTTTAGCGCAAATGGTAATCTGAGAAAGTAGAAAAAGGACCCAAAAAGGCACAGTTTTTGCACCATTCCGTAGTGTGAGCAAAAGTTTATTACTTGCGAATAATAAATTATTTCTCGATGTTTGAGTGAAGATTTCTTGATAAGTACAACATCCCAGACAGTAAGATTTCAACATGAGGATAGTAGGAAATCTGTGGACATCAATGTTTTCTGATGTTCCCAATGTTGTATTGGGCCGTTTGTTTTTGCCCTGTTTATCAATGTTATTATAACTGGTTCAATGAAGCCACATTGACAGGCCAAAGGCTAAATTACAAAGGCATTTACAATGACTGTCTTGCACTTGTTTATGTGTTCCACGACTTGTCACACTAAACGAACACACATTAGTCAGGTGCCCCATGGCATGTGACAGTATCCCGACATCGTTTCCAATAAGGTGCTCTCCGTCGATAAGTAATTCTTCTCTGTGGTTCGGGCAATCCCTTCATGTGCCACCCTGTCTTGTCTCCCCTCTCCCCCGCCCCAGTTCTTCTCGGCCTACATCAATACCATCGATGAGGAGGAACTCCTGCCCAAGCCGGCAGCCGAGAATGAGATGGAGGAGATCTCCAGCCGCGTCCAGGAGGCGCTGGACACAGCCTCTAGCGCCGCCCAGAAACTGACCGACATCGGACACGACATGTTCAACATGGTGGAGAAACTGCACGGCGGCAAGGCTGCTTCCAAGTTAGTCCACTCACACCCCTTATAACCCCTTTATAGGCTACTCCAGGCCCCACCAGGTACATGTACCTCCAGGCTCCTTTATGCCCTACCAGTCCCCATTAGGCTCCTTCAGGCCCTATCAGTCCCCACCAGGCTCCTTTAGGCCTTACCAGTCCCCACCAGGCTCCTTCAGGCCCTACCAGACCCCATTAGGCTCTTTCAGGCCCCACCATGCCCCACCAGGCCCCATAGGGCTCTTTCGGGCTCTTTCAGGCCCCACCAGGCACCATTAGGCTGCTATAGGCCCCACCAGGTACCTTCAGGCCCTACCAGACCCCATTAAGCTCTTTCAGGCCCCACCATGCCCCACCAGGCCCCATGGGGCTCTTTCAGGCCCCACCAGGCACCATTAGGCTGCTATAGGCCCCACCAGGCACCTTCAGGCCCCACCAGGCTCCTTCAGGCCCCACCAGGCTCCTTCAGGCCCTACCAGACCCCATTAGGCTCTTTCAGGCCCCACCATGCCCCACCAGGCCCCATGGGGCTCTTTCAGGCTCTTTCAGGCCCCACCAGGCACCTTCAGGCCCCACCAGGCTCCTTCAGGCCCCCACCAGGCTCCTTCAGGCCCTACCAGGTCCCGTGGGGCTCTTTCAGGCCACACCAGGCACCATTAGGCTCCTTCAGGCCTCACCAGGCTCCTTTGGGCCCTACCAGGCCCCACGGGGCTCCTTCAGGCACCACCAAGCTCTTTCAGGCCCCATCAGGCTCCTTCAGACCCCATCAGGCTCCTTCAGTCCCTACCAGGCCCCATGAGGCAAATTTTTCACAAATATACAGTTGGGCCTGACTATTTATCAATCTCTCTGTTCTCAGTTTGACAAAGTATGGAAGCGATTCTTTGACCTTCGCAAATGGTGTACCCTACCTTTAATGTGGTCCTGGATGGGGGTTTTTTTTTTCAATTTTTCTCATACCTCTAGGAGTAAAAAGAAGTTGGAGAAAGCACTTCTGCAAGCCAAGGAGGACATCATGAACCTGACTGAGAAGCTCATGGGAGCCCAGACAGGTCAGTAGACCCCCTCCCTTCCTCTTCCTTGTCCCCCCTCTCTCTTGTTCTCTCAACCAGCAGTTACCCCTTTCACCATTAACTGCTGTATATCTCTGGAAATCACAACCCCATTTGCATTCAGATGCAATTTACAGTAAGTTGTAAACCCATAAAAATGTACCAAAATGTTGCAAACTGCTTACTAACTAAAATGACCAAAATGCAAAGGATTTCTTTGATCCTAGAAGGCCCTTTCTGAAAGGACAAAAGCAGACAGGAAGGGGATTAGAAAATGGATGACAGAGGACCATCCTTGTCCTTGCCATTCTGCCTTCGAGAAAGTTCCTGCTAGGATCAAAACGTCCCGCCCTCTACTTTTTTGATTCTGTAAACTTGGCCTTTTCACGAGCTATCAAAGAGAATAAAAAGCTGATTTCAATTAGAATTTCTGCTTCCACCATTGTCATTGCTGATGAGATGGATTTCCTTTCTTTCTTTTTCCCTGTGGCAGAAATCGAAGAGAAGGAGGATCAGATGACAAGGCTGTACAAGCAGATAGACATTAAAAACCTGGAGGTGATGAAGTACAAGAACAACGTCGAGACAGCAAAGGTAGGTCAGAAAACAAAAATCGGGCAAAAAGTGAAGACCCAAGTTTTGTCGGGTGTTTGTGATTAGTTCTGACTAGCAAAATCCAAATGTCTGGCTTTTTTTGACCGGCGATTATACCATGATGATGATGTAAATGTTTGCATTTTTGTTACCAGCATTGGTCTGAATGTTGGTAATATATTGCCCAACATTTTTCAACTGTGTACTTTCCCAGTTGGCCTGCCGAATTTCAGACCAACTCCTCATGATTACAGAATAGAGAGTTAAAATGAAAGCAAATATTCAAAGGCCTTTCTCCTGTGGAATGAGAGGTTTCATTTGTGTACAGATAAGACATTCACCTGAAAAGCTTCAGAAATTGAGTTGAATTGAAAAATTGGCCCAAAAATCTTTGACTTGACCGGAATTTGAACCCGAGACCTCTGGTATTGCGAACCAGTGCTCCTACCATCTGAGCTATCCAGCGCTTAGGTTGTGGCCTTCCCAAGTAGTCAACTAGTCTTTGCCGGGGGTGGGGGCACCAGTCAGAAGCATTTTAGCCATTTACTGCCAAATATCTCCCGGGATCACGCTCCCGCTTTCATTCAGATACGAACAACAAATTTTTGTAAACGTGGCTACAGCAGTTCGGGGATTGAATGAATTACACCTGATATCAGATGAGTTTTTTTTGCCTGAACTGATTTCGAAGGTTACCAAATCATATACTTCTCTTCTTTTTTATTGTTTTTGTACATGATAGAGTGCCCATCTTACAGCTGTCGATTTTTTGTTTTATTTGGACTGTCTGCTGACAGAAAAACCTGGGCCAGGTGGAGGATCTGAAGCTACAAATCAAGGAGAAAGAGGAGGAGATTGACAAGCTCCACCGGAGCATGGCAGACAGGGATCTCAGCATCCAGCAGATGGAGCAGTCCAAGGAAACCACAGTGGGAAAACTCCGGGCGGCCAGCGAGGATAACGAGGTAGGCAAAAAGCCCCCCCCCCCCTCCTCTTTTCTTAAAGCCCCTACACAACATTGGTAAGATCGAAAAACAGAAATGTTCACAGATTTACATGAAACTTATACAGTTTGAAGATGGTTATAGTAGAAACCTCTCACTGAAATATTTCTGCCTAAAATGTTGTATTTTGGGAGAAACGAGTAAAAGAAATAGTTTACTCCTCACCGAGATCTACAGTAAACTATTTTTCGGAACAGTACGACGTTGAATGCTGCATTTTCGCGAAACAAATGAAGCGGGTTTCACGATTTTCTCGAGAGTCGGTTGGCGGATTGAGCTGAAATTTTCACAGGTGTGCTATTTCATGCATATGTTGGATCAGACAACGTATGGATGCTATTCTTTGACCTTGACCAATATTGTGTACGGGCTTTAAGCTCTCCTTCTCTCGCCACCGAAATTACTTATAATTCATTTTGATATACAAAAATGTTGCAAGCTGCTTACTGACTAAAATTACCAAAATGCAAATCTCAAAATTTAGTGGGCCTGACGTTTCGATCCTAGCAGGACCTTTCTCAAAGGAAGAGTGCCTTTGAGAAAGGTCCTACTAGGATCGAAACGTCAGGCCCCCTAAATTTTGAGATTATAATTTATTTTAGTCAAACAAGTAAAGGAAAAACTTACTGGGAACCTTTGAAAAATTTAGGGAAAAAAGTTGACTAGGCTAGGATTGAACCCAATACATTTGATTTTGCATACAAGCACTCTTACCATCTGAGTTATCCAGCCTTTATATTGCAGCCTCTCAAATAGTCAACTGATCTTTCAAAAATGCATGTATTTTCTGTAAATCTTGAAATTTTGACAAAATCGCCAAGATAATTTGACCGGATGGGGACTTGAGCCCGAGACCTCCGGTTTTAGTCTCGGGGTTCAAGTCCCGGTCCAGCCAAATTAGCTTGGCTGTCTTTAACACAGAGTTTGAAAGTTCCCAGTCAGTTTTGCCTTTTTTTGTGAAATTTGTATCAGTAGTTGCACGTATTTTGAAGCGATTGGTTTCAACACAATTTGACATTCATGAGTAAAAATGCCTTGAGCAAGGTTCTGGCAAGGATCAGGGTTGGCATGGCAATTTATTCCCTGGTGCAATGCTGGGCCTAAGTAATGATTTGGATGTTTGGATGTTAGAAGTTTTAAAAATTGAGAATCCAAGTGATGCAGTGAAGGCTATGAAATATTTTTTGCTATCATCAGCCAGGCAACTAAGACCTAAATGGCCCTTAGGTGCTGCGTAACTTACGCAACATTTTGCTGCCTTTTCTAAATATTGCTGAAAAGAGTCATTGTGGCGCAAGACTTACGCAGCATTCATACGTTGCGTAACTTATGCAACTTTTCTTGCAATCGGCTGCTGAAGCCTCAATGATACCGTACATGAAGATGAATTTAATTTATATTGAATATATTGAATTATATTTTCTGTATTATATCTTAAATTCATGTTACTTAGAAAGTCTTTATACTAGAATCATGTTTGTTCTGGCTGTATGATAAATGTGTTTCCCAGCATTGTATGTGCAAGTTTTAGGGTTTTATGGTAATGAAAACATTATTTAATACCAAATTATGAGTGTCATCCTAGAATGATAAAGCAGAAACCCTAATGGTTGTGTACGAAGGTTCTTGGAATCTTAGTGGAGGGTTTGCGGGTAACAAAGAGCGTGGCTCTGAAAAGAGCCGGCACACTCAAGATTACAGGCAGTGTACACTGCCATGACAGGCGTGAGTCTTGGATATACTGTATGTGTAAATACGAACAGGTTTTTTAACAGACACAGCTTGTAGTCTGAAAATTGATTTTCTTTATTGATGTTTGATATGGTACTGAGATTCTACATGATATTGATACAGTATATGACTTGAATTGTGAAAGGTTAGGATGATATACAAAAATGTTGCAAACTGCTTACTCAATACTGACTAAAATTACCAAAATGTAAATCTTAAAATTTAGTGGGCCTGACGTTTCGATCCTAGCAGGACCTTTTTCAAAGGCAGATTGCCTTTGAGAAAGGTCCTGCTAGGATCGAAACGTCAGGCCCACTAAATTTTAAGAAAAATTAGGATGTTTGAGAATCCAAAGGAATCTCATGCCTAGAAATCAGTATCAGAGCTAAAGAAATGGAAGAAATGTTTACGGAAGAATGAATTGGAGCAAATTTTAGTTTTGTCTCTTGGTCCGTACAATGTCATGTCATTCATTTGAAAACTGCAGTGCCATGCCTAGAACTTGCCACTTACAGAAAAAGAAAATGAGAAATTCAGTAGTGAAGACTCAATTGGAAAACAAGTGGAGTTGTTTGCAATAGGTTCTTTAACCAGGACGTTTGGGGAAATGATTCGATAGCAGAAGCACTCAATTAGCTTGAAACTAAAAGTTGAAGGCCGAAGTGAAACAAACTGGAGTTTTGTGCAGTAATGGCGCCTTCCAAGAAAGGCCAAGAGCTGGGTTGTGAAAAGAATTCAGAAACTGGAAGAACCTGAAGAGATCCAGTGCTGTGGCACCGATGAGGGAGAAAAGCAGGAAGCAATCTGAGAACCGAAACAAAATCTGAAAATGGGAATTGAAAGAAACTTGAATCATGATATTAGTTTTATTACTGTAGCTCTATGCTTGAGTACTCTGCATTGGGGCAATACTACATGTGTCCCCCATTACCCCTCATCCTTAAGCAAAACTTAAACTGCTTTGGTAAGATTGAAAAAGACATTGACACACGTTCACGCCTAAAAACAAAGGAATGACAAAACTTGCATTATAGTGTCCTAGTATATATGTATGTGTAGTGTGAGCAGGGGACTAGCTACTGTACTGCACTGCATACATGTGCTGTAACTCACGGTTGTCATGGCAATTGTCAACAGGGCCAGACCAATGCAGTGTAGGGTATCCCCATGACCTCAGGGGTCAGTGTCTTAGGAGGAGGGGAGGAGGGGAGGAGGAGGGGGGGTTGCTGCAGGTCTCAGGCACTTACCCAAAGCAGCATGGGTCTTGGGGGTCTGTGCAGTTCAGGGATCAACTCACACTCACAGCCATTGGAATTGAACCAGATGCAGTGTAAGATCCCATTACCTGTAGAGACCAGCCTCTGCCTTCCTACATTGTAGAGACTTGTATAATTGGTGTCAGGTTGACTTGTGTCCATTCACAGTGCCTGCAGGTGAGTGAAATGTCTTGCATGTTCCCTTCCAATGGTTTGTTTTGTTTCTCAGGGTTGGGATCAGAATTGTTTGCTCCAGGGTCATGTGTTTGGGGGCATGTTTTATGTATCATGCATTATGTACACGTACCAGTACATGTACAGTATGTGTACACTGGTCTTCTAGAAAAAGGACCCTAATTTATAGACTCATTGTTTGTGAAGGTAAAAACAGTTTAAAATTTGTAGTTCCCCCTACAAAATTTAGACTGTCAAATTGTTTGCAGGAACCATTAGTTGGTTTAGCTTATATAGGCCTATCAATTTTTGCAACATTTTGCATTTCATTGTACCGGTACATGTGCATGTCAGGTGCATACAGATTACAATCATTTGTACATGTACATGTACAGTGTACATTTGTACATATGTACCGTTACAGCTTGTTTGAGATTTGAAACATTGTAGTGAGTCACTCCGCGTCACTCAAGTGGACTGTAGTGTTTATTTGTACCAAATTGCCTATCCAATCAAATTTTCGTAAACAGATTATTGAACATTATAACCTGTAGTACCATACTCTGCACCTCATATTAATGCATGCATTGGTAACTTCCACTCTTATAAATATTATGAAGCACTGTAATGCATTTCAACCCTTGAGAATACAGTGGAGTACTTGTGCAGTGTTTTGTTCACACTTACAAGTGCAAGTGGTCAAATTATATTACTTGCCATGGTCCAATCGTGGTAATGCTGTTCATGAAAAGCTGATGTGGAAAAGGGAACCAAATAACCCAACTTGCTTGTAACAGAGTTAATTGAAACATGAAACTGTAATTATCCAACTTTTAACCAGAATTTACCTGTATGTTTCTCTCCCTGAACTCCCTGGCTGGATTTGCTCTGGTTCCTGTAGAAGCAAAAAGTAATATCTTTAACCTTAATTCCAATCATGAAATCATCCATACAAGCCACCAAACCATCCATTTGATCTACCCAGTACCCACCCATCCGTCCATCCGTCCATCCACATCCACCCATCTTTCCATCCATCAAACCACCCACCCACCCATCCACCCGCCCATCCATCTATCCATACAAATGGTAGATTCAAATTTTTCATCCATGGAAATTATTCAAAATTGTGCATGGCCATTCACTTCATTCGATTGATTTCACAACATGATCATTCCATCTCACTTTGTTTGGGTTTTTGGTCTGAATGCAATGAGATGCAATGACTGAGACTGGAGTTTTGATTTTCCTCAAAATATTGAAAAAGGCTCACTAGAATGACCTGAGATATACGAATTATAATCAGTTTGTTTCCAATCATTGGAAACTTGTTCGGTCATCTTTGGAGTAATGCTTTGTCAAATTCCTTCATCAATTCACTTCTTCTTTGAAGATTTCTAGACACAATTTTAGACGTCTAGGTCCTACCAGGATCTTACTCAGAGTTCCTGCACGGAGCAAAGTGTCAGGCCCTTGATCTTTCTGCATCTCAGCTCATTTATCAACACTCTGTTTGCTTTTTCTGCCTTTTAAGAAGGTCCTGCTAGCATTGGAAGTCTCTCTTGCATTGTTGTGACTTGCAAATTCTCCTGGTGTTTTTTTTTTTTGGCAATGAAATCAGGACAAACTACATGTACTGTGCGTGGATGTGACTGTTGTGTGGCATGAAGTGATTTGTCATTTTGATTGGCAGATTGGTTTTCCTCTTGAACTCCAGCCTCAATTTTTGATTCCAGCACACAGACTCCCAGACTGAAACCATCTCATTTGAATAGCCACTCCTCTCCAAAAGCAGTTTTGCCCCCCCCCCCCCAAAAAAAAAAGGGGGGGGAAAAAGAAAAGTCCCCCACTTAACTTGAAAAGTTAGTTAAGAGTTCCTCACTTCAGATCATTAGTACATTCATATACATGTGGTTGCATTATGAATTAATGGAACTGAACATAATTCGTTCATGTTGAGATGAACTTTGCCCCCTCCCCTTAATCTTTAATCTTTAGCACCCCAAAAAAAATTATGGGGCCTGTCACTTCTGTTGTGTCAGCTATGAAGACCGGTCATTATTTTCATATTTATTTTGTAAATGGTATTCAGTCATTTCAATCAGTGATGTTGTTTGCATCCACTCTGCCTGTGGTTGGGTCGGCCAGTTTGATTTAGTAGTGGCCTCCCATCTTGCCCTGCTTTAAACATGATGCATGGGCAGGGCCACCCTCAAGGACACACCCACCATTTGATGTCCACAACCACAATCGGCTCTTGATCATTTGCAGTTTTGTTTCTTTCCTCTGTGTGAAAAAGGAGGTTTTGTATTGCGAGTGTCACATCTGTCCTGAAATTGATTATCTTGTTCATTTGCTTGGCAAACAACCAGGGGCCCAATTTTGCACAGCTGCTTAAGCTCAGCACAACATTAAGACTTCTCTCGGTGAAAAGCAAGACGGCCAACCATATTTTCACATGATGCTCATTTTGGTGTGGACCTGCATTCCAGTATTGGATCATTTGCCTTTAGATACGAATGGAATTTGGCGTGGCAACCTGATTTGTTTACATCCTGCAAGTCGGTGCAAGACTTTTCACACATAAGCAAAAGTCTGGTGCGTAAGCAGTCTATGAAATTGGACTCTGGCCACTCCAGTGTCCTCCTCCCTCTCCACCAAGGAAAAAAAAGAGAAAAGGACGAAAACCAGAAATCAATTCTGCCCTGTTCATTGTGTTGTAAGCCCCCACCGCCTTATTGATTATTACCATTGTCCGATATTCTGTCAGGAGGTGGGCATCTGTAGTGGTGGCTCAGGTGCCTCTAGCCACGACTGATACTTGCCCCTGTCAATCGATAGCGCCCAAGAGACTTGCTGAATATTGATCAGCTCCCATTTGCATATCCCTAGCCAACTGACATTAACAAGAGGTCCCCACTGGAGTGCAGTATCCCGGTGTCTTCAATTTTTGTCTGCTCCGATCTGTCACCCCTCTGCCCAAAAGTGGCCCGTTGCTGTCATTCCTCATGTGAGCAGCTGAGCTGCCTGATTATTTGAGCCCATCTCTTCCCACCCAGACCTCTGGCCCAGACCTTCTCAGAGATTAGAGTTGGTCTGCTCTGTAACCAACTCTGTGACCTCCACTCTGTGCGTCTGATGAGGGCAGACGTCAACTCGCTCGTAAATTCCTTGAAGCAATCCCTCCAGATCCCCCTGCCCAGGAGATCGGCCAAGTGCAGCCCGTAGATTTCCACCCGGGACTGTTCCAACCTCCTCTGTCCTTTTGCTGTGGACTTAATCGTGGGATTTCTGTGTCGCCCCGCGAGTTCTACTTTCTGCTCATGTACAGTAGCTGGATTAATATTTGTTTTTGCCTTCCAGCAAACTATCGACAAGCTTCATTCGAAAGTCGGCGCACTCCAGATTCAGCTCGACGAAAGCCGCAAAGGTAGGAATACTGTGATGTGAGAAACCAAAGGTTCCCCCAAATTAAGAGAGTAAAAAAACCACAGAAAGCAAAAACCCTTAGAGGTATCAGCTCTCAGGTTCAAATCCTGGTCCAGTCAAATCTTCCTTTGCCATTTTTTTTTTAAGAAATCAAAAATTCCCAGTCAATTTGTCCTTGAGTTATTTGACAGAAAGGAACACCTCTAACTAATCATTTACCACTCCATGAAAGTTTTTAAATTGTTTAAATTTTTATTTTTTTTCATACATTGACCCAAATGTAGCCAAGTCAGTCTGTCCTTTTAGTTGTTTCACAGAAAGGAACAACTGTAACTACTGGTAGTCACTTACATGTACCACTCCATGAAGTTTCTCATAGTGTAAACTGTGTTTCTTCTTAAAATACCTACTGTAAACTGTGTTTACTTTGTGAAGTGTAAGGGATAATGCACTAAGTCTGAAGCAGGGGTCTGTGTGTCCTCCATGTGAAGTGTCACTTGAAAAGAAATACAATTCGATGAGGTGTGATTCTAGAAACAAGATCCACAGGGTGTTTATGACAATGTGCCCACCCATCATTGTGCCATCTTGCAAGCATCTGCCAAACAGATCAGGGAGACAGTGATACTTATGTACCTTCATCAGGGTCATCAGTCAGTGAATGACGCTGCCAACAGATAATGCCTCCGTCATTTCCGCAGAATAGCTTTTAAACTGCTGGCCGCATCGGAATGCGGGTGTGAAATTCTCGTTATCGTGACAAGCGAATGAATGGCCCCCTCCCTACCGCACCACCTTCCCCTCCCCCTGCCAACTTCCCACACACCACACAATGTGCTGTCCTTGTCAGGTTGAGAATGATTGAAGTGTGTGTGCTGCATGCACAGCTCATGGCTGACGAATACATTTCGTAACCGGCTGAACTGCTCGGAACCCTTTGTGTAGTTTTTCACACAAACGTAGGAAAAGAAAGCTGACTGGGGAATTTTATTGAAAAAAAAAAATTATGGCAAAGATGAGACGATGACAAGACAAATGTTGCAAGCTCCATATTGACTGAAATGACCAAAAAGTGAATATTAGTACCTTTCTCAAAGGCCGAAAGGCATGAACTGCCTTTGAGGAAGGTCCTGCTAGGATCGAATTGTCAGGTTCTCCTAATTTTTGATAAAAATAAGACACATTGAAAGGACTAGGATTTCAATCTGAGATCTCTGACTCCATGTGCTGGCACGCAGATCACCGCGATCCCCGGCCCTTAGGTGGGGAAGGGGAGTGTGTCTATTCCAAATACTCAACTATGGTAGGGTAGGAGTGTCAGTCAGAAGCAGTAAACCACTTGCTGGTATAACAGCAAAGCCCTTAGATGGCAGCCTTCACAAATAGTCAACTACCGTATATTTGCCGAGATTGGGTCGGCAATCGGAAGCATTTGACCATTAATTGCAGTATATCTCAAGGGATCACACCCCCATTTTTATTCAGCTGCAAACAGCAGATTGTTATAAACATTTTATTTCTCATGATCTCATTTGTTGTTTTGTATTTACCCATGTTCTGATTTGTATTTTGTTGACAGACATTGGTGCACTTAGAAATGTTATGTTATTATTATTATTATTTGTTTCACCTTCAACCCCCCCCCCCTATATCTTTCTGCATTTTACTATCCCCCTCCCTCCCTGTCCCGGCTCCTCCTCAAAACCACAGACTTACAGAAACACCATGAGTCCACCATCGTTTCCCTGAAGCACCAGCACACGGCTGAAGTGGAGTCAGTGAAGGAGGAGTACCAGGCAAAGATTGACAAACTAGAGGTGAGTGCACATCCCTGCGTCCCACAATCCCCGCCCCGTCCACTCTCAGGAAATGGGTGGATTTGGGAGGAATCCGTATCAAGAACTGGTGTTATCGTGATTCAACTGAGACTTTCTTCGACAGTTTTGATCTGCTATAACATGATGTTTGCATCGAGGAGAATGTAATTCAATGAGGTTTTGCCCTTGCTCAACCTGATAAACACTGAGCGCTCAATGTCTTGCTCGGTGCCTGATAAAATATTTCAGGCAGCTCGGGCGGGATTCGAACCCGCGACTCCCGAAATCTAGTACGGACAGTTTTGATCTGGTTGTGTGATATGAATTGATAAAGACACAGTATGACAGGCGCAGAGTGGACAGGCATAGTACTGAATGAGGCAGTGGGAGTGGCAGAGAACAAGGGGAAGGAGAGGAGCCAGTTGCACGGTCATCCAAAGCACCCCCAGGGTCTTCCAGAGAGGGACAGAGAGGAGAGGAGAGGAGAGATGAGGAGGGGGAGGGGAGAAGGACGATGGGAGAAGAGGAGAGGTGAAAAAAAGGAGTAAAGGAGAGGGGAAAAGAGGGTTGGGGAGAGGTGAAGAGAGGAGAGGAGAGAAGGGGAGAAGGAGAGGGAAAAAGGAGAGGTGAGAAAAGGAGTGGAGGAGAGGGGGAAGAGGGTTGGGGAGAGATGAGGAGATGAGAGAAGGGGAGGAGGAGAGGGAAAAGGAGAGGTGAGAAAAGGAGTGGAGGAGAGGGGACAGAGGGTTGGGGAGAGATGACGAGAGGAGAGGAGAGAAGAGAAGAGGAGGAGAGGGGAGAAAAGGGAAGGGAGAGAAGAGGGGAAGGGGAGTGGAGACGAGAGGAGATAAGAGGAGAGGAAAAGATAGGAGAGGTGTGGAGAAGAGAGGAGAGGACAGGACTGGATAGAATAGATTTTGACAGGACAGGATTGGATGGAATAGGACTCATCCATTTGCCCGTCTTGTTGCAATGTTTCCAGGAGGATTTAGTGAATAAAGTCAAGCACTGGTCGCCGGACTCTGACGAGGAATCGGAGAAGCCCAGCATCAGTCGGCGATCCAGCCAGCTGGACCTGGCCAGTCGCAAATCCAACCGGGTAAGGCCAACCCTTCGTCTCGCTGCGCCTTAATTCTCTCCGCAATGTACCACTCCAGAACACTGAAATCCCATCCAATAACCAGACGACTTCTTGTAAACTATCCTAACGGCATGTGCATGTATAGGGCCGTTCCAACGATTCAATTTTTTTTTTTCTTTTTTTTTTTTCGTGTTCACACAGGCCCAAAAATCAAATGGTGGGTGTGTCCTTGAGGGTGGCCCACACAGGGAGACATATAAACAAGCACAGCACTTCCTGTCAATCAGAGCATGAGCGGTGCATTGTGGGATTAAAAAAAACCCAGTGCAATTCAGTGGATCGTTCCCACACACCGCGTCTCAAATAAACGCAATTGTTTGAAAAAGTCTCACTCTTATTGGAGTCCGAATCGCAATTTAAATCCCACTAATAATCACGTTTATTGTTTGCACACACGCCAAAAAAGTGGAGTTTGAATCGCGATTCAAATCCCGATCCAAATAATCGCGTTTATTTGGTGTAGTGGAAAGTGGAAACGGCCCTTATGTGTACAAGTATACAGTGATATGCAATCTGGAATGTGGATCAAAACATGATTGCTTAATAATAATGCCATTCACATCTGTTTCACGTTGCCTCATTTTCTCAAGCGTATTTCACACAAGGCAATTTACGGGCATTAGGTTCCAGGCAGTCTTCGAGGCGAAGTCAATTGGCCGGCCAAATGTTCAGCTCATTTGCTTTTGGATAGAGGCACTGCCACTGGAGAGGCTATTTGTAATGCATTTTGCATGCAGTGCAGTTGCCTGTCTCCACAGTTGCCCCGAGAACAATTCTGATATTCACCATGTTGTTATCCCTACTGTTATCTGCCCGTGTAAATGGGGATTCCTGTTATTCACGGACTAACAATACTTGGAAGTTCACGAGCTGATATGACGGGCTCATCACCCAATGCAAGACACAGGATGTTGTACAATGTACATGTATTCACATGCATATGTGCTTAATGGCCATTTCTGGGTGACCAGTAAAAGGCCATGGCTTTGGATTTTAGCAACAGTGCAGAAGCATATACAGGGATGTAAGACTTCCGGAAAATTCCGGATTTCCAAATGGTGTGATTTTTGTACAGAATTCTATTTATTTGTTTTAATTTTTTTTTTGATTGGTATCTCAACTGATCAATTTTATCTGTTAAAACCCTTAAAACTGAAGTGCGCCTGCACCCCTGCCGTGAATCTCGCAATCGCATCTCTCTGTTGCATAAGCGCTCACTTGCAGTCGCACAATTGATTGACCTTCTGTCATTTTCAGGAAATGACTGTCGCTCACTTACATCCCTGTATATATATGCTTCACATAGGAATAGCCGTAGCCGTAGCTGTTACTGGGCCTCAGTCCATCAAGCATGGCACATGCAAAGCCAGGTGTTCAAGTGTTAGCCACTCACAGTATTGCCCCCTGGAGTTTTAACCATTTTGCACCGTGCCACATTTCAGCGCCCGTTTCTTTTTAATAACCACATGCCATTTTCCAAAACTTGTTGAAACAATCAGGAACGATTAAGACTTTTGAAACAAATCAATGAGAGTATGCTGTAGTATATACAAGCGAGCCAAACCTGGCACAATCAGACATCTGTGTGGCTTTTGCCTTGCTGGTACCCTGTACATGTACATATAGGCTGACAAGAGTGTTTCTTTAAAACAAGGAGTGGCTTCCCAGATTTGGATGGTCCAGTGCAAAGCAATAACACAGGCACTCTGAATTTGGAGGTACCGGCACAAAGAAGTGACGAGTCTGTAGTGGCAATTGATAATTTTCTGGGGGGAAAAAGAGAAGAGTTTGGTATAATGTATGTTGTGGACCTGATGCTCCATGGGTCACACAATGTATAGGGAGTGGGTCTAGAGCAGTGTAATGTGTGGAATCGGATCAAGTCCTTAACAGGACACTTTTGCGGTTCCCAAGTTGCCACGTCGATTTTGGGGGTTCGTTTTCCTGGTGTGATTTTCTCCCGTGGGGTGGCAAGTTTTTTGGAGACTAAGTACCAGAGGTGGCCCATCAAAGTATCCGAGGTGGGCTACCTCACCACTTGATATGCAAGGGAAACGCTGACCTGAAATCCAAATCAGTTTCAGCCATTGGGAGGGATGGTTCTTCTCTTCAAAAGACAATTTCCGCTAACTAAACACTGCAACCCCCCCCCCCTCCCTGCTTCCCACTGCCTCCCTCGTCCCGGTAAGTGCAGCCGGAACAGCAGAGTAAAATGTCGCAGACAGAGGGGTTCGAATCCCCCTCGCCCCCCGCGAGAGTCTCGTCACTCACATCAGAGGCGGAGTCAAGCGTGAGTTCTGTTTTTCCAGAAGCAAAGTGGAAAAAAAAAATCATCAGACGTTTTGCTTTGACATGGAGTGCTGCACATTTTCTGAAAATGAGTGGTGTGTGTTGATTTTGGCTTTGCTGTACATTTGAACATTTGCTGATGGTAGAAGGAGTTGAGTAGGGTCTGTTGAAAGGTCATTGACCTCAAATGACCTTGCTGGCTATTCTACATGCTTTTTTTTCTGCACTTGATATTTTAGACTGGCTCCTCCACAAACTCTTCTATACACTTTGTAACATAGATGCTTCATTTTTTATACATCACCCAATTGGACGAGTTGGTTATTATAGACTCTAACCATTCTATAGACTGGATATTCTACTGACCGAATAGTATGCAGTCCATTCTAATGAGTTCTGCTGACTTACCATTCTGCAGACAATACCGGTACATGTGCTGTTTTACAGACTAGCTTTTCTGTAGAATCTCAAGTCACATAACAAAAGGACTGTTGGCATTCCAGACTGGATATTCTATAGACTCTTACCATATTACTGACTGAATATTCTACAGACTGGCTGCTTGACAGACAGCCAAATCTTCCAAGGTCAAGGTTAATGTAATTTTTTTTCTTCAGACAAGTACACATGTATCTATTTGGTTAAGTAGAAAGGGTGATCAAAGTCACGCGATGTGTCGTTGCTGGTGGCGACGTTTCGGTTGCTAACTGCTAACCTTCATCAGGCAACTGAAGAATGTGCACTGCGGCATCCGTTTATATCCGCTTCGCCGGTTCCTGTGTACCGGTTTGCGGACGTCGTAGTAGTGATCGTGCGGTTTCTACTTATCTACACCACCGTGATGAACAATCCCTTCATTTCTTTTGAATCTATTTGGTTGTCTTGTGCAATAATGACATCCATAAACCCATATGAATATCACCTGCCGTGCAGGAAACACAGTTTCAGAAAAGATTGCAGTCACCCGCAACTACATTTGAATGATATCCACCACATGACCACGACCAGCACAGTGGACTAGCAGTTAGGACATCTGCACTAGAAAGCATGAGTTCTGGGTTAGAATCCTACCAGAACTACCTGTACTCAGTGCTCAGGCATTGTGGCAAATTCATATTTTATATAAAAAATATTGCAGTTTGTAACTTAGTGGTTTGCAGAGTTACGGTTTGACCAGTGGTTGAAGATCACAATGATCAAAATCGTTCTCTTTAAGCAATGTGCCAGGTCATCACTATTGGCATACAGTGTACTATTTATTTCCCAATTTTGGTGAGTACATGTACTTACATGGAGCCGGAGTGTGTGGATTTTATTTTTATCTTCATCTTTTTTTTTTGGACAATTGCAGTTGTGCTTTGGTTTGGTTTTGATGAAGCTGTCATTTTGTTGGGTTCTGTTTGCATCGGCTGTAAAAAAAAATCAAAAAAAAAAATCAAAAACCAGAAGAGAAGCAGGGAATGGAATTCATGGCGTTAATTTATGCATGTAGCTTGTAAATATATGCATGGCATGAATTTGCGATTTGATTTTCACATACATTGTACAATTGTGCAAGGCTGTGAATAGATATCCGTAAGCATTTTGCTTTTGCTTTGGGTGAGAAACCAAAACGGGACAGCTCTCCAACTAATGCTTTTTTTTTGTAGTCCCAAAACCTCCCCAAATTCCAAAAGCCTATAACTGGTCTATATATGAATGTGTCAAGAGGCACTCAAACTCAAGGGATAGCCTACATGTATGAGTTACTGTATATCTGTACTGTGGCTGAATCTGAAAGTCTGTTGTCCTTTAACACCCGTCACAGCCCTAGCCCTACAGTAGCTCCAGCCCTAGCCCTAGCCCTAGCCCTAGCTCTATAGCCCCAGCCTTCATTTCATTAAGAGCCCAAGACTTTGACACCCGTGTGTGGTGACTCCCCGCACAAAGTAACGTCTGCACTAACCGAGTGTGTAAATCACTGCACGTTGAAATAGTGAAAGTTTTGTCATGTTTTTCACTCAACTTAATGAAACTGAAAAAGAAACTATTGACGTGGTTTCATAATCATGGCCATCATGATGTTTTGCAGTTTTAATAACTCCTGTATATATGCATTTTTCTTTTCATATTCAGAGCATGCCGCCAAGTCGGCAGACATCAAGTGTTCAGAAGAAACCAGTAAGTAAAATGATTTTTTTTTTGTAGAATTTTTTTTTTTCTTCAAAGGATAATTCAATAAGTTAGTGAAAATAGCAAAGGAAATTTGACTGGACTTGGACTTGAATACTTAACCTCTGGCATCATGAATCCACCTGAGCTATTCAGCCCTTAGATGGAACCCTGCCCAGATCGGAATCGTCAATACCTTTCCCAAAGGCTGGTGAATTACTTTTTGATAAATTTGTCATCTTTATTCATGTTGGTTAGATATAGATTTTGGATTTATGAAATGACACTGTTTTTGTGTGTGTGTGGTAGGATCCTTTGAGTCGACAGAGTAGCACAGCGGCACCAACACCCGCCCAGGACACGCCGAAGCCTGCCCCTAAGAACACACTGGACACTCCCAAAACCAGCAAGCCCAACACACCCAAAGGTCAGTGCTCTTTCAATTATAGCTTTATAGTTTGGATGGTACATTGAGATGGTAGTCTACCACCAATAGGGATAGAGGCTTATGCCAGTTCTCTTGATCAGCCTTGGCTGGCAGTCTACCACCAACTGAGATGGAGGCTTATGCCTCGCTTCAGACTAGTCAACCCTCCCAGTTCTATTTTGTAGCCCTAGCTGGCAGTCTACCATCAATAGGCATGGAGGTTTATGCCTTACTTCAAACTATTAAACCAACCCTCCCAGTTCTATTTTTCAGTCTTAGCTGGCAGTCTACCACCAATAGGCATGGAGGCTTATGCCTTACTTCAGACTAGTCACCCTCCCAGTTCTATTTTTAAGCCTTACATGTAGTTGCCAGTCTACCATCAATAGGCATGGAGGCTTATGCCTTACTTCAGACTAGTCAACCCTCCCAGTTGTATTTGTCAGCCTCGGTTGGCAGTCTTGCGCCGACGGAGAATTAAACCTTGCCTCAGACTGGTCAACCCAGTCCATGTTCCTCTGCCACTTCAATCAATAGAGAGAGAGAGAGAGAGCAGGATGAATGTACTGTATAAACCAAATCTAAACAGCTCAGTTGTCTGTGCCGTGCCTGGTTTACCGTCAGTCTCTACCCCAGCCTCGCAGGACGGCGGGGACACCGGTGCCAAGGTGGCCACCCCGAAGAGAGCCGGGCGCAACAAGTCCAACCTGGAGCCAGTGCACGAGGTGCCCTTTGAGGAGAAGATCCCCATCGAGGAAGAGGCGCGATGGGAGAAGGTCCCCCAGGAGAAGCTGCCCTCGGCCTTCAAGCAGTACAGGAAGGAGGTAGCGTAGGGTACCCCCTTTCCCCCCCCCCCTCTCCCCCTCTCTCCCCTTCCCCCTCCGATAGACTCGGGGAATCAATGTGAACTCGTCGGTGAAGATTCAGATCTTGGTCTAGAGATCTGAGCTCCGTGCTCGGGTGTGATCCATTCGACACAAAGTCTATGTTGTCCGGTACATGTATGTTCTGCGGGTGAAACAGACGGGCCCTTCGTCTTGGGTACCTCTGGAAAGCACCCGATACCCGATGAGTCAGCGAGGCCCACAGCAACCACGCAGACCTGCCCCCTTCCCCTCCCCCTCCCCCTCCCCCTCCCCCTCCCACTCCCCCTCCCCCTCAGTCGGCAATGCCTCGATCCACTTCCCCCTCTCTCTTCCCTCAGGCTCTGTTCGTCGTCCAAGGCCTCCAGAATGAGGTGAAGACTGTCAAGGAGGAAAACCACAAGAGCGTCACCCTGCTGAAGACCAAGGCCAAGGAGACAGAGGAGAAGTGGGAGGCGGTGAGTCTGTCACCAGAATCTAAGCACATTCAGCATCTGAAAGAGGGTCAGGAGAAGACTTACCTACTAGGCCAAGACTACGTTCTAATAATCCGACATCATCTTGAGAGATCACACAATGAACATGAAGACCAAAGTGATGTTTTGTCTACCCTGCATCGAGGCAATCAGTTTTCCCAAATTTCTCTCACAATGACTTCTCAGGTACGGTATCTAAGAGCCCTCTGACATGGATCGGACTTTCGGTAGACCAGTTGAAGTCATTTTTGGCCCCCTTAAAAAAAAGTTGATTTTTGGCCCAATTTTTGACTTGTTCGACAGGTCCGCTATTGTCAGAATTTTCAGTTTTCGACCCGAAATTAGTTTTCCCAGATTTCTCTGAAAATGACTCCTCATGTATCTGAGAGCCCTCTGACATGGATCGGACTTTTGGTAGACCAGTTGAAGTCATTTTTGGCCCTCTCAAAAAAAGTTGATTTTTGGCCCAATTTTTGACTTGTTCGACAGGTCCGCTCCTGTCAGAATTTTCAGTTTTCGACCCAAAATCAGTTTTCCCAGATTTCCCTGAAAATGACTCCTCGGGTATCTGAGAGCCCTCTGACATGGATCGGACTTTCGGTAGACAAGTTGAAGTCATTTTTGGCCCCCTCAATAAAAGTTGATTTTTGGCCCAATTTTTGACTCGTTTGACAGGTCCGCTCCTGTCAGAATTTTCAGTTTTTTACCCAAAATTACTTTTCCCAGATTTCTCTGAAAATGACTCCTCAGTTATCTGAGAGCCCTCTGACATGGATCAGACTTTCGGTAGACCAGTTGAAGTCATTTTTGGCTCCCTCAAAAAAAATCATTTTTGGCCCAATTTTTGACTTGTTCGACAGGTCCGCTCCTGTCAGAATTTTAAGTTTTCGACCCAAAATCTGTTTTCCCAGATTTCTCTGAAAATGACTCCTCAGGTATCTGAGAGCCCTCTGACATGGATCGGTTTTTCGGGAGACCAGTTGAAGTCATTTTTGGCCCCCTCAAAAAAAGTTGATTTTTGGCCCAATTTTTGACATGTTCGACAGGTCCGCTCCTGTCAGAATTTTCAGTTTTCGACCCAAAATCAGTTTTCCCAGATTTCCCTGAAAATGACTCCTCGGGTATCTGAGAGCCCTCTGACATGGATCGGACTTTCGGTAGACCAGTTGAAGTCATTTTTGGCCCCCTTAAAAAAACTTAATTTTTGGCCCAATTTTTGACTTGTTGAACAGGTCCGCTCCTGTCAGAATTTTCAGTTTTCGACCCAAAATTACTTTTCCCAGATTTCTCTGAAAATGACTCCTCATGTATCTGAGAGCCCTCTGACATGGATCGGACTTTCGGTAGACCAGTTGAAGTCATTTTTGGCCCCCTTAAAAAAACTTAATTTTTGGCCCAAATTTTGACATGTTCGACAGGTCCGCTCCTGTCAGAATTTTCAGTTTTCGACCCAAAATCAGTTTTCCCAGATTTCCCTGAAAATGACTCCTCGGGTATCTGAGAGCCCTCTGACATGGATCGGACTTTCGGTAGACCAGTTGAAGTCATTTTTGGCCCCCTCAAAAAAACTTTATTTTTGGCCCAAGTTTTGACATGTTCGACAGGTCCGCTCCTGTCAGAATTTTAAGTTTTCGACCCAAAATCAGTTTTCCCAGATTTCTCTGAAAATGACTCCTCAGGTATCTGAGAGCCCTCTGACATGGATCGGTTTTTCGGGAGACCAGTTGAAGTCATTTTTGGCCCCCTCAAAAAAAGTTGATTTTTGGCCCAATTTTTGACATGTTCGACAGGTCCGCTCCTGTCAGAATTTTCAGTTTTCGACCCAAAATCAGTTTTCCCAGATTTCCCTGAAAATGACTCCTCGGGTATCTGAGAGCCCTCTGACATGGATCGGACTTTCGGTAGACCAGTTGAAGTCATTTTTGGCCCCCTTAAAAAAACTTAATTTTTGGCCCAATTTTTGACTTGTTCGACAGGTCCGCTCCTGTCAGAATTTTCAGTTTTCGACCCAAAATCAGTTTTCCCAGATTTCCCTGAAAATGACTCCTCAGGTATCTGAGAGCCCTCTGACATGGATCGGACTTTCGGTAGACCGGTTGAAGTCACTTTTGGCCCCCTCAATAAAACTTAATTTTTGGCCCAATTTTTGACATGTTCGACAGGTCCGCTCCTGTCAGAATGTTCAGTTTTCGACCCAAAATCAGTTTTCCCAGATTTCTCTGAAAATGACTCCTCAGGTATCTGAGAGCCCTCTGACATGGATCGGACTTTCGGTAGACCAGTTTAAGTCATTTTTGGCCCCCTAAATAAAAGTTGATTTTTGGCCCAATTTTTGACATGTTCGACAGGTCCGCTCCTGTCAGAATTTTCAGTTTTCGACCCAAAATTACTTTTCCCAGATTTCTCTGAAAATGACTCCTCAGGTATCTGAGAGCCCTCTGACATTGATCGGACTTTCGGTAGACCGGTTGAAGTCACTTTTGGCCCCCTCAAAAAAACTTTATTTTTGGCCCAATTTTTGACATGTTCGACAGGTCCGCTCCTGTCAGAATTTTCAGTTTTCGACCCAAAATCAGTTTTCCCAGATTTCTCTGAAAATGACTCCTCAGGTATCTGAGAGCCCTCTGACATTGATCGGACTTTCGGTAGACCGGTTGAAGTCATTTTTGGCTCCCTCAAAAAAAAATCATTTTTGGCCCAATTTCTGACTTGTTCGACAGGTCCGCTCCTGTCAGAATTTTCAGTTTCCGACCCAAAATCAGTTTTCCCAGATTTCCCTAAAAATGACTCCTCGGGTATCTGAGAGCCCTCTGACATGGATCGGACTTTCGGTAGACCAGTTGAAGTCATTTTTGGCCCCCTCAATAAAAGTTGATTTTTGGCCCAATTTTTGACATGTTCGACAGGTCCGCTCCTGTCAGAATTTTCAGTTTTCGACCCAAAATTACTTTTCTCAGATTTCTCTGAAAATGACTCCTCATGTATCTGAGAGCCCTCTGACATGGATCGGACTTTCGGTAGACCAGTTGAAGTCATTTTGACCAGTTAAAGTCATTTTTGGCTCCCTCAAAAAAAAAAACATTTTTGGCCCAATTTTTGACTTGTTCGACAGGTCCGCTCCTGTCAGAATTTTCAGTTTTCGACCCAAAATCAGTTTTCCCAGATTTCCCTGAAAATGACTCCTCGGGTATCTGAGAGCCCTCTGACATGGATTGGACTTTCGGTAGATCAGTTGAAGTCATTTTTGGCCCCCTAAATAAAAGTTGATTTTTGGCCCAATTTTTGACGTGTTCGACAGGTCCGCTCCTGTCAGAATTTTCAGTTTTCGACCCAAAATCAGTTTTCCCAGATTTCTCTGAAAATGACTCCTCAGGTATCTGAGAGCCCTCTGACATGGATCGGACTTTCGGTAGACCAGTTGAAGTCATTTTTGGCCCCCTAAATAAAAGTTGATTTTTGGCCCAATTTTTGACGTGTTCGACAGGTCCGCTCCTGTCAGAATTTTCAGTTTTCGACCCAAAATTACTTTTCCCAGATTTCTCTGAAAATGACTCCTCATGTATCTGAGAGCCCTCTGACATGGATCGGACTTTCGGTAGACCAGTTGAAGTCATTTTTGGCCCCCTTAAAAAAACTTAATTTTTGGCCCAATTTTTGACTTGTTCGACAGGTCCGCTCCTGTCAGAAATTTCAGTTTTCGACCCAAAATCAGTTTTCCCAGATTTCCCTGAAAATGACTCCTCGGGTATCTGAGAGCCCTCTGAAATGGATCGGACTTTCGGTAGACCAGTTGAAGTCATTTATGGCCCCCTCAAAAAAAGTTGATTTTTGGCCCAATTTCTGACATGTTCGACAGGTCCGCTCCTGTCAGAATTTTCAGTTTTCGACCCAAAATCAGTTTTCCCAGATTTCTCTGAAAATGACTCCTCAGGTATCTGAGAGCCCTCTGACATGGATCGGACTTTCGGTAGACTGGTTGAAGTCATTTTTGGCTCCCTAAAAAAACTTGATTTTTGGCCCAATTTTTGACGTGTTCGACAGGTCCGCTCCTGTCAGAATTTTCAGTTTTCTACCCAAAATCAGTTTTCCCAGATTTCGCTGAAAATGACTCCTCAGGTATCTGAGAGCCCTCTGACATTGATCGGACTTTCGGTAGACCGGTTGAAGTCACTTTTGGCCCCCTCAAAAAAACTTTATTTTTGGCCCAATTTTTGACATGTTCGACAGGTCCGCTCCTGTCAGAATTTTCAGTTTTCGACCCAAAATCAGTTTTCCCAGATTTCTCTGAAAATGACTCCTCAGGTATCTGAGAGCCCTCTGACATTGATCGGACTTTCGGTAGACCGGTTGAAGTCATTTTTGGCTCCCTCAAAAAAAAATCATTTTTGGCCCAATTTCTGACTTGTTCGACAGGTCCGCTCCTGTCAGAATTGTCAGTTTCCGACCCAAAATCAGTTTTCCCAGATTTCCCTAAAAATGACTCCTCGGGTATCTGAGAGCCCTCTGACATGGATTGGACTTTCGGTAGACCAGTTGAAGTCAATTTTGGCCCTCTCAATAAAAGTTGATTTTTGGCCCAATTTTTGACGTGTTCGACTGGTCCGCTCCTGTCAGAATTTTCAGTTTTCGACCCAAAATCAGTTTTCCCAGATTTCTCTGAAAATGACTCCTCAGGTATCTGAGAGCCCTCTGACATGGATCGGACTTTCGGTAGACCAGTTGAAGTCATTTTTGGCCCCCTAAATAAAAGTTGATTTTTGGCCCAATTTTTGACGTGTTCGACAGGTCCGCTCCTGTCAGAATTTTCAGTTTTCGACCCAAAATTACTTTTCCCAGATTTCTCTGAAAATGACTCCTCATGTATCTGAGAGCCCTCTGACATGGATCGGACTTTCGGTAGACCAGTTGAAGTCATTTTTGGCCCCCTTAAAAAAACTTAATTTTTGGCCCAATTTTTGACTTGTTCGACAGGTCCGCTCCTGTCAGAAATTTCAGTTTTCGACCCAAAATCAGTTTTCCCAGATTTCCCTGAAAATGACTCCTCGGGTATCTGAGAGCCCTCTGAAATGGATCGGACTTTCGGTAGACCAGTTGAAGTCATTTATGGCCCCCTCAAAAAAAGTTGATTTTTGGCCCAATTTCTGACATGTTCGACAGGTCCGCTCCTGTCAGAATTTTCAGTTTTCGACCCAAAATCAGTTTTCCCAGATTTCTCTGAAAATGACTCCTCAGGTATCTGAGAGCCCTCTGACATGGATCGGACTTTCGGTAGACTGGTTGAAGTCATTTTTGGCTCCCTAAAAAAACTTGATTTTTGGCCCAATTTTTGACGTGTTCGACAGGTCCGCTCCTGTCAGAATTTTCAGTTTTCGACCCAAAATCAGTTTTCCCAGATTTCGCTGAAAATGACTCCTCAGGTATCTGAGAGCCCTCTGACATTGATCGGACTTTCGGTAGACCGGTTGAAGTCACTTTTGGCCCCCTCAAAAAAACTTTATTTTTGGCCCAATTTTTGACATGTTCGACAGGTCCGCTCCTGTCAGAATTTTCAGTTTTCGACCCAAAATCAGTTTTCCCAGATTTCTCTGAAAATGACTCCTCAGGTATCTGAGAGCCCTCTGACATTGATCGGACTTTCGGTAGACCGGTTGAAGTCATTTTTGGCTCCCTCAAAAAAAAATCATTTTTGGCCCAATTTCTGACTTGTTCGACAGGTCCGCTCCTGTCAGAATTTTCAGTTTCCGACCCAAAATCAGTTTTCCCAGATTTCCCTAAAAATGACTCCTCGGGTATCTGAGAGCCCTCTGACATGGATCGGACTTTCGGTAGACCAGTTGAAGTCATTTTTGGCCCCCTCAATAAAAGTTGATTTTTGGCCCAATTTTTGACGTGTTCGACAGGTCCGCTCCTGTCAGAATTTTCAGTTTCCGACCCAAAATCAGTTTTCCCAGATTTCCCTAAAAATGACTCCTCGGGTATCTGAGAGCCCTCTGACATGGATCGGACTTTCGGTAGACCAGTTGAAGTCATTTTTGGCCCCCTTAAAAAAACTTAATTTTTGGCCCAATTTTTGACTTGTTCGACAGGTCCGCTCCTGTCAGAATTTTCAGTTTTCGACCCAAAATCAGTTTTCCCAGATTTCCCTGAAAATGACTCCTCGGGTATCTGAGAGCCCTCTGACATGGATCGGACTTTCGGTAGACCAGTTGAAGTCATTTTTGGCCCCCTCAAAAAAAGTTGATTTTTGGCCCAATTTCTGACATGTTCGACAGGTCCGCTCCTGTCAGAATTTTCAGTTTTCGACCCAAAATCAGTTTTCCCAGATTTCTCTGAAAATGACTCCTCAGGTATCTGAGAGCCCTCTGACATGGATCGGACTTTCGGTAGACTGGTTGAAGTCATTTTTGGCTCCCTAAAAAAACTTGATTTTTGGCCCAATTTTTGACATGTTCGACAGGTCCGCTCCTTGTCAGAATTTTCAGTTTTCGACCCAAAATCAGTTTTCCCAGATTTCCCTGAAAATGACTCCTCAGGTATCTGAGAGCCCTCTGACATGGATCGGACTTTCGGTAGACCGGTTGAAGTCACTTTTGGCCCCCTCAATAAAAGTTGATTTTTGGCCCAATTTTTGACGTGTTCGACAGGTCCGCTCCTGTCAGAATTTTCAGTTTTCGACCCAAAATCAGTTTTCCCAGATTTCGCTGAAAATGACTCCTCAGGTATCTGAGAGCCCTCTGACATGGATCGGTTTTTCGGGAGACCAGTTGAAGTCATTTTTGGCCCCCTCAAAAAAAGTTGATTTTTGGCCCAATTTTTGACTTGTTCGACAGGTCCGCTCCTGTCAGAATTTTCAGTTTCCGACCCAAAATCAGTTTTCCCAGATTTCCCTAAAAATGACTCCTCGGGTATCTGAGAGCCCTCTGACATGGATCGGACTTTCGGTAGACCAGTTGAAGTCATTTTTGGCCCCCTTAAAAATACTTAATTTTTGGCCCAATTTTTGACTTGTTCGACAGGTCCGCTCCTGTCAGAATTTTCAGTTTCCGACCCAAAATCAGTTTTCCCAGATTTCCCTAAAAATGACTCCTCGGGTATCTGAGAGCCCTCTGACATGGATTGGACTTTCAGTAGACCAGTTGAAGTCATTTTTGGCCCCCTCAATAAAAGTTGATTTTTGGCCCAATTTCTGACATGTTCGACAGGTCCGCTCCTGTCAGAATTTTCAGTTTTCGACCCAAAATCAGTTTTCCCAGATTTCGCTGAAAATGACTCCTCAGGTATCTGAGAGCCCTCTGACATTGATCGGACTTTCGGTAGACCGGTTGAAGTCACTTTTGGCCCCCTCAAAAAAACTTAATTTTTGGCCCAATTTTTGACTTGTTCGACAGGTCCGCTCCTGTCAGAATTTTCAGTTTCCGACCCAAAATCAGTTTTCCCAGATTTCCCTAAAAATGACTCCTCGGGTATCTGAGAGCCCTCTGACATGGATTGGACTTTCAGTAGACCAGTTGAAGTCATTTTTGGCCCCCTCAATAAAAGTTGATTTTTGGCCCAATTTCTGACATGTTCGACAGGTCCGCTCCTGTCAGAATTTTCAGTTTTCGACCCAAAATCAGTTTTCCCAGATTTCGCTGAAAATGACTCCTCAGGTATCTGAGAGCCCTCTGACATTGATCGGACTTTCGGTAGACCGGTTGAAGTCACTTTTGGCCCCCTCAAAAAAACTTTATTTTTGGCCCAATTTTTGACATGTTCGACAAGTCCGCTCCTGTCAGAATTTTCAGTTTTCGACCCAAAATCAGTTTTCCCAGATTTCGCTGAAAATGACTCCTCAGGTATCTGAGAGCCCTCTGACATGGATCGGACTTTCGGTAGACCAGTTTAAGTCATTTTTGGCCCCCTTAAAAAAACTTAATTTTTGGCCCAATTTTTGACTTGTTCGACAGGTCCGCTCCTGTCAGAATTTTCAGTTTTCGACCCAAAATCAGTTTTCCCAGATTTCCCTGAAAATGACTCCTCGGGTATCTGAGAGCCCTCTGACATGGATCGGACTTTCGGTAGACCAGTTGAAGTCATTTTTGGCCCCCTCAAAAAAAGTTGATTTTTGGCCCAATTTCTGACATGTTCCACAGGTCCGCTCCTGTCAGAATTTTCAGTTTTCGACCCAAAATCAGTTTTCCCAGATTTCTCTGAAAATGACTCCTCAGGTATCTGAGAGCCCTCTGACATGGATCGGACTTTTGGTAGACTGGTTGAAGTCATTTTTGGCTCCCTAAAAAAACTTGATTTTTGGCCCAATTTTTGACATGTTCGACAGGTCCGCTCCTGTCAGAATTTTCAGTTTTCGACCCAAAATCAGTTTTCCCAGATTTCCCTGAAAATGACTCCTCAGGTATCTGAGAGCCCTCTGACATGGATCGGACTTTCGGTAGACCGGTTGAAGTCACTTTTGGCCCCCTCAATAAAAGTTGATTTTTGGCCCAATTTTTGACGTGTTCGACAGGTCCGCTCCTGTCAGAATTTTCAGTTTTCGACCCAAAATCAGTTTTCCCAGATTTCGCTGAAAATGACTCCTCAGGTATCTGAGAGCCCTCTGCCATGGATCGGTTTTTCGGGAGACCAGTTGAAGTCATTTTTGGCCCCCTCAAAAAAAGTTGATTTTTGGCCCAATTTTTGACATGTTCGACAGGTCCGCTCCTGTCAGAATTTTCAGTTTTCGACCCAAAATCAGTTTTCCCAGATTTCCCTGAAAATGACTCCTCGGGTATCTGAGAGCCCTCTGACATGGATCGGACTTTCGGTAGACCAGTTGAAGTCATTTTTGGCCCCCTTAAAAAAACTTAATTTTTGGCCCAATTTTTGACTTGTTCGACAGGTCCGCTCCTGTCAGAATTTTCAGTTTTCGACCCAAAATCAGTTTTCCCAGATTTCGCTGAAAATGACTCCTCAGGTATCTGAGAGCCCTCTGACATTGATCGGACTTTCGGTAGACCGGTTGAAGTCACTTTTGGCCCCCTCAAAAAAACTTTATTTTTGGCCCAATTTTTGACATGTTCGACAAGTCCGCTCCTGTCAGAATTTTCAGTTTTCGACCCAAAATCAGTTTTCCCAGATTTCGCTGAAAATGACTCCTCAGGTATCTGAGAGCCCTCTGACATGGATCGGACTTTCGGTAGACCAGTTGAAGTCATTTTTGGCCCCCTTAAAAAAACTTAATTTTTGGCCCAATTTTTGACTTGTTCGACAGGTCCGCTCCTGTCAGAATTTTCAGTTTTCGACCCAAAATCAGTTTTCCCAGATTTCCCTGAAAATGACTCCTCGGGTATCTGAGAGCCCTCTGACATGGATCGGACTTTCGGTAGACCAGTTGAAGTCATTTTTGGCCCCCTCAAAAAAAGTTGATTTTTGGCCCAATTTCTGACATGTTCCACAGGTCCGCTCCTGTCAGAATTTTCAGTTTTCGACCCAAAATCAGTTTTCCCAGATTTCTCTGAAAATGACTCCTCAGGTATCTGAGAGCCCTCTGACATGGATCGGACTTTCGGTAGACTGGTTGAAGTCATTTTTGGCTCCCTAAAAAAACTTGATTTTTGGCCCAATTTTTGACATGTTCGACAGGTCCGCTCCTGTCAGAATTTTCAGTTTTCGACCCAAAATTACTTTTCCCAGATTTCTCTGAAAATGACTCCTCATGTATCTGAGAGCCCTCTGACATGGATCGGACTTTCGGTAGACCAGTTGAAGTCATTTTTGGCCCCCTTAAAAAAACTTAATTTTTGGCCCAATTTTTGACTTGTTCGACAGGTCCGCTCCTGTCAGAAATTTCAGTTTTCGACCCAAAATCAGTTTTCCCAGATTTCCCTGAAAATGACTCCTCGGGTATCTGAGAGCCCTCTGAAATGGATCGGACTTTCGGTAGACCAGTTGAAGTCATTTATGGCCCCCTCAAAAAAAGTTGATTTTTGGCCCAATTTCTGACATGTTCGACAGGTCCGCTCCTGTCAGAATTTTCAGTTTTCGACCCAAAATCAGTTTTCCCAGATTTCTCTGAAAATGACTCCTCAGGTATCTGAGAGCCCTCTGACATGGATCGGACTTTCGGTAGACTGGTTGAAGTCATTTTTGGCTCCCTAAAAAAACTTGATTTTTGGCCCAATTTTTGACGTGTTCGACAGGTCCGCTCCTGTCAGAATTTTCAGTTTTCGACCCAAAATCAGTTTTCCCAGATTTCGCTGAAAATGACTCCTCAGGTATCTGAGAGCCCTCTGACATTGATCGGACTTTCGGTAGACCGGTTGAAGTCACTTTTGGCCCCCTCAAAAAAACTTTATTTTTGGCCCAATTTTTGACATGTTCGACAGGTCCGCTCCTGTCAGAATTGTCAGTTTCCGACCCAAAATCAGTTTTCCCAGATTTCCCTAAAAATGACTCCTCGGGTATCTGAGAGCCCTCTGACATGGATTGGACTTTCGGTAGACCAGTTGAAGTCATTTTTGGCCCTCTCAATAAAAGTTGATTTTTGGCCCAATTTTTGACGTGTTCGACAGGTCCGCTCCTGTCAGAATTTTCAGTTTTCGACCCAAAATCAGTTTTCCCAGATTTCTCTGAAAATGACTCCTCAGGTATCTGAGAGCCCTCTGACATGGATCGGACTTTCGGTAGACCAGTTGAAGTCATTTTTGGCCCCCTAAATAAAAGTTGATTTTTGGCCCAATTTTTGACGTGTTCGACAGGTCCGCTCCTGTCAGAATTTTCAGTTTTCGACCCAAAATTACTTTTCCCAGATTCCTCTGAAAATGACTCCTCATGTATCTGAGAGCCCTCTGACATGGATCGGACTTTCGGTAGACCAGTTGAAGTCATTTTTGGCCCCCTTAAAAAAACTTAATTTTTGGCCCAATTTTTGACTTGTTCGACAGGTCCGCTCCTGTCAGAAATTTCAGTTTTCGACCCAAAATCAGTTTTCCCAGATTTCCCTGAAAATGACTCCTCGGGTATCTGAGAGCCCTCTGAAATGGATCGGACTTTCGGTAGACCAGTTGAAGTCATTTATGGCCCCCTCAAAAAAAGTTGATTTTTGGCCCAATTTCTGACATGTTCGACAGGTCCGCTCCTGTCAGAATTTTCAGTTTTCGACCCAAAATCAGTTTTCCCAGATTTCTCTGAAAATGACTCCTCAGGTATCTGAGAGCCCTCTGACATGGATCGGACTTTCGGTAGACTGGTTGAAGTCATTTTTGGCTCCCTAAAAAAACTTGATTTTTGGCCCAATTTTTGACGTGTTCGACAGGTCCGCTCCTGTCAGAATTTTCAGTTTTCGACCCAAAATCAGTTTTCCCAGATTTCGCTGAAAATGACTCCTCAGGTATCTGAGAGCCCTCTGACATTGATCGGACTTTCGGTAGACCGGTTGAAGTCACTTTTGGCCCCCTCAAAAAAACTTTATTTTTGGCCCAATTTTTGACATGTTCGACAGGTCCGCTCCTGTCAGAATTTTCAGTTTTCGACCCAAAATCAGTTTTCCCAGATTTCTCTGAAAATGACTCCTCAGGTATCTGAGAGCCCTCTGACATTGATCGGACTTTCGGTAGACCGGTTGAAGTCATTTTTGGCTCCCTCAAAAAAAAATCATTTTTGGCCCAATTTCTGACTTGTTCGACAGGTCCGCTCCTGTCAGAATTTTCAGTTTCCGACCCAAAATCAGTTTTCCCAGATTTCCCTAAAAATGACTCCTCGGGTATCTGAGAGCCCTCTGACATGGATCGGACTTTCGGTAGACCAGTTGAAGTCATTTTTGGCCCCCTCAATAAAAGTTGATTTTTGGCCCAATTTTTGACGTGTTCGACAGGTCCGCTCCTGTCAGAATTTTCAGTTTCCGACCCAAAATCAGTTTTCCCAGATTTCCCTAAAAATGACTCCTCGGGTATCTGAGAGCCCTCTGACATGGATCGGACTTTCGGTAGACCAGTTGAAGTCATTTTTGGCCCCCTTAAAAAAACTTAATTTTTGGCCCAATTTTTGACTTGTTCGACAGGTCCGCTCCTGTCAGAATTTTCAGTTTTCGACCCAAAATCAGTTTTCCCAGATTTCCCTGAAAATGACTCCTCGGGTATCTGAGAGCCCTCTGACATGGATCGGACTTTCGGTAGACCAGTTGAAGTCATTTTTGGCCCCCTCAAAAAAAGTTGATTTTTGGCCCAATTTCTGACATGTTCCACAGGTCCGCTCCTGTCAGAATTTTCAGTTTTCGACCCAAAATCAGTTTTCCCAGATTTCTCTGAAAATGACTCCTCAGGTATCTGAGAGCCCTCTGACATGGATCGGACTTTCGGTAGACTGGTTGAAGTCATTTTTGGCTCCCTAAAAAAACTTGATTTTTGGCCCAATTTTTGACATGTTCGACAGGTCCGCTCCTTGTCAGAATTTTCAGTTTTCGACCCAAAATCAGTTTTCCCAGATTTCCCTGAAAATGACTCCTCAGGTATCTGAGAGCCCTCTGACATGGATCGGACTTTCGGTAGACCGGTTGAAGTCACTTTTGGCCCCCTCAATAAAAGTTGATTTTTGGCCCAATTTTTGACGTGTTCGACAGGTCCGCTCCTGTCAGAATTTTCAGTTTTCGACCCAAAATCAGTTTTCCCAGATTTTGCTGAAAATGACTCCTCAGGTATCTGAGAGCCCTCTGACATGGATCGGTTTTTCGGGAGACCAGTTGAAGTCATTTTTGGCCCCCTCAAAAAAAGTTGATTTTTGGCCCAATTTTTGACTTGTTCGACAGGTCCGCTCCTGTCAGAATTTTCAGTTTCCGACCCAAAATCAGTTTTCCCAGATTTCCCTAAAAATGACTCCTCGGGTATCTGAGAGCCCTCTGACATGGATCGGACTTTCGGTAGACCAGTTGAAGTCATTTTTGGCCCCCTTAAAAATACTTAATTTTTGGCCCAATTTTTGACTTGTTCGACAGGTCCGCTCCTGTCAGAATTTTCAGTTTCCGACCCAAAATCAGTTTTCCCAGATTTCCCTAAAAATGACTCCTCGGGTATCTGAGAGCCCTCTGACATGGATTGGACTTTCAGTAGACCAGTTGAAGTCATTTTTGGCCCCCTCAATAAAAGTTGATTTTTGGCCCAATTTCTGACATGTTCGACAGGTCCGCTCCTGTCAGAATTTTCAGTTTTCGACCCAAAATCAGTTTTCCCAGATTTCGCTGAAAATGACTCCTCAGGTATCTGAGAGCCCTCTGACATTGATCGGACTTTCGGTAGACCGGTTGAAGTCACTTTTGGCCCCCTCAAAAAAACTTAATTTTTGGCCCAATTTTTGACTTGTTCGACAGGTCCGCTCCTGTCAGAATTTTCAGTTTCCGACCCAAAATCAGTTTTCCCAGATTTCCCTAAAAATGACTCCTCGGGTATCTGAGAGCCCTCTGACATGGATTGGACTTTCAGTAGACCAGTTGAAGTCATTTTTGGCCCCCTCAATAAAAGTTGATTTTTGGCCCAATTTCTGACATGTTCGACAGGTCCGCTCCTGTCAGAATTTTCAGTTTTCGACCCAAAATCAGTTTTCCCAGATTTCGCTGAAAATGACTCCTCAGGTATCTGAGAGCCCTCTGACATTGATCGGACTTTCGGTAGACCGGTTGAAGTCACTTTTGTCCCCCTCAAAAAAACTTTATTTTTGGCCCAATTTTTGACATGTTCGACAAGTCCGCTCCTGTCAGAATTTTCAGTTTTCGACCCAAAATCAGTTTTCCCAGATTTCGCTGAAAATGACTCCTCAGGTATCTGAGAGCCCTCTGACATGGATCGGACTTTCGGTAGACCAGTTTAAGTCATTTTTGGCCCCCTTAAAAAAACTTAATTTTTGGCCCAATTTTTGACTTGTTCGACAGGTCCGCTCCTGTCAGAATTTTCAGTTTTCGACCCAAAATCAGTTTTCCCAGATTTCCCTGAAAATGACTCCTCGGGTATCTGAGAGCCCTCTGACATGGATCGGACTTTCGGTAGACCAGTTGAAGTCATTTTTGGCCCCCTCAAAAAAAGTTGATTTTTGGCCCAATTTCTGACATGTTCCACAGGTCCGCTCCTGTCAGAATTTTCAGTTTTCGACCCAAAATCAGTTTTCCCAGATTTCTCTGAAAATGACTCCTCAGGTATCTGAGAGCCCTCTGACATGGATCGGACTTTTGGTAGACTGGTTGAAGTCATTTCTGGCTCCCTAAAAAAACTTGATTTTTGGCCCAATTTTTGACATGTTCGACAGGTCCGCTCCTGTCAGAATTTTCAGTTTTCGACCCAAAATCAGTTTTCCCAGATTTCCCTGAAAATGACTCCTCAGGTATCTGAGAGCCCTCTGACATGGATCGGACTTTCGGTAGACCGGTTGAAGTCACTTTTGGCCCCCTCAATAAAAGTTGATTTTTGGCCCAATTTTTGACGTGTTCGACAGGTCCGCTCCTGTCAGAATTTTCAGTTTTCGACCCAAAATCAGTTTTCCCAGATTTCGCTGAAAATGACTCCTCAGGTATCTGAGAGCCCTCTGACATGGATCGGACTTTCGGTAGACCAGTTGAAGTCATTTTTGGCCCCCTTAAAAAAACTTAATTTTTGGCCCAATTTTTGACTTGTTCGACAGGTCCGCTCCTGTCAGAATTTTCAGTTTTCGACCCAAAATCAGTTTTCCCAGATTTCGCTGAAAATGACTCCTCAGGTATCTGAGAGCCCTCTGACATTGATCGGACTTTCGGTAGACCGGTTGAAGTCACTTTTGGCCCCCTCAAAAAAACTTTATTTTTGGCTCAATTTTTGACATGTTCGACAAGTCCGCTCCTGTCAGAATTTTCAGTTTTCGACCCAAAATCAGTTTTCCCAGATTTCGCTGAAAATGACTCCTCAGGTATCTGAGAGCCCTCTGACATGGATCGGACTTTCGGTAGACCAGTTGAAGTCATTTTTGGCCCCCTTAAAAAAACTTAATTTTTGGCCCAATTTTTGACTTGTTCGACAGGTCCGCTCCTGTCAGAATTTTCAGTTTTCGACCCAAAATCAGTTTTCCCAGATTTCCCTGAAAATGACTCCTCGGGTATCTGAGAGCCCTCTGACATGGATCGGACTTTCGGTAGACCAGTTGAAGTCATTTTTGGCCCCCTCAAAAAAAGTTGATTTTTGGCCCAATTTCTGACATGTTCCACAGGTCCGCTCCTGTCAGAATTTTCAGTTTTCGACCCAAAATCAGTTTTCCCAGATTTCTCTGAAAATGACTCCTCAGGTATCTGAGAGCCCTCTGACATGGATCGGACTTTCGGTAGACTGGTTGAAGTCATTTTTGGCTCCCTAAAAAAACTTGATTTTTGGCCCAATTTTTGACATGTTCGACAGGTCCGCTCCTGTCAGAATTTTCAGTTTTCGACCCAAAATCAGTTTTTCCAGATTTCCCTGAAAATGACTCCTCAGGTATCTGAGAGCCCTCTGACATGGATCGGACTTTCGGTAGACCGGTTGAAGTCACTTTTGGCCCCCTCAATAAAAGTTGATTTTTGGCCCAATTTTTGACGTGTTCGACATGTCCGCTCCTGTCAGAATTTTCAGTTTTCGACCCAAAATCAGTTTTCCCAGATTTCGCTGAAAATGACTCCTCAGGTATCTGAGAGCCCTCTGACATGGATCGGTTTTTCGGGAGACCAGTTGAAGTCATTTTTGGCCCCCTCAAAAAAAGTTGATTTTTGGCCCAATTTTTGACATGTTCGACAGGTCCGCTCCTGTCAGAATTTTCAGTTTTCGACCCAAAATCAGTTTTCCCAGATTTCTCTGAAAATGACTCCTCAGGTATCTGAGAGCCCTCTGACATGGATCGGACTTTCGGTAGACTGGTTGAAGTCATTTTTGGCCCCCTCAATAAAAGTTGATTTTTGGCCCAATTTTTGACGTGTTCGACATGTCCGCTCCTGTCAGAATTTTCAGTTTTCGACCCAAAATCAGTTTTCCCAGATTTCGCTGAAAATGACTCCTCAGGTATCTGAGAGCCCTCTGACATGGATCGGTTTTTCGGGAGACCAGTTGAAGTCATTTTTGGCCCCCTCAAAAAAAGTTGATTTTTGGCCCAATTTTTGACATGTTCGACAGGTCCGCTCCTGTCAGAATTTTCAGTTTTCGACCCAAAATCAGTTTTCCCAGATTTCTCTGAAAATGACTCCTCAGGTATCTGAGAGCCCTCTGACATGGATCGGACTTTCGGTAGACTGGTTGAAGTCATTTTTGGCCCCCTCAAAAAAAGTTGATTTTTGGCCCAATTTTTGACATGTTCGACAGGTCCGCTCCTGTCAGAATTTTCAGTTTTCGACCCAAAATCAGTTTTCCCAGATTTCCCTGAAAATGACTCCTCGGGTATCTGAGAGCCCTCTGACATGGATCGGACTTTCGGTAGACCAGTTGAAGTCATTTTTGGCCCCCTTAAAAAAACTTAATTTTTGGCCCAATTTTTGACTTGTTCGACAGGTCCGCTCCTGTCAGAATTTTCAGTTTCCGACCCAAAATCAGTTTTCCCAGATTTCCCTAAAAATGACTCCTCGGGTATCTGAGAGCCCTCTGACATGGATTGGACTTTCAGTAGACCAGTGTAAGTCATTTTTGGCCCCCTCAATAAAAGTTGATTTTTGGCCCAATTTCTGACATGTTCGACAGGTCCGCTCCTGTCAGAATTTTCAGTTTTCGACCCAAAATCAGTTTTCCCAGATTTCGCTGAAAATGACTCCTCAGGTATCTGAGAGCCCTCTGACATTGATCGGACTTTCGGTAGACCGGTTGAAGTCACTTTTGGCCCCCTCAAAAAAACTTTATTTTTGGCCCAATTTTTGACATGTTCGACAAGTCCGCTCCTGTCAGAATTTTCAGTTTTCGACCCAAAATCAGTTTTCCCAGATTTCGCTGAAAATGACTCCTCAGGTATCTGAGAGCCCTCTGACATGGATCGGACTTTCGGTAGACCAGTTGAAGTCATTTTTGGCCCCCTTAAAAAAACTTAATTTTTGGCCCAATTTTTGACTTGTTCGACAGGTCCGCTCCTGTCAGAATTTTCAGTTTTCGACCCAAAATCAGTTTTCCCAGATTTCCCTGAAAATGACTCCTCGGGTATCTGAGAGCCCTCTGACATGGATCGGACTTTCGGTAGACCAGTTGAAGTCATTTTTGGCCCCCTCAAAAAAAGTTGATTTTTGGCCCAATTTCTGACATGTTCCACAGGTCCGCTCCTGTCAGAATTTTCAGTTTTCGACCCAAAATCAGTTTTCCCAGATTTCTCTGAAAATGACTCCTCAGGTATCTGAGAGCCCTCTGACATGGATCGGACTTTTGGTAGACTGGTTGAAGTCATTTTTGGCTCCCTAAAAAAACTTGATTTTTGGCCCAATTTTTGACATGTTCGACAGGTCCGCTCCTGTCAGAATTTTCAGTTTTCGACCCAAAATCAGTTTTCCCAGATTTCCCTGAAAATGACTCCTCAGGTATCTGAGAGCCCTCTGACATGGATCGGACTTTCGGTAGACCGGTTGAAGTCACTTTTGGCCCCCTCAATAAAAGTTGATTTTTGGCCCAATTTTTGACGTGTTCGACAGGTCCGCTCCTGTCAGAATTTTCAGTTTTCGACCCAAAATCAGTTTTCCCAGATTTCGCTGAAAATGACTCCTCAGGTATCTGAGAGCCCTCTGACATGGATCGGTTTTTCGGGAGACCAGTTGAAGTCATTTTTGGCCCCCTCAAAAAAAGTTGATTTTTGGCCCAATTTTTGACATGTTCGACAGGTCCGCTCCTGTCAGAATTTTCAGTTTTCGACCCAAAATCAGTTTTCCCAGATTTCCCTGAAAATGACTCCTCGGGTATCTGAGAGCCCTCTGACATGGATCGGACTTTCGGTAGACCAGTTGAAGTCATTTTTGGCCCCCTTAAAAAAACTTAATTTTTGGCCCAATTTTTGACTTGTTCGACAGGTCCGCTCCTGTCAGAATTTTCAGTTTTCGACCCAAAATCAGTTTTCCCAGATTTCGCTGAAAATGACTCCTCAGGTATCTGAGAGCCCTCTGACATTGATCGGACTTTCGGTAGACCGGTTGAAGTCACTTTTGGCCCCCTCAAAAAAACTTTATTTTTGGCCCAATTTTTGACATGTTCGACAAGTCCGCTCCTGTCAGAATTTTCAGTTTTCGACCCAAAATCAGTTTTCCCAGATTTCGCTGAAAATGACTCCTCAGGTATCTGAGAGCCCTCTGACATGGATCGGACTTTCGGTAGACCAGTTGAAGTCATTTTTGGCCCCCTTAAAAAAACTTAATTTTTGGCCCAATTTTTGACTTGTTCGACAGGTCCGCTCCTGTCAGAATTTTCAGTTTTCGACCCAAAATCAGTTTTCCCAGATTTCGCTGAAAATGACTCCTCAGGTATCTGAGAGCCCTCTGACATTGATCGGACTTTCGGTAGACCGGTTGAAGTCACTTTTGGCCCCCTCAAAAAAACTTTATTTTTGGCCCAATTTTTGACATGTTCGACAGGTCCGCTCCTGTCAGAATTTTCAGTTTTCGACCCAAAATCAGTTTTCCCAGATTTCTCTGAAAATGACTCCTCAGGTATCTGAGAGCCCTCTGACATTGATCGGACTTTCGGTAGACCGGTTGAAGTCATTTTTGGCTCCCTCAAAAAAAAATCATTTTTGGCCCAATTTCTGACTTGTTCGACAGGTCCGCTCCTGTCAGAATTTTCAGTTTCCGACCCAAAATCAGTTTTCCCAGATTTCTCTGAAAATGACTCCTCAGGTATCTGAGAGCCCTCTGACATTGATCGGACTTTCGGTAGACCGGTTGAAGTCATTTTTGGCCCCCTCAATAAAAGTTGATTTTTGGCCCAATTTTTGACGTGTTCGACAGGTCCGCTCCTGTCAGAATTTTCAGTTTCCGACCCAAAATCAGTTTCCCCAGATTTCCCTAAAAATGACTCCTCGGGTATCTGAGAGCCCTCTGACATGGATCGGACTTTCGGTAGACCAGTTGAAGTCATTTTTGGCCCCCTCAAAAAAAGTTGATTTTTGGCCCAATTTCTGACATGTTCCACAGGTCCGCTCCTGTCAGAATTTTCAGTTTTCGACCCAAAATTACTTTTCCCAGATTTCTCTGAAAATGACTCCTCATGTATCTGAGAGCCCTCTGACATGGATCGGACTTTCGGTAGACCAGTTGAAGTCATTTTTGGCCCCCTTAAAAAAACTTAATTTTTGGCCCAATTTTTGACTTGTTCGACAGGTCCGCTCCTGTCAGAAATTTCAGTTTTCGACCCAAAATCAGTTTTCCCAGATTTCCCTGAAAATGACTCCTCGGGTATCTGAGAGCCCTCTGAAATGGATCGGACTTTCGGTAGACCAGTTGAAGTCATTTATGGCCCCCTCAAAAAAAGTTGATTTTTGGCCCAATTTCTGACATGTTCGACAGGTCCGCTCCTGTCAGAATTTTCAGTTTTCGACCCAAAATCAGTTTTCCCAGATTTCTCTGAAAATGACTCCTCAGGTATCTGAGAGCCCTCTGACATGGATCGGACTTTCGGTAGACTGGTTGAAGTCATTTTTGGCTCCCTAAAAAAACTTGATTTTTGGCCCAATTTTTGACGTGTTCGACAGGTCCGCTCCTGTCAGAATTTTCAGTTTTCGACCCAAAATCAGTTTTCCCAGATTTCGCTGAAAATGACTCCTCAGGTATCTGAGAGCCCTCTGACATTGATCGGACTTTCGGTAGACCGGTTGAAGTCACTTTTGGCCCCCTCAAAAAAACTTTATTTTTGGCCCAATTTTTGACATGTTCGACAGGTCCGCTCCTGTCAGAATTTTCAGTTTTCGACCCAAAATCAGTTTTCCCAGATTTCCCTGAAAATGACTCCTCGGGTATCTGAGAGCCCTCTGACATGGATCGGACTTTCGGTAGACCAGTTGAAGTCATTTTTGGCCCCCTCAAAAAAAGTTGATTTTTGGCCCAATTTCTGACATGTTCCACAGGTCCGCTCCTGTCAGAATTTTCAGTTTTCGACCCAAAATCAGTTTTCCCAGATTTCTCTGAAAATGACTCCTCAGGTATCTGAGAGCCCTCTGACATGGATCGGACTTTCGGTAGACTGGTTGAAGTCATTTTTGGCTCCCTAAAAAAACTTGATTTTTGGCCCAATTTTTGACATGTTCCACAGGTCCGCTCCTGTCAGAAATTTCAGTTTTCGACCCAAAATCAGTTTTCCCAGATTTCCCTGAAAATGACTCCTCAGGTATCTGAGAGCCCTCTGACATGGATCGGACTTTCGGTAGACCGGTTGAAGTCACTTTTGGCCCCCTCAATAAAAGTTGATTTTTGGCCCAATTTTTGACGTGTTCGACAGGTCCGCTCCTGTCAGAATTTTCAGTTTTCTACCCAAAATTACTTTTCCCAGATTTCCCTAAAAATGACTCCTCGGGTATCTGAGAGCCCTCTGACATGGATTGGACTTTCGGTAGACCAGTTGAAGTCATTTTTGGCCCCCTCAATAAAAGTTGATTTTTGGCCCAATTTCTGACATGTTCGACAGGTCCGCTCCTGTCAGAATTTTCAGTTTTCGACCCAAAATCAGTTTTCCCAGATTTCCCTGAAAATGACTCCTCGGGTATCTGAGAGCCCTCTGACATGGAACGGACTTTCGGTAGACCAGTTGAAGTCATTTTTGGCCCTCTCAAAAAAAGTTGATTTTTGGCCCAATTTCTGACATGTTCGACAGGTCCGCTCCTGTCAGAATTTTCATTTTTCGACCCAAAATCAGTTTTCCCAGATTTCGCTGAAAATGACTCCTCAGGTATCTGAGAGCCCTCTGACATTGATCGGACTTTCGGTAGACCGGTTGAAGTCACTTTTGGCCCCCTCAAAAAAACTTTATTTTTGGCCCAATTTTTGACATGTTCGACAGGTCCGCTCCTGTCAGAATTTTCAGTTTTCGACCCAAAATCAGTTTTCCCAGATTTCGCTGAAAATGACTCCTCAGGTATCTGAGAGCCCTCTGACATTGATCGGACTTTAGGTAGACCGGTTGAAGTCACTTTTGGCCCCCTCAAAAAAACTTTATTTTTGGCCCAATTTTTGACGTGTTCGACAGGTCCGCTCCTGTCAGAATTTTCCGTTTTCGACCCAAAATCAGTTTTCCCAGATTTCGCTGAAAATGACTCCTCAGGTATCTGAGAGCCCTCTGACATTGATCGGACTTTCGGTAGACCGGTTGAAGTCATTTTTGGCCCCCTCAATAAAAGTTGATTTTTGGCCCAATTTTTGACATGTTCGACAGGTCCGCTCCTGTCAGAATTTTCAGTTTTCGACCCAAAATTACTTTTCCCAGATTTCTCTGAAAATGACTCCTCATGTATCTGAGAGCCCTCTGACATGGATCGGACTTTCGGTAGACCAGTTGAAGTCATTTTTGGCCCCCTCAATAAAAGTTGATTTTTGGCCCAATTTCTGACATGTTCGACAGGTCCGCTCCTGTCAGAATTTTCAGTTTTCGACCCAAAATCAGTTTTCCCAGATTTCGCTGAAAATGACTCCTCAGGTATCTGAGAGCCCTCTGACATTGATCGGACTTTCGGTAGACCGGTTGAAGTCACTTTTGGCCCCCTCAAAAAAACTTTATTTTTGGCCCAATTTTTGACATGTTCGACAAGTCCGCTCCTGTCAGAATTTTCAGTTTTCGACCCAAAATCAGTTTTCCCAGATTTCGCTGAAAATGACTCCTCAGGTATCTGAGAGCCCTCTGACATGGATCGGACTTTCGGTAGACCAGTTGAAGTCATTTTTGGCCCCCTTAAAAAAACTTAATTTTTGGCCCAATTTTTGACTTGTTCGACAGGTCCGCTCCTGTCAGAATTTTCAGTTTTCGACCCAAAATCAGTTTTCCCAGATTTCCCTGAAAATGACTCCTCGGGTATCTGAGAGCCCTCTGACATGGATCGGACTTTCGGTAGACCAGTTGAAGTCATTTTTGGCCCCCTCAAAAAAAGTTGATTTTTGGCCCAATTTCTGACATGTTCCACAGGTCCGCTCCTGTCAGAATTTTCAGTTTTCGACCCAAAATCAGTTTTCCCAGATTTCTCTGAAAATGACTCCTCAGGTATCTGAGAGCCCTCTGACATGGATCGGACTTTTGGTAGACTGGTTGAAGTCATTTTTGGCTCCCTAAAAAAACTTGATTTTTGGCCCAATTTTTGACATGTTCGACAGGTCCGCTCCTGTCAGAATTTTCAGTTTTCGACCCAAAATCAGTTTTCCCAGATTTCCCTGAAAATGACTCCTCAGGTATCTGAGAGCCCTCTGACATGGATCGGACTTTCGGTAGACCGGTTGAAGTCACTTTTGGCCCCCTCAATAAAAGTTGATTTTTGGCCCAATTTTTGACGTGTTCGACAGGTCCGCTCCTGTCAGAATTTTCAGTTTTCGACCCAAAATCAGTTTTCCCAGATTTCGCTGAAAATGACTCCTCAGGTATCTGAGAGCCCTCTGACATGGATCGGTTTTTCGGGAGACCAGTTGAAGTCATTTTTGGCCCCCTCAAAAAAAGTTGATTTTTGGCCCAATTTTTGACATGTTCGACAGGTCCGCTCCTGTCAGAATTTTCAGTTTTCGACCCAAAATCAGTTTTCCCAGATTTCCCTGAAAATGACTCCTCGGGTATCTGAGAGCCCTCTGACATGGATCGGACTTTCGGTAGACCAGTTGAAGTCATTTTTGGCCCCCTTAAAAAAACTTAATTTTTGGCCCAATTTTTGACTTGTTCGACAGGTCCGCTCCTGTCAGAATTTTCAGTTTTCGACCCAAAATCAGTTTTCCCAGATTTCGCTGAAAATGACTCCTCAGGTATCTGAGAGCCCTCTGACATTGATCGGACTTTCGGTAGACCGGTTGAAGTCACTTTTGGCCCCCTCAAAAAAACTTTATTTTTGGCCCAATTTTTGACATGTTCGACAAGTCCGCTCCTGTCAGAATTTTCAGTTTTCGACCCAAAATCAGTTTTCCCAGATTTCGCTGAAAATGACTCCTCAGGTATCTGAGAGCCCTCTGACATGGATCGGACTTTCGGTAGACCAGTTGAAGTCATTTTTGGCCCCCTTAAAAAAACTTAATTTTTGGCCCAATTTTTGACTTGTTCGACAGGTCCGCTCCTGTCAGAATTTTCAGTTTTCGACCCAAAATCAGTTTTCCCAGATTTCGCTGAAAATGACTCCTCAGGTATCTGAGAGCCCTCTGACATTGATCGGACTTTCGGTAGACCGGTTGAAGTCACTTTTGGCCCCCTCAAAAAAACTTTATTTTTGGCCCAATTTTTGACATGTTCGACAGGTCCGCTCCTGTCAGAATTTTCAGTTTTCGACCCAAAATCAGTTTTCCCAGATTTCTCTGAAAATGACTCCTCAGGTATCTGAGAGCCCTCTGACATTGATCGGACTTTCGGTAGACCGGTTGAAGTCATTTTTGGCTCCCTCAAAAAAAAATCATTTTTGGCCCAATTTCTGACTTGTTCGACAGGTCCGCTCCTGTCAGAATTTTCAGTTTCCGACCCAAAATCAGTTTTCCCAGATTTCCCTAAAAATGACTCCTCGGGTATCTGAGAGCCCTCTGACATGGATCGGACTTTCGGTAGACCAGTTGAAGTCATTTTTGGCCCCCTCAATAAAAGTTGATTTTTGGCCCAATTTTTGACGTGTTCGACAGGTCCGCTCCTGTCAGAATTTTCAGTTTCCGACCCAAAATCAGTTTTCCCAGATTTCCCTAAAAATGACTCCTCGGGTATCTGAGAGCCCTCTGACATGGATCGGACTTTCGGTAGACCAGTTGAAGTCATTTTTGGCCCCCTTAAAAAAACTTAATTTTTGGCCCAATTTTTGACTTGTTCGACAGGTCCGCTCCTGTCAGAATTTTCAGTTTTCGACCCAAAATCAGTTTTCCCAGATTTCCCTGAAAATGACTCCTCGGGTATCTGAGAGCCCTCTGACATGGATCGGACTTTCGGTAGACCAGTTGAAGTCATTTTTGGCCCCCTCAAAAAAAGTTGATTTTTGGCCCAATTTCTGACATGTTCCACAGGTCCGCTCCTGTCAGAATTTTCAGTTTTCGACCCAAAATTACTTTTCCCAGATTTCTCTGAAAATGACTCCTCATGTATCTGAGAGCCCTCTGACATGGATCGGACTTTCGGTAGACCAGTTGAAGTCATTTTTGGCCCCCTTAAAAAAACTTAATTTTTGGCCCAATTTTTGACTTGTTCGACAGGTCCGCTCCTGTCAGAAATTTCAGTTTTCGACCCAAAATCAGTTTTCCCAGATTTCCCTGAAAATGACTCCTCGGGTATCTGAGAGCCCTCTGAAATGGATCGGACTTTCGGTAGACCAGTTGAAGTCATTTATGGCCCCCTCAAAAAAAGTTGATTTTTGGCCCAATTTCTGACATGTTCGACAGGTCCGCTCCTGTCAGAATTTTCAGTTTTCGACCCAAAATCAGTTTTCCCAGATTTCTCTGAAAATGACTCCTCAGGTATCTGAGAGCCCTCTGACATGGATCGGACTTTCGGTAGACTGGTTGAAGTCATTTTTGGCTCCCTAAAAAAACTTGATTTTTGGCCCAATTTTTGACGTGTTCGACAGGTCCGCTCCTGTCAGAATTTTCAGTTTTCGACCCAAAATCAGTTTTCCCAGATTTCGCTGAAAATGACTCCTCAGGTATCTGAGAGCCCTCTGACATTGATCGGACTTTCGGTAGACCGGTTGAAGTCACTTTTGGCCCCCTCAAAAAAACTTTATTTTTGGCCCAATTTTTGACATGTTCGACAGGTCCGCTCCTGTCAGAATTTTCAGTTTTCGACCCAAAATCAGTTTTCCCAGATTTCCCTGAAAATGACTCCTCGGGTATCTGAGAGCCCTCTGACATGGATCGGACTTTCGGTAGACCAGTTGAAGTCATTTTTGGCCCCCTCAAAAAAAGTTGATTTTTGGCCCAATTTCTGACATGTTCCACAGGTCCGCTCCTGTCAGAATTTTCAGTTTTCGACCCAAAATCAGTTTTCCCAGATTTCTCTGAAAATGACTCCTCAGGTATCTGAGAGCCCTCTGACATGGATCGGACTTTCGGTAGACTGGTTGAAGTCATTTTTGGCTCCCTAAAAAAACTTGATTTTTGGCCCAATTTTTGACATGTTCGACAGGTCCGCTCCTTGTCAGAATTTTCAGTTTTCGACCCAAAATCAGTTTTCCCAGATTTCCCTGAAAATGACTCCTCAGGTATCTGAGAGCCCTCTGACATGGATCGGACTTTCGGTAGACCGGTTGAAGTCACTTTTGGCCCCCTCAATAAAAGTTGATTTTTGGCCCAATTTTTGACGTGTTCGACAGGTCCGCTCCTGTCAGAATTTTCAGTTTTCTACCCAAAATTACTTTTCCCAGATTTCCCTAAAAATGACTCCTCGGGTATCTGAGAGCCCTCTGACATGGATTGGACTTTCGGTAGACCAGTTGAAGTCATTTTTGGCCCCCTCAATAAAAGTTGATTTTTGGCCCAATTTCTGACATGTTCGACAGGTCCGCTCCTGTCAGAATTTTCAGTTTTCGACCCAAAATCAGTTTTCCCAGATTTCCCTGAAAATGACTCCTCGGGTATCTGAGAGCCCTCTGACATGGAACGGACTTTCGGTAGACCAGTTGAAGTCATTTTTGGCCCTCTCAAAAAAAGTTGATTTTTGGCCCAATTTCTGACATGTTCGACAGGTCCGCTCCTGTCAGAATTTTCATTTTTCGACCCAAAATCAGTTTTCCCAGATTTCGCTGAAAATGACTCCTCAGGTATCTGAGAGCCCTCTGACATTGATCGGACTTTCGGTAGACCGGTTGAAGTCACTTTTGGCCCCCTCAAAAAAACTTTATTTTTGGCCCAATTTTTGACATGTTCGACAGGTCCGCTCCTGTCAGAATTTTCAGTTTTCGACCCAAAATCAGTTTTCCCAGATTTCGCTGAAAATGACTCCTCAGGTATCTGAGAGCCCTCTGACATTGATCGGACTTTAGGTAGACCGGTTGAAGTCACTTTTGGCCCCCTCAAAAAAACTTTATTTTTGGCCCAATTTTTGACGTGTTCGACAGGTCCGCTCCTGTCAGAATTTTCCGTTTTCGACCCAAAATCAGTTTTCCCAGATTTCGCTGAAAATGACTCCTCAGGTATCTGAGAGCCCTCTGACATTGATCGGACTTTCGGTAGACCGGTTGAAGTCATTTTTGGCCCCCTCAATAAAAGTTGATTTTTGGCCCAATTTTTGACATGTTCGACAGGTCCGCTCCTGTCAGAATTTTCAGTTTTCGACCCAAAATTACTTTTCCCAGATTTCTCTGAAAATGACTCCTCATGTATCTGAGAGCCCTCTGACATGGATCGGACTTTCGGTAGACCAGTTGAAGTCATTTTTGTCCCCCTTAAAAAAACTTGATTTTTGGCCCAATTTCTGACATGTTCGACAGGTCCGCTCCTGTTAGAATTTTCAGTTTTCCACCCAAAATCAGTTTTCCCAGATTTCTCTGAAAATGACTCTTCAGGTATCTGAGAGCCCTCTGACATGGATCGGACTTTCGGTAGACCAGTTGAAGTAATTTTTGGCCCCCTCAATAAAAGTTGATTTTTGGCCCAATTTTTGATGTGTTCGACAGAATTTTCAGTTTTCGACCCAAAATCAGTTTTCCCAGATTTCTCTGAAAATGACTCCTCAGGTATCTGAGAGCCCTCTGACATGGATTGGACTTTCGGTAGACCAGTTGAAGTCATTTTTGGCCCCCTCAATAAAAGTTGATTTTTGGCCCAGTTTTTGACATGTTCGACAGGTCCGCTCCTGTCAGAATTTTCAGTTTTCGACCCAAAATCAGTTTTCCCAGATTTTGCTGAAAATGACTCCTCAGGTATCTGAGAGCCCTCTGACATGGATCAGACTTTCGGTAGACCAGTTGAAGTCATTTTTGGCCCCCTTAAAAAAACTTAATTTTTGGCCCAATTTTTGACTTGTTCGACAGGTCCGCTCCTGTCAGAATTTTCAGTTTTCGACCCAAAATCAGTTTTCCCAGATTTCCCTGAAAATGACTCCTCGGGTATCTGAGAGCCCTCTGACATGGATCGGACTTTCGGTAGACCAGTTGAAGTCATTTTTGGCCCCCTCAAAAAAAGTTGATTTTTGGCCCAATTTCTGACATGTTCGACAGGTCCGCTCCTGTCAGAATTTTCAGTTTTCGACCCAAAATCAGTTTTCCCAGATTTCCCTGAAAATGACTCCTCAGGTATCTGAGAGCCCTCTGACATGGATCGGACTTTCGGTAGACCGGTTGAAGTCACTTTTGGCCCCCTCAATAAAAGTTGATTTTTGGCCCAATTTTTGACGTGTTCGACAGGTCCGCTCCAGTCAGAATTTTCAGTTTTCGACCCAAAATCAGTTTTCCCAGATTTCGCTGAAAATGACTCCTCAGGTATCTGAGAGCCCTCTGACATTGATCGGACTTTCGGTAGACCGGTTGAAGTCATTTTTGGCCCCCTAAAAAAAAACTTTATTTTTTGCCCAATTTTTGACATGTTCGACAGGTCCGCTCCTGTCAGAATTTTCAGTTTTCTACCCAAAATTACTTTTCCCAGATTTCTCTGAAAATGACTCCTCATGTATCTGAGAGCCCTCTGACATGGATCGGACTTTCGGCAGACCAGTTGAAGTCATTTTTGTCCCCCTTAAAAAAACTTAATTTTTGGCCCAATTTTTGACTTGTTCGACAGGTCCGCTCCTGTCAGAATTTTCAGTTTTCGACCCAAAATCAGTTTTCCCAGATTTCCCTGAAAATGACTCCTCGGGTATCTGAGAGCCCTCTGACATGGATCGGACTTTCGGTAGACCAGTTGAAGTCATTTTTGGCCCCCTTAAAAAAACTTAATTTTTGGCCCAATTTTTGACTTGTTCGACAGGTCCGCTCCTGTCAGAATTTTCAGTTTTCGACCCAAAATCAGTTTTCCCAGATTTCTCTGAAAATGACTCTTCAGGTATCTGAGAGCCCTCTGACATGGATCGGACTTTCGGTAGACCAGTTGAAGTAATTTTTGGCCCCCTCAATAAAAGTTGATTTTTGGCCCAATTTTTGATGTGTTCGACAGAATTTTCAGTTTTCGACCCAAAATCAGTTTTCCCAGATTTCTCTGAAAATGACTCCTCAGGTATCTGAGAGCCCTCTGACATGGATTGGACTTTCGGTAGACCAGTTGAAGTCATTTTTGGCCCCCTCAATAAAAGTTGATTTTTGGCCCAGTTTTTGACATGTTCGACAGGTCCGCTCCTGTCAGAATTTTCAGTTTTCGACCCAAAATCAGTTTTCCCAGATTTTGCTGAAAATGACTCCTCAGGTATCTGAGAGCCCTCTGACATGGATCAGACTTTCGGTAGACCAGTTGAAGTCATTTTTGGCTCCCTAAAAAAACTTGATTTTTGGCCCAATTTTTGACGTGTTCGACAGGTCCGCTCCTGTCAGAATTTTCAGTTTTCGACCCAAAATCAGTTTTCCCAGATTTCGCTGAAAATTACTCCTCAGGTATCTGAGAGCCCTCTGACATTGATCGGACTTTCGGTAGACCGGTTAAAGTCACTTTTGGCCCCCTCAAAAAAACGTTATTTTTGGCCCAATTTTTGACATGTTCGACAGGTCCGCTCCTGTCAGAATTTTTAGTTTTCGACCCAAAATCAGTTTTCCCAGATTTCCCTGAAAATGACTCCTCAGGTATCTGAGAGCCCTCTGACATGGATCGGACTTTCGGTAGACCGGTTGAAGTCACTTTTGGCCCCCTCAATAAAAGTTGATTTTTGGCCCAATTTTTGACGTGTTCGACAGGTCCGCTCCAGTCAGAATTTTCAGTTTTCGACCCAAAATCAGTTTTCCCAGATTTCTCTGAAAATGACTCCTCAGGTATCTGAGAGCCCTCTGACATGGATTGGACTTTCGGTAGACCAGTTGAAGTCATTTTTGGCCCCCTCAATAAAAGTTGATTTTTGGCCCAGTTTTTGACATGTTCGACAGGTCCGCTCCTGTCAGAATTTTCAGTTTTCGACCCAAAATCAGTTTTCCCAGATTTTGCTGAAAATGACTCCTCAGGTATCTGAGAGCCCTCTGACATGGATCAGACTTTCGGTAGACCAGTTGAAGTCATTTTTGGCCCCCTTAAAAAAACTTAATTTTTGGCCCAATTTTTGACTTGTTCGACAGGTCCGCTCCTGTCAGAATTTTCAGTTTTCGACCCAAAATCAGTTTTCCCAGATTTCCCTGAAAATGACTCCTCGGGTATCTGAGAGCCCTCTGACATGGATCGGACTTTCGGTAGACCAGTTGAAGTCATTTTTGGCCCCCTCAAAAAAAGTTGATTTTTGGCCCAATTTTTGACATGTTCGACAGGTCCGCTCCTGTCAGAATTTTCAGTTTTCGACCCAAAATCAGTTTTCCCAGATTTCTCTGAAAATGACTCCTCAGGTATCTGAGAGCCCTCTGACATGGATCGGACTTTCGGTAGACTGGTTGAAGTCATTTTTGGCCCCCTCAAAAAAAGTTGATTTTTGGCCCAATTTTTGACATGTTCGACAGGTCCGCTCCTGTCAGAATTTTCCGTTTTCGACCCAAAATCAGTTTTCCCAGATTTCGCTGAAAATGACTCCTCAGGTATCTGAGAGCCCTCTGACATTGATCGGACTTTCGGTAGACCGGTTGAAGTCATTTTTGGCCCCCTCAATAAAAGTTGATTTTTGGCCCAATTTTTGACATGTTCGACAGGTCCGCTCCTGTCAGAATTTTCAGTTTTCGACCCAAAATTACTTTTCCCAGATTTCTCTGAAAATGACTCCTCATGTATCTGAGAGCCCTCTGACATGGATCGGACTTTCGGTAGACCAGTTGAAGTCATTTTTGTCCCCCTTAAAAAAACTTGATTTTTGGCCCAATTTCTGACATGTTCGACAGGTCCGCTCCTGTTAGAATTTTCAGTTTTCCACCCAAAATCAGTTTTCCCAGATTTCTCTGAAAATGACTCTTCAGGTATCTGAGAGCCCTCTGACATGGATCGGACTTTCGGTAGACCAGTTGAAGTAATTTTTGGCCCCCTCAATAAAAGTTGATTTTTGGCCCAATTTTTGATGTGTTCGACAGAATTTTCAGTTTTCGACCCAAAATCAGTTTTCCCAGATTTCTCTGAAAATGACTCCTCAGGTATCTGAGAGCCCTCTGACATGGATTGGACTTTCGGTAGACCAGTTGAAGTCATTTTTGGCCCCCTCAATAAAAGTTGATTTTTGGCCCAGTTTTTGACATGTTCGACAGGTCCGCTCCTGTCAGAATTTTCAGTTTTCGACCCAAAATCAGTTTTCCCAGATTTTGCTGAAAATGACTCCTCAGGTATCTGAGAGCCCTCTGACATGGATCAGACTTTCGGTAGACCAGTTGAAGTCATTTTTGGCCCCCTTAAAAAAACCTAATTTTTGGCCCAATTTTTGACTTGTTCGACAGGTCCGCTCCTGTCAGAATTTTCAGTTTTCGACCCAAAATCAGTTTTCCCAGATTTCCCTGAAAATGACTCCTCGGGTATCTGAGAGCCCTCTGACATGGATCGGACTTTCGGTAGACCAGTTGAAGTCATTTTTGGCCCCCTCAAAAAAAGTTGATTTTTGGCCCAATTTCTGACATGTTCGACAGGTCCGCTCCTGTCAGAATTTTCAGTTTTCGACCCAAAATCAGTTTTCCCAGATTTCCCTGAAAATGACTCCTCAGGTATCTGAGAGCCCTCTGACATGGATCGGACTTTCGGTAGACCGGTTGAAGTCACTTTTGGCCCCCTCAATAAAAGTTGATTTTTGGCCCAATTTTTGACGTGTTCGACAGGTCCGCTCCAGTCAGAATTTTCAGTTTTCGACCCAAAATCAGTTTTCCCAGATTTCGCTGAAAATGACTCCTCAGGTATCTGAGAGCCCTCTGACATTGATCGGACTTTCGGTAGACCGGTTGAAGTCATTTTTGGCCCCCTAAAAAAAAACTTTATTTTTTGCCCAATTTTTGACATGTTCGACAGGTCCGCTCCTGTCAGAATTTTCAGTTTTCTACCCAAAATTACTTTTCCCAGATTTCTCTGAAAATGACTCCTCATGTATCTGAGAGCCCTCTGACATGGATCGGACTTTCGGCAGACCAGTTGAAGTCATTTTTGTCCCCCTTAAAAAAACTTAATTTTTGGCCCAATTTTTGACTTGTTCGACAGGTCCGCTCCTGTCAGAATTTTCAGTTTTCGACCCAAAATCAGTTTTCCCAGATTTCCCTGAAAATGACTCCTCGGGTATCTGAGAGCCCTCTGACATGGATCGGACTTTCGGTAGACCAGTTGAAGTCATTTTTGGCCCCCTTAAAAAAACTTAATTTTTGGCCCAATTTTTGACTTGTTCGACAGGTCCGCCCGCTCCTGTCAGAATTTTCAGTTTTCGACCCAAAATCAGTTTTCCCAGATTTCTCTGAAAATGACTCTTCAGGTATCTGAGAGCCCTCTGACATGGATCGGACTTTCGGTAGACCAGTTGAAGTAATTTTTGGCCCCCTCAATAAAAGTTGATTTTTGGCCCAATTTTTGATGTGTTCGACAGAATTTTCAGTTTTCGACCCAAAATCAGTTTTCCCAGATTTCTCTGAAAATGACTCCTCAGGTATCTGAGAGCCCTCTGACATGGATTGGACTTTCGGTAGACCAGTTGAAGTCATTTTTGGCCCCCTCAATAAAAGTTGATTTTTGGCCCAGTTTTTGACATGTTCGACAGGTCCGCTCCTGTCAGAATTTTCAGTTTTCGACCCAAAATCAGTTTTCCCAGATTTTGCTGAAAATGACTCCTCAGGTATCTGAGAGCCCTCTGACATGGATCAGACTTTCGGTAGACCAGTTGAAGTCATTTTTGGCCCCCTTAAAAAAACTTAATTTTTGGCCCAATTTTTGACTTGTTCGACAGGTCCGCTCCTGTCAGAATTTTCAGTTTTCGACCCAAAATCAGTTTTCCCAGATTTCCCTGAAAATGACTCCTCGGGTATCTGAGAGCCCTCTGACATGGATCGGACTTTCGGTAGACCAGTTGAAGTCATTTTTGGCCCCCTCAAAAAAAGTTGATTTTTGGCCCAATTTCTGACATGTTCGACAGGTCCGCTCCTGTCAGAATTTTCAGTTTTCGACCCAAAATCAGTTTTCCCAGATTTCCCTGAAAATGACTCCTCAGGTATCTGAGAGCCCTCTGACATGGATCGGACTTTCGGTAGACCGGTTGAAGTCACTTTTGGCCCCCTCAATAAAAGTTGATTTTTGGCCCAATTTTTGACGTGTTCGACAGGTCCGCTCCAGTCAGAATTTTCAGTTTTCGACCCAAAATCAGTTTTCCCAGATTTCGCTGAAAATGACTCCTCAGGTATCTGAGAGCCCTCTGACATTGATCGGACTTTCGGTAGACCGGTTGAAGTCATTTTTGGCCCCCTAAAAAAAAACTTTATTTTTTGCCCAATTTTTGACATGTTCGACAGGTCCGCTCCTGTCAGAATTTTCAGTTTTCTACCCAAAATTACTTTTCCCAGATTTCTCTGAAAATGACTCCTCATGTATCTGAGAGCCCTCTGACATGGATCGGACTTTCGGCAGACCAGTTGAAGTCATTTTTGTCCCCCTTAAAAAAACTTAATTTTTGGCCCAATTTTTGACTTGTTCGACAGGTCCGCTCCTGTCAGAATTTTCAGTTTTCGACCCAAAATCAGTTTTCCCAGATTTCCCTGAAAATGACTCCTCGGGTATCTGAGAGCCCTCTGACATGGATCGGACTTTCGGTAGACCAGTTGAAGTCATTTTTGGCCCCCTTAAAAAAACTTAATTTTTGGCCCAATTTTTGACTTGTTCGACAGGTCCGCTCCTGTCAGAATTTTCAGTTTCCGACCCAAAATCAGTTTTCCCAGATTTCTTTGAAAATGACTCCTCAGGTATCTGAGAGCCCTCTGACATGGATCGGACTTTCGGTAGACCAGTTGAAGTCATTTTTGGCCCCCTCAACAAAAGTTGATTTTTGGCCCAATTTTTGACGTGTTCGACAGAATTTTCAGTTTTCGACCCAAAATCAGTTTTCCCAGATTTCTCTGAAAATGACTCCTCAGGTATCTGAGAGCCCTCTGACATGGATCAGACTTTCGGTAGACCGGTTGAAGTCATTTTTGGCCCCCTCAATAAAAGTTGATTTTTGGCCCAATTTTTGACGTGTTCGACAGGTCCGCTCCTGTCAGAATTTTTAGTTTTCGACCCAAAATCAGTTTTCCCAGATTTCTCTGAAAATGACTCCTCAGGTATCTGAGAGCCCTCTGACATGGATCGGACTTTCGGTAGACTGGTTGAAGTAATTTTTGGCTCCCTAAAAAAACTTGATTTTTGGCCCAATTTTTGACGTGTTCGACAGGTCCGCTCCTGTCAGAATTTTCAGTTTTCGACCCAAAATCAGTTTTCCCAGATTTCGCTGAAAATTACTCCTCAGGTATCTGAGAGCCCTCTGACATTGATCGGACTTTCGGTAGACCGGTTAAAGTCACTTTTGGCCCCCTCAAAAAAACGTTATTTTTGGCCCAATTTTTGACATGTTCGACAGGTCCGCTCCTGTCAGAATTTTTAGTTTTCGACCCAAAATCAGTTTTCCCAGATTTCCCTGAAAATGACTCCTCAGGTATCTGAGAGCCCTCTGACATGGATCGGACTTTCGGTAGACCGGTTGAAGTCACTTTTGGCCCCCTCAATAAAAGTTGATTTTTGGCCCAATTTTTGACGTGTTCGACAGGTCCGCTCCAGTCAGAATTTTCAGTTTTCGACCCAAAATCAGTTTTCCCAGATTTCGCTGAAAATGACTCCTCAGGTATCTGAGAGCCCTCTGACATTGATCGGACTTTCGGTAGACCGGTTGAAGTCATTTTTGGCCCCCTAAAAAAAAACTTTATTTTTTGCCCAATTTTTGACATGTTCGACAGGTCCGCTCCTGTCAGAATTTTCAGTTTTCTACCCAAAATTACTTTTCCCAGATTTCTCTGAAAATGACTCCTCATGTATCTGAGAGCCCTCTGACATGGATTGGACTTTCGGCAGACCAGTTGAAGTCATTTTTGTCCCCCTTAAAAAAACTTAATTTTTGGCCCAATTTTTGACTTGTTCGACAGGTCCGCTCCTGTCAGAATTTTCAGTTTTCGACCCAAAATCAGTTTTCCCAGATTTCCCTGAAAATGACTCCTCGGGTATCTGAGAGCCCTCTGACATGGATTGGACTTTCGGTAGACCAGTTGAAGTCATTTTTGGCCCCCTTAAAAAAACTTAATTTTTGGCCCAATTTTTGACTTGTTCGACAGGTCCGCTCCTGTCAGAATTTTCAGTTTCCGACCCAAAATCAGTTTTCCCAGATTTCTTTGAAAATGACTCCTCAGGTATCTGAGAGCCCTCTGACATGGATCGGACTTTCGGTAGACCAGTTGAAGTCATTTTTGGCCCCCTCAATAAAAGTTGATTTTTGGCCCAATTTTTGACATGTTCGACAGAATTTTCAGTTTTCGACCCAAAATCAGTTTTCCCAGATTTCTCTGAAAATGACTCCTCAGGTATCTGAGAGCCCTCTGACATGGATCAGACTTTCGGTAGACCAGTTGAAGTCATTTTTGGCCCCCTCAATAAAAGTTGATTTTTGGCCCAATTTTTGACGTGTTCGACAGGTCCGCTCCTGTCAGAATTTTTAGTTTTCGACCCAAAATCAGTTTTCCCAGATTTCGCTGAAAATGACTCCTCAGGTATCTGAGAGCCCTCTGACATTGATCGGACTTTCGGTAGACCGGTTAAAGTCACTTGTGGCCCCCTCAAAAAAACGTTATTTTTGGCCCAATTTTTGACATGTTCGACAGGTCCGCTCCTGTCAGAATTTTCAGTTTTCGACCCAAAATCAGTTTTCCCAGATTTCGCTGAAAATGACTCCTCAGGTATCTGAGAGCCCTCTGACATTGATCGGACTTTCGGTAGACCGGTTGAAGTCATTTTTGTCCCCCTTAAAAAAACTTAATTTATGGCCCAATTTTTGACTTGTTCGACAGGTCCGCTCCTGTCAGAATTTTCAGTTTTCGACCCAAAATCAGTTTTCCCAGATTTCCCTGAAAATGACTCCTCGGGTATCTGAGAGCCCTCTGACATGGATCGGACTTTCGGTAGACCAGTTGAAGTCATTTTTGGCCCCCTCAAAAAAAGTTGATTTTTGGCCCAATTTCTGACGTGTTCGACAGGTCCGCTCCAGTCAGAATTTTCAGTTTTCGACCCAAAATCAGTTTTCCCAGATTTCGCTGAAAATGACTCCTCAGGTATCTGAGAGCCCTCTGACATTGATCGGACTTTCGGTAGACCGGTTGAAGTCATTTTTGGCCCCCTAAAAAAAAACTTTATTTTTTGCCCAATTTTTGACATGTTCGACAGGTCCGCTCCTGTCAGAATTTTCAGTTTTCTACCCAAAATTACTTTTCCCAGATTTCTCTGAAAATGACTCCTCATGTATCTGAGAGCCCTCTGACATGGATCGGACTTTCGGCAGACCAGTTGAAGTCATTTTTGTCCCCCTTAAAAAAACTTAATTTTTGGCCCAATTTTTGACTTGTTCGACAGGTCCGCTCCTGTCAGAATTTTCAGTTTTCGACCCAAAATCAGTTTTCCCAGATTTCTTTGAAAATGACTCCTCAGGTATCTGAGAGCCCTCTGACATGGATCGGACTTTCGGTAGACCAGTTGAAGTCATTTTTGGCCCCCTCAACAAAAGTTGATTTTTGGCCCAATTTTTGACGTGTTCGACAGAATTTTCAGTTTTCGACCCAAAATCAGTTTTCCCAGATTTCTCTGAAAATGACTCCTCAGGTATCTGAGAGCCCTCTGACATGGATCAGACTTTCGGTAGACCGGTTGAAGTCATTTTTGGCCCCCTCAATAAAAGTTGATTTTTGGCCCAATTTTTGACGTGTTCGACAGGTCCGCTCCTGTCAGAATTTTTAGTTTTCGACCCAAAATCAGTTTTCCCAGATTTCTCTGAAAATGACTCCTCAGGTATCTGAGAGCCCTCTGACATGGATCGGACTTTCGGTAGACTGGTTGAAGTAATTTTTGGCTCCCTAAAAAAACTTGATTTTTGGCCCAATTTTTGACGTGTTCGACAGGTCCGCTCCTGTCAGAATTTTCAGTTTTCGACCCAAAATCAGTTTTCCCAGATTTCGCTGAAAATTACTCCTCAGGTATCTGAGAGCCCTCTGACATTGATCGGACTTTCGGTAGACCGGTTAAAGTCACTTTTGGCCCCCTCAAAAAAACGTTATTTTTGGCCCAATTTTTGACATGTTCGACAGGTCCGCTCCTGTCAGAATTTTCAGTTTTCGACCCAAAATCAGTTTTCCCAGATTTCGCTGAAAATGACTCCTCAGGTATCTGAGAGCCCTCTGACATTGATCGGACTTTCGGTAGACCGGTTGAAGTCATTTTTGGCCCCCTAAAAAAACACTTTATTTTTTGCCCAATTTTTGACATGTTCGACAGGTCCGCTCCTGTCAGAATTTTCAGTTTTCTACCCAAAATTACTTTTCCCAGATTTCTCTGAAAATGACTCCTCATGTATCTGAGAGCCCTCTGACATGGATTGGACTTTCGGCAGACCAGTTGAAGTCATTTTTGTCCCCCTTAAAAAAACTTAATTTTTGGCCCAATTTTTGACTTGTTCGACAGGTCCGCTCCTGTCAGAATTTTCAGTTTTCGACCCAAAATCAGTTTTCCCAGATTTCCCTGAAAATGACTCCTCGGGTATCTGAGAGCCCTCTGACATGGATAGGACTTTCGGTAGACCAGTTGAAGTCATTTTTGGCCCCCTTAAAAAAACTTAATTTTTGGCCCAATTTTTGACTTGTTCGACAGGTCCGCTCCTGTCAGAATTTTCAGTTTCCGACCCAAAATCAGTTTTCCCAGATTTCTTTGAAAATGACTCCTCATGTATCTGAGAGCCCTCTGACATGGATCGGACTTTCGGTAGACCAGTTGAAGTCATTTTTGGCCCCCTCAATAAAAGTTGATTTTTGGCCCAATTTTTGACGTGTTCGACAGAATTTTCAGTTTTCGACCCAAAATCAGTTTTCCCAGATTTCTCTGAAAATGACTCCTCAGGTATCTGAGAGCCCTCTGACATGGATCAGACTTTCGGTAGACCAGTTGAAGTCATTTTTGGCCCCCTCAATAAAAGTTGATTTTTGGCCCAATTTTTGACGTGTTCGACAGGTCCGCTCCTGTCAGAATTTTTAGTTTTCGACCCAAAATCAGTTTTCCCAGATTTCGCTGAAAATGACTCCTCAGGTATCTGAGAGCCCTCTGACATTGATCGGACTTTCGGTAGACCGGTTAAAGTCACTTTTGGCCCCCTCAAAAAAACGTTATTTTTGGCCCAATTTTTGACATGTTCGACAGGTCCGCTCCTGTCAGAATTTTCAGTTTTCGACCCAAAATCAGTTTTCCCAGATTTCGCTGAAAATGACTCCTCAGGTATCTGAGAGCCCTCTGACATTGATCGGACTTTCGGTAGACCGGTTGAAGTCATTTTTGTCCCCCTTAAAAAAACTTAATTTATGGCCCAATTTTTGACTTGTTCGACAGGTCCGCTCCTGTCAGAATTTTCAGTTTTCGACCCAAAATCAGTTTTCCCAGATTTCCCTGAAAATGACTCCTCGGGTATCTGAGAGCCCTCTGACATGGATCGGACTTTCGGTAGACCAGTTGAAGTCATTTTTGGCCCCCTCAAAAAAAGTTGATTTTTGGCCCAATTTCTGACATGTTCGACAGGTCCGCTCCTGTCAGAATTTTCAGTTTTCGACCCAAAATCAGTTTTCCCAGATTTCTCTGAAAATGACTCCTCAGGTATCTGAGAGCCCTCTGACATGGATCGGACTTTCGGTAGACCAGTTGAAGTCATTTTTGGCCCCCTCAAAAAAACTTTATTTTTTGCCCAATTTTTGACATGTTCGACAGGTCCGCTCCTGTCAGAATTTTCAGTTTTCTACCCAAAATCAGTTTTCCCAGATTTCTCTGAAAATGACTCCTCAGGTTTCTGAGAGCCCTCTGACATGGATCGGACTTTCGGTAGACCAGTTGAAGTCATTTTTGGCCCCCTTAAAAAAACTTAATTTTTGGCCCAATTTTTGACTTGTTCGACAGGTCCGCTCCTGTCAGAATTTTCATTTTTCGACCCAAAATCAGTTTTCCCAGATTTCGCTGAAAATGACTCCTCAGGTATCTGAGAGCCCTCTGACATTGATCGGACTTTCGGTAGACCGGTTGAAGTCACTTTTGGCCCCCTCAAAAAAACTTTATTTTTGGCCCAATTTTTGACATGTTCGACAGGTCCGCTCCTGTCAGAATTTTCAGTTTTCGACCCAAAATCAGTTTTCCCAGATTTCTCTGAAAATGACTCCTCAGGTATCTGAGAGCCCTCTGACATGGATCGGACTTTCGGTAGACCAGTTGAAGTCATTTTTGGCCCCCTCAATAAAAGTTGATTTTTGGCCCAATTTTTGACGTGTTCGACAGGTCCGCTCCTGTCAGAATTTTCAGTTTTCGACCCAAAATCAGTTTTCCCAGATTTCCCTGAAAATGACTCCTCGGGTATCTGAGAGCCCTCTGACATGGATCGGACTTTCGGTAGACCAGTTGAAGTCATTTTTGGCCCCCTCAATAAAAGTTGATTTTTGGCCCAATTTTTGACGTGTTCGACAGGTCCGCTCCTGTCAGAATTTTCAGTTTTCGACCCAAAATCAGTTTTCCCAGATTTCTCTGAAAATGACTCCTCAGGTATCTGAGAGCCCTCTGACATGGATCGGACTTTCGGTAGACCAGTTGAAGTCATTTTTGGCCCCCTCAATAAAAGTTGATTTTTGGCCCAATTTCTGACATGTTCGACAGGTCCGCTCCTGTCAGAATTTTCAGTTTTCGACCCAAAATCAGTTTTCCCAGATTTCTCTGAAAATGACTCCTCAGGTATCTGAGAGCCCTCTGACATGGATCGGACTTTCGGTAGACCAGTTGAAGTCATTTTTGGCCCCCTCAAAAAAACTTTATTTTTTGCCCAATTTTTGACATGTTCGACAGGTCCGCTCCTGTCAGAATTTTCAGTTTTCTACCCAAAATTACTTTTCCCAGATTTCTCTGAAAATGACTCCTCAGGTTTCTGAGAGCCCTCTGACATGGATCGGACTTTCGGTAGACCAGTTGAAGTCATTTTTGGCCCCCTTAAAAAAACTTAATTTTTGGCCCAATTTTTGACTTGTTCGACAGGTCCGCTCCTGTCAGAATTTTCATTTTTCGACCCAAAATCAGTTTTCCCAGATTTCGCTGAAAATGACTCCTCAGGTATCTGAGAGCCCTCTGACATTGATCGGACTTTCGGTAGACCGGTTGAAGTCACTTTTGGCCCCCTCAAAAAAACTTTATTTTTGGCCCAATTTTTGACATGTTCGACAGGTCCGCTCCTGTCAGAATTTTCAGTTTTCGACCCAAAATCAGTTTTCCCAGATTTCTCTGAAAATGACTCCTCAGGTATCTGAGAGCCCTCTGACATGGATCGGACTTTCGGTAGACCAGTTGAAGTCATTTTTGGCCCCCTCAATAAAAGTTGATTTTTGGCCCAATTTTTGACGTGTTCGACAGGTCCGCTCCTGTCAGAATTTTCAGTTTTCGACCCAAAATCAGTTTTCCCAGATTTCCCTGAAAATGACTCCTCGGGTATCTGAGAGCCCTCTGACATGGATCGGACTTTCGGTAGACCAGTTGAAGTCATTTTTGGCCCCCTCAATAAAAGTTGATTTTTGGCCCAATTTTTGACGTGTTCGACAGGTCCGCTCCTGTCAGAATTTTCAGTTTTCGACCCAAAATCAGTTTTCCCAGATTTCTCTGAAAATGACTCCTCAGGTATCTGAGAGCCCTCTGACATGGATCGGACTTTCGGTAGACCAGTTGAAGTCATTTTTGGCCCCCTCAATAAAAGTTGATTTTTGGCCCAATTTTTGACGTGTTCGACAGGTCCGCTCCTGTCAGAATTTTCAGTTTTCGACCCAAAATCAGTTTTCCCAGATTTCTCTGAAAATGACTCCTCAGGTGTCTGAGAGCCCTCTGACATGGATCGGACTTTCGGTAGACCAGTTGAAGTCATTTTTGGCCCCCACAAAAAAAGTTGATTTTTGGCCCAATTTTTGACATGTTCGACAGGTCCGCTCCTGTCAGAAATTTCAGTTTTCGACCCAAAATTAGTTTTCCCAGATTTCCCTGAAAATGACTCCTCAGTTATCTGAGAGCCCTCTGACATGGATCGGACTTTCGGTAGACCAGTTGAAGTCATTTTTGGCCCTCTCAAAAAAACTTTATTTTTGGCCCAATTTTTGACATGTTCGACAGGTCCGCTCCTGTCAGAATTTTCAGTTTTCGACCCAAAATCAGTTTTCCCAGATTTCTCTGAAAATGACTCCTCAGGTATCTGAGAGCCCTCTGACATGGATCGGACTTTCGGTAGAACAGTTGAAGTCATTTTTGGCCCCCTCAAAAAAACTTGATTTTTGGCCCAATTTTTGGCATGTTCGACAGGTCCTGTCAGAATTTTCAGTTTTCGACCCAAAATCAGTTTTCCCAGATTTCTCTGAAAATGACTCCTCAGGTATCTGAGAGCCCTCTGACATGGATCAGACTTTCGGTAGACCAGTTGAAGTCATTTTTGGCCCCCTCAATAAAAGTTGATTTTTGGCCCAATTTTTGACGTGTTCGACAGGTCCGCTCCTGTCAGAATTTTTAGTTTTCGACCCAAACTCAGTTTTATCCAGATTTCGCTGAAAATGACTCCTCAGGTATCTGAGAGCCCTCTGACATTGATCGGACTTTCGGTAGACCGGTTAAAGTCACTTTTGGCCCCCTCAAAAAAACGTTATTTTTGGCCCAATTTTTGACATGTTCGACAGGTCCGCTCCTGTCAGAATTTTCAGTTTTCGACCCAAAATCAGTTTTCCCAGATTTCGCTGAAAATGACTCCTCAGGTATCTGAGAGCCCTCTGACATTGATCGGACTTTCGGTAGACCGGTTGAAGTCATTTTTGTCCCCCTTAAAAAAACTTAATTTATGGCCCAATTTTTGACTTGTTCGACAGGTCCGCTCCTGTCAGAATTTTCAGTTTTCGACCCAAAATCAGTTTTCCCAGATTTCCCTGAAAATGACTCCTCGGGTATCTGAGAGCCCTCTGACATGGATCGGACTTTCGGTAGACCAGTTGAAGTCATTTTTGGCCCCCTCAAAAAAAGTTGATTTTTGGCCCAATTTCTGACATGTTCGACAGGTCCGCTCCTGTCAGAATTTTCAGTTTTCGACCCAAAATCAGTTTTCCCAGATTTCTCTGAAAATGACTCCTCAGGTATCTGAGAGCCCTCTGACATGGATCGGACTTTCGGTAGACCAGTTGAAGTCATTTTTGGCCCCCTCAAAAAAACTTTATTTTTTGCCCAATTTTTGACATGTTCGACAGGTCCGCTCCTGTCAGAATTTTCAGTTTTCTACCCAAAATTACTTTTCCCAGATTTCTCTGAAAATGACTCCTCAGGTTTCTGAGAGCCCTCTGACATGGATCGGACTTTCGGTAGACCAGTTGAAGTCATTTTTGGCCCCCTTAAAAAAACTTAATTTTTGGCCCAATTTTTGACTTGTTCGACAGGTCCGCTCCTGTCAGAATTTTCATTTTTCGACCCAAAATCAGTTTTCCCAGATTTCGCTGAAAATGACTCCTCAGGTATCTGAGAGCCCTCTGACATTGATCGGACTTTCGGTAGACCGGTTGAAGTCACTTTTGGCCCCCTCAAAAAAACTTTATTTTTGGCCCAATTTTTGACATGTTCGACAGGTCCGCTCCTGTCAGAATTTTCAGTTTTCGACCCAAAATCAGTTTTCCCAGATTTCTCTGAAAATGACTCCTCAGGTATCTGAGAGCCCTCTGACATGGATCGGACTTTCGGTAGACCAGTTGAAGTCATTTTTGGCCCCCTCAATAAAAGTTGATTTTTGGCCCAATTTTTGACGTGTTCGACAGGTCCGCTCCTGTCAGAATTTTCAGTTTTCGACCCAAAATCAGTTTTCCCAGATTTCCCTGAAAATGACTCCTCGGGTATCTGAGAGCCCTCTGACATGGATCGGACTTTCGGTAGACCAGTTGAAGTCATTTTTGGCCCCCTCAATAAAAGTTGATTTTTGGCCCAATTTTTGACGTGTTCGACAGGTCCGCTCCTGTCAGAATTTTCAGTTTTCGACCCAAAATCAGTTTTCCCAGATTTCTCTGAAAATGACTCCTCAGGTATCTGAGAGCCCTCTGACATGGATCGGACTTTCGGTAGACCAGTTGAAGTCATTTTTGGCCCCCTCAATAAAAGTTGATTTTTGGCCCAATTTTTGACGTGTTCGACAGGTCCGCTCCTGTCAGAATTTTCAGTTTTCGACCCAAAATCAGTTTTCCCAGATTTCTCTGAAAATGACTCCTCAGGTGTCTGAGAGCCCTCTGACATGGATCGGACTTTCGGTAGACCAGTTGAAGTCATTTTTGGCCCCCACAAAAAAAGTTGATTTTTGGCCCAATTTTTGACATGTTCGACAGGTCCGCTCCTGTCAGAATTTTCAGTTTTCGACCCAAAATTAGTTTTCCCAGATTTCCCTGAAAATGACTCCTCGGGTATCTGAGAGCCCTCTGACATGGATCGGACTTTCGGTAGACCAGTTGAAGTCATTTTTGGCCCCCTTAAAAAAACTTAATTTTTTGCCCAATTTTTGACATGTTCGACAGGTCCGCTCCTGTCAGAATTTTCAGTTTTCTACCCAAAATTACTTTTCCCAGATTTCTCTGAAAATGACTCCTCAGTTATCTGAGAGCCCTCTGACATGGATCGGACTTTCGGTAGACCAGTTGAAGTCATTTTTGGCCCTCTCAAAAAAACTTTATTTTTGGCCCAATTTTTGACATGTTCGACAGGTCCGCTCCTGTCAGAATTTTCAGTTTTCGACCCAAAATCAGTTTTCCCAGATTTCTCTGAAAATGACTCCTCAGGTATCTGAGAGCCCTCTGACATGGATCGGACTTTCGGTAGAACAGTTGAAGTCATTTTTGGCCCCCTCAAAAAAACTTGATTTTTGGCCCAATTTTTGGCATGTTCGACAGGTCCTGTCAGAATTTTCAGTTTTCGACCCAAAATCAGTTTTCCCAGATTTCGCTGAAAATGACTCCTCAGGTATCTGAGAGCCCTCTGACATGGATCGGACTTTCGGTAGACCAGTTGAAGTCATTTTTGGCCCCCTCAAAAAAAATTTTTTTTTTTTCCCCAGTTTTTGACAGGTTCGACAGGTCCGCTCCTGTCAGATTTTTCAGTTTTCAACCCAAAATTACTTTTCTCAGACTCCTCTGAAAAATAATCGTCAGGTATTTCAGAGCCGTCTGACATGGATCAGACTTTTTCGGTAGACCAGTTGAAGTAATTTTTGGCCCAATTTTTGACATGTCCGACAGGTCCGCTCGACCGCTCTTGTTAGAATTTTCAGTTTTTGCCCCAAAGTCAAAATGAGTAAATAATGTTCTGTTTTACAAATTTAGACCTGTATAGAAACTCTAGTTTCATTTGCTTTCCTTAATTGCCCATATTAATCCAAAATTTTGAAAGTGTTTAAGTTTTGAAGAATGTACAGGGTACATGTTTCAGATCAAATTTCTGTTACGGAAATACATTTATATGTAAGCAAGCATTTGATTTTTTTTTATCCGAAATTCTTAATTTTTGGATACCGTAGTCGTATATTTTCTCCTTCTCTTCAAACAAAAACATAGTGTTCCCTGAAAAGGAAACATACATGTATTCCAGGCAACATACGATATACAGTGTTTCCATTTCTGGAAACATTGTCATGTGACATGTGTTTCCTGATCAGGAAACATAACCAGTGTTTTCTTTTTTGGAAGCTTTGTCATGTGACACATGTTTCCTGATAATAAAATAAAAGTTAAGATAAATAAAAGTGAAGTTATAAACATGACTGGAAAGCCCATACTGTATTTCTTCTTTTGGTATACCGGTATATCAGAGCTCTATACACCCTTTCTTTCTGTAGTTATGATACACAGTATCTGCATATCAATTAGGTTCATGGAGTTAAAGTTACAAAATGCGAGAAAACAGGCTTTGAAAAATCTGACTGTGCTGTGAGGAACAGAAGTGTGCTTGTTGAAGTAGTTATCTTATACCTTGTATTGATTAAAATTGCCATTTTTGTGTATAAAACCTGAGAGTACATGTATAAGCATTGAAGATATGATTTCAGAAGGGAAAAAAACCTCAACATTTTACAGAAAATTCCAACTTCTCAACATTGAGCGTTCCATTGTGTGCAAATGCATAGCGCGACTTACAGTACATGTACATGTATATCACCTTTTCCTGGAGCTTGTCATATTATGACCATCTTTCCTTGCTCTGATCTGTCTGCCGCTTCAGGAGAGGCACTTGTTGGTGCAGAAGGTGGAGGTCGTTCAGAAGCAGAAGGTGCTGGCCGAGAAGAAAGCGGACGAGGCCATCGCCCAGCTGGAGAACTTCGTCAAGGAGCAGGGCCAAATGGTGAGAGGAGGACGGAAAGGAACCCGCCTAAAAACCTCATAGGAGGCAGTGTGCTGGCCGGGTCTTGACCACCGAGCGCGTATTTTTGACTCCGCGTTCTTAAGGGCAGAGCAGAATCCCCCGCAGAATGTACATGTATCTCTGTGGGGATCACATTCAGATGTAAAGGACACTTGATATCAACCCGCCACAGCTGGTCGTGGGATCACACAAAAGTAGATGCACTCTGCCTTTTAGAAAGGTCCTGCTAGGATCGAAACGTCAGGCCCACTAAATTTTGAGATTTTGAGATTTACATTTTGGTGATTTTAGTCAGTAAGCAGTTTGCAACATTTTGGTATATCACTGAAAGTCGATCGATGCAGCTTAAAATCTGTTCTCATTCTTTCTTTACTTTCCGCTCTTTCCCCCCCCCCCCCACCAGGCCAAAGTTGCCGATGAAGAAGCCAAGGAGAAAAAGCTGAAGAAACTAACCCCCGAGCAGCGCCTGAAGTACTTCGGTCCCGAGAAATCCTTCCTCCCCGTTGGGGCCAAGGACCAGTCACCTGACAGCAAGACGGCCAACGATGCGTCCAACGTCATCTTGGAGAATCAGGTGAGAGACCAAGTTAACCGTTGACAATTTTCCTCCCCCAATGGTTCAACGACAACTTTCCTCTTTCTCCGTGAAATGAGTAGCGCGTGGTATTCCCAATGAGAGGGGTTGTTTTTTGCAAGTCATCCAACAGCTGGATACATTGTCTGTGGGTTTGGTTTTTTTCATGGAGGATTATCAAGTATTGCCTTCTTGCGGAATCTCTTAAAACCGGGGGATAGATTACAGAAGCCCTGTATCGCGGTGAAGTTGACTTCAGAACCGGAAATGGAACCAAACGCAGAGCCAGAACCGGATTCCTCTGCATGCACCTGCTTGTGAGATAGCGAGGTTGGCTGTCCCGAAAGTGGGCGCCTGAAAATTTGATAGTTTTGAAACCCTTCCTCCCATAATTATTGACGTCATCTTCATCATCAGAGGAAAAGCCCTTGATACTGTAGGTCACAGAATAGTCTTCTATGTCAGGATGGTCTGCCGGTGGTGTGGTTTCAGATCTAGAGTTCCGATTTAAGTCGAGCTGAGTACGGTAGGGAGCCCTGGAGTTAGAGCAGTAACCAAGTTCTTTTGGTTTGGACGCTGGGCGAGAAACGGCAAACCACAAGGGGGAGAAATCACCAGCGGGCATTGAATGAAAATTCCCAACAGGAGCCGCAGCGACCGCACCACCAGCCGGAAACAGAGGAGCCTGCGGATGGGGCGGAGCCTCCGGGCGAGGCTCCCCCCGCCCCGGAGAGCCTCCCCGCCGAGTCCACCGACCACGAAATGCAGACCACGCCCGTCGTGCAGGTGGGACGGTCCCAGCAGACGTCCCGCATGGAGTCGCGCGGCGGGGTAAGGCCCGCCGCCCCTTTCATCGTGCCGTGTGGTGCAGCTCCCCACCTCATCGGCTTTGTGTTTGTCGTGGCTGCTTCACGCACTCATTCACTCACGCTTGTTGTGTCCGGGTGTTCCATGCAGTGGCTCCACTCGGTTTGCGTTTTGGTTTGACCACACGGGGGCAAATGTTCATCACCATTGCCGATTTGAATTTTTTTCGGCATTCGTTTTTTAATTTGTTTGTTATGACTTTCCGCCACATTGGTGAGTGTGCTGTTTCTCGTTTGTTGTTTTCGCTAATCGCCGTTTTTAAATGTTTGTGTACATCTCATTTTTCCTCCTCAGTCCCATGACTCACACTCAGTGCGACGTATCTGCCATGACTCTGTCCACTGCTGTCGTGGCATTTTGTCGGCTTCACATAACTTCAGGATTAATCATTTGCTTTCATGCGGTCATTCAGAAAGGAGGAGAGAAAAGTCAAACTCTGTTCCACTGTTTGTACGGATGTGGCCATTGAGGCATTATATTTCAGCTGCAAATCTTTTGTTTCAGGGCATCTGCGGTAAGTATTGGTCTGAGAAAGCCCAAAAAAATCATCTGGGAAATTTGTGGGGACCGTCTACCGGTATCTTAAAAAAAATGTCTTGCACGGGAGCTATCACTCGGTGAAGTGACGCAGAATCTTTCCTGCGGTTGATTGGCACCGCTCCTGCAGAATCGCCCGTCACGATGACTTCAGTCTTCGGCCAACGGACATCAGAAGCAGTTTCCTTCTCTGCTGCACTCTCTTTCTCTTGCCTCACTTTGTGTCGATTGCTCCCTTTTCCAACCCTTCCCTCCTCTCCAACCCAGCACCAAAGTTTAGTAGATCGCTTGAAGGCAACCGGACGGTTGAGAGGCTCGTCACAAGTCGACGATTCGGCGGAGGTAAACAAACAAAAAATTCCAACCACCCAAATATCTCGGAGGCTTTGTGACATCCCAACTGATGAGCTAACTTTTTTGTAACCACGGCGACCCACCATGGTAACGCACTCACTCCCTGTAGACTTAATCTTAACTAGCCTTTGATTTCAGCCCCTCTCCTCAGGAGAAGCAAGGGCAGGACTGGCTAGGATTTGAACCCGGGACCCAGACGTTTCGGGTTTGAGTGCGAGCTCCAAATCCTGCCATCTTGCCTTTCATCAATGTTTTAACACTAGACGCTGCCCATTGACTTTAGTGTGTAATACAAAGCCGTGTGGGGAACAGTGGCGTCATGATTAACACAGAATTTTTATTTGGGACGGGCTTAATTTTGTCAGCAGCAGTGCTTGTGCAACAAGAACTAACAGCATCAATCGTTTTAAGATAACCACACCATGTTTTGTGCTTAATACTAACTTTTTATTGTCTCTGATAGTGCTTGTGCCTCAAGTCTCCTGGTTTAATTCCATTGTATATTGACCATTAAAAGTCTAACCCGTTCAGAAGCTCAATTTGTGCATGTGTTATGGATGAGTATTGAGGACATTGATCTGCTAGTGCACCGTTTCTTAGCAGCGGTTGCCCAGTAACGCAGCGTCGCATCATGGCAACAATAACCATGGCAACAGACTGCATCCATGAGGCTAATCCCCTTCGTTGCTTAATTTACATATTATAAACTAATTATGCCTTTACATGTATTTTTCTTGGTAACATCGCTAACACGCTGTTGTTTGGTGATTAACAGATCTTGGGAAGCAGGGTAGTTTTTTCTTGTTCTTTTTCAGTTGCAACTGCCAGCTCTCTCAAAAAGTGTATGTGTACCCGATTTCCTGCGAGATTTGGATTTCAATGTGTATGATAAAAGTTGCCAATTGATAACTGATATAAATGACGGAAATGCAAATTCCCCAAGATTCAGAGGGTTTTAACGTGATCCGTTCACAGGCACGGAACCATCCTGCTGGGATCGAAACGTCAGGCCTCTCTAAACATCGGGATATACTGTACTGCACAGGCGTATTTTTTGCACGTTCTCCATTTTGACAGAGTCAATGTAATTTGAAGCAATCTTTTAGACTAACAGCAAGAATCTCCTTTTGCATAAATCATTGACAAGCTGAACGGCGAATGCATAGCATGGTTGTGTGCATATGCCATGCCTACCTGTAATACAGATCGAGTTGCTCTCCTGAGAACTTGAGTAAACTCTGCAGTTTGCGTTCCCACAAGGATTACCATTTCACCGATGCAAGTCCTGCTCGCAGGTTTGCAAAATGGCCGCTGACCAGTGAATTTGATTTCAAACAGGGGACCGGGGATAGTAGTGGTAACCCTCCACAGCCTGACCATCTGGTGGAGGCGTCGTCCCAGACTGACCCATGGGAGCCCGCCCTCCCCCGACCGCCCAGTGACCCCCAATCCCTCCCCCGTAGCCACCACGCCCACCAACGCCGCCGCCGTCACGCCCGTGCCACGCCCGAAGAGGCAGATGATGATGAGGATGGCTCGGACAGTGCTCCGCCCTTCGGTGGGGACTCTGACGTCGACGCCGATGTGGAATCGGACGCCTTCAGCGAACGCTCTCTAGCCAATCACCTGAGCCGGGTGCTGGCCGACTTGAGTCTGGTAAGGTTTTTTTTCTCAACCGTAGAGCCTGTGAAAAAGCCCCTGTGTTGTGATTGCCTCCGACGCTTGGTGACGGGCGCTGACTTTGCTAACAACCCCTCAAGCATGCCACTAGCATCCCTAACAATGACCCAAGGAGACACCAAAGGCCACCCCCAAGGGATGGATTTCTCACGGGACATGAGCAAGGAGAATGTGAATCCACACGAACAGACTGCAATCGACATCCGAGAAAAGGTTCCAAAAGCACAGATATCCTCTGTGTAGAGGGTTTCAAGAACTCAAACCACATTCTGTAGAAAGATTTCCAGAACATAGATTACATCTGAGAAAAGATTTCCAGGACATACATTACATGTAGACTGTATCTGAGAAAATATGATTTGGACATAGACTGTATGTGAGAAAGGTTTTCCAGGACATAGAATGTTTTAAGAAAGGTTTCCCAGAACATAGACCACATTCTGTAGAAAGATTTCCAGGACATAGACCACATTCTGTAGAAAGATTTCGAGGACATAGACCACATTCTGTAGAAAGATTTCCAGGACATAGACCTCATTTATTTTGAGAAAATATTTTGAGGACATAGACCACATCTGAAAAAAATGATTCCAGGACATACAGTGTACATGTAGACTGAACAGCATCTGAGAAAAGATTTCCAGGACATACTGTAGACCGCATCTGAGACAAATTCTACAAAACGCAGATCGCATCCAAAGAAAATATTTTGAGAACATATTCTGCAATTCTTCATCTTGTGAAAGGCCATTGCAACACATTTCGCATCTGATAAAAGGTGTGCCGATGTCCCGTTGTATTGTCTCTGGTAAAGGTAACCCTACTATGAGAAAGACTGAAATTCAGTATGAATCACGAACCAACTGAAATCTCTTGCAATCTCGTCTGATGTTTCAGAACATAGATCCCATCTCTTTTATATCGGTTTTCAGAGCTCCTGATGCAGCAAGTACCATATTGTCTTTGATTTAAACAGCAACAACAACAACAACAACAACAATGACAACAACAGCAACAACAACAACAACCTTGCAAAGCAACATATCAAGTTACATGTGTATCTATGATTTGAAACAACAACTTTGCGACAAGAAAGTCTTGGGGTGAAACTCAGGTTACCGGTAGCTGAACATTTCTCGCAACCCCTTGTTTCCCGCCTTCTCTGAGGCGGCCCATCTCTGACCGCCCTAAAAATCAGCTGATCTTCGGAAGGTGTCCCGGCGAGAAAAAAAGAAGAAGAAGCCAAACTTGATGGAGAGAATTGGCCGGCCTTCAAGACCATCTGAATGAGTGTGCTTACCTTTGGTTTAACCCCAACTGGAAACCGCATCTGACGATCTCCCAATTTAATCCATTGCTAAACCTTAATGACAACAGCATTTGTATCTAACAGTGCTTACGGTTTCCTTTGCAGGAGAAGAAACCGTCTCTCACAGATTCGTCTCCCGAGCAGAAGAAAACACACCCTGATCCAGACCATTTGCCTAACAAAACCACAGCTTGCTTTAATGTATACTTGTGATAACTTTAACAGTCTTCCCTTTTTGTTTCTCCGCTAGGACTGTGATTGTGTGCATTCGGTTTTTAACACGCAACTGTTTTCAAGTCTTACACAAATGGTGCTCACTGATCTAAGAATGAATTCTCTGCCTTACAGCAAGCTCCAGCCAGAATTTAAATGTCAGGCCCTCTAGGTTTCACACACCTCACTCTTTCAATGGGAACTCTTGCATGCTTTTATTTTGTCATTTAATATATATTAAATAATTGAATAATTGTATTTTGATAGATACATGTATAACATGATATTTGCGTCGAGGAGAATGTAATTCAATGAGGTTTTGCCCTGCTTGACGTGATAAACGCTAAATGCTCAGTGCCTGATGAAAAAAATTCAGGCAGCTCGGGCGGGATTCGAACCCGCGACTCCCGCTTTCTAGTGCAGACGTCTTAACCACTTGACCAATGAGCTGTTCGAGGGGTCAATTATTCAAATCCAACACATGACTTCGGCCTTGACCGAGCTGCCTGAAATGTTTTCATCAGGCATTGGTCAAAGCACACTGAGCATTGAGTGTTTATCACGTCGCGCTGGGCAAAACCTCATTGAATTAATGGTACAGTATTTTGATTATCTTGATTTTAACATAACACCATTTTTTTGTTTTCCCACCCGCAACGACCATAGTCACCATTTTCAAACAAAATGGGATCATGTGACCACAGTGTGTAATGGTTCTGCACCCAATTGCTGTTATTGGTATCCTGTCTGCACACAATTTGGACTTCATGATCATGTGCGCATATCACCATACTCACAAACTGTTCCGCAAATTTGACCATTTGTAAAAGAAGAAACAAAAATCAAACAAATCAATGGAAAACTGACTGGCAGCTTTTGAACAAATTGAAATGGCAAAGAAAAATTTGACTGGACCGGGACTTGAACCCGAGACCTCTGGTTTTGCGCATCAGCATCTTTTCCCATCTGAGCTATCCAGCCCTTAGACGATGGCCACCCAAATAGTCAACTAATCTTTGCAGGGGTGGGGGCGCCAGTCAGAAGGTATTCAACCATTAACTGCATTATATCTCCAGGGACCATATACCGGTACCCATGCTTTCATTCAGATGCAAACAACCAATGGTTGCAAACCTGGCTGCGGCAGCTCAGGGATCACACAAAGTGGATGCGGCTATTTTCAATTAAGTCAAACAAATCAATGAAAAACTGACCGGAAACTTTTGAACAAATTGAAATAAAATGGCAAAGAAAACTTTGACTGGACCGGGACTTGAACCCGAGACCTCTGGTTTTGCGTATCAGCACCTTTTCCCATCTGAGCTATCCAGCCCTTAGATGGTGGCCTTCCCAAAATAATAGTCAACTAGTCTTTGCCAGGCTGGGAGCTCCAGTCAGAAGCAATTCAACAATTCACCAGAAGAAACAAAATTTGTCTCACCAATCTACAGTCCCACGATGACAAGTAGTGCATACTGTTTCCAAAACATTGAGCCCTCAGTTCTTCTCAGAACTCAAAATCTTGAGAGATTAACTTCGCTCACGATGTCATCGCAAACCATTCTTAACCTTCACCGTGAACAGTTCAGAATCCTATCCACGATTATGCAGCATGTCATTTGATAAAAACATTCGCCATTCGAAAATGAAAATCACAAATCTGTAAAGATTTTCACCAATTGTTGTGCTTTTGTTTTTGTTTTATTTCTCACAAAGTACCCGGTAATATTTTTTAATAAGATTTGGTTTTTTTCAATAATCAACTAACATCAGCTTTTGCTTTAACCATTTTTTACCCATTTGTGGTAAGTTACTTTTCTGTAATTTCAAATTCCAGATATAGAATGGTATCTGTCACATATGCTTTTGCATTTTGCAATGATCATTTCATTGATTCTTAGGGAGGGGGGGGGGGTAGGGGGGATGTTTGAAAAAAAAAAGAACTTGGTATACCGGTATGAATGCAGTGTTCCAATTGTATCATGAACTCACTCTTGCCATATAGTTTGAGAATCTTAACACTATCACTGCTGCATTTGTTGCACTGTTATCCCTACACAGCAACAGCGGAAAACCAACTCGAAAAAGATTCCACTGTGTTACCCAACGCATGTAGTTTCATTGTGCACGGTATAAATACTCCAATGCCCAAACCAAAGAGGGCAGCAGACCATTGCACTGCTACCCCGAGACATTTCAGGCATAGCACCGTGCTGTGGGCTAAAGTGTTTTCCTAGGAATCTCAGGCTTAGCAGTGGAAGTGTTAAGGTTTGCCAGTTGCTCCACTACATCTCGTGGAGTGCACGACTATGATGGGGAGCATTGGTGTCAGGCAATCATTGACATTATGAGTGAGTTCAGGGTGCAGTTGGAACGCAGCAGAGAGTGACTCTCCTATAACCTGCCGTGCCCCGATGCTCCCTTGTCCCCCGCTTCAGTCCGAGGAGGGCGCGGACCACGAAGAGCGCCCCCTTTCGGCCACCAGCCAGCGCTCCCTGTACGAGAAGTACCGGGCCCAGCTGGAGCAGAAGAAGGCGGAGATTGTGGAGCGCCGGTCCCGCGCCACCTCCATGCACGGCTCCCTGCTGAGTGCCAAGAGCGAGAGACAGGGCACCAGACCCAGGAGCAACCTGACCACACCCACCGGCGACATCCCCTTTCCTGATGAGGGTGAGTCATCTCTGTCTCTGTCTCTCAGTGGTCCTCTCCTGATTTACATGTACTTCTCAGCAGCCAAGCTTTCTCTAGTCTCCGCCTCCTCGACCTTGTAATGTACTTCCCCTCTTCCTTTCCACTCCTCCACTTCAGCATCTCCCTTCTAGCCCCTCCCCTCCGTCATTCTTGTTCTGCAACCTCATCCTTCCTCCTATCTCCTCCTCCTCCTCCACCTCATCGTTCTCATCCTTCTCCTCCTCCTCCTCTTCCCCTTCCCCTCCTCTTCCTTCTCTCTCCTATTTCTCCTCTTTCTTCTCCTCATCCCTCTCCTCCTCCTCCTTCTCCTCCCCTCCTCCTCCTCCTGCTCCTCCTCCTTCTCGTACCCCTCCTTCTCCCCCTTCTCCTCCTCATCCTTCTCCTCCTCCTCATCCTTCTCCTCCTCCTCCTCCTCCTCCTCCTCATCCTCCTCCTTCTCCCCTTCATCTTCCCCCTTCCACTCCTCGTCCTTTTCTCTCTTCATTTTTCTCCTTTTTCTCCTCCTCCTTCTCCTCCGCCTCCTCCTTCTCCCCCTTCTCCCCTCCCCATTCATCTTTCTGCTCCCACCTTCCCTCCTTTCCCCCTTCTCTTCCTTCCCCTCTCCTCATCTCATTCATTACCTCAATAATAAAACCTGTAGCAGCAACCACTGCTACGGAACTTGTCAATGCTGACACTGAAACCCAGAAGCCAGTTCAAGTTCAAGGCAGACACTTTTCAATATCACAAAACCTACTTTTAATACCATCGCTCTTTTTATCACAAACATTTGCTCAAGGTGCCATGTTAATGTACCATTTATATCTATACAAGATAATTTGATTATATTAAGTATTTGAATGGAAGGTCCCCATAGATTGGGGTGGATTGAGACAAACAAAATTAATCGCAGATCGTCACTCCATAACAGCAGGCTCCAAGCATCGCAGCTCCCTGAGTTATTACCGAGAGCGTAGCTCCCTGCAGCTCCATAGTGTAGCGCCCTCGGTGTCCAACGAGTCCGGCGTGACGTCAATGCACGAGGACGAGGAGGAAGAGGAGGATGAGATGATGATTGCCGGGGAAAGACTGTCCTCGATCCCGGTCAGTCGAGCCCGGACGCACCTCGACGGTAGGCGCCGGATCAAGTGGTCCCCACGAGAGAAAGAGAGATGGGGAGGAGTTTGTTTTCTGCACGTGGTGGGCTTGTTGTGGTGTCGCACTGTTGTCGTTAGAACCCCTTCACTGTTGCATCACGGACAGCCGCGCAAGGGCCGGAGCCCGACAGCCTGACACTCGGAGGAGAGCCAGAGGGACAACAGCACCCCCGTTTGCCTTGGAGCACCCTGCACTTCTTTCACCCGCTTCTGTGTTTCCTTTTTTCCTCGGAGAACAGGTGACTAGCTTCTCCAGCAACCCTCTCCGTGGCAGGTGACCTCCCATATGACGAGGCATGATCTTCACAGGAATCTAACGATCCGTTTCTTTTCTCTTATCGACAGATATGCTCATCATTCTGCCAATTTGTGACCACCTTTTTCTTTTAATTAAAAAAAGAAAGACGGTTTTGGCTTTGGCTCTGTTCCTTAAATGCATTTTTTTAGTTGAAGTGACACTTATAAGTCTCTTAAGGTCAGTCTTGCTTATCCTCAGAACCTCATCAAAAGGGCAACTATAGCAAGCACATTGGTAAAACAAGCTATTCCTCAAACAGCCTTAAAATCCTGGGCTGTGGTTGTGGCTGTGGCTGTGGCTGTGGCTGTCAGAAGTAGACACGTTGCAGAACTGAAAGCCACAACCTCTGACTGTACATGTACATGTACCAGTAGTCCTAACTCTACATTGTTGGATTACATGGACAAAGCCTTAGCCTGAGCCATGGTTTCAAGGAGGCAGTGAACTCTTGGCATTGACTGATTATAACCCACCTTTTGGAGGTAATTGATGTTTAGAGAAGGAATTTGATGAGGGTGTGCCCTATTCAAGATCTGCACTAGAAAGCAGGAGTCGCGGTCTGGTATCTAGCGCGAGCAGCTTGACTTTGTTTCCAGGCAATTGGGCAAAGTACTGAGCACGCCATTGCCAATTGTATCACTAAGTAGGGCAAACCCTGATTTGAATTAAAACCCACCTTGCTGTGCAGTCACTGTGTGGTTTGACGATATAACAATTTCCAATGATCATGGATTGAGGCTCAGTGATTGTTGAATGGTCTGCTTCTGGTTTCAGTGGACAAGACAGACATTGCGACCTCCCCAATTGCCTTCTCTGTCTCCAGCAAGTCCTCCAAGTAAGTTCCCCAGCCCGTCCGAGGCAGAATGCACGATTCCCCTTAACCTAACACGGGGTACCAGTCTTCAACAGAGTGACCTTCGCCATCTTCGGCAACACAAAGTATTTTTGAAAGGGTTTCCGTTTTCTGCATTTTCAGCAGGGGGGCCACATCAGAGCAGTTCTGTTAAGTAAAAATAAAAAGATTCAACAATGAATGGAACTTGTTTGATAGTAAAGGAAAGCTGACTGGACTTGAACCCTAGCCTCTGGTTCAACATACAAGTGCTCTACCACCTGAACTAGCCAGCCCTGGTGTGACATAATCGGGGCAAATAATACACAGGATGTACTGTTTGCTGAAATTTTAAAACAATTCACGAAAATAGCAAACAAAATTTTACCGGACTGGGACTTGAGCCCAAGACCACTAACATACCCGAAACCCCTTAACCACCTAAGCTATCCAGCTCTTATGGTTAAATGATTCATACTCGTTCCCCATCCAAACAAAGATACATGTAGTTTGAGAAGGCCGCCATCTACTGTAAGGGATGGATAGCTCAGGTGGTAAAAGTGCTGGTACAGTAACAAAAAGAGGCCAGAGTTCACCATGGGTTGACTACTGTGGTCTGCCATTTAGAACCAGCCTTGGGTCCATGCATTCTTCCCTGGTCCCACTAGCCTCATATTGACCCAAACTGATGCTGGTCTACCATCAACCATTGGTAGACTACTGACCCCCCGACAAACCCAGGCAGGTCAAATATTGCTTGCCTACTGCTGTTTGCAACCAACCACTGGACTATGGTATCTTCCCTGCTCCCAGTAGCCCCCCATCTTGACCCCAAACAAAACCAAGCTGCATTTCCTTTGTACTTTTTTACTCTCAATACTTTGTTCCCCACATTGACCCCATTGGATATAGGAGGGTTTGCGGTGACACCATGTATAAGGTCTCTAAAATAAGAGGCATGGTTCTGAAAAGAACCTGAGTGGTAACTCGACGTTCCGGCCAGTATGCTCTGGCCGTCATCAGGAGAAACAACCGGAGAGCATACTGGCCGGAACGTCGAGTAACCACTCAGGTTCTTTTCAGAACCATGCCTCTTCTTTGAGAGACCTTATACATGGTGTCACAGCAAACCCTCCTACCCGTATATTATTTTTCAGCCACCATGCAAAGCCTTAGGTGTTATTTATTTGAACCCATTGGATTTGGTTTGTCTGTTTGCCGCTGTCTATCCAGGCAATCTGTGGAGTCTATTGCAGACCATCCAGTGGTTCAGGACTTCCTCCGAGCCTATAAGATTGTCATGGACTTCAAGGACTCCTTGATGACAGTCCTGAGGGACAAAGGTGCGAATGCATGTTTAGCCGTTTGACCAGCTGAGCAGGCCACCAAGAGCCCTTCTTAAAGCCCCTACACAACATTGGTCGAGGTCAAAGAATAGCATTCATACGTTGTCTGATCCACCATATGCATGAAATAGCACACCTGTGAAAATTTCAGCTCAATCCGCTAACTGAGTCTCGAGAAAACCTCTTCATTTGTTTCATTCAACGCCGTATTGTTCCGAAAAATAGTTTAGATCTTGGTGAGACGTAAACTATTTCTTTTACTATTTAAAAAAACCCATTTTAAACAGAAATATTTCAGTGCGAGGTTTCTACTACCGGTATAACCATCTTCAACCTGTATAAGTTTCATGTAAATCTGTGAACATTTCTGTATTTCGATCTTACCAATGTTGTGTAGGGGCTTTAAAGACTGGATGGTTTCTCTGCCTGACGTTTTTAAAATTAGGGGGACCATTTTTCTCAAAGGCTGAACGAAAATCCTGCCGGACGTCTTGATCCAAGCAGGAAGGATCAAAATCGCAATACTCCATTTGACCTGATGTTTTATTCCTAGCATGCAGCAGGGTCTTTTTCTCAAAGGCTGAGTAGCCATTCTGCCTGATGTTACAATCCTAGCAGGACCTTCCTCAAAGGGAGAACGACTCACTCTTCGAATGAGAATGGTCCTGATAAGATTGAAATGTCAGGCCCTGAAAACGCTTGAGATTGGCTTCTTTTTAATAGAAAAATGTTGTGACCTGCTGACAGCAAAACTATTTGTAAATAGGATTAGAACCAAAACCTTTATGATTGAGCTGAATTGGTGATAACTTTCATTACAGTAAAACTAAATTGACGCGTACTTCACCAAAAGTCCTCCTTTTTTCCAAAACAAATTACTTTTATGAAAAAGTAAATTCAACAGCTGCTGAAATTTGAAATGGGAAATGAGTCTTTGAGATGCAAGCCGGTGAGCCAATTTCCATGGAAACGCTCATCTGAGTATCAGGGATGTAAGACTTCCGGAAATTTCCGGATTTTCAAACTTTTTTTTTTTAATTTTTTTTTTTTAATTTTAATTATTATTATTATTATTATTATTATAATTTTTTTTTTTTTTATGTCAAACAGGTATCTCAAACTGCTCATTTTTACCTGTTAAAGCCCTAAAAACTGAAGGGCGCCTGCACCCCTGCCGTGAATCTCTCTGTCGCGTAAGCGCTCGCTCGCAGTCGCACAATTTATTGGCCTTCAGTGATTTTCGGGAAATGACTTTGTCGGTCACTTACATCCCTGGAGTATGAATCAGCAGCCAATTCTCGAGCCTTCTCTCCGTCTCTCGTTTGCCGTTAGAACTGATGGCCGCTGCGGAGCGACTGTCTGACCTCAGCCAGCTGACCTTTGACCGCGACCTGAATGTACAGAACCAGGTGTATCAGATGACCACCGGCATAATGAGCTGTGAGTCCAGTCAATGAAAAGAAACCCACCCCCCCCCCCCCAAAAAAAAAAAATGGCAAAGGAAAAAAATGGCTGGACCAGGACTTGAACGCGAGACCTCAGATTTTGTGTACTTGCACATACAAAAAAAAAAAAAAACATTTGGGAAACCGCCATCATCTAAGGGCTTGATAGCTCGGGTGGTAAGAGCGCTGGTACTTAAAACCAGAGGTCTCGGGTTCAAGTCCTGGTCCAGGCAAATTTGGTCTTTACTCTTTCTGAAAATTCTTCAAAAAGTTAAGTTTTTCCTTTACTTGTTTGAGAAAAAAGGAAGAAATGAAAAATACAAACATACAAGCTAAGTAATTTTCGATGGCACCTGTCCATGTAAATCTATTTTTGTAAACTCTACCTGAAATTTGATTGAAGTGGGATTTGAACACGAGACTTCTAAATCCTGGCCCAGTCATATCATCTCTGCTATTTCAATTTTGAAAAAGCAACGAATAAATGCGCAATCAGTTTTCCATTCCTTTCTTTATTGTTTATTATATTTTCAATTATTATTTTTCATTTCAGTTTTGAAGGAAGCTGCCAGCATCATTAATAACTATCTCTACAACGACATGGTAATTATTTGGATATCGTCATATGTTCAGAGCTGAAATTATAATTATAATTAATGGGCAGCCATTCAAAATGTCAAGACAGCTTAAATAAGTCATTTTCCTTCAAAGAAATTGTGTGGTAGATTCTATTTTGTAAAGATCGGATATCTTAAAGTAACCTTCCACTTGTTACTTCCACCATGCAAACCTTCCACTTGGTACTTCCACCATGCAAACCTTCCACTTGGTACTTCCACCATGCAAACCTTCCACTTGTTACTTCCACCATGCAAACCTTCCACTTGGTACTGCCACCATACAAACCTTCCACTTGGTACTGCCACCATGCAAACCTTCCACTTGGTACTGCCACCATGCAAACCTTCCACTTGGTACTTCCACCATGTAAACCTTCCACTCGGTACTGCCACCATGCAAACCTTCCACTTGGTACTGCCACCATACAAACCTTCCACTTGGTACTGCCACCATGCAAACCTTCCACTTGTTACTTCCACCATGCAAACCTTCCACTTGGTACTTCCACCATGCAAACCTTCCACTTGGTACTTCCACCATGCAAGTCTTCCACTCGGTACTGCCACCATGCAAACCTTCCACTTGTTACTTCCACCATGCAAACCTTCCACTTGGTACTTCCACCATGCAAACCTTCCACTTGGTAATGCCACCATACAAACCTTCCACCTGTTACTTCCACCATACAAACCTTCCACTTGGTACTTCCACCATACAAACCTTCCACTTGGTACTTCCACCATACAAACCTTCCACTTGGTACTTCCACCATGCAAACCTTCCACTTGGTAATGCCACCATGCAAACCTTCCACTTGGTACTTCCACCATGCAAACCTTCCACTTGGTAATGCCACCATACAAACCTTCCACCTGTTACTTCCACCATACAAACCTTCCGCTTGGTACTTCCACCATGCAAACCTTCCACTTGGTACTTCCACCATGCAAACCTTCCACTTGGTACTTCCACCATACAAACCTTCCACTTGGTACTGCCACCATACAAACCTTCCACTTAGTACTTCCACCATGCAAACCTTCCACTTGGTACTTCCACCATGCAAACCTTCCACTTGGTACTTCCACCATACAAACCTTCCACTTGGTACTGCCACCATGCAAACCTTCCACTTGTTACTTCCACCATGCAAACCTTCCACTTGGTAATGCCACCATACAAACCTTCCACCTGTTACTTCCACCATACAAACCTTCCACTTGGTACTTCCACCATGGAAACCTTCTAATCTTAGTTATTTGGTTTGGCTGCCCCTCCGATCCTCTCCCCCTCCTCCTCCTCGTCTGCAGGAGCCAGCGGTCTCCTCGCTGAACCTCACCCACGTAGACACGGCCAAGACCTCGGGCCTCGCCGAGGAGGGCACGGGCGCCAGCCTCCTGGCAGCCGACCAGGCCGACGGGACCTCGGCCGGCCTCAAGACGCCGTCAGCGGCCGACCCAGAGCTGAAGGACCTGAAGGAGAACTACGAGAACATGTGAGGGCTATGAGGGGCACAAACCCTAGCGATCCTTTAAAACCAATGTGTGAAATACTTTAATGCCCTGTTTAGGGGCTTTCACACAAGACGGAATTCCTGGGGATGTCTCGAAAAAAATTCCCCGGGGATTTTGGTCTGTCTATTCACACTACTGAAGAATTCTCCCAGGGATAAGCTTTTCCCCGGGGGAATTTTTACCCCTGCTCGGGGGTAGGGTAGAAGGAGAAAACCCCAGTGTTTTACGATTTTCACGGAGGGAAATAGGGTCCCCGGGAGTTTCCAAATGGGTACAGTGTGAATGGTTGCAGTGTGAATGGTTGCGCCCTGTAGTGTGAAAAGGGCTTAAAGCCCCTACACAACATTGGTCGAGGTCAAAGAATAGCATCCATACATTCTTTGATCCAACATATACATGAAATAGCACACCTGTGAAAATTTGAGCTCAATCCGCCAACCGAGTCTCGAGAAAATCGTGAAAACCGCTTCATTTGTTTGCGAAAATGCAGCATTCAACACCGTACTGTTCCGAAAAATAGTTTAGATCTCGGTGAGATGTAAACAATTTCTTTTACTCTTTTCTCCCAAAATACAACACTTTAGGTAGAAATATTTCAGTGCAAGGTTTCTACTATAACCATCATCAAACTGTATAGGTTTCATGTAAATCTGTGAACATTTGTTTTTTGATCTTACCAATGTTGTGTAGGAGCTTTAAGTCAGCTTTCCTCTCATGAATGTTCATGTTGGAGCCCATCCACGAATAGGGAAGTGATTCATTTCTTTTTAACATTCATTTCAGGAGACTGAGTTTTGATCAGGAGAAGAAAGATTATGAAGATAAACTCAAGTGAGTGTACAAGTGTCTCTTGTCATTCTTCCTCCGGTAATGTCCTGCTAGGATCAAACTGTCATCTTTTTGTTTGCTTTTTAGATTTGCATTTTGTTCATTTAAGTCAGTAAAGCGGTTTGTAAACATGAAATGTATTGAATGAAATAAATCAAGGAAAAACTGAATGAGAACAGTTTTGAAAAATGGCAAAAGAAAATTTGACTGGTTCAGGAGTTGAACCCGAGATCTCTGGTTTAATGCATTAGTGCTAGCCTTTGCTGGGATGGGGGAGCCAGTCAGAAGCAATTCAGCCATTAGCTGCAGTATATCTTCAAGAAAATAACCAATTGTTGTAAACCTGGCTACAGCAGTTCAAGGATGAAACAAAGTGAATTCATTTGTTGTTTTTTCTCTCCAATTTTCAACACTGATTGAAAAAAAAAAAAATCTTTGACCCGTTGACCCGGTCAAGTCAAAGTTTTCTTTGTCATTTTTTTCATTTTAGAGTTATCTACAAAAATGCTGCAAACTGCTTACTAATTAAATTTACCCAAATGCAAATCTCAAAATTGTGTGAGCCCGATGTTTCGATCCTAGCAGGACCTTTCTCACTCTGCCTTAGGGCGAGGTCCTGCTAGAATCAAAATGTCAGGCCTACTAAATTTTGAGATTTTTTTTCAGTTTGTTAAAAAGTTCCCAGTCCGTTTTTCATTGATTCGTTTCACTCCAATTTTCAATACTGCTCATTGACTGTGTGTCTTTTTGTTTGACTGTTGGTTCATTTCTCTTCGTTCCGTCCAATTTTCGTTTTCCTCCTCTGCCTGGCAGCAACAACGCCCTCATGATGATGGAACTGCAGGACACTATCCAGGAGCTGCAGCACGAACTCTCCGCCATGGGCGGCTCCCCCTCCAAGCCCTTCTCCGCCATCTCCGGCCTCTCCGGCCGCCTGGACCCCGGCGCGGCCGACCCCACTGTCATCTTTTCCCGGCTGGACTCGGAGGTCAACCAGAAGAACCTCAAACGGGCCGTCAATGCGCGCAAGGTTCGGCAAAAAGTGACCCACTGGGGGGTGGGGGGGGGTGGTGGGGGGGGTTTAATGTAACCGTTAAGTTGGCGTTAGCTCTGATCGATCCATCAGTGATGTCAGTGCTAATGAGGCTATACTGTAGATGCACAGTTAAGCCCTTTTCACACTACAGGGCGAATTCCCAGGGATTTTTTACCCCACCTACACCCCCCGCAACCATTCACACTGGACCCATTTGGAGACTCCCGGGGACCCTATTTCCCCATGGAAATCATAAAACCCCTGGGTTTTCTCCTGCTACCCTACCCCCGAGCAGGGGTAAAAATTCCCCCGGGGGAAAAGCTTGTCCCCGGGGATTTTTGGTAGTGTGAATAGACGGACCGAAATCCCGGGGAAATTTTCGAGAAATCCCCGTCTAGTGTGAAAGCCCCTTTAGGGGTTAGGGTGTTGTGTTAGTGGTGTTAGAGAATTCTCATCGCTTGGTGCCACCACAAACCTTCTCATAGTTTGCATGTCCACCATGCATAGACTCAAGTCTTATGTTGTTACCGCCTAAGAAAGCATTCTCGGGAAGTCTGAGGAAACAAGATTCTCGGGAAAAGACGAAGGTATCTCGGTCTACTTTGCTGCACTTATATGCATGCAAACCAGTTAAATTTCTGTTCTGTAATGATCCATGAATTATCGCAATCCTCAAATGCTTGACCAAAATGTCATGGTAACGGACTCTTCCCAGAGCCAGACTCAGAAGAGATTACATAGACGTTGTCCCCTCAAGCATTCTACGTTGCTAAGGTCCGGTTGTTTTATCGTTATCGCAGCTGGAGCAGCATCGTTACAATGATGTTGTACAAGCAATGGACCATTACACAGTGCTGCCTGCCAAACGACTTCTACACTTGGCCAAGAAGTACACTCACCATATGAGGATGAAGAGCATTGAAGGTCGGTTGGATGTCTGCTGGCTGTGGGCTCTCCTTTGCCAAAAACCCAAACCCAAATGTCAATCACTTGTTCACACCCCAGGCCCGGCAACTGCCAACACCTGTCACCCAATGCCCAAACCCCTCATTCACCCACTGCCAACACTCCTCACCCGCCCATTGCCAACACTCTTCACCCACCCACTGCCAACACCCCTCACCCACCCAGTGCCAACACCCCTCACCCACCCACTGCCAACACCCCTCACCCACCCACTGCCAACACCTCTCACCCACCCACTGCCAACACCCCTCACCCACCCACTGCCAACACCCCTCACCCACCCACTGCCAACACCCCTCACCCACCCAGTGCCAACACCCCTCACCCACCCACTGCCAACACCCCTCACCCACCCACTGCCAACACCTCTCACCCACCCACTGCCAACACCCCTCACCCACCCACTGCCAACACCCCTCACCCACCCACTGCCAACACCCCTCACCCACCCACGGCCAACACCCCTCACCCACCCACTGCCAACACCCCTCACCCACTGCCAACACCCCTCACCCACTGCCAACACCCCTCACCCACCCACTGCCAACACCCCTCACCCGTCCACTGACAAGATCCCTCACCCACTGCCAACACCCGTCGCCTACTGCCAACACCCCTCATCCACCCATTGCCAACACCCCTCGCCCATTGTCATCACCCTCCCCCGTTTTGAATACCGGCCCCACATTTCCCCATGACTCAGATTAATGAGGTATTTTCCCGTCCCTCTCCCCCCCCATGCAGACAATGTAAGACAAAGCAACTCCCTGGATGAGGAAGTCTACACGCTGCTGGAGAGAATGGAAGCCCTACAGAGCCTGGTAACGTGCACAACCAACATGTCCAGCACACACATACACACAGACACAGACCCACACACATACCTGAATCTGTATCCTTGTGGAGACATTGCTTTGTTCTCGTGCACTATACAACCGAGTGAGAAACTATGTTTTTAAAATGCTCCCATTTCAGCCACATTCATTTTCCTGGGTAGAAATTTGGACTCTATGTCCCTTTTAAATAACACTTCTATTTGCGACGGATTCTTACGCATCACAAATTTCCCGTTTTTGAGTTATTTCAAAATAAAAGTTTCGTGAAAACCTTGTGGAGACCTATACACCGTTACAATTTCCCTGTGGAGACCTATACACTGTTACAATTTCCCTGTGGAGACCTATACACCGTTACAATTTCCCTGTGGAGACCTATTCAACCTATTATCTTAGGTCTCCACAAGGCACTAGATTTGCGCCCACAAATGCCGCAATCAGCCACGGCACTTCCTCCTTACCAATCACGGCCGATTCCCTGGACTCCCCCCGAATAGCAGCTGAACAAAAAGGAAGGTCACACAGTTCACGGCGGTCTTTTGCGGAGCAGGCCTCTGCCAGTGCCGACGTTTGCCCTCGATTGATTTCAATCGATTTCCGGAGAGAGAAAAAAAGAAGAAGAGTCAGAGTTGTTTGTTTGCCTATTTATAGGCATTATTTGACAAAAACCCAGTCAACTGAATGCGCCGCCGTGATTGCCGTTTTTTGTCTGATTGAATCTCTTCTTTGTTGCCTTGGATCATTCATTGCTATCCATTCTCATTTATCGTCTTTTGGAGACGCTGCCTGTCTCAGCTCTGCAATCCCCTTCATGGCAGTGCGGACAAATGATGTTGAATGATGTTGATGGGTTTGTTGGTGACTCCATTTGTAAGTCATCATCGTGGTTTTGGCTTTGAGACGAGCCGAGCACTCTTCCAGCTCTCCTCTGTGCCACACTCCCTCCACTGTGAATCCACCATGCAAACCATCAAGTCTTATGAATGAATGAAGGCAGAAAGGGTGGTCGTGGTCGTTGTTTTTTTGTTTTTTTTGTTTATTTTACAAATCAAGGGAAAAACCTGACTGGGAACTTTGGAACCATTTAGAAAAATGGCAAAGAAAATTTGCAGGGTGCTTGTCAGAATCATTTAACCATAAACTGCCATGTACCCCGTCAAATACATGTTGATTATTTTGGCAGAGCTGAATAGCTCAGTGAGTAAGAGAGCTGGTATGCAAGACCATTAGGTCTCGTGTTCAAGTCCCGGTCCAGTCAGATTTTCTTTTGCCATTTTCTATTTCAATTCTTCAAAATTGTTAAAAAGTTGAATAGTTTGAGAATTAGGAGGGCCTTAGGTTTCAATCCTAGCAGGACCTGAAAATAAGGGGGGGGGGGCCTGGCCTTGTCTCGGGTTTAAGTCCCGGTCCATTCAAAGTGTTCTCTTGTCCTTGGTTTTTGGTCGGTTCTGACAGCGAGCTCAACGCTGGGGTGAGCAGATGGACAACCTGGCAGCAGAGAGGCTGCGCCTGGCACACCTGCTGATGGAAGCCCTGCAAAAGGTGGAGGAGGAGTCGGGCATCTTCATGATCAAGCCCATCCTGTCCTGGAGGGGAAGGTGAGAAAGGAACCTCACCACCCACACCCCCCCCACCATCCTCCCTCTCCCCTCGGCCAAAACGAATCTTTTTTAACTCTTTCCTTACGACGAGTCGCTCATGGTGGCTCAATCGTTGTGTACTTCCAGCCGGCAAGCCGCTGGTAGCGGCTTTTTCAAAACGTTTTCTTTTTGCAAATAGATTCCGTCAGAAGTCACGGATAAACTCAGTAGTGAAAGAGTTAAAGCCCCTACACACCATTGGTAAAGGTCTGAGAAACGCATCCGTACTTTCTCTAATCCAGCGTATGCATGGAATAACACACCGCTGAAAGTTTCAGCTCAATCAATCGACCATGTCGGGGGAAAATAGTGAAAAACTGGCTCATTTTTTCATCAAACGGTGTCAGCTTCCAGGATCGTCAAAATGCAGTGTAATCAACCAATCTTCCCCTGGAATCCATTCAGTCGACCATTATCATCAACGAGTTTCATCATCCATTAGCTAATGTCCAGCGGCGAATCAGCCAATTTCATCGACCCATTCCGACCCGGACGTGTCCAATTTCCAGGAACCAGATCCCGTTCTACCAGCGGAGCCGTATCAGCGACAACTACCGGCCCAAGCCCTACCCGAAGGCCGCGTCGTCCCTGCGGAACGGTACCCCGCTCAACATGGTGCCCGCCCCCACCCCTGCCTCCCAGCACCCCATCAAGAGTGCCCTGATGAGACCCGCCACCCAGGTATGGCTTGTCCCTCTCTCCCCTCCCTACGCCTAATTGGCTGCGGAACCGTGTCAAGGTCATGCGATGGTTTTGAATCTGTAGAGCAGCACATGCTGCCCTCACTCATAGATAGACCATGATTTCTGACAAACGGCCTTCAGTGCAATCCCTCATTTAAGTACGGCGAGTGACAGTCTTCCTGCATGAACCTGTTGCCTTCATTTCACTCCCTGATCCCTCTCCCTCTCTCTCCCTCTCTCCCTCTCTCCCTCTCTGTTCTCTCTGTTCTTGCTCTCCCTTTCTCTCTCTCTCTCTCTCTTCTCACTCTCACTCTCCCCTCTCCCTTTCTCTCTCACTCTCTGTTCCCTCTCTCTCCCTCTCTCTCTCTCTCCCTCACCCCCCTCACCCTCTCTCTCTCTCTCTCTCTCTCTCTCTCTCTCTCTATATATATATATATATCCCTCTCTCTCTTTCTACCTCCCCCTCTCTCTCTCTCTCTCTCTCTCTGTCTGCCTATCTCTCTCCCTCTCTCTCTATCTATCTATCTCTATCTCTCACCCCCCTTTCTCTCTCCCCCTCTCTCTTCCTCTCTATCTATATCTCTCTCCCTATCCCTCTCTCACTCTGTCTCTCTCACTCTCTCACTCTCTCTCTCACTCTCTCCCCATCCCTCAATCTCTCTCTCACTCTCTCCCCATTCCTCAATCTCTCCCTCTCTCTCTCCCTCTCCCTATCTCTCTTTCACTCTCTCCCCATTCCTCAATCTCTCTCTCACTCTCTCCCCATTCCTCAATCTCTCTCTCACTCTCTCCCATCCTTCTCTCACTCTCTCCCACCCCTCTCTCACTCTCCCCATCCCTCAATATCTCTCTCACTCTCTCCCACCCTTCTCTCACTCTCTCCCACCCTTCTCTCACTCTCTCCCACCCCTCTCTCACTCTCCCCATCCCTCAATCTCTCTCTCACTCTCTCCCATCCCTCTCTCACTCTCCCCATCCCTCAAACCCCCTCCCACTCTCTCCCCATCCCTCAATCTCTCCCTCACTCTATCCCCATCCCTCAATCTCTCTCTCACTCTCTCCCTATCCCTCAATCTCTCCCTCCCTCTCTCCCTATCCCTCAATCCCTCCCTCCCTCTCCCACCCCTCCCTCACTCTCTCCCATTCCTCTCTGTCTCCAAACCAGGAGGCCCCCGTCGCGGCAGACACGGCCCAAGAGAGCCCGTCAGCCCAGGTGCCCGTCCAGGGCTCCAGCATCCAGCTGGTTGGCCCCCAGGCCCAGACCATGTGGGCCATGTCGACCTCCCTGCCCCACCCAGGCTCCGGGGACGCCGCCAAGGACCGCCTCTCCATGGTCACCACGCCCCGGATCCTGGAGCTGGACGTCAACCGGATGCTGATTGGACAGAACACGGTCAGGTGAGCGGCGCCTCGCTCAAGCAGCGGCCCCGGGCTAAGGCTGTATTCAAAATGAAGGCTTAGGCTCGGGCTTAGGCTTCGGTCATATTTACCTTACTCGTTATAGTGTCACAGGCATCCCAAAACAAGAGTTTGGCCCCAGTTTCTTAGGGAATACTCTGTACCTATCAAGCCAACAAACCTTCAAATTCGGAAACAAACCACAACCTGGATTTTCAGATTTTGTCAGACTGAGATGAAGCCTGAGACCGAGCCTAAGCCTTCATTTCGTAAACGACCATAGTTGGGCCGTCTCCTGGTGATGGGCAGACTTGGTCGCCTAAAATTTCACCCAATTTAAGTTTGCCCGCTGTCTGATTCCTAGTGATAATAAATGACAATCACCATCGGTGAAGGTCGAATTACTCCAGAAAGCAGCCTTAATAGGAACAGCTGGGATCCTTAGGAAAACTCTTGAGATCAAAGGCTACGGGACATAGCTTGATCCGAGGTGAATCCAACACCAATGCAATTAAGATCTTTCATTTTGCAAATTTAGCAAAATAATGATACTAATGGCCACTTATAGCGTGGCATGTCTGTCAGATTTGACACTCCTGTGAACGATTTTATTAATCTTTCTTATTAATCCCTACAAAACAGAGGCCTTTGTAAAAATACTTTCTGCTTTTACTTTACTTCTTCTTTTTTTTTAGTGCCCTGACAAAGCCTTACCCAGTGAGTAATGACAGACTGGTCAACGCATCAAATTCCAGCGTCCGCTCCTACATGAGCATCGACCGGCCCTCAGCCAACCCAGCACAGTCACAAGCACGACCCAACTCATCAGGTACGTGTGCGCACACACACACGACAAGGGAAGAAGTAGTATGTGTGGTGCATCTTGCACCCCGGTACTCCACCTCTTGGTGGTGCATCTCATTCTAACCAGCAGAATCTGTGTCTTCATCTCTTGTCAGGCGTTGAGGGTGCTCGGAACTCCCCGGCTGTTCTCGCCATCAAGACGCCAAACAGCGCCGGCTCGCGGCACAGCAGGGCGCTGAGCGAGAGCGCCCTCTCCCTCAGCCAGCCCCTCCCACCGATCAAGGTGCCGCCCGCAAATACTCCAACGGACGGGTTCCGTGCCCAGAGGTCGAGTGACAGCAGTAGACCTGGCACAACGGGCTCCAATGGATCTCTGCCCAGGAGAGGTAAGCATCATTAACATTCAAATTGAAAAAAAAATCTTGATGAAAAAAGGGTAAAGATCAAAGTTTTTGACCCATTGAGTTAATATAGGAAGGTTTGCGGTGAACACCATGTATCAGGTCTCTTAAAGGAAGAGGTATGGTTCTGAAAAGAACCTGAGGGTAACTCGACGTTTCGACCAGTATGCTCTGGCCGTCATCAGGAGAAGAGCATACTGGTCAGAGCATACTGGTCGAAACGTCGAGTTACCCTCAGGTTCTTTTCAGAACCATACCTCTTCCTTTAAGAGACATAATACATGGTGTTCACCGCAAACCTTCCTATATTGATTCACCCACCATGCAAAGCCTTAAGTCTCATTTACCCATTGAGTTACCTTTGCACAGTGAAAGAAAAACCCAATCCCCCCTTCTTATCGAGAATTCTTGAAGTAATTAATGTAACCATTTTTCTGGGAGGGGACACAGGCTTTGTCTTCATCATCTGATCATTGAATACTCAGTGGGATTTTTAAGAGAGTTTGTGTGTCTTTGATTTCTTGTTCAAAACACAACGCCAAGTGATTAGACTGGATCCCTGTCCAGATGCCGTTTCCCCAAAATCATCCTATTCACTCTCTCCCCCCTTCCTTCGTGTACATGTATCTGTTTTGTCCTTGTCACTCTGCCTTTGAGAAAGGTCCTGCTAGGATCGAAATGTCAGGCCCGCTAAATTTTAAGATTTACATTTTGGTAATTTTAGTCAGTAAGCAGTTTGCAACATTTTTGTATATCACCTTTCCCCAAAATCATGTTCAAGTTTCTTCGTTTTTGTTTGTCCTGCCAGACCTGTCCCGCCCCGTCACTCACCCCTCCCCGCCACGCACCCCACCGGGGTCCTCCATCCGCCAGTCTCCGCCCCTCCTGAGCACCGTGGGTCCGGACGACGACGAGGAGGATGACGACGATGTCTCGCTGGGTCACGTGACCAAGATCTCCATGCGCTCTGCTTCCCAATCCTCCGAGCGTAGCTTCACACCAGACAGGGAGACTTGAGTTGTTCGGGGCTGTTTTGGGGGTATTTTTTTATTTAAGTGTCAGGTCCTGCTAGCATCGAAACATCAGACCCTCCTAATTTGCAGGTGCTGCTAGGATCGAAACATCAGGCCCTCCTAATTTGCAGGTGCTGCTAGGATCGAAATGTCCGACCCTCTTAATTTTTAGGTCCTGCTAGGATCGAGACGTCAGGCCCTCCTAATTTTTGATATTTGTATTTTGGTCATTTTAGTCAGTAAGCACTTTGCAACATTTTGGCATATTACAACTGCACTCAGACCACCATATATATTTAATCATGGTAGATTTCAAGCTATTAAAGTAGTTTTTGAAAAAAAATACACAGAAAGCTTTGACTGGACCAGGATTTAAACCTGAGACTTCTGGTTTTGTGTACCAGCGCTCTTACCATCTGAGCTATCCAGAACTTAGATGGTGGCCTTACAAAATAGTCAATTGGTCTTTGCCGGGACTGGGTATGCCAGTCACAAGCATCCAACCATTATTAGAAGGTAGTTATTAGAATTTCGGTTTCAATCCTAGCAGGACCTTTCTTTTTGAAGGCGAAATTGTAAGAGGGCCAAGCCAGAGAGGAAGGGGAAGAAGTATTAGGATACAGATGACAGAAGGTGGACAAAGGAGAGAAGCTGGTAGGCAGACAGTGAGATCGAATTGGAGGGCAAGCAGTAGGGGAGGGATTAAAAGAGGAATGATCAAAGAGGGGATCAATGGGAGTATCAGAAGTAAACACACAATCATGCCTTTGAGAAAGGTCCTGCAGGTACTGACATTTAGTCAGGGTCTCCAAATGTTTGAGAACAAAATGGACACGGGACGTTTGTGCCCTTCTAGGAGACCTGCAGGGATCAAAATGACAGTCCTACATTTTCTTAGATTTAATCTTTCTCATGCGTGTTTTAGCTTCTGTCCTGAGGATTTGATGCTTCTAGAATTACTCACTGTTGTCATACTGACTCTCTTACAAACTTTATTGTGTGGGTCACAATTTTGAGATCCCTTGAAGGAGAGCCAGTAGTCTATGTACAAAACCAAACACTATGCACTGCAACAATATTGTCTTTCACGTTTATTACACATCAACTCAGCGTAAAGTTGTATTTTTTTTATTTAGTATGGCACTGTACATTTCAAAAAATTGCATTTTATCTTTTGGGGGCAACATTTTTATGCAAGCTCTTTCTGTAAATTAAATAAATATATTGATTGATAATGCAACATCAGTGAAAATATTCTTCTAATATCCGTCCAGGAGAGAGTGTATCTTGAGCACTTAAGGTTTGTAACATATCATTTTAATGGTATGCCTATGTAAATACAATCCTGTGGTTTGCATCCGAGTCAATTTGCAGTCATAATATGGTGTGTGTATATATATTTGTATTGTCAATAAACATACCGGAAAGCAGACAAAACACCAATCTGAATTGTGAGTCTTCTGTATATATGTAGACTGGTCGGGACTAGTCTCATGTTCGAGGAGCTTATCATATGGAACATTTTGTGTTTCAAGTCCCAACATGGATGAGGACAACTTTAAGATAACACGTATAGACGATACACTTGGGGAGAGTACTTATGCTTTTAATAGCAACAACTACTTGACTAGATGCTTACCGGTATAGTGTCATAGATATAACATGATGTTTTGTGTTGGGGAGAATTAATCAGGGTTTGCCCTGCTGGACGTGATATACACTGAGTGCTCAGTGCTTTGCCCGATGCCTGATGAACCAATTTCAGACAGCTCGGGCGGGATTCGAACCCGCGACTCCTGCTTTCTAGACATCTGGTTCACTGCAGTTTGGGTTGCAGCACACTCAATCAATCCAAGATGGCTCCGCCTTGCTGATTATCATTAAGTGTGCACCCCCAACCTTTTTTTTTAATAAGGCGTCCTTGGAGGCTGATTTACCGATATATTGTAGAATAAGTGAAGCTTAAGACAACCTGGGAGTTTACTCTTCAGTTTCGTGTGTAATTTTGGAACGTATCTGGCTTTAAATGTGGCCCTATTTGGCCGGCTGTGGAAGTTGAGAGGTCCATCCCAAAGTCCTTGCAGACATTCTGCTTGAATGGACACATTTATTTTTTCTGGGGGTAATTACCAAAAACACTTATCGGCTTTAGGGCACAAAAAATTGAAAAAGAATCTGAAAGATGAAGGTCCGAAATACAATTTTCAGTATCGCTACAAGAACTGAGCATCTTTTGGCCGTGGAATAATTGGCTATAAAACTGAAAGTGAGTGTTTTTGTACAGTCTTCAATGGGAGCTCGATTTAGGGTTCTGCAACCTTCAGAGTTGCTTGTAAGTCACACCGCCCTCTTCCGGCGGAAGCAGGAAGGCAAACAAATAAATTCGGAGAAAGTTAAAATGGAGAGGTAGCCTGCCTCCTTCCCTGCCTTTACCTCGTCCCCCTTTTCCGGGACTCCAAGACCTTCCATCGGTTATAGGATTACATAATCAAGCAAACGAAAGCAAGGGAAACAGGCGGGATCTTTTTAACAATTCGTAAAAAAAAAAGATTTTTTTTTGACTGGACCGGGACTTGAACCCGCGACCTCGTGAGTAATGTAACAGCACTCTTAGCACCTGAGCTATCCCACCATTAGGTGGTGGCCCTCCATAAGTCTGGGGTTGGGGAGCTAGTTAGAAGCGTTAAATCATTAACTGTTGTATGTATCTCTATGATTATACTCTATCTATCCCAAGGTGTAGAACGGGGAGGTATCGGAGCAGCTTATTCTTCCTTCTTTTGGCCTCTCTCTGGAATTCCCTTCCTGGTTCTTGTTTTCCCCCTGCCTACGATCTTGCCCTTTTTGAAAAGGAATGTCAATTCCAATCTCCAGCCTTCCTGAGTCCCTCTCTATCGCCTTCTTTCTTTAGCCCGTAACCTTGAGTGGTTTTTTAGCCTTGTTTTGGGCGATAAAAAAAAAATACAAATTAATAACTATCACCTGGGATTACACTCCTATTAATATTACATATAATTAGGTGTAAACTTATAGATTGCATATTCCTTTACGTAAAACAGAGAAAACTGCTCAACTAGAATGACCGGAAGCAATTAAGAATTTTTTTTTACTGAACCCAGGACCAAAGATCTTATAGCGCGCAAAGTGCGCAAGATGGACTAGTCAGAGCAAAAGGTGAAGTACGCACTGAACGTCAGTTTAGTAAGCAACGGAATCTGTCGTTTGCTTTCGGTGCTCAGGAAACGAAGCGGGAGAGTCACAAACAATAAAAAAGATACAACTTTGGATGCGTGAATAGAATGCGATAGCTTTCGATGCGATGTGACCACGAAATGGAGAGAACGTGTGCGACTTTGCTTACTAAAATGGCGCCCAGTGCGTACTTCACCCGGATGCGTGTGATCTCGCAAGTTGGCTTTCTTGCGCGCTTCGCGCGCTATAAGATCTTTGCCCAGGACCTTCCCTATACTAAGGCAGAGCGCCATCTGCCTCCGAGGAAGGTCCAGCTGGGATTTTGGAACGCCACTGAGTACATGGACAATGCCAAGACTTTTCTTAGACCAACAGACATTCTCAAAATTTAGTGGGCCTGACGTTTCGATTCTAGCAGCACCTTTCTCAAAGGCAGAGTGACCACTTGGTCACTTAAGCCGTGTTCCCACTGGACTTTTTCTACCGTGACATTCCTGAATGCTAGTCTACCGCGCGTTCCCATGCACGTGTACTATTTGTTACGCCGACGGAATGTTTATTCGCCGTGCAGCGAGTAGAATGTCCGATTTTTGAGGGTGCTGTGTACAGTAACCTTTTCCCTGCGAGGGATATGACGTACTTTTCGCACTGAAATCGTAACGTTGTATAGCCAGCTACCGACATGTACATGCACTGACTAGTACTATACTGCCACTGGGTACAAAACGCCACGTGAATATCGTTGGGTAAAGACATTAAATGATTTACATTTTATTAAGATTGATTGAAATAAAGCAATTTTTCTATTGATGAATCCTTTGAAATGTGAAATTTAAAATAATATACAACATGAAAATTAAAAAAGTAAATAAGGACAAAAATGGTTAATTAGGTCATTTGAATGAGGTCAAAGGTCTAGGTTGCAGGTTCGATCTCGTGGGATGCAACAGTACATTCTTCTTCTTCAAATTACCAAGTACAAACTCAACCAATAAGTATCTGAAATTTCGATCAAAAGTCAATTGGTGCGCATAGCGTGTCGTGGGTGTCCCAGGGTCTGTTACCGCAAGGTTGCAGGTTCGATCCCCAGGGATGCAACAGTTACATTTTTCTTCTTCAAATTACCAAGTACAAACCAAACCTATAAGTATCTGAAATTTCGACCAAAAGTCAACTGGTACGCATGGCGTGTCGTGGGTGTCACAGGGTCTGTAACCTCAAGATTGCAGGTTCGATCCCCAGGGATGTAACGTAACATTTTTCTTCTTCAAATTACCAAGTACAAACCTAACCTATAAGTATCTGAAATTTCGACCAAAAGTCAACTGGTGCGCATGGCGTGTCGTGGATGTCCCAGGGTCTGTAACCTCAAGATTGCAGGTTCGATCCCCAGGGATGTAACGTAACATTTTTCTTCTTCAAATTACCAAATACAAACCCAACCAATAAGTATCTGAAATTTCGACCAAAAGTCAACTGGTGCGCATGGCGTGTCGTGGGTGTCCCAGGGTCTGTAACTTCAATGTTGCTGGTTCGATCCCCAGGGATGTAATGTAACATTTTTCTTCTTCAGATTACCAAGAACAAACCCAACCTATAAGTACCTGAAATTTCGACCTAAAGTCAACTGGTACGCATGGCGTGTCGTGGGTGTCCCAGGGTCTGTAACTTCAAGGTTGCAGGTTCGATCCCCAGGGATGTAATGTAACATTTTTCTTCTTGAAATTACCAAGTACAAACCCAACCTATAAGTATCTGAAATTTCGACCAAAAGTCAACTGGTGCGCATGGCGAGTCGTGGGTGTCCCAAGGTCTGTAACCTCAAGGTTGCAGGTTCGATCCCCTGGGAAGTCGAGTCTTGAATTTAATGTTTTTTAAATCTATTAAGGTAACCGAAGGTTTAAATAGATTGGTTTTTGAAGGGTGGGTGGGCGGGACTCATGAGGCTAGAGGTTCAGTGGCTCGACTGGGAACCTCAAGGCCGAGGGTTCGATCCCGGGTGGATGCAAGTCTTCCCAGACACCCAGGCCCCCCAAGATCAACCGGCCTCCCCAGATCACCCAGCCTCTCCAGAATCCCCGGCCTCCCCAGATCACCAACCCGCGGCGGTTCGGAGACCTGTGGCACCCCCTCTACCCCACTAGATAAAATAAAATAAAATGGAATTTTACCCTTTTTAAGACAGGTTAGATGTCGAAACAAAAATTAAAAGGCACTATTTATTTAATTTGAAACTCGAACAAGGACCCTGACATCGCCAGGACTCGAACTCGGGTCACCAAGTTAGAAGTTAGAGAGTGTATCCGCTACACCAACAAATCCTTCTTACTTAAAAAAATTGGAACTAATATATAAAGCATCGCATTAAAAGTTAAAAGAAAAAATATAAGTACAAACAATATATCAGTACAAAAACTGCTATGTACAGTATATGTAAACACTAAGTTCCAACTACAAGTGGGAATGAAGTTTCAAAAACCCTTTTTAAGACAGGTTAGATGCCGAAATAAAAGTTTAAAAGCCTTTTTTATTTCATTTGAACCTCGAACAAGGACCCTGACATCGCCAGGACTCGAACTCGGGTCACCAAGTTAGAAGTTAGAGAGTATATCCGCTACACCAGAAAACACCAACACATCCTTCATACTAAAAAAAACTTGGAACTAATATATAAAGCATCGTATTGAAAGTTAAAACAAAACAATATATAAGTACAAAAACTCCTATCTACAGTATGTCAACAGTTCCAAATACAAGTGGGAATGAAGTTTCAAATACAAAATTTACAATCGTGATTTGTAAAGTGAAATTCCTTATTTTGTGGGTACCATAAAACAAAAATGAACGAATTTAGCCAAACACGAGCAGAATGTGTTTTAAAATGTTATGAATATCCTCTCAGTGGGATGGAATTACAGGGAACTTAGCCAATCGTTTGGATCTGAATGTCCGAAATACTAAAAGTGACATTATAAATGAAAACATATAATGAGTTATTAATGTACATGAAACAAACGAATGACACAGGAAACATGGTAATTTACTGTACAGAGGAATAATCTTATTTCAATCTCACCATCCACTGACCCTCTATGAAATGTCATTAAAACCAGAATAGAGCATAGTTAAATCATTCAAACACAGCATGAATTACTGCACCAACATCTTGTCTTCATGTCTGTGAATGACTTTAAAGATTTTGTCGACCTCTTAACCCTAAACCCTTGTTGAAGAACACAAATGAAACCTCTTGAATCAGTATGAAGTGGTTAAGGTCAAATTTCTTTTTAACGCATCTAACACAGACTGATCAAAATAAATCAAATGTCCTTCCCAGTCTCCCTCAAGATATTCCCACGGTTTTTGATTGAACAGAACTGCAACATTTTATAGAGCTTTATAGCTACACACAGCTTCGCTAACACGTGTAAAAGTGTTTGTAGATCGAGAGTTCGAGACTATACGCAATCCCCATGCATAATTCTACTAGTGATCAAAGCGAAAAGAACATTAAGTCCAGTGGGAACACGGCTGTTCCCACTGGACTTAATTTTTTCAAACTACCGAGGCTGAGCGGAAGAATAACCGTAACCCTCATACATATCCATGAGGGCAATTTTCATGAAGATACTGGATCATGGTTTGGCTTTTCGCCTATTTGAATAGTTCACGCTGAGTAAGCTATGTACGTCAACGGGTGAAGAACGGGGGGCAAGCCATGATTACCAGCATGAAAAAAAAAAAAAAACTTACCATGGGAGAGGGGACACCACCCTTCACCACGGTCGCTATGCGAGCTTTCGCAGATGGTCCTCTATTCTAAAACTGGTTGACGTCGTTGGAGTAAGCACCTCTGTATAAGTAGCTCTGTGAAATCGGCCGGGAGAGAGGTCTTGAAGGATAAGTCAAGGGAACAGTTTACCGCGACTGGGCAGAGTTGCCGATCTGGGCACGTCGTACACGGAATTCAGTATCGCGGACAGTGGCTGGGACTGCTGTCCCTGCTGCTGCTGCTGCTGCTGCTGCTGCCGCTGCTGTTTCTGGACAGGATACGGGGACGGCCCCATTTGGGTGTTCTCGTACCAAGAGCTCGTTTCTCCAAACGTGCCTCGCTCGGACCGCTGGACCTGGGCCTTGCTCTCTCCTGCACCGGGGAAGAACTCGTAGGTCGCCTCGTCGGGCGGCGGGGGAGGCCACTCGGAGTCCGGCAGGGCGAGACCGGTGTCCGCCACGGTCTTCATCTCCAGCTCCTCGTACCGCTGCCGGCTCTCGGGTCGCCCCTCCGGCTTCCCGCCACCGGGCGTCTCCTGCGGCTCCGGCTCCGCCAGATGGCGATGGCGACGCCACCAGCCCAGGACGAGTCCCAGGGTCACCAGAGTCACCAGGGACCAGATTGCGACGAACGTGGCCAGGACAGACGTGCCGGAGGAGTCGACGGATGATGGCGGTGTCACCGTCAGCAGACCCCAGTTGCTGGTGGCCCTCTGCTGGAAGTCGTTGGAGGCGCTGCACATGACCTGGACGCCGTCGTCCTCGTCGGCGCTGGTTTCCGCGATCCTCAGGAGCCTCCCTCCGTCGAGCACCTGGTAGCGGCACGACGGACAGGAGCCGGGCACTTCGGCGATCTGGCCCCGCCTCAGGACGAACCACAGCCGGGCCTCCACCGCGGACGCCGAGTGGGTCACGCAGGCGAACTCGGCATCGCCCCCCTCGTTCGTGCGGACGTCGCGAGGCCAGACGGCGACGATCAGTCTGACCTGCAGGGGGTGCACGGAGCATCTGGGCCCCTCCGCTTCCACCCGCTGGTCTCTCTGGGCCACCAGGGTCCTGCAGGTGTACCGCCGATCGGAGTCGATCTCGTCGGGGGTGGTTCGGACCGAGAGGGCGCCGCCGGCTCGGACGAACCGCGGTCCGCCGATGGCCTCGGCGCTCTCCGGCGAGGGATACCACGCCAGCACCGCGTCCTCTCCGCCGGAGGCACGGCAGGTCAGGGACACCTCTCGGCCCGCCTGCCCCCCGGCGGCGGTCGCCAGGCAAGTCGGCGGAGGAGCAGCGGCCGCCTCGACGCTCAGGACCGTCAGCCTCGCCACCGCCGCCCTTAGTGGTGGTGATGTAGCCGTGGGGGCGACGGCAAAGCCGCAGGAGAAGTTGGCCGAGTCCCACGGCAGGACGCCGTCGAGTCTAAGAGTCAGAGTCAGGTTGGTGGTCCCGTTCAGGTCGTCGAAGCTCACCGAGACTCTCTGGTCATCATCAGGGGGCGTCAGTCGGTCACAGATGGACAGCTGTGTGGAGCCACGGTACCAGGAGACCTCCCCACAGGGCACCGAGGCCGGCACGAAGCAGCGTATGGTCACGTTGCTCCCGGCCGGGACCGTCTGACTCTGATCCTGGCCGGCTATGGAGAAATCCTCCTCCTCCTCCTCCCCTGATGAAGGATACAAACTTGACGGCGACAAGAACGACGATGACGAGAGCGACGGCGAGTCATCACCGGAGGCCGAGAGAAGACCATAATATAGACTCGAGTCCGCGTTGACCAACCAAAAGGGAATCAGGAACAATGCAGCCAGGAGCTTCATTGTGCTCTATCCTCCGTCGCTAGCTCTTTCTCCACCGACGATTTGAAAGCGAATGGCACTGGGTCTCCCATCGGGGGCCTGTAAAAACACGGGGACGAGGAAATGGTTTCTCGAAATTGAAAGTTTGTTTCTCTTTCAACGAGGAACTTCCTACTTTGACTTGGTTTGATTGGTGGTATTATTGGCACTCGAATTGAAAGTTGAAGTTGTTTTTGTCTTTCTGGCTTATCCATGATACAAAATAACACCCCCGGGTATCCGATCAAGAAACATTAGTTACGGTGTAATTATGTAAAGTGACGACCACAATTTTATTATGATTTTATGAAGAAATAGTAATTGTTGACCCATACTTGGTTTCTGTCCAAATTGCGTGCAAAGTGGTTAACCCCCAGATGACTGCCTGGAAATGGTCGGCCGATACGTTTGTGTACAAGTCGTTAGCTAATACATGTAACATGTACATGTACACTGCACATGACCTGTGTACAGTGTACATGTACATGTGCAGTGTAATAGGTTTGCGTACAGAATGAATGGCCTATAGGTTTGTGTACAAATAACTGACCCGTAGGTTTGTGCACAAAACTATCACCACACGGATTTGCTCGCTTTTAGTGGACCCAATTGGTACTGCCAGTACTGGTAAATAGCCATGAAGATCTGTGTGCAAAATAAATGGTTGGCCCCTGGTCTGTCAATGGTCTTTCTGTTTGTTTGGACATTCACATTTTCCCCCCTCTTTGCAGTAATTATCTTTCTTTGTTTACATTTTATATGAGATACTTGAATAGTCCATAATACTGACACAAAAATCAAACTCCTGTACATGTTAATGCAAGAAGCTCCATACATGACAGATTGGCCTTATCAATGGTTCAAAGTAGCTTCAATGAAAACTTGCTCAGCCCTTATTCAGTATGTGTAAGATGAAGACATACCATAGTGTAAATATATATGGCTAATGATCAGATTCACCAAACTCAATGTAACTCAGGACCAGACTTGGCTGACTTGTGACTCAGTCTAGGGTCTGCCTGGAGCCTGATACTTCAAATGTGAATCGAGAAAACTGTCTGAAATTGGGAAAGTTTTCCACTCCTAGTGTTCTTCAGACTTGACATTTGCGACTCGGACTCAGACACAAGCTGGATGACTCTGGTCTCGTTTGCCTCTGGCTCGGAGTCTGGCTCGATATTTTTAGACTCAAACTATTATCTGCTCATGTCCTATACCATCACAATGCGGTGGGCTAGCAGTCCAGAATGTTGGCCATTTGAAAAACTTGGTGAAATCCACCCGCCCCTGATTCCTGACTGACACAGAAGACACACTATTGTGTAGTGTACATGTCTTGGATGGCACAAAACCCTACTGTACTTGTCACAGGAGTTCATCTCAAAATTAAAGTTATCTCTTCATCTTAAAATCAATGACCTGGGTGACTGGGTGGAATATTTGCATTCATTTTAACAAACTCCTTAAAGTTAAACAAAATTCAACCCATGTAGTCTTGCTGCTATGAAGCAGAAATTCCTGTCCTGTACTTTGACCAAACTCCTTCCATTGAAACTGTAGTTAACCTGCACAGGCATATCAAGGTGTGTCTATTTGTGGGGAAGATAAATCCTGGGGTTTTTTTTCAACAAAGGAAGGTAAAACCGACTCAATTTAGCAGTCAATTGACTAAAATACCAAAGAAAATTGGTCTAGTTAGGATTTGAACTCAGGCCTCTGGTTTAACATACAAATGCTCAAAATTCTTTATATCACCTGAGCTTGTCAGTCCCCAGGTTTTCTGTCAACTACCAGTACGTTTTGGGTGCAGAGTAGCCAAGAAACTGGGACCAAACGCTTGTTTCTAGATGCCTATGACATTATTACAGTTAAAAAAAAAATACGACCGAAGCCTAAGCCTTCATTTTGTAAACGGCCATAGATTGGTTAAAGAAATCCAATATCCACTTATCTTCCTTGTTTTGTTTTTTTCTTTCATTTCACTTTTTAATATTGTTTTTTTTCTCACTGGAAGGATAAAAAGACAACAAAATAAGAAGGCAAACAACAGTCCTTTGAAGAAGACCATTAGGTAGTTTATTGTGTGCAGTATTATGCAGGACTTAGTACGGACAAGCTGGCATGCCTAACAAGAACGGAAAAAATATGGACGTACAATAGTTAATAGTCTATTAACAATAAAAAATAACATGATCACAGTGTGTACGTTCCTGTCCTTCCTAACAACCTGCCATTATTAATTTTTTCTCCAAAAAACACTAAATACTTGTAATTTTTTGTTTTTGTGATTTTTTTTCAGATTTTTTTTTTCCAATTTTTTTTTTCAATTTTTTTTTTTAAAGTTTATCACAGAAAGCTAGGTGAGTGAGGATGAGCACAAACAATTGCACCGATAAGAAGTTTACATCGCAATTAGCATCAAAACATGGCGCCATAAATAAATCAATCTAAACAGGTTTTCCTTGCGCCCATCTGTCCCCTTCACAACTTAAAATGCATGTTCCTTTTTTTTTTAGCTTTTTTCTTTCTTTTTTTTGGTTTGGTTGGCAGTTTTCAGATTGGAAAAACTAGAAACTTAAAAAATAATTAACAAAACCCCCAGAAAATTCAAGATAGTACATTATCAACGCTCGATACGAAACCAGTTCACTATAAACATAACATTGCCTAGGAAAATTGCTGATTGCCTACAATAAAATTCTTTCCGCTATTTATTTTTTTGGTAACCAAAGATGGAAAACAAAAATCTAGACTTGTAAGAAACATCTGAGCTGTTAAAAACACTTAATAGATTGAAAAGGGGCCTGGGATGAACGGACTGGAAAAGTAATCAAAAAGAGAGAAAAAAAACGCATTTTTTATCAATTTCTTGGTGTTTCTTCCTCATAATTACAGATGAAATATAAATAAATGGGTTATTCATTATGCATAGCTACGACAATAGCATAGTTCCAACACAGCAATCATTCCTTCACAATTGTAGCTTTGCTAATTTTTTATTAATTTTTTTTTCCTACATCAACAATTTACAATCAAACGCCCCCCACTCATCCTCCAGACCGGTTGGCATGGCAACCAACACAGGGAGGAGAGAGGGAAAAAAAAATGAATGAATTTTTGTGTGTGCTATGCTTTCTTTAGCCAACCCCCGTCATCTCACATTGACATCCAAGAATACGCTGAGGCGTATGGTACGTTGGGTGCCGTGACCGAGACAGTGAGCCAAAGAAGGAAATATAGACTACTTAAAAAATAAATATCAATCCAATAAATTACACGAGACTGTGACAGTGTTTCCAGGAAGAAAACCCACTTAGAAAAAGAAAAATATTCACTAATAACTTAAAACTTTCAAAGCCAAGGCATGTTCAACTGACCAGACGCATTTAAAACAGTACATAATCAACACCGTTTGTCTTAAAAAGTTTTTGCCCAATCACACACTTTTACCAAAGACTAATTTTACATACCAGGACAACATTACAGAGAACTTAAAAGATACAAGTGGACCAGGAAAATGACAGCTTACTCAATATCATCATACTTAGCTAGAGAGAAAACAAAAAGACTGAAAAAGTCAGTGTTTTTTCCATTTTTTTTTTTTACTTTTTAAAACTTTTTTTTGCTAATTTCACCGTCCTCTCCCCCAGTCCCCTCCCCCCGAAATAATTTTGGCAAGAAATGTCCCCACGATTATACAACCATTCTTCACACCCAGTTTCACAAATTTAAAAGTACAAGTATTATTAAGATGTGTACTGTAGGTGCTTGTGTACATTTAACTATACACCTTCAAATGTCTGCAAACAATTCTTCTTCTTCTTCTTCTTCTTCTTCTTTTTTTCAAAAATTGTATTTTTTTTTTCCACAAGAGAAAAAAAGAAAGAAAAAATGACACGCTGTTCAAGATAAAGCCACAGTCACCTTTCCTTGTATGGTACTATGCTTTTACCAGTAAAACTGACATGCAAACAAAAAAAACAAAATAAATTAACAATAAATAAATTTACTGATAACTGTTTTTTTTATCAATATCATTGACAACGGCAGGCAGCGCTTATGTTTATTTTTTTTTTCTCGACAAATCCTACAGTACAACTTCTGCAATACTTTCTAACAATCACAGTTTCTTAATAGTAAACCCCCACATGAACCTCATTTTCAAAAAATGTCCAGCATGGTCACGCACTATCAAAGTCAGTCCGTGCACAACAAGTTGACACGGGAAAAAAATGCATACCACCTTTCAAATGACCAATTACCTAGGGATATATACATATATATTGTAAAATATTAACTTACTTCCCAAAACTTTTCCCACCCATCCCGTGCCCCAATACTGTACTTTTTTTTTTCTTAATCTCTTTTAAAAGTTAATGCACAGCTGCTAAAACAATTGTGAATAGAAATCTAAGGACAGGGAGGCAGTGGCAAAACAAAATGCCGTCATTGTCTTACGGTCTGGCCAGGACAATAAGGTGAAAACCACTGACAGTGCCATCAGTGTCTTATTGTTCGGTGACAAAAGAACAATGGCTAAAAACAATGCCGTCATTGTCATATAGTCTGGCCAGGACAATAAGGAGAAGACCACTGACAGTGCCATCAGTGTCTTATTGTTCAGTGACAAAAGGACAATGGCTAAAAACAATGCCATCAATGTCTTGCGGTCCAGTGACAATATAACAGGGGCTAAAATCAATGCCATCAATGTCCTACTGTCCAGTGACAATTAGACAATGGCTAAAAACAACGCCATCAATGTCCTACTGTCCAGTGACAATTAGACAATGGCTAAAAACAATGCCATCAATGTCCTACTGTCCACTGACAACAGGACAATGGCTAAAAAACAATGCCGTCAATGTCTCTCTATCCGATGACAATAAGACAATGGCGATAGCAAGGCCGACAATGCCGAAAAATGGCTGACAGCCATGCCACCCTTGGCATATTGCCTGTGGAGACTGGCAAGTGATGGGGATTCTCAAGACACAAATCCATGCCCCTCTAACAACTTGGGGGGCAAAGCAGACTGGCAAGCGTCCAATTACAGGGAGCGGTAGACGGAGGGGAGAGAGAATAACAGGCGGGGAAACAAATATCTCGGCAAAACAACCTGCTCCCATTTCCAATGCCTGATACAGCAGCACGGGGATAGAAAGAAAAAATACCCAATAAATTTGATTGTACTACCAATAAGCCTTATGACACAACTCAGCCAATCAACCATGAGTCGACTGTTTTCAGCTTCAAAAAAAAAAAGGAAGAAAATTAAACACATCAGCACTTATATGGCTAGGTATGCTGTGTGCAGAAAGTCTGCCCACGTTATGTAGGAACACAGATCCACTTTTCCTAGTGTTTTTTTTTTCTTTCTTTCTTCGCAAACGGATTGTATGGAATCAAGTGCTGCCGGGATCTCCCCAACGCCAAACCCACTTCCCTTGAATCGGTCCTCCATTGCCAGTCTCTCTCATTCCACCAGTCAACTCCCGTCACACCAAACATCATTTCAAGAAGTACTAAGACAAGCTGACAATACAGTGGATGCGAGGGGAAAAAAGGCAGACACTCGCATGCTGAATCGAGCTACCCGAGGAGAAGCAGCGAAGGGGAGGGGAAGGGGAGGTGGGCGCACCCCAAAAAAAGGGGGTAAAAAAACCCAAACAAAACCAGATGAGTAACTCTGTAGAAGCCATGGAGTAACAAATCATTTAACATTGTTTTTCTTAGTAAAAAGCCACACGCTTAAGGTACAGGCGCCTGAATGGAACGGGTAATCTGCTCAGAATACAACCATACAAAGGGATCCCAACCAGAGAAATGCTTGTAGATAGGGCAGAGGGGGGAGGGGGGGAATAGACGCCCAGATTGGAACAGGATGCCCAGTCTCAATCCCGGTTGGGCACCCTCTCCTCTGTCATCTCTCCCGGCATCAGCTACCATGCCTTAGTACTGTACAGAGTCGGGACTCTACACCGTGGAGGTGAACAAAAACAAGGGACCTCTCTCTACACAACCTGCTCTGGTTTTGGTTCTGTCTCAATTTCTTCCATCCTTTTGGATTCTGGGGATAACGTACCACAAGCATCCTTTTCAGAAACTCATGTTTTCTCTTAGTGAGTTTCGACGTGTCATTTTCAGGTTGTTTCTTCTCTCCCCCCCCAAAAAAAAACCAATTGGAGGGGGCTGCTGTTTTGAATTGTCTCTCTCTCTCTCTTTCTGCTTCAATCAACCCAGCCACTCTTTGAGCATGGCAACTGATTGAGGGACAGGGATACCAGTCTTAAACTATCACCAACCCCCTTACAAGCACTCTACCACACCATGACCACACCATGACCAGAGTGTTCTCCAAAACCATACCGTTTTTCTAGCAATGGGTGTGAATGCCATCAAAATGGTTCCCTCCCCCCCCCCCCCCCATCGCTTCAATGTTATATTCTAAATTGTCTTTAGTCACGTTATTCAAAGTTAACCAAAGAAAGTGAAGAGAAAGAATTCAATGCCAAAATACAGGAGGCTGGGGCAAAGTGATGACAAATGAGGCTGGCTGCTTTCCTTAACAACAAACCCTGACAAAACACCAAAACAAACTCAGTATAACTTTCGGATGGGATTTGGATTGATTTTTTTCTTTTCAAAGGAAGCTTGTTGTGCTCTTATGCAGAACTAACACCTTACAATTCTAAAAAATTGGAGAGCCAGACATTTCAATCCTAGCAGGACCTTTCCAAAAGGCAAAGACTTTGCCTTTGAGAAAGGTCCTGCTAGGATCGAAACGTCAGGCCCTAAAAAAATGTTAAGATTTAATGTATTGCAGGTCATTTTAGTCAGTGAGCAGTTTGCAACATGTTTGTATTAACTTCACCATGCAATTCTTGGACTTAAAAGCAACCCCCCCCCAAAAAAAAAAAACCCAAAAGGAAAACTGTGACTGTCCCACTGCGTGAGGCCCGCCTTTTAACAGTACTCACAGCCAGCAAATGGATGGACAAACACGACAGGCTCAACTCGTACCTTGCCTTAGTGTGGCTTCCAGCAACACTGCTCACATCAACCCAGCCCCACTGGCAACCACCCTTCAGTTGGCTGTGTCAGTCTTTCATTCTTTCTTTTCCCTTCAACCCTTCTCCGCTCCAAAAAAACCAACAATTGAGAACTCCCCACCTTCTGGGTAATGCATAGTACTGATTTAAGTATTGGTTCAAGTTCTGGGATATAACACTCTTTTTCTCCCTCAATATTTTTCTTTCCTGTGTAATTTTGACCTGTGTACAAACTTACAAAGGGTGACAAGTACATTGTATGGAGAAGATTTACAATTTATCAGTGTGGTTTTTTCTTCATCTCCTTCTTCCCTGTCTGACTACAAACAGTGTGAATTCTACTCAATCAAGGCATATGAATTTCTCTGTTGTTAACAAATATGCAGACAGGGCTGGTGGTGGTGATATACATATATAAATATATATGGGTCCATATTTATTTATATACATATTAAGTCTTAGAAATAGCAACACACATTATTGAAGAAAAAAACCCCAACAAAACCGTAAAATGTCTCAGCAATGTCAAGGCTGGGCTTGTCCTTAGTGCCGTTATCTAAAACAAACAGTAATTTTCTTCTTCTTACTCCTTAAAAACTACTTCTTTTTTTAAAGTTTTACACCAACTGTACAGTAACACATGCTTGGACCGTTATTTCAAAGGTCTGTGACAGAGGCTAGTCTAATCAAGGAGATACAAGTGGAGGGGCAGTTCCAATATCGATAGTCTGGTTTCTTGGTGTTTCTTTACATTTACTTATATATAGTTTTTTTTTGCAAGGTTAAAACTCATCAACGTATGCATACCTGCCTTCAAAATCGGCATTCAAGATTTTTTTTTAAAGATTTTTTTTGTACTTTTTTTTTTGGTTTTGGTCCCTTTGAAGGTGTTTTTTATTTACTTTTTACCTTTTTTCATAAAATCCAAATTCTGCCAGCACTTTTTAATTTTTTTTATTTTTTTTATTTTTTGTTTTTAAACAAATGAATACAGTGTACAGACATTACAGTGGCGCTGGGGATTTTTTTTTTCGTTTTCAAACAAAACTGTACCCCTCAAAATGCCAGCTTTTTTTTTTATCGTTTAAACTGACTACATGCAAAACGGTACAGACCATCTACAAATGTCATTTGCACATGTTTCACCCCAATTTAACAGATCTATACAGCTATTTTTCTTCCATAATAAACTGTATCTAAATACCATGACTTAATTCATATTGACCACACCACACTCCCAGCCGTTTGCACTCCCAAACGCTTAGTTTGTTTGTGTTGTTTTTTTCCCCCGAATCCTCAGAGAGAAAAGTGTAAAGAGGAATAAAACAGGCGCACGGTAAAGGGATTCACTGTCTTTTTCTTAAAGTTAAAAACAAAATCCACATTAAAAAGAAAATTAATAAATAGGCTAGTAGTTACACGTTAAACGGGTAGGCATTTGTGCATTTCAAATTCAAAAATTACATTCATTCATTCAATAAAAAGTGCCCACCTAAAAAAAGGGGGAGAGAGTTTACTCTCCCATCCCCCCCCCCCGAAGATATATATTTTTTTTAGATAAAAAAAGCCTTTCATCCAATTCCAGCTCAACCCTACAATGGCAAACAGGATGAGCAAGAATCACCGACGTTGTGATCAAACTAAACGTTCATCAAACAGACATCATTGGTTTTTCCGCGCTCTTTTTGTTTTTTGTTTTTTTCAAATGCTTTTTTGTTTTGTCCATTAATACAAACAGTTCCGATAAAAACACTCAATATAGTGAAAGGGGGGAGGGATGGAAACAAAAATGACGAAGAGTATATCACATCTTAGTGCCTAAAACTTGGTATTCATTTTCTCTCTGTTATGCCAACACAAGTACAAGTTTCGACTGCTTATATAAACAAAGTCCCCACACAGACCAATTTCATGTGATCTAGCACCACTAATAAAAGCTACACCAGACTTAAGAGTTAGACAATACGACACTACCTCCCCCCCCCCCCAGATACTGCCATCTGAAACCGCCCTGTTGAACAAGTGGTCTTTAACAGTGTGAAAAAAACAAACCGCAAAGCTTGTCAGATTTGGTCTCAATGTATGTACTGTGTCTCTCTCCAAGGTGTGGCCATTGATATTTTATTTGTAACATTTTTTTTCTATTTTTTTTTTTTTTTGGTTTGTTTACTGTAAGACACTAGTGGTCAGGCCGGGGCCTTGGTATCAAGAGAATGCCGTGGAAATTAGCATAATTCTCACTGATGTCAAACCACACAGATCATTTTTTTTTCTCATTTTTTTTTTTTTTTCATTTCATACGTTTTTCATTTCAATGTTTCCGACTTATTTTGGTTGTTTCTTTGCGTAATTCTCTGGGGGAAAAAAAAGGTTTTGGCTCAATCTTGTTATTAAAAGAAAAAAATTCCCTTTTTCATTTCATCTTCTTTGTTAGGCTCCTCCCCATCCTAGAACAGTGAATAAAATGAAAAGGTCAAGTTTGTTTCTTTAGTTTTGTGTTCAACACCCCAGCTCAACAATAAAACAGTACTATGCAAGTTAAAGGCATTAGTATCTATCTTCATTCTTTTTTTTTTACAGTGGCAAGGGTGCCCTGACATATAAAAATGTCAACCATGGACCAATGCTAACCTCTGACCGTTGACCGGGTCAACCAAAGTCACTACTTGCCTGGTTGGCGTGTGGCAGTATCAATGAACAAAAACAAAATCAACACTACAATCATTTGCTGATTCCTTGCTTTAAAAAAATGCCATTAATCAGAAGAACAACTAGTATCACAGAAGTAGAATATTTTCAGTTTTTTTAAATATATATATATATAAAAGAAAATTACTTAAATATTAAACATTTGTTTGGACAAAAAAATGGAAACGTGGTTATATTTACTGTACTGATATTTCCTTCAACCACTCGTGGCAGATCAGTAAGACACTCTCTAATGAGTTGTCCCATAGCTGACAGTTAGTCACTTGGGTTTTTTGCTTTTTTTTGTTTCTCAACATAGAAAACACAGACCTCTCAATAAAAACGAGACATCTGGGTCCTAGGACTGGTCACTTGCGAAGAAAAACCGCCGACTTCCAGATGTCATCGCTTGTCAGTTTTGCTGTTTGTTTTCTTCTCATTTAAAAATCGTCCAAATGGGACACTGTCAAAACTCAGTACCCTTGGCAGCTGCGTACATGAATATCAAGGACTGGGCACGGTTGCCAGTGAATGACGTGCACCAGTCTTGCGGTGGTGGTAGTGGTGTTAACTTTGTTGTTGTTTTTTTCTCTCTTCTTCTTTTTTGGTTTCCTTTTTTGTCTTTCCAGTTTTCCTTTCTTTCTTGCGTTCTTTTCTCTTCCTCCTCCAACTCCTCCCTCCTCCCACCCCCTTTTTAAAAAAAGAAAAAGATGCACACATTCTGCAACAATATCTGCACGCTTGAACTTCCTCCAGTTGAATAAATAAATTAAGACCTGCTTTTCTTGGTAAACAGCGTTTAAAGTTTAGACAACTTTCTCCAGAAAGTTCAAAACGTGCCGGCACGTTGTTTTTTTTGTTTTTTTTTCTCAAAAAGTCTTTAAAACAGACCCCCCATAAAAGTCCCCCCAAAAGGGAACCATTTCACTCACTCCCAGTTTAAAAAAAAAAAGGAAAAGAGGGAAATAAAAGGAAAGAATTATGAATTTCAAAAATGAAACCAACTTAATCTTAAAAAAAAAAAAAGATAAAGAGACTGCACAAAACTGTTGGCTTACTGTGCTTACCCTTCATGTACGCAAGACTGCAACAAACACATTCATGACAGTCATTCATTCAGACGTGGGTTGCGGGCAAGGGTCATACAAAATGGCCAGCGCGAGTGAAAAATTACAACAAAAGGCTACGTGGCAAGGACCCTAGCCCACTGGGTGGTGGTGGTGGTGGTGGTGGTGGTGATGGTGGTGGTGTTGGGTTCTAGGTTTGTCTGTTGTTTGTATCTTTAGAAGTTGTTTTGGTATTTTTTTATTTTTTTTGCTAGAGCACTGTAACCCATGGCCGGTGGACATTCATTCAGATCACGCTCGCTCACTCTCTCGCTCCTGTCCTCCCAGTTTTTTTTTTTGAGTTTTTTGTTTGTTTTTAGTTTTCAAGACTAGCCGCTTCTGCACTACACCAGGTTGTACTCCTTGAGGTTCAACTGCAGAATGGTGTCCTTGACGGCGGCAAAGACAAAGCGGATGTTCTCCGTGTCTGTGGCGCAGGTAAAATGGGAATAGATGATCTTGTCGCTGTCTGGGTTCAGCTCCACAAACATCTTGAGGATGAACTCCCGGGCAGCCTGGGCGTCACGCTGGGGACCTGGAGGGACAAGGTCAGGGCAGGAGGAGGAGGAAGAGGAGGGAGAGGAAGAAGAGGAGGAAAACGGAAAACTTTAGCATCACCTATGACAGTACCAGAAGCACAAATTACAACTCAGTCACACAAAGACGCCGCAAATCCCAGATTGGCTTGATGAACAAAACAATACTTCCAAATCTCAGAATTTAAGTGGGCCTGGCAGCTTGATGGTGGCAGGACCTCTCTCCAAGGCATTTGGGAAAGATCCAGCAAGGCGGGCAACATTTGTAAAAGATCCTACTGGGAGTGACAATTCTTGATTATGCCAATCGCTGAGCTACCAGCTTCTCTCGGGAGCCAAACCCTCTCTCTCTCTCGAGGATGAGAGATTACACACGAGGTGTCACTGCCAACATTCTACATTGTGAATCCACCATGCTTTCCCTTCATACCTCATGTAAGCCAAACTGACCCTGCTAAGAAAAACCCCCCAAAACGTAGAAAAGTCTGGAGTAAACCGGGTTCCATATGGGGTAACTTATCAGATGCCACAAGTATCGTTCCAACCATTGAGGGGAACAGAGACTCATCCACATTGACCTCACCAGGAGGCATCTCATCCCCCCTACTGTATTTTAAGTCCCAAGTGTGGAAGAAGACTAGGAATGTATTTTTGCACTCCATCCAGCAAGCCCTTACCCGATGTCACTGACCACTTGCTGAGCAAAACAAAGTCTTGCCAGAAGAGGTGCACGGGGAGTATTTGGCCAGAGGTTTGCTGGGAAAGGGCAACAGGGAACGCTCCTCTCTCTGTGGAGCCCTGGCACTGTGTCATCATTCACTGGCCGTGCAAAGCAATTTCACCTAACCATGTCCTGGGCCTTTCCCCCCCCCAAAAAGAAATCAAGCTCAGGCTCTGGCTCCAGCTTCATCTCTCATTCCTTTGTTGGGATTTAAAACTTTCGGGCATTTTTTTTCTTTTTTCTTTTTCAAAACGGAGTATCTTCTTGAACCACTTAACCCCGGGACCTCCGAAATCGGAGCTCCGTTGGCTTGACTATGCGACGGGGCCCTCCGAATCCGGGCACTACTATTCTAAACAAAGACTCTTTTCAGCTGAGAATAAAGCAATACGAATAAGTACAAAGACCCTTTTTTAACGCAAGTTGCCACATGAAATGCAAGATTACCAGCAGTAATTGTGCAATTGTGGGACCTTTACTGTGGATGATCAAGGGATACCGCGCTGCTGCTTAAAACACGCGGGGGACATTGTGTTGGCATACCACACAGCCCAACGGTAGTCGGTCAGGCAGTGAATTTCCACCCACAATCTGTTTTAGTTTCAAATGTCAAAATTAAGTGGGCCTGACGTTTCGATCCTGCTAGGATCGAAACGTCAGGCCCACTAAATTTTGAGATTTGCATTTTGGTACTTTTAGTCAGTAAGCAGTTTGCAACATTTTTGTATATCACTCTTAGTTTCAAATGACGCAGGAAACGGTGACAAGAGCCGGAGCCAGAGCCTTGCTGTCGGCCTTATCATGCCTAGACACATGCAGCACGCCGAAGGCCACAGGTACATGTACATACCATGCCAGGGTAAAATACAAGGGGTCATTTCATGAAGCCGCTTAAGCGGCAAAAGTTGTTTCATGCTAAGCAATGAAGAGCAGATGTGGTTTGTAATTCCCCGTTTTACACCTAGGGAAGACTTTTCATGCGGAGCAGATTTTCACGCTTAGGCGGCTCTACGACATTGGGCCCAGGCTACATCTTACAAAGACCTTCAAAAAGGGAAACTTTGCAGTGGCCACTTTAGCCAGTGAAAAGAACAAAACAACCCGGCACCAGGGCCAGAATTCCCTTCAAGGAGGAAGCCTGCTGACCCCCATCCGACTCAAAGTCTGAGAGCGCGAGCCCACGCTCTGCAACAGCGCCCCCTCCTCCCTCTCCCTCTACTGACCGTCAAACTCGGGGAAGTAATCTACGAGATGTGAGTGCATGATCTTCTCCTCCAGCAAGTCCTTCTTGTTCAGGAACAGGATGACCGACGAGTTCTGGAACCAGGGATACGTGATAATCGTCCTGAAGAGGGCTTTGCTCTCCTCCATCCGATTCTGTGGGACAAGAGAGTGGAGGTTTAATGCCACAATACACACAAACACGAGGGGGTAAATGGGAGGTAGCTTCTTCCATTTCTTTCAAGTTCAGTTTCAGTCACCGCTCACAACTTGCACCATGGACAGCCTGAAATCGCCTCTACTTTCCTGACTTGCTACAAACACCATTGATTACGTGGTACATCTATCTGATGAAGTAGTTGCTGCTTAGCAAAGCTAGGCAACCTGAAATGCACTCTTCCCAAGTGTTAGTCTCAACTGGTAGGACTCTCATCCGCACTGCGGTCCGGGTATGGAACGGCCTTCCGGATGATGTACATGTAGCTGGCGACATCTCTGACAATGGCACCCGGTCCTGCGAACAGCTGATCTCATGTGCCTGATGCTGTGCCCTCTCATCCTACATGTAGTTGTAGGGGCTGCAAAGCTGCTGTGAACCATTTGGATTAGGCCAGGGGGATCACGTCTACAGTGGCCTCGTCTGACCCTGTCCTTTCTATTGGGCTATTGCTCACTTTAGCATAGCATCAGACAGACAAACGAGGTTCTATCCTTTTGTGTCAGTCGTTACATATACCCCAAAAAACAGCCTGAAATCTAATCTGAAAATTGATTCAAGAGATATTGTGGATTTGGGTTTTTTTTCTACCAAACTAAGACGAGGTATTTCCAGCTCTTTTTTTTTTTCTTTTTTTTGAGTGGGGGCGAATTTGTGGATTCTAGCATAGCACCTTGTGCCAATTTGAAAGGTTGCCATCATTGTGAGTGTGGGAGGGGGAACAAGACAAGCCAGCAGAATACGTTACCTCGCTATCGGACTCAACCAGCACTTGGTCATATTCACTTAAGGCGACTAGGAACATGATGGATGTGACATTCTCAAAGCAGTGGATCCACTTACGTCGCTCTGACCTCTGACCTCCGACATCGACCATTCTGGAAGGAGGAAGGGAGGGAAAGAGGGAGAAGGGGGGGGAGGAGGAGGAGGAGACAGAGGGGAGGGGAGAGACGCACAATTTAAATTTGAATGTGTGCTAAGCCATGTTGGGATCACTGCTGCACAGTGATCAGGGCTGGGCAAGGTGAGAGGCGAGCATCACTTCTTGCTGTGACTCTTGAGTGGAGCATTGTGAAACAAATTGGAACACGGCGACGGCAACATTACGACTGGTGGCTGGATTGGCCCCCACCCAAGCAAAGACTATCTGGGAAGGCCCCCACCACAGAGTTAGAGGATGGCTCAGGTGGTACACTGGTCCACTATACCAAAGGGTCTGGGTTTAAACTCCAGTGGGGATGTTTCCTATGATGCAGTGTCTCTCCCAGGGATGAACGTGGCCATTATTTGTTCATCGTGGACACAGCCATATCTCCTGGCGCCCTTCGGCCAGGACCATAGCTGCCAACCTACATGTATCTTCAAAGAAATTAGGAATACTTCTGCTAGAATAAAGAGGAATCACAGAGCAAACTACATGTGTTGTACACAGGAATACATGTGTATTTCCAAGCCAAAAATCGGAATCTGTTGTCAAGAGCTTGTAAAAAGTGCAAATCTTTTACCCCCCCCCCAAAAAAGAGGAATTATTCCTCCAAAATAGGACTGGTTGGCAGCTTTGCAGGACCCACAGACCCACAGTGCCGCTCGCAGACTAGTTTGGCAAATGGAAAGCCTTAGACAAAGGGGCCTCTCCTGGGAAGCTTCCCTCTAACAACCCAACCGCATGCATTTGTTTCTTCCCGACTCACCTGAAAATAATGGAGTCTAAATCAAATGGGTACTCGATGATGCCTGTTGTAGGCACTCGTACTCTCAATACATCTTGTTCAGTGGGAACATAGTTTGCATTAGAGATTCGCCTTAAATCGGAAAGGTAGCTGCAGAGGACAAAAAGAAAAGATAAAGAGGAAAGGTTATCACAAACATGATCAATGAATTTCATCGCAACTTTTTACAGCTTGACAGTTCTCCAATGAGGCTTTGCAAGTTCGATGTGCAGTTAGCACTTTATCAGTCAGTGCTTTGCATGATGCTTGCCTGCTGAAAAAATACAGGCAGCTTAGGTGGGATGCAAATCTGACAACTCCTGCTTTTTAATTTTAGTGCAGACATCTAAAAGCCATGTGGTACATGTAGACTTGAAACAGCGGGAAATGTGTCCATACTATACCACAAGGCCAAATCATTTGTTATCTTATAACTAGTTGGGATCCTGGTCCAGATGCCAAAATCAGTTTGTAATTTTCTCTCTTAAAAAAGGGGTGATTATGCGAATAGCAGAATGTGTGAATGCTACTTGGGAAAGTTTATGTCTCCCTCCTTCAGTCACCCTCAGGAAGGCCGCCTGGGCAGTTTGACCGTAAAGATACCTGCACTGTACCTGCAATGGGATTGGGGTTTTGGGCTTTGCAATTTTAGGGTGTGTGATGCGTGAACATGACCCCCACCTGTGTCTCACCATGGAGGCTCCTCCATGGTGAGACACAGTGCCTAATGGGCAATTTGTACAGTACTGTACATGTACACAGGTATGTATATGTCCACTACCCATGTGCATGTACAACTGTACACTGTACAATTACAAAAGTACATGTGTACAGCAATTATACCTGGTACATGTACATGTAAAATGTACATAGTACAGTGTACATGTACATGTGTAGTTTGTGTACATGTACTGTACATGTACAGCAATTATACCTGGTAAATGTATATTGAACATGTACTGAGTACATGTACAACCATTATACCTGGTACATTATGTACTGTACGTGCAATTCACTACAATCATTTAATGTTCGACTGACTCCCCGCCCACATTTCAGTTCCAATTTGGTCCAGTGCTTATTCAATAATATTCGACGGCAAGTAATTTGTTTAATTTCAAATTCCCAAACTCTACCCCCTCCTCCTCTTAAAAAAAAAAAAAAAAAAAAAAAATCAATTTGGCCTTTCATTTTAATATCTTCATTCTTCTCTTTTTTGTTTTGTTCTTTCCTTTTCCCCTTTCCCCCACTCTTTCCAGTCTGCAGTAATTTGTTGGTTGTATATTTCCGCATTAATAATTGAAACTTCTACCATGCACTCAAGGACAATAAAAAAACAATTCAATCACTTCTCACACACAGACTGCTCCCGTGTTCAGTGGTGATTTGTTTTTGCCTATTCTTCTTCTTCTCCTGCCAGTTTTTTGTTTTGTTTCTTTTGGTTTGTTCTGTGTAGCTGTTTTGGGTTTGGGGGTTTTTTTTCCCGAGGGGGTCTGGGCCCAGGGAGGGAGGGAGGGAGGCACCTGTTTGCAACAGTTTTTTTTTTAACCGGACAGCAATTTTGCATTAACCAGCAATATGCGACCCCCCCCCCTCCCTCCCGCCACACAAGGGCCTGTACCATCGCCATCACCAACACCTTTGACGTCAGTGCTTTGACGCAGGGGAAGCACAGGGTCTATTTAGAGAGAGAGAGAGAGAGAGAGAGAGGGGTGGGAGAAGGAGAGAGAGAGGGGTGGGAGAAGGAGAGAGAGAGAGAAAGACACACACATTGCCAGGCATCCGTCCAGGCTATTTCTGGCCAAAACAAGTGACCTTGTTCCTTTATCTAATGGCAAGGGCCTCCTCCTCCTCCTTTTCTTCTTCTTGTCGCACCGACAATTAATTGCAACCCTGTCGTTTTGACACACGGCCATTGGCCAGGCTTCCCCCCAACAGCAGACTGATGGAACCGTCTCGTATTTCTCTCAATTTTCTCATCAGATGTTTTTTTTGGTGTTACTTCCTCACTCCCTACCGTAGGCCCTACAGCCGGAATATCCTCTTAAGTGGACACACGTGTGGGACACTGCACGGAGACTGGAGAGAGAGAGATTCATTCATGAATGTCTGGCTTTCATCATGTGCGTGGGATTGAGTGTGATTTCCACGCGTGTCACACGCAAAACTGCTTCTCTTGAGTTAACTTATAGCTAAATATTACTGCACCAGATCCGTCACGTCAGGTTGGTTCAGGGCGGTATTTGATCGTACTTTGGTAGACCCTGGGGAAAATACCGAGATCGTGAGTAATACAGTGAGCCCCCACCCCCACCCCCCAAAACAAATATATATACACAAGCCTCGCGCTAAGGTTTTTTTTACTAGCCCACCGGGCTAGTAAATTTAGTTTTTTGCTAGCCCGCAGCAAGTTTTACTAGCCCTGTAACATTAATATTGAATTTAAGACAAGGTTTTGAGGTCAAGTAAAACAAATTATTAGTTTCTACTTTCTCATCCCCGCCCGCATCATTTTTTGCTGCCACACCGCTGTCTACTTTTTACTAGTCCGCCCGGCTAGCAAAGTGGGCCATTTTACTAGCCCGCAGCTGTTTTTACTAGACAATGACCGTCGGCTAGTGCTAAGGTCGAGCCCTGATACACATGTATATATATAACAAAACCATCACCACTGGCCGGCCCGACCATCACTGGCGCCAGTGGCCGCCTGCCCAACCAACACTGCCCGCCTGACACCCAATTGGCCAGTGTGGCCACCAGGGCAAACTTTCTGCTAGCCAAATGTGGCCCAGAACGTCTTATCTTTAAAAAAAAAGGGGGGTGCCCTTAAAACAAAGCTTGTTCAATTCAAAGCTCCTTACTTATACTACAGTGCAGGGTCATGGTTCCCCTGTAAAAATTTTGAGACAGCCAGCCAAGCCACGGCCAGAGTAGATGGCCAGATGTAAATTTTAGTGGCCAAATGGCATACAGCCGTCCCACACAGACAAACAACCACACATACATGTACAACCACTGTACAAACAGTTGTGACTTATTGTCACTAAAAAAGAGGTCTTTAAAGAGGACACCATTAATTTATTGTGCCCCAACAATTTCTTTTCCTTCAAAAGAAGGCACACACACACACTGTGCCCCTTTCAGCCAAAAGGACATGCAGAATCCGACACTTACTATTTTGCTGAATCTGTGAGCTGGTATTCTCTTCTTCTGTCGTAGCACTCCTGTATACCAGAATCACTCCATATACTTTCTATGTACGTTATGTTTGGTTCTAAGAACTGTGTTACTGTCTCGTGGTCTATTAACCTAATATCGTGCGACTTTTTCTGTGGAATGAAAACAAAGGGGAGGAAAAGAGAAAGGGAGGAGTTTAGTAACAAGATCAACTCAGGGTGGTGTTTTATTTCAACAAAATTGTTTACACTTTGTCAACATTTAGATAGTTCCTATGGTCCAATTTTACAAAAAGCAAGTAAGATTGTTCTTTAGATATGTGGGAGTCTCAAATGCTTTGTGGCAAACTGTGGTAAACGGCAGATAAACGAACACAAGGTGAATGCAGCTTTTTCAGTGTACAGCTGTAAGTCAAACAAAAGCTGACTGACTGTAATAAATTTGACAGAGCAAATGGGCACTATGTGGCTTCGGGTGACCACTAGCATTTTGCTTTTCTGGTTCATAGACCTGTAAATTATTTTTTTGCTTCAATATGGCACAAACAAGTTTAAAAAAGGTTACAACTACCGGTATGTACATGTACGTGTAGGTTTGTAGTTCTGCTTTTTCTCATAAACCAGCTGTCGGCATGTTACCCCAGCAATCAAACTGCTGTTCACAAAATTAACAGGTAGTAGGCATATTAACCAGCATACACGTAGTACAGTATTACAAATGTAAATCTTTCCTGGCAGTGCTTCGTATTCAAACACCCCAGGAAATGAGGCAAAATTGGTATCCAGCGGGAGAGCCCACTCAGCCCAGTCCCAGTCCATTGCTGAATTGCTGAAGCATTTTGCTAGCCACTCATTGCGCGTGCACTGTAAGAATTCATGTACAGTACACGTGCAACAAGGCCCCACATAAACAAAACAGAGCCAGGGCTTCCTGAAAGACCTATTAGTATAAAGCCGCGTCCGCACTGGACTTAAAATGGGTAAACTAACCGAGCAAATTTAACCATTTTAAGTCCAGTGCGGATAGCCCAGGAAGTTTTCCTCCCAGGTAACTTACCCGACTCCAGTGGGTAGTTTAACCGACCAACTTCTGCCCGGTTAAATTGACCAGGTCAGTTTAACCGAGTCGATAAGTCCAATCCGGACACGACGTCTCGGTAAATGGCTCGGTAAAAAACCACATCCGGCGCCCCGCACGTTACGTTACTGTATGCAAGACTCGTGCGGGCGCAGGATAAAAACGTGTTTGTGTACCTAGAGTACATGCACATGTACATGAGTCGGGTAGTTTTACCGATCATCTCGGTTAGTTTACCCGAGTCGAAAAGTCCAAGTGCGGACGCCGGGAAGATTTACCCATTGGAATGTTACCCACAGGCTCGGTAAAAAATAAGTCCAGTGCGGACACGGCTTTAGTATATTACATGACATACCCTCAACCCCTGTGACCCTGTCCTACAAGACCAAGACTTAAGTTAAGTCACGTTTTGACTGGACTTTAAAGATGGGAAATTTAACCGAGATGGCGGTTAAAGTAACGGAGCTGGCAATATGGCATTGACCTTCGGGGTTACATGTACATGTATATATATTGACCTACCACTTTCAGCAGCCATCATGAAGGAGTTCGATCGTAGTGCATGCCATGCATGCAGAAACCGTGCATAGACTGTACATGTACATGTACATGTAGCATGTTATCATGGCACTACACAAGCTGACTGGATGTGGTTTGTTATCGAGTTGTATTTTCAATACAGAGTGGTGCGTTTTCACAGGACTAATCAGCTCGGTGAAAGTTACCAGGTCACTCTTACTGGGCAGAGGTTGGCCAGTAAAAGAAAGCACCAGACTAAAGTAATCAAGATCAGTAATCCATTTCCATTAGACTTAAACAGGGTAAAAGTAACCATTGTCTTGGTGAGTTCAACCATGTACAGTACATGTACATGTACATGCAGGTCCAAGTCGTGTACACATGTACATGCAAGTCCAATGGACAGGCGGCCTAAGACACCAACATCCTTCCCATTGTGAGCGTCAAATGTAAACAACAGTCACTTCTTTTTCCTTGCTCTCTCCTCCTCCTCCTCAGAAATTATTCGCCCACTCAGTTTTGTAAGTGAGCATACATGTGTCATGCAAAGCACATACAGCTACTGTACATGTACATGTACATACTTGTACATATCACATTTAGAGTGCCTCGCGTTTCGAGCCTTGCGGGATCTTTCTCAACAGCAGAATAAAAGGGTCTGAATTTGTACGAGGTCCAGCAAGGACAAGAAATGACAGTCGGACCCTCTCAATATTTCAGATTTGCATATTTCTGGTCATCTGATTCAGAAAGCAGTCACTTTTGTATGCCAAAGCCATTTAGAAATCAGGGCATGTACTGATGTGCAATGTACATACGTGTACATACCTGTTGTACAACAGTTATGTACAGTTGTAGATCTAGATTCTAGAGGCAAATGATTTTGTCTTCTTTTTCATCAATTTCCAAAAATGTGTGCACTATACACTGGGTTTGCACTGTAGTGCCCACAAAAGCTTTTAAAGTTCTAGCGATACAATCAAGAAGATCACAAATAGAGACACTAACAACTGTTCAGCTTGGAATGCGATCAGTAATGTCCATTATAACAACTCAAGATAGCACTGTACACCTCTATATCTGTCTATCAATGCTAAAATCCAGCAGATATAGAGGACGAATGTTGCCTGAACTTACAGGACCCATCTGAGGGTCACGTGTACCAGTACACACCTATCTCTTGGACACACAACTCAATATCACCATTCAACATCAAACTTGTACCAGGTGCTCCTCAATATGAGTAGGCTGTACACTATCCGTGAGCATTTCATTCAATGTTTCAAATTATCAACCAAATTATTGCTGCAAACTGCTTCAATACTGCACTGTCACTCAGGGGAGGGGAAGGGGGAGGCAAATGGGAGGGGAGACTGTCTTTGAACATCCAATCCCTTGACCTTTATCCCCTACACACATGTACAATGTACATGTACTGTACAGTACAGTGTACATGTACATACATGTACAATGACCATACAGTACTGTACCTGTACATGTACATGTCTATACATGTACATGCACACAGGGCTGGGCAAGGTAGGAACTTAGTTAGAGGGGGTTACCACTGGCAGCCAATGCCAAGGGGAAACTGTTGTGCTGTTCTAAACCCAGGGGTCCTCTCAACCACGCCCACCCCACCCCACCCCATCAGACCATAAACAGATTCCCATGTGTACCAGTGGGAAGAGAGCAGGGAGGGGTGGTGGAGGCCCAGGGAAGTCATGTACATTATCAAGGGGAGGGAGAGGTTGGATTGAACAGTGGAACGGGAGGGGAGGGGGGGGGAGGAAAAAAAAGTACAGTGACCTTGGTACAAACAGCTGCAGCCAGTGGAGAATGGAATTGATTGCTGGGCTACTTTGTGTGGAAATGTCAATTGTGAAGATTCTACAACAAAGCCATGAAATGCACACACAAAAATCAAACACCTGCATGCATGTGCCAAATATAAAAAGAGAGAGATATACGTGTATATATATCCCAGTACTATAGATATTAATAACGCAGTTACTCGTTCACACTGTGCTTGTTTATGTGCAGAAATCTAATTGAAACAACCAAGCCTAAAAATAAAAATCAAATCTGAAACACATCTTTTGGCCTCAAGCTAAATGTTCAAATTATGTCAATTCGCTTTATAGTATGCTAAATGCATTCACTTCCCTCTTGTCCTCTTTTCCACCACTAACTCTCGCGGTGCGGTGCATGCAAGGGTCATAATATACAATTTTCTTTTTTTTTCTGGCCACCAAAGCATTTTTTTTCAAGTGAATGAATGAGTCTATTAAAATCTGTCATAGAACTGAAGACTGCCTCTAGATGTAATTCCCACCCCCCCTTTTTTTTTGGGGGGGGGGGTGCCTTGCTAAGCCACTTGCGACACACTTTTTCAGATGACCTGAGTGGAATGAAATTTGCTTATCAATTTATCTATTTTTGCAAATTTCACCTAAAACAAGGCTAGAAAGCAACTGAAGGTGGGAAACATGAACTACATGTAGGAAGGGAATTCCAAAGAGTTAAGCAGAGCATAATACTGCTTTCAAAAATCCTCAAAAAGGTCAAAGCCCTTCCACTCTGTCAACAAGGAAATGGCACATTTCCTAAAAAGTAAAGGCATGTCATTGAACTTGTTTCCTCTGCGAGCCATAGCCAAACTGTCAGCTTAAAGTAGACCACCCTGCCTCCTCCTCCTTCCCCCCTCCAACTACATGTACCAATACAGTACATTCAGATTTAAACCTTTTAGGAATCAGGATACTGCCAAGATCACACCTAATAACGTGCATTAAATACCGGTAGGTGGAACAACATGTACTGTACATGTACATGTAGTATCTACAGTACATGTACAGGTTGGATTATGATTACACTAAGGAGATTAGACAATGGACACTGCAACAAATACTGAGGATAACTGCAGCAGCAGCAACAGCAACGGTAAAATCAGCAACAACAACAATAGAAACACAACAGGGACAGCAGCAGCAAATAATGTTGACAGGTGAAAACAATAACAGAGTTCCTGAGTTGGTGCCAGCAACTGATACTGATAGTGATACATTGTACATGTACATGTACAAGATCCCTTTGGCCTGGGACCAGGAGACCTCCTGGGACTGTCTCAGTCTCCCAGTCCCAGATGCCTGAGGGTGGTTCCATTCTATGACTTTGCAATGGATTTCCCCTAGAATGACGGGAAATAATCATTTCGCTTGCCTTGGGACAAGTTGGGGTGGCATGATAGAAAAGGGGGGAAATACACATTGACCAAAAAAAAAAGGCCCACTCTTTTTGGGAGACAATTTAAACAAAAATTAAAAATCGAAAGCAGTACAATTGCACCTTGATGGGATCGTCAATCATTGTTGTTCTGAGGTTTTTTTAACAGGCCTTCTGAATGAAAACTTTGGCAACATGCAAGAGCACCGAGTGCTACGGTCCTATTCACAGCCCCTGACAGAGTCAGCCTGACTGGCTGGTCCACAAAAGGCATCCCATAATACACCAAGTCCGTTCATTTCCTCCCTTTCCGAACGTACAGTACTGTGACAGCAACCAAGGAGCTGGGGCCAACAATTCCCTCCCAGGAAAATAATTTATGATGATGCCCAATCACTTTAGTAAAAAAAACAAATTTGGCTGCCTGCCCTGCCCTGTTCAGCCCTTCCCATTTTCAATTTCCCCCGTTTCTTCTGACGCACAATCTCATAAACAGAGAGATGTTTTGTTTGCCCTCCAATGTTAAAAGTCTACGGCATCCTTGGGTGGGTATTTCTTCCAGATGATGATTTGGCACTTATTCTTCTGTCTCTTTCTCTTTCTTTTTTTTCACCACCAGCCTATTCTGGCTGTCCTGGGGTAGCAAAAAGGCCAAACCACAAAACAAATGACAGACATCAGGTGTGTGAGACGCATTGCCTGTGCATTACGTGCAGAAATCCCGCCCGATATCTAATCAACTGATCAATCCCGATGACAATCAAGCAAGGACAGGTCCCCAATGCAGGAGGGTTTTTTCTTTCTTTCTTTTTTCCCCTTTCCACAGGAGCATGGCCTGGGCTGCTCATTAAGGCGCATTGCAGAGCTAAAAGAGAAGAGAAGTGCTTCACACTTCAATACAATTACAAGTACACCTACTGTGCTTATCATCATGAAACTAATACAACATTGTTGCAAACTGCTTGATGCATAACCCTACCTAAACCTTCAGAGTTCAGAATACCACAACTGTGCGTGATTTCTTAAAATGTTCAGGCTATCGACTGAAATGTAAGAGTCTCAAAAATGCGGAGGGCCCAAAGTTTTTGATCCTAGGAAGGCCTTGCTAAAAGGCAGATGCTTGGCATTTACCTTGATCAACTGCAGTACATGTACATGTACATTGACACTGCTGACTGCTTTTAGGCAGGTAACTAAGCACCGTTGATATTGGGTTTTTCAAATATCGATATATCGGCCCTCAAATATTGATATTATCAATATATCGATTTTTCTTGCGCAATTTGTTAAAACTAATACTAGTAAGAGGTCCGTAGCAGGGAACAACTGTTGAAAACTGCCAAGAGCTTCGTGGCTTTTTTTGCGGTCCCAAACTGCATCAGATACTTAATATCCAATGCATGGTTCCGATCTTGCAGGGGGACACTGTATCAAAACATAAACCGTAACTCAACGCAAGCTCGATTCTTGATCTGATTGAATAGGGTTACCTTTCTAGCCGTGGTTATCAATTTGGTGCGTTCCCAAACTTTCCGCCAGGAAAATCATTGGAAAGTGGATCATGTCATCCAGATTCAAGAATTATTTTTAAGAATGTATTTGGTTTCCACACATCCACACGCGGCAATTTGTTTTCGTAAAGTGGATCGCGATTCAAAAATCGATTTTAGCGGGGCGAACTGCACATGCCTAAAATGTGACCCTATCGGAGGCATTTTTACGGTCTGCATTTTGAATGAAAAAAAAAATTAAAAAAAATTAATAAATACTGGAGATAGAACCAATTAAAAAGCCCACTAGACAACGTTCGACCTCTGACTATTTTTTTTTTAAATACACAGGATTTTTCCCGTCAGGAAACCAACACACTAAGGTGAACATCACGCACTATCTGTAGTGCAGATGGTGCAATACGGAAGGCTGAAGCTCGTGTACTGTGCTTGCATACACAGCAGTACGAGCGCAGACCACGAGGTGAATTTCGGGGTGATTGTTTCCCTTTTCACGCATGTACATGTAGTATAGATTGCGGTCGTGTGGGAGGGAACCAGTCTACAAGATGCACGCATTGTATATACAGCGATCTCGCTGTAGATATCGCAAGTGAATAGTCCCGGAACAAATACCACGGAGTGTAACGCTGCTTAGGACTTGTGGTCGTCAAAGAAACCCAGGAAACCACTTAAGTAAAGGTTTTTATTACCAATGTTTTACCGATTTTATTATAGATATCATTCCTGGATATCGAAAATGTTGATATATCGAAAATGTTGATATATTGAAAGTGTTGATATATATTGAAAATGTCGATATATCGTTTTAATAAAAAAATGCATATCGGCGATATCGATATTGACGTGATATCGATATCGACTGTGCTTACAGGTGACAGCACTGAAGAACCTGGACCACATGGTCACAGGTTGGCTTCAATCAAAAGGGCATCTTCAGGACATACATGTATCAAATTCAATTGCTCTCTTTCACCAGCCACTTCAGTATCAAAATTGAACCAATGTGAATTTTTGAAACCTAATTTTAAATTCCATTTCCAATTTACTTTTAAGAAGCAAGATTGGACTGGACCTTATCTCTGTGGGTAGTGCATGTAAATACCTACACTCACAATCCACAGATATTCAGCCCATTACAAGAGTGTATTCATGACAAACACAAAATAATACTTGTACTTATTGCCATTTTTCTATTTTAATGGTGGGGGCATACCTCTTGAATGTATGCATTCTGTTTCCAAGGCTACAAACTAAAACATATTGAAGGTTGTCAGATATTTTCCCCCAAATACTAATATTGAGACAGTCAACTTCTGAAACAATTACTGCAGTAAGGTGGGGTGTATGTTTGGTGCCTAACTTGCAGTGAGTCTTCGGGCAGACCACTACACGGGACTGTATCACGAGAACACATCATTAGCCACTGCACACAGAAGCACAACTACTGGGTAAGTCAATCAGAATTCATTATGCACAGACTCTCCCTCTCTCCATTACACCAGCACTACTTGCTCTCTCTCTCTCTCTATAGAGAAAACAAAAGGTGTGACAAATTAATGCGATTAGCACGTTGTCTGGAGAGTGCACAGTGGTTGTCATTGTGAATGGTTCACTATGGCAACCAGCCAAACAGGGATCAACTTGCTGGCTCATCTGTCATAAACAATGAGTCTTGTTGGTTAAGCTAGAACGAAACAGGCTTGGAAAAAGAAATCAATAGCAAATGATCCCTCTATTAGAACCCACCCCCCGAACATTGACCCAAAAAAGGTTTTTTTTATGCCCAAACCCTCTTTGGTCATTGTTCACTTCATATTCAAGGCACTGAACATTCTGTACAAATGCTCACAAGGAGAGGATTTCACAGTCCAGTTACTGTACATGTTCATGAAGCACAAGTCCTATTTGACTTTAAATCAAAGGGGGTGGGGAGAGATAGTACACATGTACATTACATGTGTACATGTACATGGGTATTTCCATAAATCTGGGGTCCAACTTGTGACATTCTGCTGTGCCAACTTGTACATCTGAAACCATTCAGCTTTCCTCCATGTTATTCTGTCACAACTTAATGAAAAGTTCTATCGGTTAAGCAGTATATTACACTGTTCATGTACAAATCTACAAAGCGGTTCACTATGTACATTGTTATAATATTACATGCAGGAAAGCTGAATGGTTTCACATGTAAGTGGGGACACCAAAATGTCACCAGTTAGAACTCTGATTTATGGAATTACCCATACACTGTATATAGAGACATTTTAATGTCGTCAAAGCATGTGATTTTTTCTTATCTTCATTTTTTGGGGGGAATGCAATTCCTGTAGAACGGAACACCTTATTTTTTATATGTTTTTTAAATGAATTGGATGATTGTAAATCACCTGACGGGGCCTGACATTTCAAACCCAGCAGAACCTGTCTCAAAGCTTGGCCTGGCTAGGGTCAGGGCGTCATAATGGCCGCGAAACTGTTAAGTTCATTGTGCTGGGAGGGCAGAGAGTGATGGCCGTGACACTTACCTCATTTGTAGGGTCGCCATAGGGGATTTTCAATGTGTCCATGGCCCGGATCATTGCATTGGCTGCCATGAAGATGTTCTGATACACCAGCTTAGTGAACGTTTTCCTGTCTTCTTCTGTGTAGCCTGACCCATGGATAATCCTCATCTGTTTGATAAATGTGCTCTTCCCACTCTCCCCAGTTCCTGCAAGAGGGGGGAAAAAGAGAGAAACAAAAATATTAAAGGTTCATTTGAGTACAGCACCACCGTCCTCAACCACTCCTCCACACAGTATGACAAAGATGTGATTCTGTAAAATATCTATTACTAGCATTTTCACTGTTACATGTACTGTATATTTAAAAAAATATATAATCATAGTCCTTCACAACTTTGGGGTGCGGCTTTCCAAATCCAACAGTCAATCACTTGTGTAAGTTGTGTTTATTTCAAAATGTCAGACCAATTCTAACAGATACGCCTGGTAGCGACTTTGGTACATGTACATGAACATGGAAGTGTGTCACTGTATGGTAGACAGTTTATCAGAAAAGGAAAAAGGAAAATGGATTAAATGAAGAAAAAAAAAGAGGGCATAAAATGAAGCCACAGCCCACCACGTGTACTTAACAGCGTGTCAATATTAAGACCATCCACTTGATTCCATCGCCATGGCAACCCTCGGGCTAATGCAAGACAAAAACTATTAACATTTCCCCCACAACCAGCCCACACATACATGCACAGCTTGCACTAGCTGTGGAGTAGTGGGCTGCACGCACATGACACTGTGCAGACGAATGGGTTGTGCTGAGAGACCAGGGTTACACCAAGGAGGTATTCACAGCCTGTGTTGTGGGCTTGTCCCTGTGCAACAAGCCAGCAGACAGTCACGGCACACCCACGAATGAACCAGAGGGGGGGGGAGAGTGGGAGGGTCATGTACACGTGGGAATGTCATACAGCTTCAGTGCATGTACTTCGCGGTCCGGCACGGGAGGCCAATAAGCCACCACTGCTGACTCCCGGGCTCACGGGCTCACGGGCTCAGCTTGGGGACATTTTGCTGAATGGTTCTTGGGAGAAACAGCAGGGCGTAACCAAAATAGGAATCACCAGGGCATGTACGTCTACTGTACATGGAAAATATAATGACATGAATATGTATATTTAAAGCCCCTACACAACATTGGTACAGTAAGATCGAAAAACATAAATGTTCACAGATTTACATGAAACTTATACAGTTATAGTAGAAACCTCTCACTAAAATATTTCTGCCTAAAATGTTGTATTTTGGGAGAAAAGAGTAAAAGAAATAGTTTATGTCTCACCGAGATCTAAACTATTTTTCACAACAGTACGGCGTTGAATGCTGCATTTTCGCGAAACGGTTTTTACAATTTTCTCGAGACTCGGTTGGCGGATTGAGCTTAAATTTTTACAGGTGTGCTATTTCATGCATATGTTGGATCAGACAATGTATGGATGCTATTCTTTGACCTCGACCAATGTTGTGTATCTAGGGCTTCAAGTCAGCATTCTTGAAAATAATGTAGCTACATAAACATGTACATGTACATGTACAAATGTACATGGAAAATCACCATAAGAAAGGGTTAAAAGGCAGAAGTTATGTACAAAAAACCACCAAACAATTCTTTGTATGATAATTCTCTGTATTACACAACTGTATGTACATGTATTATTTAGTGACCAAGTTTACATTTCTCTGGCTTTAAGAAAGGTCCGGCTAGGATCGAAACGTCAGGTCCACTTAATATCGAAGTTTACATTCAAGTAAAAAACAAATTACTGATGTATTGATATTTTTTTATAAATACAAAGTATTGTGCATTTACACCTGTACGTACATGTACCTATTGCAAACAACAAAACATCTCAAAGTCAAATACAATTGTTTCAACTTGCAATACCGCAAATTATGCATACATATCCCTGAAAACATCTCTCATTGTAATTGGAAAATTCACCATTACAAAACTGATAGTTTTTCAATGACTACCCTGCATACATGAACATACAAAATTTTACGAATTCCTCCAGACATTCAAAGCAGTACAGAGACACAGTGCACACATAGCCACAGTGACAAGGAGGCAATCACAACATTGTGAGAGGACCCCAGTAAGCACTGCCCACCTCCCCTCCCCTCTGCACTACGCTGAATGGATTTGTCAGCGATCATGTGCGATTACTCTAGCGGCCCGATGAGCATTAGTCCCAATTGAGTAAGCCGCCTCTATCCATGGATTGGCAGAGCGCTGGTTAACTTAATGGCAATGTTCAAACATTGCCCAATGCCAACCTGTGCAAAAGTGGTCAAGCATCAGTCCATAATGGACAATCCTCAAAAAAAGTGTAAAATAAAACAGCACCAGAGAATGCACCAAAGAATTGCCATGGTGCCCTCTTAAAAGAAAGATGTACTGTACATGTACATGTACCTTACGGCCACTTGGGCCGAAGAGTCCCTCTTTATTATTTTTAATGATCAGTATTAAAACAGAGTTATCGTGTTGTGATCCAGGAAGGTGAACATATACAGGACACTGTCTTAGCACTGCAAGCTTCATTTCTCACGAGCTGGCTATAAAATATAACAGAGCGCAAATATTCTAATTGACATGGTGACCATATCAAACGTACATGTAGTTGAGTTGTACAATACTAAACAGAAACACATGGCACCAGACTACTTTTATGCATAGACTGGCTACAAGTCCCTCCACAGTATTACATTATTACATTTATTACATTACATTTTTTTGCACAGTGTTCTGTTCACACAATGCTTTCCTTGATTGGTCAATGTAGCACTGACAAAGCACGTTCCCATTTTTTGGATTGGCTAATCGATCACTATGCGCTCACAATGCACAGTGCAAATACAGGTAGCTATACGTAGTATATATACGGTATTCATGCATACCGTACCGGTATATACATGTATCCAATTATGTGTGAATTATTTTGGGGATTTAGTTGGTGAGTGGGACGAGTTAGCATTATTTATTTTACTTTTTTTCTTTTTTTTCAACCATTCAAGCAGTGCCATTGCTCAGCAAATGAGCCGAGAATGAAAATATTGAGACTGAAAGTTAAATTGACAAAAGTAAATGAAATCCACCAACAGATAAAATGTAAAAAAAATGGCATTGGTGCCCTCTCAGTCTCAGTAGCCTTTTGTTTTTGGGGAGCCATTAGGACCCTTTCCAATGTCCCATGTAAATGAGATTACTGGTACATGTACAATGTATTTGGATCGCTTCAATCTTTTTGTGTACGTGTGTTTGTGTGTTTGTGTGGACACGATTATCAGTGGGAATTGATTCGCGATTTGGACTCCACTGTTAGTGATACCGTACTTTTCCAAATAATCGCGCTTATTTGCGATGCAGTGTGTGTGGGAACGCTCTGCTGAATTTTCTCTGCTGCACCGGTTTTTGTTAATCCCACAAAGCACCACTCACACTGTGATTGACAGGAAGAGCCGTGCTTCTTAATTAGTCTCCCTGCATGCGCTAACCTCAAGGACACACCCACCATTTGACCACAACTGCTAATCACAATCGGCTCGCGATTTTTGGGCCTGTCTAAATATCAGACCCCCCCCCCAAAAAAAAAGTTTTGGGATCGCAATTCAAATAGACAGACAGTGGAAAAGGCCCTTTTGAGGCCAAGTGGCCTGCCCTTGCCCCTTTTGAAGCTTAAGGTTGAAGCCAGGACGGATGCGAGGGTTAATAATGGCATTAATGTCTCTCCTGTGGTGGATTCTGACATACCGGTATGTGCATTAAACATGCTTTTAGTTGGATTGCCCACTGGATCATTGCAATGCACTAAGCTTACAATGCACATTCGCATAAATGCGTATTGCAACATGAACTAAATGCTATCCAATAGTACGTTTGACCAAGCTCAGTCATGTACACAATCACATGGGCCTTACTGCAAATGCATGAGGGTGAAAATAGCAGTTTTCAGCGAACAGAATCTAGAATCAATTGGGCCTCCTGAGATGGCAACCTCCAAACGAAATCTCTTGGACGCGCACTACTGCTGTGGAGAACTCCTCTCCTTTAATGGCCGTCAACTTGATAATCCCTCGCCTTCTTGCTGAGAACAGCTAGCTCCAGCTGTGCACTGTCTGAGTCTGTGTTTGAGCCTGTGCAGCATTCCCTGCTTCCACTCTTTATAATACATGGGCAAGATTTCAACGGTTGCAGAGGTTGAGGGAGGGAGGGGAAGGGAGGGGAGGAGAGGTGGGGAGTCCACTCCCAGCTCTGAGTCAAGGTCGCACTCAGCAGATGTGCATACTTGCTGGGGCAGCACGCCGCCTATGTGTGCATCGGATATTTTTTTCCCATACAACTTAACATATTCCGACTCCAAGACAGGGGAAAGGGGGAGGGGACCCAATATTGTAGATGGATCAAAAGCAAACAGAGAGATCTCTTTCTTTTCCAGTTCCACCCAATATCTTTACTGAATTCCTGATTGGCAGCATTGCTTTGGTTAATTGTGGCAAGATCCTGCAAATTCACATCGACAAAATGCTTTACATGTACTTCACAAATCCCAAGAACGACGGCTCTTGGAAAACGAGATCCAAAGGCAGAAAGAACCCAAGAAAAGCCTGTTTTCATTCAGTTTCCCAGTCTTAATGCGCTGAGGACACCTGGCATAACACAGACTCTTTACGTACACACACATGCAAACAAAATCCAAAATCCTGGCTGTTTGGTTCCACCCTGAGAATGTTTACATCCAACAAAGCCACTCACTGCCACTTTACCAAGCGACGGTATACCTGTGATGCAATCTAATGCAAGACAACAACAAAAGGCGTATCTGTGTAAAGCACTGTGGCACTGCTTTGATCATTAGTTCATTCATAATGAGGTGCAGCCCTCCAGGGTGTATGGACCTTGGTATTAATTAATATCCAGAAACTGGCAAACCTGAGAAATGCATTCACCATGAGCTGTCCCCCTTTCAGACAGTGCCAATATATAACAGACAATGGTGGGATTACAATGTACACGTACATGTAACGGTACATGTATACGTGTACATGTACGTCTACATGTCAGCGGCAGCAACAACTGAAGCACACACATTTCAGCAATCCAAAAACGGCTTACTGCCTTCATTGACCAAAGATGTGAATCTAAAAAAATGATAGGGCATGCGCGGCTTTTAATGCTAGCAGTACCACGTCCTTTCTCAAAGGCAGACAAATTCATGCGAAACCTAATCCGAGCTGCTCTAAAAAAAAGAGAGGAGAGGTTACAGTAAAAGGACTTTCTGTTTTCATATGTATACAGTAATAGCAAGCGATGGTAACAAAATGACATACACAAATTTTCAAGGTGTGAAGTAAAGAGTTGGGGACTTCTAATGGCGAGATAGTGAACATGGTAAGAATCTGTGATTCTGTGGCACTGTTGGATTCACGTCCCCGCCTCCCCGGTCCCCTTCAATGCTTGGTGCGACGCAATCGGAATTGACACAGGCAGCGCATCGTGCATGATTGAGGGCTACGTGAAAAAAGGGTACCAGTGCAATTCCAGAGGAGGAATTCAAAGAAATTGGCAGGGTGGTGACTGACTGGGTTGTCACATGATCGGGGTAAAGGGTTCAAAAATGAAATGATAAATCCTTTATGTTGTATACACCTCAGGCCTGATACACTGTACACCACTGAATTTTATTTTGTGAAAAAAATAATATCCGTCGGCGTATTCTGCCCACACATTATGTATCCTTATCAAAAGCTACAGCCTACATGAATTCATTTGAAATGAAGATGTACGGAGGCCTGCAACATGACCCTTCTTTTTAAAGAGATAAATTGCAGGCAAAATTAAATAATTTCCAATGAAATGTTTGTCAAGTGCAGTTTTTATGGTGCAACTTCTTCCTATGAAAAGTAAAGGAACACAGTATCGATTGGTGATACACCATGCACAAGAATAGCCATGTGAAGAAACTGTACATGTGCATTACATATGTATATTTCTACATGTACACTGTCATGTACATGTACAAATGTACATGTAGCTAGCATTTCTGTCACTAGTGTGATTGGTTGTCCTAATACACGTACCACTCTGAATGAATGTAACGTGTGGAGGCCCAGTGGTACTGTACATGTACCCTCACAAAACCAAACCAGCATTCTCTAGTTCAGAATTATGTAAATGAAGTACCGTACATGTAATGTGCATTATGTGCACGCAGCCGCAAGGGGAGAAATAGAAAAACCTGTGCGCATAATGTACATGTGCTTTAACACACAGACACACACAAAACCATAGCCTTTCACTCCAGGTTATCGGACTGTAATTTAATTAAGATACATGCACTGTGCACATTTGGAGGGCTTACCAAATGCATGTGCATATATGATGGTTGTGTGTGGCGACTGACACAGAATGGTTTGAAGGGTGCTTTCCTGAAAGGAAAACACCATTACTTCCCTGATCAATAAGTACAATGCGTCTACCTGGGGAGAGAGCTCATGTACATACAGTACGCCCTTCCTTGTGACAAGAGAAAAAAACTAGTACTTCATTTGTTAAAGGATTTTTTGAATGATTGCTTATCAAATCTCAATATCTCAAGTGAGATTCCGGGAAGATTTTTTTTCCCCTCCTAAAACAAAGGGGGAACCAATAGCAAGATACAAGAACTGAGACCATTTTGATAAACTGTAATGAGAATACATGTACTCAGAGAGCATGTGTTTGTCAGGGTGATGCATGAAATTGATAAGTCCCACTAAGATTCAAATCCTCTCATGGATAGACATTTTCTAACCGAATATGAAACACGAAGGCTAATCATTTGTACAGGACTGTGTGTAAACAAATTATGATCACTTCTGGCAAGTCGGGAATGACAGTCAAGAAGGCCCACATGTACATGTGAGTTGCTTTGATAATCCACACAAAGCTGGGCAGTATCCAAATAGAAATTGACCAAAAATATTGATGCATGCGCTTCATATGGCCATTTCCTCTATAACTTTGGCTGACCATCTCCTCGCATGAGCAAGGTGCACCACGGCAGTAATTATCGGCAGTATTTGTCATTAACTTTGGAAATTTCCAAGTAGGTGCGTGCTTGGGCAGTTGTAATGGCCATGCTGGGGCTCATTCAACCAGCACAATGGTGCTCCAGTGCACCTCCATGGAAATTAATTGAAACTGAAGGCCTGGATCTGTGCACGCACCTTGTACCCACAAACGTCGTCCAGAGCACCAGGGCACTCCATATATTATGCACATACAAAAAAATGTGCAGAAAAATGTGCAGTGTGATACACAGCTTCATACAATCAAATTGCACAGAAATCAGCTCGACAGTAAAACGATATATGGGGGGGGGGGAGAGGGGTCCCCGGCATATAATACTTAACAATACAAAACTAAAAAATAAAAAGATGGTTTAAATGTCATTTTGAATACCCATCCATGTACTATTACAACCACTTTCAGGACCCAACTGCACGTAACAATTCAAAGTGGTGTCCAAGGAAGTACATGTACACAGTGAATTTGCATAGGCCTTGTTGGTGGACTTCAAATTACCGAGCTGGGGGAGGTTAATAAAGGACTACTCACTGCCCTCGCCTATTCATATACAACTCCACATGCACGGATACAGCATTTGGTGATTAAATGGTTCATACATGAGGCATGCGCACAGGCCTTTGTCTAAGCTCCGTTTATTGAAATGACACATCCCTTTAATGTTGGCTCTGTAAAGACAGGGTTACGTAGTGCACAGCCTAAAGGGTGGGTGGGTGGGGGATTAGATTTGTTCAGGGGCCATGTGCAGTTGTGCACAGGGACGGGACGGAGGGATATATTTCAGCAATTATTACTCCATCATGTATATATTCTTCCTAATGAGTGGGTGGGCATTTATTTTTTTAAGATTTCTTCCTGAATTATTTATTTTGGCACCAAAAACCAGACATAATAAAGTTTAACACAACATAATGTACACTTTAGATGGGCCTGACGTTTCGATCCTAGCGGGACCTTTCATGAAAGAGCTCTCTGCCTTTTGTGAATGGTCTAGCTACAGTAGGATCGAGATGTCAGGCCCTCCTAATCTTAATTTTTTGCATTGGGGTAATTTTAGTCAACAAAATGTTTGCATAATACGAAAGTATGCATTGGAACATACCTGGTACGTGGAATTAATGTCACATGTTTTCTAGTTACTGTATTCAAAGGGTCTATAAAAAAACAAGTTTGTCTTGAGTTTATGATTTTTCACCACAGAGTTATATGTCACTTTCTGGGGATGGCAAAATGTCTATTAAAAAGAAACACAGTCTGCTTAATTTGAGACCCCCCCCCCCTCCACACTAATTTGTCACACTGAGTTATATCCACAACCATTTTGCACAATGACTGTGCACATGCATTGTGTACATACCTGCATTGCATCTATAGGAGCTGGGTTGGTGTATAAATCAAGCCTCATAATAACCAGTACTGGCATTAAGGTGCATTATAATATAAAGCCTACAGTATTATGTATGCATGACTAGCACTGGCAAAACCCATTGACAAAGTGAAAGTAAACAGCGGTCCCTTGCAGGTGCACACCAAAATTAGGGACACACATCTTTGTTGGATATACACAGGAATTGTGCAGTTCAAAAACCAGGAAACCCCCCCCCCCCCCAAAAAAAAAAAAAAAAAAAACATCATAAAAACTTGATAGCAGTTCACGAAATGCATATTTTGGGAGAGCCTTTCAGTTCAGCTAACACATTTTTATTGATCATGCATGGCAATTGAACAAACTGCTTTCTTGTTTTAGGGGTTGATTTATCTTTTGTAAGCGTATATTCACCTGGATGCCAATACCGCGTGAATATAACCTCCCCATTAGAAGTGACATTCACCCGGCAACAACATTCTTCCTGGGGGTTCGTTCCTGTTGATGTTATGCATACAACATATTCGTGAACACTCTTATGGAGCAAACATGAACATGCATTTAACATGATGTAATGACAATTGGCCATTGGCCAACGTCAAGTTCCTCCGGTTGTTTTCAGAACCACACATACTCACAAAATAGAGTTTACACGGTGTCACCGCAAACCTAGTATCATCCTGCTATTCTCACCATGTAAATCTTTAAATTTCGTCAGACTAAGAGACCGGAAGAATACCGTTTTGGTAAATTGTGGGAAGAATGCCTTTGCCTGGCGAATACACAATAGTGGAGACATCGCAGGCTCTGACCACAATGCCGTGCCGTGAAATTCAGGCTCGTCGTGGTCATGAACTGCAATATGGTGACAGGTCTTCCCTGTCCACTCACTGAACTTGAATAATCCTCAAACTGGAGGCCTACATCACCAACTTCCGGTTCTGAATACGGTGTGGTGGTGGACATGCAAGATAATTGTGGCCATATTCTCAGGCCAAGTCAATCAGTATGCAAGTCTACACCTTTGCCAGTACATGTACATGTAGTCTAATCTGTTAGTAAGCATGTGCATGTACATGAACATGTGCATCCCAACACTTATACTAGCCTATTAGGAATTTCCCCTTTATTGGGGGGAGGGGGGTTAATGTGAGCAGGGCAGGCGATGCAAGAATTAGGCGAGCAATTTCTCTTCCATGAGCGAGTGATTTGGTTGGAATTTGAATCGCAAGCCATCCTTAAGATGTGTATTATCATGGTATTTCTAATCGAAATTTTAAAACAAAATTTAATAGAAAAGTTTCAGCTAGGTTTGCAACACTTGGCCTTCTCAATTTTTGAGGAAAAATTATCTACAAAGTGCGTATTGCAAACAAACCCTGCTGTTCCTTATCTCAATGACTTGTCACGGTTCATGAAAGACCAGATTTACACGTTTGGAGAGCACACACAAAGCCTCTCTCATCATGAATGACACATTTTGAACTTGAAACTTCTCCCGCCACTGGGCCAACAGTTTTCCATATACAGCATTTCAAGGCACAGCACATTGCAAGAGCAAATCGGGGGACAGTAATACCTTGTGCTTACTGGTCTATACCTTGACGCCTCTGTAGGATTCACCATAAGTTACCGTTTCAGCTTTTTGCCAAGTTCATTCTTAAAAGGACATTTTGCTTGCTAAGTTCTAGGCTATTCCTAAATCCCTTTGGAGAACTTTTTTTTATTGATAATCATGATTGGAAAAGCAGTGATCTAAAAAAATTTTTTTTTTAATGAAATGCAAATTCTACACAAGTATGAGTAATCCATGTCTACAACAAATGAGTGAAATAATGAGATCTTTTGAAAGCATTTTATTCTAAACAGTGAACAAAATATCACAAGGGGGAAAGGGGACAAGATTAATGTACTATTCAAAACAGACTACTTGAAAGAAATATGCAACCAGGCAGTAACAGGCAGAAAGGTTTGGGTCCTTCCATTGAAGGTTTTATTTGGAAATCCATCACTTATTGACTTAACAGTAAAACAAAAGCTTAAAGAAAAAAAAAATTGGAAACAAATTCTCAACCTGACAATGCAGTACATTGCATGTTGCAGGGCCCACTGCTGGAAATACTATCTCTGTTGAAATTTAGGATGTTCCCGGCTATTCAGATTTCTGGGTTTCGGTCTCGACTAGATTCTCTCGAATCGGGGGGTGAGAATCCGTAGTCACGTTCCGTGCAAAATCTAAGGCGAGGTATCTGACTGGGAATGCACTGTTGGCGATTCACAACATCAGTACATGATGAATTTGGGTAGCTCTGATTGTGAGTGTGTTACTGATTCAATTCATTTGACACTAAACTGGAACTGTCAACGAGAGAATGTTTCCCCCCTTATTTCCAGTAGGGTTCCTGTGAAGAGGACACAAAATGTGCAGTGTGACAAATGCCTTCAAATGGGAGGGCTGTCCCTTGCCCCCCCCCCCCAAACATTTTTTTTTTAAAATATAAAAAATAAAATCATCCACCATTTTGTGCAACTCAAACTCGGCATTTCTAACATCACTCAGAGCCGTCTCTATCTCGTCTCTCTCCGTCAGTGTATAAATCCAAAAGAGCCACGGGGACTGGCTCATCCTCAGCAGCAGAAGTCTCGGTTGGACGTGCCGGTGGCCTTTCCCCCTCCCAGATGACCGCTTTCCTCACACAAATCTCAGCAAATTTTCGTTGCCGACCACCGCCATAGATAGGATGGCTGGCGGCTCGAACATTGTCAACATTAGCATAACAAGCCCGAAAGCTTTCACGCCCGTACACAGACATACTCAGCACAGCTTTTTCTTTTTTAGACCTCCCCCCCTACGAAACAAACCGGGGTTCAATCCCCTTCATATCTGGCTCGCAACACTCCCATATTTTGTCCACTTTTTCCTCCAACTTACCAAGAAGAAGTAGCTTGAGCTCTCGGCGCGCATCGCGCTTATCTTTGCGTAGCTGTTTCTCTATTTCTTGGTTGATCCTCTTCGCCTCCTTAGCTTCTTCGCTCAAACAACAAGCCATGTTGAACTAGGGAGGTCCGGTCGGTCTGCAATTATATCTCTTGCCGAGGATGTGGACCACCAGCGCGGGAAAAACGCCGATTTTTTCGCTCCCAGCACCCGCAACTAGAGCCTATTCTCGAGCCGCAACGTTCCCCAGAAATTATAGTCACCCGGGGATCCCGAATTGGCCCCGTTTGTCAGATGCAGCGTCCTGAATAAACTAGTAATTCCTGTACAAATCCGCAGCCAGGAGAGCCGAAAGGGGGAACCTACAACGCTGGGTGTGGTGATGGGAAACGACCTGACGCATGACCCCGCCGGAAATTACAACATTTTCGGATTTTTCGCCACTTTTTACCCCCGAGTCAGCATAAAAACAAATATCAGACCTTTTTAAAAATTACGCCGACTATAATTTTCCCTTTTCTCCCAATTTTGCATTAATGAGTCGGCTAAAAAACATTTATATGCGTAAAAATTTCCGACTGATCGGTTGTTGGAACAGCCAAAATAGGATTGGAGGTATCATTATGGGATAGCACGTTTCCATAATGTGGCGCACGAGAGCCATTATTTCTGTGCCTGATGTACGCAAGCATGCACTGTGTGAGCACATGCGGCCAGGCTCAGCACACGCTCTTCCATAGTACACGCGTGGAGGAGACAGCGGCCAGCCAGGTTGGCGGTCGGTTTTACTATAGGGGCTATACACATGTACTGTGGCACCAGCCCTCGAAAAGTCCCCCATTCGTCTGAAGTTCGCCCGTGAAAAGGGCTTTCCCGGCGACCGTACTATTTTTGGCAGCCAGATAATTTCGGAAGTGTTCAATTTTGTTTGTGGTCTGCGTGCAACTCCCGGTCAGGTCGCGAGAAAAGTGGGGGGGGGGGAGGGCACGACTGACAACCCTGATACTAGTATTATTATCCTCCCATTAGCCCAAAAGTTTGGGGTCTTTTTTTTTTTTTTTTTTACAAAATGGGCTAAACTAGAGAGACACTGGGATATGGGGCAGCGACGGAATGTTTACTCAAGCAAAAGGCTTTTCGGAATACTTACGGTTTGGTTATCCGTCAGGTGACTGTATGACTGGGTCAATAACGGTCTCAATTCACAAAGAAATTTAAAAGTGACTTTCGGCGAAGTTAAAGACAAATGAAGAACTCTACTCATTTTATTCAAGATTCAAGATTCAAGATACTGTGGTGACCACTTTTTTGTTCACCAAAATACCTATAATTATTCCCTACAACACTATATTGTCGTGTAAAAAAAATCACACGAAATTGCTCTCCTATGCAGTGTTGCATGCAGGAAGAAAAAGACAAAAGATCACACACAATAAACAATTCAATTATACCTAAACCAAGTGCATTATAAGTATTAAATTATGTTAGATTTATACATTATAATTACATTACACTGATAAATAATCATTATAGTTGTAAAAGAAGGAATATAAAACCAACCAGCTCATCTAGCAAAAAATGAATTAAAAATACGAATGGCCCATGGTAAAAAGTAAGTTGACGCATTCTACCAGATAAATTTTGAATAATGACAGGGCTGAGAGGATGAGTAACATCATACACAATTGCATTAAACTTAGATACTACATGGCATTGAGCTATTTACTGAATGTTCAGGTGAAAGTTAGCAACAATAATCTTTTTTGCTTGTTTGTCAACGCGTTGAAGTTTCTTACGATTTCAGAGAGTAAGGGAATCAAAGCAACTTATGCAACAGAAATTATAAACGACTGTACAACGCTCTGATAAAAAGTTTCAAAATCTGATCACTAACATCAAAGGATCCCAGTTTCCGTAAAAAATGGAGCCTTGAATTTATGATTATTATTTTTTATTTTAGTCATGTTTGCATTCCAGTTTGATTTATCATCTACAAAAGTTCCCAAGTATTCAAACTCATATGAACAACTTCAACAGGCTTTGTTGTTTTTTTCAACAGGACTGGTTCTGTAACGTTGGATGGCTTCCGAAAATCAAATACCATTATTTTCTTTAGTCTTCTGTACTAGTATTAGTGATCATTCCCGATCATTCTATCTTATTCTGCCCCCCCAAAAAAAAAATCACTTCACTTTTAGCAGGATGATCAGAATGTACGACATAAAACAAACAAGACGAAAATGTACAAGCCAAATTATTCTATTCATTCAGTTATTATTTTTCTTATTCAATATGATTTCTTTTATGATTAATAAAGTCAAAGAAAACTGACTGGAAAATTGAAAATAATTTGAAAAAAATTAATAATGACGAAGACAATTATGTTTGACTTGTAGGCCTATGGGAGTTGAACAGAGAACTGCGACGTAACGTATTCCAGGCATACTGATAAGTTATTGTCAAACATTTTTTAGTCAAACAAACAAACGACAAACTGGCTGGGAACTTTGAAACAAATAATTTGAAATCTCAAAATTTAGTGGGCCTGACGTTTCGATCCTAGCAGGACCTTTCTCAAAGGCAGAGTGACAAGGACAGAACAGATACATGTACATGTACAATGCGAAGAAAAATGCGAAGAAAACCTTGACTGGACCGTTCTCTTTGCCATTCTTTCAGAACAGTTTTCACTGATCATGTTTGAATTAATTAGCTTTCAAGGCAGTTGATAATTGACCATTCCAAGAAACTGAGAGTAACTCTTTCCGTCAACATTATACGCCTATTCTCAGGGTCCCTTCATAATTCAAGTATTTTGTTTGAATTTCTCCCCATGCATGGTTTCTGAACTTCATGGATATAAGTATACAAGAGCACAAGCTATAATTATAATGGCGAAAAAGAGTTACCATATAAAGCACACAAACGTTTCATTCCATACGGGCAAACCACGTGTTTCAGCTGCCTCGATAACCGTGGACATCAAAGCGAGTGACGAACCCCCGACCAAATCGTCCGCAAGCATATTTTCGTAGGAGGGTTAGGGGCAATTTTCATGAATTATAAAAAGGCGTGTCGAATGTTTTTAAAGAAAATTAGGACAGAAGAAGATTACGACACCCCTTTATGATAATTGCCCCTAACCATCCTACGAACATCCTACGCCAGGCGGTGGATATCATAATAATTATATTTTTTCGAGAACACATATCGCATTCAACCGGTTCAAGGACACGCTTCCCGAAACATCATCAAGTCATTTCGATCCCATGCAGACATAATTAAAGCCAAACCAAAGGTTCCGCGCAAACAGTCAGTACGGAGAAGCTCTGATCGTACAGCACAAGTGAATAAAATATAATTTCCCGCTCCTCTCTCCATTCGATATTCATGAAGTGTATACTTCAACCCCCACCCCCCTGGCCCTCCGCACACACACACGGAAGGAATGGACACAAATCGTTGCAAACCTTTTTTCAGACTTTAGATCAAAACGGAAATCTAAAAAAATATATATAATTATATTCCGCGAGCTTGGCATTTTGATCTTAGAAGGATCTTTCTGAAAAACGTCAGGCCCTCTATTTGTTTTCTTTCAGATTCCAAACTTTTTTAATAGCAAGACTTTACGGGCTGATCATGTTTGTACCACACTGCAGCTTTTCATAATGTGGTTAAGTGCTCAGTCTGAATCAAAATGCTGTGGCAACAAAAGTGACCTCATTTGGAAGTGAGGGACGCAAGCTGAGCCGAGAGAGAAATCGGGGGGTGCGGACATAGAAATAGAAAAAGGAATATGAGAAATTAAGTTTCAAGCCCAAGATTCCAGCGTTTCCACGGAAACCGAGTGACTTATGAACAGTTTGCGAAATTCGAATGTTTTTTCCAGGGCTCTGCATAGTCGCGCTTCTTTTTTTTGTCAGTGTGTTGGGCAGGGATCCACGGAAGTAGGCGCCAGAGCGCCCTCATGCGGCCTTCATTTCATCTAGCATCCATTTGCATTATTATTACTGCATATTAAACATGTACAGTAGATGTACAGTACAGTTGTACATTATACATGAAGATTGTACTGTACATGTAAGGTTCTGACTTATGTAAGGGATTCTATTGACAGAGGATGGGTTCAAAATCCTAATACCCCTAAAATGAACAACGCAGATAAAACTGCTCTTAAAAATCGGTGCAAACCAACTGGTTATTTTTTATTTATTTCCTTTTTCCGGGATTTACACCTAACACCACACACTGAGATAACAATTCACGGGGAAAACAAACAACAAATAAACACTACGAAATAAAAAAACAAAAACAACATCCAGTTAGCTCCCGTAGGATTGGCAAAAATATACTATAGTTTCTGTCACTGTCAGGGGCTCTCCAAACAAATTGAATAATTCAATGATTATTTTACATTTCCTTAAAAAATGTCGAATTGTTTTAGGCCCCTATATACTTTTAATAATCTCGACAAATTATCATAGAGCGAGACAAAGTACTTGCACAAGATGTACTATTTTGTTAGCGTCATTTTTACAAAATAATATACTATCGATCGAGAAAATCATAAAAATTATTAACAACTTTCTGTGAGGGATACGGAAGCTTAGAGTTGCCAAGCATGAAAATAATCCATACGAGGGGCGCAGGCTGGTACTCAACATTTCTTTTAGACTGGTGTCTTGTGGACGTGAACGGCGTCGTTCGTCGGGCACCAGTGAAGTTGTCAAGATGGCGGCCTACATGGAGTTTCTGCAATCCGAAGGATTCGCGAAATTCGAATCGGCCAGAAAACTTTCCTACGAGGTTTGCATTGATTTTATTGATTATAAAGGCGATTGCTCACGGTTTTAAACAGATACATGTATTTTCTTCGTGTGAGAACTTGACGGACATAGATCGGGCATTTGGGGCATTCGTTAGCTCAATCATGGAGGAATTACTACAATAAATTAGGTTCGGCAGGCCTTGCCTTGCGCCCTGCATGCCCCTGGCCTTGGCTAACGTTAACCCCAGGGCCGGCTTTAGTTTTGTGTTGGATACATTACCATTACCTACCCCCAGAACTGTGGGGTTCTACGTCGTCCGCTGCTCTCCCGACCGGAACCCCACAGATAACTATGTTTTTTTCCCATAGGCTTCTGTGTAACGTTCACTAATTAATGATTTCTAATGCTGTGGCATAGGGATAAGCAGGTTCAGCATAACTCATAAAATACTGCTTCATTCGGCCCAAGATTTCTAGCAAATGTGGTTTACATACCACACACCTGTGTGCAACTGTCCATGTGGCAAAAATGTGTCGATTTCCCCCAAAATGGGCGAAAACCTCCCGGTTTGGTTGCAAGATTCAAACGGCAGCTCCGTAACTGGCAGTCTGGTCCCCTGTAGTACGCTATAGCGGCTAGCTGCGAAGACGTATAGGGGACCCGACTGCGCTGCCGTTTGAATCTTGCGACCAAACCGGGAGGTTTTTGCCCATTTTTTGGGGGGGGAAATTGACACATTTTCGCCACAGGGACAGTTGCACACAGGTGCGTGGTATGTAAATCACATTTGCTAGAAATCTTGGGCTGAATGAAGCAGTATTTTATGAGTTATGCTGAACCTGCTGATCCCTATGCCACAGCACTAGTGAACGTTACACAGAAGCCTATGGGAAAAAAGCATAGTTATCTGTGGGGTTCCGGTCGGGAGAGCAGCGGACGACGTGGAACCCCACAATTCTGGGGGTAACCATTACCAGGCCCTGAAATTGGGTCGTTAGGAAATGTGCAATTTCTAATCTGCAAGGTTTCAGAAAAGCAAATTTTGAAATTAAGGAAAAAACTGATTGGGAACGTTTCAACAACTGCAGTTACAGAAACTGCGATGATGTAGTTAAACTAAACTTAAATTTAAAAATTTGACACTCAAAATCTGCAAAATTGTCAAATTGTTAAATTGAATTTTAGACTTTAGTTGAACTACATCATCGCAGTTTCTGTACCTGCAGTTGTTGAGACGTTCCAAATCAGTTTTTCCTAAGTTAATTTGTTTGACCTACATGGAGATTTCACTAGACAATGGACGATGGTTTGACTTAGTTAGGAGAAGGAATTTGGTTTAAAATTAAATAGTAAGGGGTGGTAAAACCCCTAAATCCACAATAGACCAACTAGTATTATATTAAAGTTTTATTATACATAGAGAAATGAATGTTTGGTTGCAGTGACACCATCATCTCTACCTCCATGATCATCCATGTACTGTAGCACCTCTTTCGAGAAGGAGTGTGGCTCTGAAAAGAGCTGGTAACTCAACATTTCGGGTAGTGTGTACTCCAGGGCAGGAAATTCACGACGGCAACGACGGCAAATGCCGTCGTGCCCTCACCAATTGCCGCGGTGCCCTTAAATTTGGAGGATTTTCACGGCAACAAATTGCCGTGCCCTTTTAGCACATTGCCGTCGTGCCCTTTTGGCCGATGGATAGTTGGGCAGATCGGACTGCCGGCCGCCGCACGGCCGTTAGCACAGCGCACATGAAATATATTCCGACTGCTGTGCAGTGTGTGTGCAGCACACATGGAAGCTTCACTGTACCGTGCGCACTGTCAGCTAAACATTGCGCATTCTGTAAACAATTAACTGTAGGGACTGTGTATGGATATGGGTGTACATGTAAATGTACACGTACGTACGTACGTACGTACACATACACTATCAATGTACATGTACAGTACATGTCCATATCATATACATGGACAGTGCGTTCGATCGGGACAGTTTCATGTCAACGAACTTTTAGTCTGCGGGTACCAGTGAATCTTGGACATCGCTGGCTGTACCAAACAACGGGTACCAACGGTAGTTGGGAGCGATTTGCGTTGCACGATAGATAGATTGCGCAGCATGCAGCACGTGGTTGGGTTGCGTGAGAAAGTAGAATCAGAGCTGTCAAAGGTTTGCGTGTTCGCGGGTGCCTTTTCAAAGTCGTAACCATGCCCCGAAAGGAGAAAGCTAAACAGCAAAACGAGCTACTACTTCACGATACAGCACAAAAATATCGCAAACTTTATTCCTTTTTTTCAGGTAGGCCTACGAACGTAGTTATTCTCAATTTTTTTGAGAACTGATGAGAAGGTTTTGGCACACCGAGCCCACATCACGATACCTTGACAGCATGGACTATTCTATTAGGAATGAGAGGGGTGCAACTTTATACAATAATAAGCTCCGATAATATGCTCGTTTAGGTTGGACCTAGCTGCTTAAAAATCCATCTTTGCAAAACTTGTAGGCTATTTAGAATCCTTTTAACTTTGATTTTTTTGTGAGGATCTATTGTCAGATATTTTTGTCGTCACGCTGACTATAGCAGTAGCACCCCGGCTATACCTGAATGGTACAGTTCATGTTCCGTGAGAAATCGTCTTGGTGGCTGACTGAAACCTTTTTTAGACGTCATTTTTATGTTCGAAAATAATCTTTTTTAGGCATTGTGGTCCCACAGAAATGATGATATATTAGTAGGAGACCTAAAACAACGATTCGGTGCCTTCAGCGCCTATTTTCAAAGTTTTTTAAGGTGCTTACAGCGTGTTTGCATCGGTACTAAATTACTAATAAAAAGTCGTAAAATTGCCTTGATGCCCCAGATTTTTTTTTGCGATTGCCTTGGTGCCCTTCAAAAATTGCAGAAATTGCCGTGATGCCCTTAATTTGCCAAAATTTCAAGGCAAAAATTGCCGTGCCCTTTTTAACCCGGAGTTCCTGCCCTGGTACTCTATCCATCATCAGGAGACTAAATAATTATAGAGGGCCTGATGTTTCAATCATAGCATTCTGTCATTCTGCCTTTGTGAAAAGGCCTGCTCAGAGGTGTTCTATACATTAGACATGTCTCAAAGCTCTCAGAATCCTTCCATCTTGTGTTAAGTCAAGAGTAGAATGCCAAAGTGATGCCGTAGAATGTTCCTCCTCCAGGACTCAAAGAACGATCCGGAGACCAATCCGTTCAAGTCCAAGTATGAAGCCAGGGAGATGCTACAGGAGCTTCGCACTAAACTGGAGAAATACTACGGCCTGCACACAGAGCAGCAGGCTGAACAGCAGGACACAGGTACATGTATATGGCGAGGTTATGTCCAGTAACGAGGCATATAAGCGTCACGACGTATGACACTTAACCACCGTGGCTAAGCTATAAGTGCGTATGCGCGAAGCCCGGTTTAGCTGGGGCTTCCCCCATTCATTCATTCATTCATTCATTCATTTCTCAGGTAGTTACAGGCACAAGCACGAAACAACCCTAACCCTTATCCTAATCCTAACCCTAACTACCCTTATCCTGAACCTAATCCTAACTCTATCAGTAACGCTAACCCAACCCGAACTCTAACTCTAACCGTAACCATAACCCTAACTGTAGCGCCCTAAGCCTAACCTACGCTGGTTCACAAAACACGTCCTTGTATAGTCCCCACACAATTTACGGGGTACCAGCATGGCTCAAAGACTGTGGTTAAGCGTCATATGTCGGTCATGTTATATATCTCCCAGTAACTGCTGCAACCAGCTAGCTACAGCAACCGTAGCTCTTCACCTCCTTATTTTAACGATTTTGATATTTTGATCGTCGTACATCAATCCAAATATCAAAATTGGTAAAAAAAAGAGAAGAGAATAAGGGCAGCTGGTAATGTTATTGTAGTTACAGCTAGGCCGACCTCTTTATTCAAAGCCAATATGTCTCGCAAAATTGAATTTGGTGCAACCACTATAGGTGGTTCATGCCTGACTTGGAGTGCTTTACCACAGACTGTCTTGTGTTTGTTCATGTACCAGTATACACTGTTGCATTTCTGACCCTCCAAAGCAACATGCCACCCGACTGGGCCAATGCTCTGATTCACTGCAGAGCAAAGAAACATAATCTTGTCTGGTAGTTATTGTGCCAAATCTTGTCTTGTAGTCATTGTGCCAAACCTTGTCTGGTAGTCATTGTGCCAAATCTTGTCTGGTAGTCATTGTGCCAAATCTTGTCTCATAGTCATTGTGCCATATCTTGTCTCATAGTCATTGTGCCAAACCTTGTCTGGTAGTCATTGTGCCAAATCTTGTCTCATAGTCATTGTGCCAAATCTTGTCTTGTAGTCATTGTGCCAAATCTTGTCTCATAGTCATTGTGCCATATCTTGTCTCATAGTCATTGTGCCAAACCTTGTCTGGTAGTCATTGTGCCAAACCTTGTCTGGTAGTCATTGTGCCAAATCTTGTCTCATAGTCATTGTGCCAAATCTTGTCTTGTAGTCATTGTGCCAAACCTTGTCTGGTAGTTATTGTGCCAAATCTTGTCTTGTAGTCATTGTGCCAAACCTTGTCTGGTAGTCATTGTGCCAAATCTTGTCTCATAGTCATTGTGCCAAATCTTGTCTTGTAGTCATTGTGCCAAATCTTGTATTGTAGTCATTGTGCCAAACCTTGTCTGGAAGTCATTGTGCCAAATCTTGTCTTGTAGACTTGTGCCAAATCTTGTCTCATAGTCATTGTGCCATATCTTGTCTTTAGTCATTGTGCCAAAACTTGTCTGTAGCCATTGTGCCAAATCTTTTCTTTAGTCATTGTGCCAAATCTAGTCTCATAGTCATTGTGCCAAATCTTGTCTTTAGTCATTGTGCCAAATCCTGCCTTAAGTCATTGTGCCAAATCCTGTCTTTAGACATTGTGCCAAATCCTGTCTTTAGTCATTGTGCCAAATCCTGTCTTTAGTCATTGTGCCAAATCCTGTCTTTAGTATACTCATTGTGCCAAATCTTGTCTTTAGTCATTGTGCCAAATCTTGTCTTTAGTCATTGTGCCAAATCTTGTCTTTAGTCATTGTGCCATATCTTGTCTTTAGTCATTGTGCCAAATCTTGTCTTGTAGCCATTGGGCAGGTATTTGTCTTAATAGCCAATCTGTCCGTTTTGGGCCTGATGTGATTTTTCTTGAAGCATAAGGAAAAGTGGTTGAATGCAATGACTGTTGACCCCCTAGATCCTCAACGTACTTGAGCAATGTGATATTGATAGACACCTGCAATGCAGAATTTTGGAGAGCCACTTGATTGTGATTTGGTTCGTATTTTGGCAATCCGACAGCCGACAGGGTCCGGTTGCTGTCAATTGTTTTGTCTCTTGTGAATTTTGATTGGCTTTTTAAAACTTGTATCGATATTTTTGATTTTTTTTTCTTTTTTTCAAATTGATCTTTCCGAGCTTCAACCATGATGAAGTTGTGATGTACATTTGACATTTTATACATTAGACAGGTGAAGTTACTGGTACTAGTTAGACCAACCAGTTTAGTTCGTCATTACTGTCAAATTGGTACTGAAATCTAACATTTCATTAATAAAAAAAAATCATATAAAGATTGCATTAGTTACAAAAAGTAAAATGTTCACAAGGCATCGTAAAATGCGAGCTTTATGACAAAGTTTGGATAATTTTTTTTTTCTTACACATTTTTTGTCTCCCCTCTGTGAATTAGTAAAAGAAATGAAATGAAAAGATTCCACTCTGACTCATTCTGCAGATTTGCACCTCATGCTTGCCTGTCTGCGCTACCAGCTGGGCGCTAACTTTCTGGACACGGAGGAGACCTCCTCTGGCGAGGACTACCTGACCGCCTGCCGCAAGATGCTGCGAGGCTACTCCCGGGAGCCCAAGGGCGTGGCCCTGGAGGTGGCCACCCTCAACCAGCTGGGCATCCTCTGGAGCGGCCGGCGGGAGTTGGAGAAAGCACTGGAGCTGCTGCTGGTGAGTCGGGGTACCAGTTCCTGGTCAAGGGGAGGGTGGTGGGGTAGAGAAAGCACTGGAGCTGCCGCTGGTGAGTCAGGGTACCAGACCCTGGTCAAGGGGAGGGTGGTGGGGTAGAGAAAGCACTGGAGCTGCTGCTAGTGAGTCAGGGTACCAGACCCAGGTCAAGGGAGGGTGGTGGGGATAAGGAAGTAGTGGACCTGCTGCTAGTGAGTCAGGGTACCAGACCCTGGTCAAGGGGAGGCAGGTGGGGTGGAGGGAGATGGAGAAAAGCACTGGTACTGCTGCTGGTGAGTCAGGATACCTGACGCTGGTCATGGGGAGGATGGTGGGTTAGAAAGAGATGGAGAGAGCACTGGATCTCTTGCTGATGAGTCGGGCTACAAGACACATTGCTGGTTTGTGTGTTTATCTATTTGGTTAATTGCTGCTATTTGGTTTGTTGCAGGAGTCAGAGAGTGTGTACAAGACGTACAACCATGAGGTGGGCGTGGCTCCACTGGGCATCAATGAGTACGTATCAGGGAGTGCTGATATGGATGGGGAGAGTAACTGTAGCAGGACAGGCCAGACTAAAATGCTTTGCAGAATATACATTGCAAGGCCCAGTAAGGAGTATTTGTTACTCTTTTTGCATTCATTTAGTCATTTTCCGACTCATTCTGAAAAGATTTCAGAGAACATTTGACGGAGTGAATATTGTAAGTTGAGGTACGATGGATCATAAATCTTTGTGAAATTCATCCAAGGTTTGTTTTTATTCTTCTCCCTTTTCTCAGGCATTTTGCAGCCGACGACAAGAGGTTGACCGACTTCCAGAGGCAGCAGAAATTTGAGGCCGCATACACGCACACGCTGTACTACTTGGCCCAGGTCTACGGAAACCTAGGGCAAAGTGGGAAGGTAAGCGCTGTCTGGCCGGGCATCTTTGGTTTACAAGACACCTCCGCACCCTTGCAAGAATCAGACCACTTACAGAATAAGACCGCTTTGTGCCAGGGAGCTTCCCTTGTGTGTTTGTTTATTTGCTCCTGTTGGGGCTAAATGCTTCTAACCAGTGTCCCCACCGCGGCAAAGATAAGGGCCATTCCCACTACACCAAATAAATGCGATTATTTGGATCGCAATTTAAATCGTGATTCAAACTCCCCTTTTTTTTGCATGTGGGGACACAATAAATGCGATTATTAGTGGGTTTTGAATCGCGATTCGGACTCCACTAAGAGTGAGATTTTTTTCAAATAATCGCGTTTATTTGAGACGCGATGTGTGTCCCGCTCAAATCGCACCGTTTTTATTTTCATTTTTAAGGCCACGATGCATTGCACAAGCATGGCATTTCCTGCCAGCAGTTTACTGCCAGGAAGTGCAGCACAGGGTTTGTTTACTTTCGTCAGCGAGTCCCGCCATTCCCGCTTGCGCAGCGCCACCACATGCTAACCGTTTATTTGCGACAAAGCATTTATTTGCGACACAATTATTTGGCCTGTGTGGACATGACAAAAAAAAACCCGGTTTTTGAATCGCGATTCAAATCGCGATTATTTTCGTAGTGGGAACGGCCCTATACCTTGCCTATAGCGGCCTATACCTTGATCATTTGGGAAGGCTGTCATCTAAGGGTCGGATAGCTCAGGTGGTTAGGGCACTGGAGCATGTTCAAGTCGTGCTGCATACAGGCAGTGCCTCCTTCCTCCTCAATTTGTAACTCGATACCAGTTTACATTCTGTTTTGCTCTTGTCTTTTGGGCTGACCATCATGTGACCATCATTGTGACCGCAGTCGGCCAGCCACTGCCACGAGACGCTGAAGAGGCAGCTGGAGACGAACCAGTACGAGCCCATGGACTGGGCCCTGAACTGTGCCACGCTGTCCCAGTATTACATCACCCAAGACGACTACACGCAGGCAAGACACTGCTTGGGTGAGTCGGAAGGAAAAGCGGCACGGTGGATGCGTGGATGTGTTGCCGATCAATCGATCAGACTGTTTTTGGTGATCGATCGATGAAATGGATTCGGGTGATCAATTGATGAAATTGATTATGTTGATCAATTGATGAAATTGATTATGTTGATCAATTGATGAAATTGATGACGTTGATCAAGCAATTTAATTAATTTTGGTGATCAATTCATCAAATTCGTTGATCAAATTGATCGATCGATCGATCGATCTATCAGTTGATCAATCAAGCTATTGATCCGATAGATCTGTACAGCCAAGTTGTTGCTGTGGTTGCGCCGGGTGGCAAGAGAGAGTGATGGCAACGGCCACAGCTCTGTTCTATTGTATGAGGGTTTTTGCCCTGGCCGACATGCAGTCAGCACTGTATGCTGGATGCTTTGCCCAAGTGCTTTGAGAAAGACTGCAGGCAGCGTGGGGATACAGTACAAAATATCCAAACCATTGCCCACCAGCTGGATCCCCTCCACAATGCAGTCCACCAAAAAGCATCTTGGAGACATTTAGAGACAATACACCGATCCAGTGTCAGTGAATATAACAAAAAAAATCTTCATTTGTTTTTCTTAAAATTTAAAATAACCTTAAAACTTAAAATAACCCTGACGTAACGTATTCCAGGCATACTAATTAGTTATTGTCAAACATTTTTTAGTCAAACAAACAAACAAACGACAAACTGGCTGGGAACTTTGAAACAGATATTTTGAAATCTCAATTTAGTGGGCCTGACATTTTGATCCTAGCAGGACCTTTCTCATTTGTTTTTGTACAAAAAAAAAAACCTTGCTTGTAGCGAGTGCCACACGCATCTACGCCGAGGCTCTGCAGAAACTGCCGGCTGTGGAGACGGAGGAGGATCAGTTCGACGACGACATTGACAAGCTGAAGCGCCACAAGGCGGACATAGCGCGCTGCTGGCTCAAGTACTGCCTGGCCCTGCTCAACCTCTCCAAGTAAGCGTGTGCGGTCCTCCCATCGGAGGACCAGGGCTGGATTTCACAAAGCCTAACGATGCATCGTAACTCAACTTAGGATGGATAACCCATCGTAAGTTGTGATACACTATGGTTTCTGTGCATCGTTCATCACCTTGCGATTGATCGTAAGTTACGATGGGTTGGGTGAAATCGACGCCAGGGCCCAATTTCATAGAGCCGCTTAAGTGCCGCAATTTGCTTATTAACCCATTTATTATGTGCCGAGTTACGGGATATCCTGTAGGACGCAGAAAAGCTACAGACGCCAAACTACGTGAAATTCCGTGGTGTAGTTTTAGGTTTGCGAAAATGATGGCGTCATTAACCCATTCACTGTTCTGTTGATATGGTTTATGATATCTCGCGTTTGTGTTCGTTTAACGTTACGTTAGTCATCATGGCGAATTTGAATGCTGCACGGTTGGCTTATTACAGTTCTCTCGACATTCTTGGCTTTATTGCGGGAATAGATCCGTACACAATTAACCCGCGACAACCATTTCGTCCATCTTTTTAGCGAAAGTGTACGAGTTGCGTCACCTCTTGTCAGTACAGCGGGTAAACGATAAAAAGATTTCTTATCACGATCCCCCTTGCTTCCACAGCCAAGGACAGTACAAAACAAGTACATGTACCTCCAATCCATGGTACAACCACGGAGGAATAAAAAGAGATTCCTTCATGGCACAACTAGTAATTAATACTAGTAAAAAGCAGTATTAGTAAATTTAGTAGTACAACTACGACGAGTTCAAAACTTGCCGCCGTGCATGTGGAGTTGTTTGTATGCACAGCTGACTTAGTAATGGCGGTGATGTGCTAATGTGTGTAATCCAAGATGGCCGATAAACAAAACCATGACGTCATCGAAGATGGGTCTATAGCCGGGCCACAGATCCCATGAATGGCATCTGTTTTGTTCATTTGCGTGTCTCGTTCACACCATTACATTAATTCTCCACCAAAGGGAAAAGCTGGCGAGTGCAGACAGAGATGCCAGACGCTCTCTCTTACAGGAGTCGTCCAGCAACGCGGATGCCGACGATGCCGCCAATGCCGACCAAAGTTTGGCGCCGTCAGAGACGACGACGACGGCAACGACGACGGCGGAGGCGTCTCCCAAGAGCGAGGGCGCCAGACCGGGCAGCGACAGCCTGGACAAGATGGCGCTGCAGTTCCAGTGCCTGGAGTTGACCTCGCTGGAGGGCAAGGTCACCGACACATGCGTGGTCACCTTTGATGAGGTGAGGCGAGACGGGGGACCAGACCAAATAAAAAAATTAAAAGAAATTGCCTTAGCACCAGACTATTGCTTGTCAGGACTCGGTATTGTCTTCTGTTTTTTGCCATTTGCTTGGCAGGAGGTTGTAGAGACAAGATCTGTTTGGATGGAAAATTCTGCTCCGTTTGTGGGCTGCGTACGGTGATGCTGTGCGTATAATTACTTTCAATAATGAGTTCGGCTCTGAGAACAGCTGGTAACTCCTTTTCATCATAGTCCAGCTCTTTCTGAAAGTGGCTTGGTGTTTACTGGTATCTGGTGATCTTCTCCCTCTTGTTTTTTCTTCTTCAAAGGCACGTGAGGTCTTCCTGGCTGGGCAGAAATGGATAAGTGAGGCCAAGGAGTACTACGTTCTAGATGGCCATGTGTCCGATTACATAGAAATTATCAGGGTGAGTGTCAGATTCAGGCATCTTCATCCTCCTTATCCTCCTCGTCCGTCTCTTCCTCATTATCCTCATTCTCCTCTTCCTCATTCTCCTTATCCTTCTCTTCCTTCTCATCCTTCTCATCCTCCTCTTCCTTCTCTTCCTCCTCATGCTCCTCATCTTTCTCTTCCTCATCCTTCTCTTCTTCCTCATCCTTCTCTTCCTCATCCTTCTTTTCCTCCTCATCCTTCTCTTCCTCATCCTTCTTTTCCTCCTCATCCTTCTCTTCCTCATCCTTCTCTTCCTCCTCATCCTTCTCTTCCTCCTCATCCTTCTCTTCCTCCTCATCCTTCTCTTCCTCCTCATCCTTCTCTTCCTCCTCATCCTTCTCTTCCTCCTCTTCCTTCTCTTCCTCCCCATCCTTCTCTTCCTCCTCATCCTTCTCTTCCTCCTCATCCTTCTCTTCCTCCTCATCCTTCTCTTTCTCCTCACCCTTCTCTTCCTCCTCATCCTTCTCTTCCTCCTCATCCTTCTCTTCCTCCTCATCCTTCTCTTTCCTCCTCATCCTTCTCTTCCTCCTCATCCTTCTCTTCCTCCTCATCCTTCTCTTCCTCCTCACCCTTCTCTTCCTCCTCATCCTTCTCTTCCTCCTCATCCTTCTCTTCCTCCTCATCCTTCTCTTCCTCCTCATCCTTCTCTTTCTCCTCACCCTTCTCTTCCTCCTCATCCTTCTCTTTCTCCTCACCCTTCTCTTCCTCCTCATCCTTCTCTTCCTCCTCATCCTTCTCTTTCCTCCTCGTCCTTCTCTTTCCTCCTCATCCTTCTCTTCCTCCTCATCCTTCTCTTCCTCCTCATCCTTCTCTTCCTCCTCATCCTCCCCATCCTCCTCTTCCTCCTCATCCTTCTCTATCTCCCCATCCTCCTCATGATCCCCATCCTCCTCTTCCTCCCCATCCTCTTCCTCCTCATCTTTCTCTTCCTCCTCTTCCTCCCCATCATTCCACATCCTCCTCTCCACTGTCGTCCCCGCCACCATCCCCATCACCACCATCAATAGTATCATCATTCAAATGCAGATGGAGTAGACGCTGCAGCACGGTGCAGTACTTGTCCTTCACATGAATATAACCCAAAGGATACCCCGATAATCCTGGTGTACCTCTGGAAGGCTGGTGTAGGACACAGCCCCCAAGAACCGACGACTCTCCCAACCACCCCGAATCAAAGCATCCAGTCCCTCCCTCGATCTCTCTTGATCACGCGTCTCCTTCTTCCTTTGCACCCGCCGCCCGACAGGACCACAGCGCCCTCTTCCGGGTGCTGGCGTCCTTTGAGGTGGACCTGGAGCGCCGGTGCCGCATGCACAAGCGGCGGGTGGACATGCTGCAGGCCATCCTGACGGAGTTGAACCCCCAGCACTTCCTGATGGTGTGCAGGCAGCTCATGTTTGAGCTGGCCGAGACCACCAGGTGAGCGAGTGCACAGAGGGGCCTGGTCTCCTGTGGCTTTATAGTGAAGGAAGGCCCATTGGGCAGATTGGGTATGCCGAGTGACCCACTGTGTGCAAGTTGTATTGGGTCATTGCATCCACTGCTGTGTGAGTGGGTGCACTGAATGGCACATACAAGCTGAATAAAGTCATTGCACCCACTGCTGTGTGAATGGTGCACTGAGTGGCACATACAAGCTGAATAGGGTCATTGCATCCACTGCTGTGTGAATGAGTGCACTGAATGGCACATACAAGCTGAATAAAGTCATTGCACCCACTGCTGTGTGAATGGTGCACTGAGTGGCACATACAAGCTGAATAGGGTCATTGCATCCACTGCTGTGTGAATGGGTGCACTGAATGCCACATACAAGCTGAATAGGGTCATTGCATCCACTGCTGTGTGAATGGGTGCACTGAATGCCACATACAAGCTGAATAGGGTCATTGCATCCACTGCTGTGTGAATGGATGCATTGAGTGAGTGTGAGTGTGAGCTGTCAGTGTCAATGAGTGCACTGTGTATAAGATGATCAGGGTCCCAATTTTCCAAATGTCGATTTTGAAAAGGCTCTGAAATGGTGACTAAAGCAGTCTGTTGGCTGCTTTAGTCACCAATGAAACATATGAAACTACAAATGTAGTGGAAAGTCAAAACATGTTCTACAGCTGTTTTTGTTTGGATGGCTGCATGAAGAATTATTGTTTGTTTATTTTTCCCTCCAGTGAAATGATGGACCTGAAAATGGCGATAGCTGAGGCATCAGGAGTGCCAGCCTCTTCACATGTCTGCAATAAAATCAATGTGTTGTAAGTATGACGCTTCTGCAACTTGGAATCAGAAAGCTAGGGAGTGTGAGTCCTTAGCACAGTTTGAAAAGAATTTATCTGGACCTCGGCATTTGATGCTTGAGTTTCTTTTGTTAGTTTCCACTTTGCAGTCTTCATTTTTAACTTTACAGAAATTTGGCCTTTGAAATTAACCCCAACCCCCTAGTGCTGCGTGACTGGAACCCTCCTCAATCCTCCAATGTGAGTTTGTGCAAGATCCTCACTGCCTCAATCCTCCACAATTCTTCAATAGGAGTTTGTGCATATACATGTACCCCACTGTCTCAATCCTCCACAGCTAAGTCCATGTGATTGGATCCTTTCTTGATATTACAGTTGACCATGTGAAAGCAAAGTGCATACCAGAAATCCTTCACAATCCTTTAACTGCAAATTTTCACACAGTTTGCCTCAATCCTCCACAATCTTCCAACACCCCCTGGAGGATTGTGGAGGATTGAGGAAGGTTAGGGTTTTAAGAAATGTCCTGTATGAATTGGAATGTCTGGCCCATAAGATTTCGGAGATCTGAAATTTTGGTTACTTTGTAATGTTCTTTAAAAATCACAACTTATTGAAATAAAGTTCATAGACTGAAGTCTTTTTTCGCAGGATAAATGCTGCCTATTTTGCAGAAAATGTCTTTATGTTTTGCATTGTAGAATCAAGCAAAGTTTGGGATACTTTCAGGACTTTGTTGGTGAGTTCAATAGCTTTTCCAATAAAATTCCGTTCTTGCCCCTTTGATTATTACCAGCCCCTTTGATTATTGCCCTTCCTCTTTGGCTATTGCCCTTCCCCTTGAATATTACCCATCCCCTTCTATTATTACTGTGTCCCTTTCACTATTGCCCTTCCCCTTTGATTATTACCCTGTCCCTTTGACTATTGCCCTTCCCTTTTTAGTATTGCCCTCCCCCATCGACTATTGCCCTTCTCGTTTGACTATTTCCTTGCCCCATTTACTATTGCATTTCCCTTCTGACCATCAATCTGCCCCTTAGACTATCTCTCCCAGACTATTACACTGACCTTTTGACTATTTCCATCCCCTAGACTAATCCCCTCCAGTCTATTACTCTGCCTTTTTTGACTATGACCCTACCTCTTCATCTATTCCCTGGCACCTAGACTATCAAGCCCAGGCAGAGTAACCTGTCCGTATTCTATGACACTCTACGAATTCCTGGATCAGGCTCCGGCTCTGGCTTTTTGCCTGTCAGACTAAACATAGAAAAAAGCTTGCAGCGTGTCGCTGAAGCGAAGGCCAAGCCTTCATCTTGTAAAGGGCCTATTACGCCTCAATTACACTGGTTCCTAGTGACTGGCCAGCACCGCAGGGCTCTGTCTGACATGGTCCCTCCAGTTAGGACATTTTCAGCGAGCAACTAGGCTGTTTGCCTCATCTCACCCGCACACTCTTATCTATCCCAGGATGTAGAACGGAGAGGTATCGGAACGGCCTCTTCCCCCCGTTCTCCCTCCATCTGGAATTCCGTTCCTGGTTCTTGCTTTCCCCCTGCCTATGATCTTGCCCTTTTTTAAAAGGAATGTTCCTATCTCTGGCCTTCCTGAGTCCCTCTCTATCTCCTCCTTTCTCTAGCCATTAACCTTGAGTGGCTTTTCAGCCTTGTTCTGGGCGATTTTGTATAGAAAAAATAAATGACAATAAAAAAAAAATTAAAAAAATTAGAAGGGCCACATTCATTATTTCTCTTTTCTGTTTTTTTTCTTTCTGTGTCAAGATTCCTTGAGAGATAATGAGAAGAAGATGCCGAGCAAATTGGATGAGGAAGTCATGAGGCCAGCACTGGTTGCTCACTTCTGCATGGCAAGACTGTAAGGTTCCTTTTTGTTGTGGTTGGTGGTTGGTTGATGGTGGTGGTGGTCTGGCGTTGGTCGTTGGTTGTTGGTCATTGGTGGTTGATGGTGGTTGGTGGTTGGTGGTTGATGGTGGTCTGGCGTTGGTCGTTGGTTGTTGGTCATTGGTGGTTGATGGTGGTTGGTGGTTGGTGGTTGATGGTGGTTGGTGGTTGGTGGTTGGTGGTTGATGGTGGTCTGGGTTGGTGGTTGGTGGGTGTCTGGGGTTGGTGGATCATGAACTGTAGGCAGTGTGCTTTTATTGTGCTTTGTGGTTGGATTTGGAAAGTTTGTGGTGACACCATGCATAGCTGCTAACCATTCCTATTTTAGAGGAATCATTTTCTTTTTTGGTCAATATTTATGACTTTTTACAAGCTCTTGACAACAGATTCTGATTTTTGGTATGGAAATACGCATGTATTCCTATATGTATGTACATGTAGTTAGCCCCCTGTTATTCCTCTTTTTTAGCAGAAGTATTCCTAATTTCCATTAACCCTAACGCTTTGCACCCCCCGCACAGGACTCGTACTGTATATCACAATTTACCACAGTGCCCTCAGGGGTGCAGGCTCACATACCACAGGATACCACAAAAACCACGCTGTGGTATGTCGTGGTGTATGGCCCTTATCCTCCCACACACAGCGCTGCACAGACAGTGCCTTACAGCCTATATACCACAACAAACCACAAACCCCATTGTGGTATGTCGTGGTGTATGGTATGTGCCACAGGAAACCACACTGCACTCATGGGTGCAGGTCCAAATACAAATACCACACATCACCACAAGCATTTGTGTGTGTGTGTGTGTAGGTATTCACCAACATACCACAGGAAAAACCATGAGTGGTTAATTGTGGTTTCAATGCCGGTTTGGTTGGCAGCAATGCCGATGTAGGTCATCTCTTTTGACATTGTATTTGGCTCTGAATAAGGGCCTGTGACTCAACGTTTCGGGCAGTGTGAACTCGCACACCGTCGGGACACACGGAGATGACCACCCTGCTGATGACCATCCCCCAGCCGTTGTTTTTGATTTCACCCTTTGGCTGTGTTTCCCTCTCTCTCTACCCGCAGACACTCCAAGATCATCACGCCAAATTCGGAGCAAAGGATAGACAACCTGAGGACCAGGTACACGCACCTACATGCTTCTGACTACTTAATCCACCATTACCAAAGAGGGCAACTTCAGCTGGAAGTGCCCGGATGTCAGTAGCAGTTGCGCGTAGTATGAATGGGGAAAAGTATAGCCAAAAGGTTGTGAATGCAGAAACTAAAATGAAAGGAAAGGCCGTAATTTTCTTTTGTAAAAATTGGGATTAGTTTGCACCATAGAGCTCTATGGATTTGCCCTCTTTGGTAATGGCGTCGCAGTCCCCTTGTCGGCACGTGTCACGCGCACTTTAGTTTATTTATAGAGCTCTATGGCCTTACCCCATCGGGCTCGTGTGAAGCCATCTGGTCATCAACGCCACCCTTTGACTCACTGTCTCTCATCCACCCTTTCCTCTGTAGCATGAAGAACTATAAATACGTGGTGGACTACTGCAAAGAGCACCCAGAGGCCATGGGCAAGATGGAGGTGAGTCTCAGATGGTTGCACCGTCGCCGGGCCTGCCGCTGGAATTAAACACAAAGCAGAAATGATATCAGACTCGAAGGCTTGCATGGTGGAAGTACTAAGTGGAAGGATTGTGGTGACACCCATGTAACATTTCTCTTTCAAGAAGGATTGTGGCTCTGTTACATCGTGTCACAGCAAACCTTCCACTGAAAAACGGAAAATTCTTAACCAAACAATCAAGAAGGCCTGAACATGTCAGACCGATTCCACCACATGACCTAGACCACTACGTTGGCCAAGTGGTTACTATGTCTGCACTACAAAGCGACTTGGACTAATATTTTAAGCTCAGGCAAGATGGAGATACTGTAAATACAATTGTGTAAAGTTGTCTGGAAAAAAAAACCAGAAACAAAATTGTTAAATGCTTACTGATGGAACTTTAAATATTAAAGTAAATACAAAAACTGTTGCAAACTGCTCACTGACTGAAATGACCTGCAATATATATAAATCTCAAAAGTTAGAGGGCCTGACGTTTCGATTTTTTTCAAAGGCAAAGTCTTTAGAAATTTACAGGCACCGATATTTGGATTTTAGTATCAAAACGTTTGATAAAATTGTAGAATCGTTTTTTTTTTCTTTCTTGTGTCAGGCTGAGTACGACTTGTGCGAGGAGATGGTGGAACTCCTGCCTGCTCGCATTGCGCAGGTCCGGAGAGAGTGAAATTGCCACGGCAACCGGCACCCTGTTACCCTGGAGACGGATGCCCGCACGAAATTCCACTCTTGAGCGCACCACTCCCGAACTGTGGGAACGTTGCAGGAGTTGTGGGTTCATATCCTGCCCGAGCTGCCTGTATTTCTTTAAGCAAGCAGTCGGGTAAAGCACTGAGCATGCAATGAGCACACATGTAATTGTACAATGAGCATAGGGCAAACCCACATTGAATAACGCTTGTGTGACTGCCCACTCAACATTCCAGAGGATCAAGTCTTTGATTTGCCGTAAACCATTTCATACACTGACTGTAGACAGGCAGATGTAGATGACAATGTAAGAGTGTTTGCTGTGACACCATTTATGTGTACCGTTTCTTTCGAGAATGAGTATGGGGCTGGTAATCCGATTTCTCGGGCAGTGTGTGCTGCTCCTTATATAAAGACATCGAGTTGCATTCCATCATTTTGAGAGCGAGTACTGAGAATGGCACCTTTCAAAAGCCACGCTTCCTCCGGACTTAATAAAATAATTGGGTATTTAACCGAGACAATGGTTTAATTTTGAATGGGTAAATCTTAAGCCGGTTCCCACTCAGACCTTTTGAAATGGGAAATTCAATCGAGACGGTGGCTGAAGTAACCGCTGAAGTAAGCTACTTCCGGCTGCCGTCACAAAAGAGTTCAATCGTGGTGTGATAAAAGTCAAGCGATATCATGTACTGTGTACATGTGTGCGCAGAATCCGCACACTACGCCCGTGTGTGTTGTTGTGGCGGTTGACATTTGACCGGATGTGTTGTTTACCAAGTGGCATTTCACTGAGTCCACTGGATTATATGTCTCGCTAAATGCCAGCCGGTAACTTTTTTTTCTGGGCAAAGGATGGCTGTGCGTAAAGGGACTAAGAGGAGAGTCTACCGGGCCTTATCCACTGGACGTAGATTGGAAAAAGTAACCATCGCCTCAGTGAGTTCTACCAAGAACCCCCCCCCAAAAAAAAAAAATAAAAAATAAAAAAAAATAGTGAAAATGATGCGAAAGCCACACTTATTGTCAAAAAAGATAATGTGCATGGTGCCAGGTAGGGCCCACCCACTCTGTGCAGCCATTCTCTGAGAGGAGCCAGTAGCGTTTGGGACAGTTTGAGCTCTGCCAGTCACCATGTGACTGTCAACATCTTCAGAGTATTATACAGAGCTGCTCCAAGCGGTGATCACCGGCTCTTCTCGGAGCCTCACTCCTTCCTGGAAGAAATCATGGACGCGGTGTCACATTTGACATTGACCTGAGTAGGCCTAATTATTTGCACGCAAACTTGCTGCAAACTGCTCACTGACTAGAATGACCCAAAAGCGAATGTCCATAATTTGGAGTGCCTGGCGTTTCAGAGCGGGACCTCCCTCAAAGGCAGACCTTTCTGCCTTTGAAGGAGGTCCTGCTAGGATCGAAACGTCCGGCCCTCCTAACAAAATCCGCCCTGCAAACCTTCAAAACTCTTTATTAGAAATGCATGTACATTGTACAGTATACACTGTAGATATATTTTCTGTTTATATTCTATATTTTATTTCTTTCAGTCCATGCACATAATATTTTCTATCCACATTGTTTGGGAGCAGTGCTTCAGAATTTGATCAATCTGAAAATGGTACTTATTCATTGTCGTCATTCTCTTTTTGTATTTGATGCCAAAGGTTATTCCACATTGAAGTGTCCACATTAAAGGAATTCAGAAAATATGGGCCTTACTTGTCCAGGCAATCTGTTGGGGTCAGTCAGTAGGTGGTGGTTCAAAATCTAAACGGTTGATCAAAAAAGTCAATCAAACATTTGGCAAATAGTCTGCTTAAATGACCCCAAAAAAGCAAATCTCAGAAATGTTGAGGGGCCCTGAGGATTCGATTCTCAAACTCAAAGGCAAAATGGTTCTGCCTTTGAGAAAAAGCCCTGGTATGACTGAAACATCAGGCCCGCTAACTTGTCATTATTTTGGGTCAGCGTTTAATGGCCGGAAGTCTTAATGATCAATCAATAAATCTAATACAAACATGTTAATAACTGCTAAAAAGTGATTGTGGTTGGTGACTAAATAATATACAAAAGTCTCAAAAATTCAGATGGAATCATGTTTTGATCCCGTGTCAAAGCCAATCTGCCTGAGAGAAAGGTCGAGCTGGGATTGAAATGTCGTATCCTCCAAATTTGTCAATTTGTTGAATTGATATCAAGTAAAATGATTGACTGCATCCTTCCAATCTTCAACGTGTGTGTACCAATGTGCTGCCTTTGAAGATTCAGACAGACTTGAACAGGCGACTATTTTATTCCATGTACTGTGTACTGTGTGAGAGTCCGATGCTGCATGTGTGTGGTGTGTAAAAAAAAAAATGAAGAAAGTAGGAAACCTATTCTGACCGCATTCTGTATCCAGTAGAATAAATCAAACAGGTTTTGATAATAAACCTTGATTCTGTTTAGGCCAGCTTGTAGTATTTAATGTTTGTTCTCTGTTTGTCAACCCCTTGTGCAATTTGGGACTGTGGAAAAAATAGTGTGTAAATAATACGAGCGGTGAAGGCAAGGTATTCATTGAATAAAGGTCTTCCCGTGTAAAGAATCATTCCGCCATGAAGTGTTTTGTTATTAATATTAGTCTAAAGTTGTGTCAGTTACATGGTAGTTAATAGTACACAATGTAGTTAATGGTCAATCAAGTGAGCCCCCAACCCAATAAAGCAAATAAAGCCGTCTGTCAAACCATGGAGGAATTCCTGCATGGTCAAACCCAACTGGTAACAAAATGACCTTATTCAGAACAGACTGGCTGTCAAGTCAATCAACAACCAGCACAACGCCATATTTTGCCGATACAGGCCCCTGGATAGACTAGAGAGAGCCCTGGATGGGCACGACCCTGGATGGACTAGACCTTGCAGGCATATGACTCTGAATGGAAATTATCTTAGGCCGTGTTGGAAAGAGGCGTCTAGAGCTAGGTCTAGGTCTTCCCACCCATTGGAAATACACGGAGATGCGAAGACAATAGCCCTAGCCGTAGCTCTGGAAGCCCGTTTCGGACACGACATTAGTCAATGCCCTTATTCCTCGACCCTAGATAGCAGACTGAAACGTCCCCGGATAAACAGGGCGGTCACCCTTTTTGGACGAGACTCAAGAACCAGGACTCTGAAGCCCCGATCAAACGGTATTGTTGTGAGAAAAACTCACCAAGACGATGGCTACTTATTTTAAAGTCCAGTCCGAACAGAGTCACCTTACTGGGATGATAAGTCCAGTGCGAACAAAGTCACTTTACCGGGATGATAAGTCCAGTGCGAACAGAGTCACTTTACCGGGATGATAAGTCCAGTGCGAACACGTGGGCGACTCGGGTCCAAAAAATCAGGCTGCGAGTCCGTCAAGTGGCCCCGACAACACGCATGCGCTGCGCACAGTTTCTGCGCGCACGTCGCGAATCCCTGGAATGGGCCGGCCGGCTCAGACTTCGGTCCTTTTCGGAAATTCGGCTTCGGCTTTGGCTCCCACTTTGTATTCCTTTCTTTCGTCTATTATAATATGCAAGGCATGAAAAAGGCAGGCCTTTGGCTTCGTTTTTTAATCTCATACTGCGTTTAAAAAAAAAGATCCAAAGCTCCAACTCTCAAACAAAGAAATCCAACCTTTGTTTGGCAGCTTTTGGATAACAGAGATGAAGCCGGAGCTGAAGTATAAGGGGGGTTTTCAAAAAGGGTCATTGCGTCCCGTCACACAAAACTTGAAAATGTTACAGGTTGTGGCTTACGGTACGGATGCGTAAAGCTCACGTACGTGATACCTCAGCCGTGGTTTGTTTTTCGCATGTTTGGCAGCTCCATGCTCCCGTACTTTTGTCCAGTCAGTCCCGAGTCCAAACTGTGGTCCAAACCTTGTCCCTTTTACACATTTTGACATTACAAAATGTGATGTGAACAAATATTTGAAGCCTACATCCGACCAATGTCGCCGACAGACGTCACTTTCCTCAAAATCCGTGCTTCATTGTATAAACAATGTTATTGGTGATCTGGTTGGCTTGACTTTGAACTACATTGTCTGCGTTCACGATGTGTTTCACGTACAAAATGTTGATTGCAAGTTGCATAATTATTTCACAGGCTATCAAGGTCATTATATAAATACAACACAAATGGCTCCAAAAAGTGCGAATGGCGCTGAAATCTAACTTTTTGAATTTTAAATAATTGTCCCAGTCCGAAACAGGATTTAGTGGTAATGACCCTTGATGGATATAACCCTGGTTGGACAGGACCATGGATAGACAGGACCGTGTATGGAGAGGACCTGGATGGACAGGACCCTTGATGGAGAGGACCCCGGATGGACAGGACCCTGGATTGGCAGGATCATAGATTGACACGACCCTGGATAGGCAGGATCCTGGTTGGATATTACCCTGGATGGATATTACCCTGGATGGACAGGATCCTGGATGGAAAGGACACTGGATAGACAGGATCCTTAACACTAATATCACTATTATTGAAACACAATACCCAAAACAAAACAAATACTACGAGCAATAGGATTCCTGTCCATTTTATAATTTTTTTATTCATAATTTTGGGGTTACAAGAGGTATTCAAGCCAAAACTCCATTAAACTTCCGGATCATTCTGAGAATAATATATCTTTATATTTATGTATATAAATTATGTTACACATACAAATACAACCCACATTATTTGTTGTCTTGTAACGTTTAAAAAGGCCACAAATCCTTTCTCCGTCAGCCGAGGGAAACTCTCCAACCACCCATCTTTGTTTCCGTGGAAACCGCTTATTCACAATTGATTGGAATACAATGCAGCTTTCTAACAATGTGGGGTTTGGGGTGGGTATGTTGACGAACTGCAAGAGCCAGCCTCGTCTGCACATAATAATGCATGCACAAAAATATAAATAAAAGATATAAACGATTATGACAAATTTGGTACCAGGCTATGTTTTGTGGTTCCATCTTGGAAGATATTTAAACGTTCGTTGTACTGGGGAGTCATTTTCCTAACCGACCGTGACTGAAAACAGAATTATCCAAATCAAGAGCTACATTGACAGAGGCAAAACAAATTGTGGAAGTGGGAAAGAAACTTTCAACCGAGACAAAAAATATATTGTTAGTTTTGATGGGCGGGGCACGAGTATTTCTTTTGCCCGGAAAGCTCAAACACATAATTTATTAGTTCAGGGATGAACAACCCTACCCCCACTGAAAAAAAAAAATGAAATCAATGCCGTTGCATTAAACGTTTTACAAATTTCAGCTGCATATAAACGACTCAATTTCAACATTTTACATCTCTGACAACATCTTAAAGAGGCTGGCGAGTTAAGGGACTTAAACTTGGATACTTTCAAGACCGGGGATAAATTGTTATGGACAGACCATTGCGGGGTTGCTACCAACAAAATACAGCTATGGCTATAGCTACTGCCAACAGTCTGCCAAGAGTCCTTATCCTATGTAAACTGGCAGGCAGCTGTAGCCATAGCCATTGGCCAAAGAAGAAATGTCGGTAGTCAAAGGTCGTGAAAATAAAAAAACATGGCATTCGTCATGATGAGGTGATCCTTGCTCCACAAAGCGGGTATCCCGTCTCCCCCTAACCCCCTAAACTCCTGAAATCCTTAAGTTTATACATGAAAAACTTGACACCTTTAATATTGAACACACTTAAGAAGAAATTTCCGTATAATACCCAAATAGAAATAATGACCGAATCATGCACAAAAGTAATGTGTAGCTTGATACATGAATGACAACATGATCCAAATACGTCTGTGATCTTGAAATCTGAACACTAATAATCACAAATAATTCTCTATTTACATCTCATTTATACTCGTCAATTTCTTCTCTTCTTCCGGTTTACTAAAAAATACATTCGCCGTATACTTATCATCATTATTAACAATATTAATGTTTTAAACACCTCTTGAGTAATATGAACATTCTGTTTTCTTTAAAACCCGTTTTCAACATACAATGGATTTACCTTAAAGAGGAGGAAAACAATGGGGATGGGGAAAAACGTCTTTCCAACTCTGTTCTCTCAATAGACAAAAAAACCCAACTATCACCGTTCAAGTCAGCCAGAAGACTCTGAGTGACCGGCTGTATATGATCATACGATCAATGCCAGTAACAATGGGTACGTGTGAAGAATGGTAGTGAGTGTTCATTTGACCAGCGTTCACAGAGTCCACAGAATCGCTTGCAAATGCAGTCTGCAGAATGACAGCCCGATACAAGATCGGATCACAATGTCTATACAGAATGAACCTGAACACTGTCAGCGGGTACGGTCTGCAGAATGATACACGATCACTTCACAGCTCAATGTGGGCTGCAGAATATTAGGACACGTGACCGCTGACATGAAGTGTAAAGAATTACACGGGGCCACTACAGTCAGCTCACAGCTCACAACGGTCTGCAGAGTGGCCCGTGAGGCCAGTGACTGACCGGCTGGCAGAGTGGGAGAGGAGAATTCAGTTCTGTAGACGTTGCGCACACACAGCCGCCGCTGATAATTCTGATAATCCACACCATCTGCTACTGCGTTGGCGCGGTGTGACAACAAAACTGACCCGCTGACAGCAGACCACTCCCTGGCCCAGTGCACACTCATCATCATTCCTCAAAACTCCAATCCTTATCCTTAAATCCATCTGTACAGCACAAATTGAGTCACCCACTAACGGTAATAATACATTCATACAGAGGTAGATGCAATTGTTGTCATCAAGTCAATTTGAAATCCTGTAAAAAAGAGGGGAAACAAATCTGTCTCCCCAAAGGTAAACGTAAATACGTACAATTCCAACGTAACCACACAAAACTGTTCAAATTACCTGTACACAAGCTGAGAGCAAGAATAAAATGATTCGAGAAATAAAACAGTAGCACATAAAAAATAATAATAAATCTACACAGCACTGAAATAAAATGATTCAGATTTTTGTTTTGTATATTTTCAATTTGTCCTCGTGAGATCAAATACTCAGTCCTTGCGACCACATCTTGTCCAATGCCTCGCTCGTCACCATGGCAACCATACCCTGGGTCACCATCTTAACTTGCCCAAAACATAGACTGGCAGTCAGTGCAGCTTCGTTTTCTTTCTGTACAGTTATGACTATAGGTAAAAATATTTGGAGGGTACAATATATATCTAAAAAAATAACAATAATTAAAAAAAACACCTCAAAATCAATTACGTAAAAAAATTAAAGGAAAAACTGACTGGGAACTTTAACCAATGATTTTTTTTCTTCAGAATCATTAAGATTAAAATTTTGATTAAATTTACAAGTTAATGAAAGTATGTGTTTTAAATGCTCTCGTCATGTTGATTTTCCAAAACGAAACTCAACTGTTGTAGTGGTCAATAATGTCTCCACTGAACTGTCCCCATAGACAAGTTAATATGGCCATTCTAACCTATCCCTTAGAACCTGACCATGAAAGAAATCAAACCACAATATTCAGGCAAAATAATGCGAGTCACTTTGGATGGATTTTGCCATAGAGAGAATAAGAGAAAGGAAATGAAAACCAATAGGGAGTTTTTTTTTTAAACAATTCGTGAAAATAGAGAAGAAAAATGGACAGGACCGGGACTTGAACCAAAGACCTCTTGGGCCAACATACCGATGCTTTAGAGCTTAATATACTCACACTTTAGAGTGCAGGTGCGTTAGGCCATAGGTCTCAGGTTCAAGTCCCAATCCGGAGAAATTTTCACTATTTTAAAAAATTGAAGAAAAAAAAGGACAAAATCTTTGCTGCATTCTGGAAGATTTTGGCAACAAGAATTACCTTTAAATATTCTTAACCTTTGAAAATAATCAAAACAAATTGAGAATGGTGATATTTACCAAACATTTTTCTCTTTTCCTCTCCCTGTTATCTTTTTGTTTTGCAAGGGCAAACAAATCTTTGTAATCTCCGTGACAAAAAAAATGCATATCAAACTCAGTTTGCAGTGAAGATTGGCAATAATATTTTTTACGGACTGGAAAGTCATGGTTCTTTTTTCCTTCTTCAATGCAGTAATCATAACAAGTTTTATCAGCATTTTGTAGTCGAGTGGAATAAACAAAACTCCAAATATGACTCAAACAAAGCAAGTACATTTAAAAAGAAAGCAGAATGAAGCAGTTTTCTGTCTATTTACAAATAATACCTTGCTTTGAATTTTAACAATAAAATCGGATTCCCCAGTTAGGGGTATCAATCTTACCCGCCAACCTAGAATAGAATAAAAAAGATCACATGCATGTGATTCCATGCATGAAATACACGACACAATAATTTATCTGTGCTGAACAAGCATTTTTCTTACGCAATTCTTTTTTAACCGTGGGTATATCAAGTATAATGAATAAATATGTGGTGGTAAGACTTTGTTCAAAAGACATATCTTAAAGTGAGAGGTTGGAGGGTCTGACATTCTCTTGCATGCACCAGGACCTTTGCCCGAGGTGCATGTAGAAAGGTGTTCTAGCCTGAAAGGTGTTAGATCAGAACATCAGGGCACTCGGATTTGTGTACTCCGTTAATTCCAGTCAGTCCTCACAGATAAATCCAGAGGCTGAACGACCTAGAATGATTTTAATTGATCAATTTCTCATCATCATCATCATCATCAATGATTTTTTTCGGTGTGGTGAGGTTTAGATCATAATGATTCTAAGCGACATCTGGCTGCCCCATCACAATCTACAAAAAGCCTGTCTCAAAGGGTAAAATGTCAAAAATGGAAGCTCTGGTTTGGACGAGTGACTTTAAAAGATACTGACTTGTCAATTATTTTTTGTCTGTACTTTTTGGTTGCAATAAGGGAAGGATAATTTTTCTTTCACTTCACATCTTTCTTTCATCCCTCTTCTTTCATCTTTCATCTCTCATCTTTCTTTCTTTCATTGTTTTTTTTTGGTTTTAAGTGACATGATTAACAATCGAATATTGTGATACACAAAAAAAATGTTGCAAACTGCTTACTGACTAAAATTACCAAAATGCAAATCTTAAAATTTAGTGGGCCTGACGTTTTGATCCTAGCAGGACCTTTCTCAAAGGTAGAGTGAGAAAGGTCCTGCTAGGATCGAAACGTCAGGCCAACTAAATTTTAAGAATCGAATAGTGTTGAACTGGTACTCCAAAAAATCATCAAATTGTTTCTTTCAGGGTTATGGTTCATGACTTCAGAAGAATCCAACATGGTTCAGAAGAATCCAACAGTAAAATGCGTTAAACAGCAAAAAAAAGATTACTTGTCCCTGATGCAACTGTTGGAATATCTCAGAAAAAATAATAATAAATAAGTGACTTGTCACGCGAATACTTAGTATCATATTAAACAATTTTAGTAAATATGTGTCATTTTAAAATATACATACATACAATACTTACATACATAATCTACATACACACTGAGTATTAGTCATTAAATACTTTTATTTTTTGTTTTGTTTTATAAAGCATTGATTTTCTCTTTCCGAGGTAAATGCATCGACCAAACGTTGTATCAGTGCATGATAAGTATTTACCAATGTACAACTGGGAAAAAGTTGTACAAAATAAAACCAAACAGGAAAAATGTCCTTCATTAAATAGAACAAAATCCCTTTAAGAATACGAAAAAAAAAGAGTGTAAGACTGTCTTTGAAACCGCATAGCAATGATAAAGATAACAACCAAACAATGCAACATGGGGTATACCTATGCAGATCCCTGAGGAAAATCTTGTTCCTCTACTGGTCATTCGAATCGCGTCATGACAAAAGGGAAAACAAAAATACATAAGACATGCATGTACAAGTGAATTACTATTTTGGTGAGACAGACACAGTTAACTGTAGAAACTAGATCCTAAAAGGCACTCGTGTGAGAGTAATAGAGATGCGAGAGAGACAGAGAGAAAGTGAAATAGATACAAAGAGTAAATAGTGGAGCACACTACCCAGTAAGTAGTACACGAGTGACTAGCTTAGCCCCCCCCCACCTCCACCCCCACGCACTGCAGAATGAGGCTGGCCTGAGCAGCAGAGGATCAAAGGGACTGACCATCCTCCCCCAAAGGAACCCAACCGCATGTTAGGATGTGGGTCCAGCCAGAACACTGCAATGACCCTGGGTCCCTTTCAAAGGAATCAATGAAGCTGACGGGCCAATCTGTTTGGAAAGAGTCGATCCAAACCGATCTTTTCCAATCAACGGGAGGAGGGAGGGGGGGGGGGGGGAAAGAAGCCATTATTCTACATGCTTTTACGTTGGCAATTACAGCCAACGCCAAATAAATCCATCCATTTCTTTCACAATTTTGTGATCGGCTCAATCGCGGGACAATGATACCCCCAGGAGGCAGCATCTTGCCAGGAGTCTGCGAGACAGCTGCAGGGGCAGACAGTCCGATGAGAGACAACCCCCCCCCCACCCTGCTGCATCTCGACCCTCAAAACCAATTGTCAACGCTTAGGAGGCCATTTCAAAGAATTCTAGAGCCACCATTCAGACAGTGCAACAAGCCAAGACCACCGCAGGGCTCAGCGTTCCATTTGCAGGACAGGGGGGCCAAATCGGGGGGGGGGGGACAGACTAAGCTTTGCACAAGATCATCGACATCAACACGGAGAGTGGTCCGTCCCTGCCCGTCTACTACTGAGAATGTGAATACTGAAGTTGAACAAGCAGAACAGTGAAGTATCCACAAGCATAGGGTTGCACTATATGCCTTACAGATTGAGGATGAGCAGGAATTGGCCATGAAGCGGGTTTTTTTTTTTTATTACAAATCTAAAGTTGTAAACATACAGAATTTATGTGTCTAACTCCCTTCCCTCCCGAAAAAGACGGTGAAAAAATGTCTGCGTTCATCTCGTAGAAAAATATCAAGTTTGAATATCTTACATGGCCGTGGTAGTGATCAAGCACTAATACAGAAACGCACACACGAGGAGGTGAAATGGTTTATGGTTAATAACAATCGTTATTATTATTATTTTTTTAAGAATTAACCAATTTTTCCTTCCTTTTTTTCTTGAAAAGAGAATACAAGAGGATTCTATGCCGAGTTCCAAAAAAAAAATCCCTGTCTTGAATGTGCACAAGGGACCTGCCAACACTACTTTATAGGTCCTGAGACTTAAGTTGGTTTTTTCTGTTTAATAAAAATAGGGGTTGAGGGGGGGGGGACTGTTGTGAAAGTGAATACGTTAGAGAGGTAAACAGTGAAATGTGAGGTCAGAGTGTGGTCCTGGAGAAGGTTTGTTTTGAATACACAGCAAACTAATTGGCGGCCCTCGTTGACAAAAGACAAACCCAACCTTCTCCTCAAGGAGGCTTCGCAGAGGGTGCAGCAAGAAAGCTATCCAGTCTATCGTGAGTCAACTGTCCACGGTTCCCCCCTGCCTGTGACCACCAACAGTCTGGGATGGAGCACGGGGTGCGGGGCACCGGTGCAGCCTAGCCTGTCAGGCAGACTGTGATGGCCGCCACCCCTGCCCTTCCTCCCAGCCGAGTGCACCTATAGAAACAATCTCTCACTTCCAGCTGATTGTTGGGCTTTTCATGGACAATGCACAGAATACACACAAGTCTTCTGTGAAATACAAGTAATCACAGCGACTGGTGTTGTTTCCGACTCCATTTTTTTTTTTTTCAGTTCAGAACAAAGATTGAGTGCTACCAGAAGAGCCTTTCCCCATTTTATGTGTAATTTGCATTTTCTCGTCGATGACACTGACAACTTCCCGGCATGCCATAATACCTATCTGCTATACAAAACCGGTTGCTCACACCAGACTCCCACCTTTCCGCTGGGAACCATGTTGGACAGCCGTCCCGCACACAGTGTTAAAGTCTGGACCCCGCTTGAGCCACAAAATGGGGACAAGAGGACAAGAGTCCTCTTGGACCAGAGTTTTTTTTTTCACCTGGTGACGTTTACTGCTTTTGACTGGCATGCTACTGCTTGTTTTAAGGAAATTCTGGACGAGTGTTGATCGGATGGTATTAATAACCCACTGGAGAGATGTTGAGACACACTGGTCCCAATCTCCTCCATTTTTAAGGTCGTTCTGGGCATGTGCATATTGTTTCGGATACGTTCGCACTGCTTTGAAAAGAGAGGGATACATCTGTGGCCTCCAGCATCTTAAAATCTCCAAATTTCACGATTCAAAGTTTCTGTTTCTGAAGCAGATTGTTGGAAGTGATACGCATGCACTGTAAGGTGTGGATACAGACATTTGAATTTACCCTCTAAGTGAAAGAGAAAAACATGAAGGGAAAAAAACCCCCCAAAAGCACCTTTTACTGCCTGAATCAGTAAAAAAAGGTGCTACCATTGTTCTGAGGTTTTCAGTAATCCTTTATTTCTTTAAAATAAATGACCTATTTCGCATTTTGCCTGTAATATGCGAGTGATGCAATGCTGCATAGCTTATGCAGTCAGCACCGATTTACTTTTATTTACAGCAGCCGACCCCCCCCCCAACTCTCTTATACCACACAAACTGGGTTAGTCTGTGGTGATCTCTTGCAAAGCCAGTGAAGATTCTATCTTAAAGGGAGGGGGGGATTAAAACTAAAACATCTTAAAGTGACAGAAATCTATGCATGCAGACAACATTTTTTCTCAACCTCCGTAGAATTTGTTTGCTCCCTGAGAAAGAGGTTGGCATAGTTTTAACTCAAAAACCTGATTGTTGTCATTGCTGCATTTGTTGTCAAAACCCACTTATTCTCCAAACGAGAAGGTGAAACAAAATCCAGAGGTCCTGCCTTAAAAAAAAAAAAAAAAAAAAAAAATTGAGACGATGAATTTCATTACTAATAACGTCCAAATTGGAAAACTGAGCTGGAAAACATTAAGAATTGAAATGGTTTAGCAGCTTTTCAGTTGGCAGAAATGTTAAAAAATATTAGGATTCGGCAGAGTGCCCACGTGGGGCGCAGTCTAATCTGGGATTAGGTCGTGCCTAATCCCCTTCCTCCGCCTCTTCTGGGTGGGATGCGAAGCAATTGTCCTCGCTTCATTGCAGCAAAAAAACAAAACAATACTTCACTCGCAAGGTGCTTTTTGATTTGGTGGGCCAACCAATCCCTGTCGAATACGAGGTAAAAGTGTGAGATCTTCACACGGAATGGACTCGCTCTAAGCCCAGAAGTACCAACATGTTCTTGCACTTAAAACAAGAGCCATTCTCATGCGGTGCTTATTGCTTATGACCCTGCCTGGTCAACTGCCACAGTTTCTTCGTAACATCCGATCGAGTTTTGGGCTGGTAACCTGATTTCTTTTCTTTTTTCCCCCCAAAAGAATTCTAGCAGAGGGCCTCGTGAGCACATTCACCAGTTCAACACCGGTAGGCCCCAGCTTGAGATAAAGTCGGCTTCAATTATTTTTTTTCTTCTTATTTTTTTTTAAAAACAAGTTAGTCCCGCACTCCGTAAGTGCCACAGGATGAGGTCTGAAGATGCTTGCTTTAAACCTTCCGCCAAATTCAACACGAGGTAATGATAGGTGTATACAGTAGGTGTATATAAACCACAAAGAAAAGGAAAACAAAAAAGGACCCTGAGGTTTGTGAGCCTCCACGCTTGCCAACGTGGCTCCATCCTACCTCCTTCTCTTCATTGCTTCCAAGATGTGCATCCCTCACCCAATCTCTCACCCATTCAGCGGATGTTTATGCTTTTCTTTCTTTTGTCTCTTTTTTTTCTTTTGGTTTCCTTTTTCCTGTGGGTCCGCTGGCCGCTAGACGGGATGGATTCCGATGCGGCATTCACGCAGGACCTTCTCGATGAAGTCGGGGCTGGTCTCCTCGCCGCTGGCCGGCAAGTCCATGTCGCCAATCAGGCCGCTGTCGCCGCTCGTGCTCTCGCGCAGCGGCGTCCAGCGCCGCGACTGGTCCTCGCCCTCCTCCTCCGAGCCGGACTCGGGGAGGGAGGTGCTGCGGCCTGCCGGGGAGTAGTCGCCGCCGCCGCCAAAGGCCGCTCCGGCCCCGGCCCCGGCTCCGGCTCCGGCTCCGGCTCCGGCACCGGCCTCGGAGGAGGGCCTGGCTTGGCTCCGGTAGGGCAAGGTGTGCCTGTAGCGCTGCTTGGTCAGGTCCCGCTGGTCCGTTGCGGACAGACCCTCCTCCGACGGCTCGGACTGGCTCTGGTCCTGGAGGCGTTGGGGAGGGTTGGCCCGGTGGCCCAAACCCAGGATGGGCGACTCACACGTGATCTGAGCAAACACAGACAGTCATGACATCAGAATTAACCATTTCCGTGTCCCGACAGTCAATGGTTCTGACTTGTACCCATTACCCGGCCAAAGAAGGTATAAAGTGAACGCATTAATTTCTTTGTTTTTTTACTGTCAATTTGTAATTGTCCTAATGAACAAGTACTTGCACTTGGGAGCATGGTCATCTGTTCTTTTGGAAAGGTACTTGTACTCATCTAGATTGTCAAGTGCTTTTACTCAAAGCCACGTAGCTAAGTCATGAAGGTTCGTCTGGCAGAATAACTACACGTATGTGGAAAGTTGGCAGTGACACTGTGAAGAGCTGGTATCTCAAATGTTTTGGACATGGTGTGCTCAGGGAAACTGCTGGATGTCCAAACTATGTTTGCGTTCCTATCCCTTTTGGAGAGTGCTGAAGCATGTAGAAGGCAAGCTCTTGCACTCATAGGGCCTTTCAAAGCCGTGGCTCGGTCTCTGGCTCTGGCTCATGCACTGCGTTAATTTCTGGCATCCATCCCTTGGTCAGATGGGGCTACGATTTTGAAACGGATATTCTGTTGCACGCTGAATGTGAGAACAGAGCTTCAGCATCAAAGAAAAATTCTCAAGCTGTGTTTTCAGCCGGTAGATGACAAGGACAAAGCCTGAGCCTGAGCCCAAGCCGTGTTTTCATGAAAACACCCCTACTTATGGAAAAGTACTTCAACACCCGGCATTAAAAACGTAGGAGCGAGCCTGGACCTTAAAAAAAAAAAAAAAAAGTTTGGGCTCCGGCCCTAACTTTTGTCTCTTTTATCCCAAACCTGAAAACACAGATTGTGGCCCTTGGTTTTAAAGTTGGATCTTTGGAGAAGAAAAAAAAGCGCAAAGCTTCCAGTTGTTCATATCTTGCACTTTAAAATGGATGCAAGGAATGGAGACAAAGCCAGAGCCTGAGACAAAGCCAGATCCTGAGACAAAGCCAGATCCTGAGACAAAACCAGAGCCTGAGAAAAAGCCGGAGCCTGAGACAAAGCCGGAGCCTGAGACAAAGCCAGAGCCTGAGACAAAGCCAGATCCTGAGACAAAACCAGAGCCTGAGAAAAAGCCGGAGCCTGAGACAAAGCCGGAGGCTGAGACAAAGCCAGTGCCTGAGACAAAGCCAGAGCCTGAGACAAAGCCAGAGCCTGAGACAAAGCCAGAGCCTGAGACAAAGCCAAAGCCTGAGACAAAGCCAGAGGCTGAGACAAAGCCAGAGCCTGAGACAAAGCCAGAGCCTGAGACAAAGCCAGAGCCTGAGACAAAGCCAGAGCCTGAGACAAAGCCAGAGCCTGAGACAAAGCCAGATCCTGAGACAAAGCCAGAGCCTGAGACAAAGCCAAGTTTTGGCCACAGGGTCCTGATTGACATCGGCGACGATGTGCCAGGAGATGGCAGCACAGCTCGGCCCACTGTCAGCTCACCTGCGTGTTTGGTGGGCGGACAGACTCCCGGTTGGCCAGCATGGGGCTGAGGGTGGTCATCTCCATGTCCATGTTGCCATTGCCCTGGGCCAGGCGGGACATGGGCACGTGGCTGGGGTGGATGCCGGCTATCCGGGCTGCCATCTTCTGCTTATGCTCAGCCTTACACTTCCTATCACCGGCAACAACAACGGAAGAATGAAAAAAAAAAAAAAAAAAAAAAAACAAGGGAAGAAAGCGGTTAGGGTAATACCAAAATATTACTGTTCGCATGATGCCTCCTGCACATTTTTGTTCTGTAACTTTCTCTCTCTGCTGAGATTTTGTCAATTCTGTTGTTTTTTGGGTTTTATGCCATGAAATTTCCAGAATAAGGCCTGGGCCCTTTTAGGGTTAACACTATCACCGCTGCATTTCTAACACTGTTATCCTTGCCCAGCAACAGCAGAAACCAAACTAGAACCGATTTTACTCTGTCACCCGATGCATGTAGTTTCATTGTGCACAGTATCAATACTAAGTTAACTGCTGCAAACTGCTCACAGACTAAAATGACCCGCAGTGCATCAGTCTCAAAAGTTAGAGGGCCCGACGTTTCGATCTGAGCAGGACCTTTCTCGAAGGTCCAGCATGGATCGCAACGTCAGTATCAATATTACAATGCCTGAACCAATGGGGGCAACAAACACTGCACGATTAGCCTAAGAAAATCTTGGGCACAGCACAACCTACCGTAAAGGAAATCAGGGATACTTCTGCTATTAAAAAAAAAAAAGAGGAATTGCAGAGCACACTGCATAGGAATACATGTGTATTTCCAAGCCAAAAATTGGACTCTGTTGTCAAGAGCTTGTAAAAAGTGGTACATTTTTACCCCCAACCGGAGGAATGATTCCTCCCAAATAGGAAAGGTTGGCAGCTATGTTGGGGTTGACTGCTGGTCAACTGGATCTGTCCATGGAGGAACTTACTTGTATTTGATGGCGGCCATCATTGTGCAAAGGAAAATACAGATGGAGCCCAGGATGATGCCAATGAACAGGCCTTTCTCCATGTCAGAGGGACCTTCTGGGATTCCCTTGGTGTCTGGCACACGGATCAGAAAAATACAAACAAGGTTTGGCCACCTGGGAAGCGCTTCTTAGCGAGCAGAGACCGTTGCCTTATTCTTCCTTCTTGATAGTCTTATCTGCATCCCCCTCTCCCTTCTCATCAATTTTCATCACCATCACCACCACAACCACCACCATCACTCCAACCACCACCATCATCACCACCGTCACCATCATCACCATTACCACCACCATTACTATCACCACCACCATCACAATCACCACCACAACCACCACCACCACCATCACATCACCACCATCACCACCGTCACCATCATCACCATTACCACCACCATTACTATCATCACCTTCATCACAATCACCACCACAACCACCGCCACCACCATCACATCCCCACCATCACCACCGTCACCATCATCACCATTACCACCACCATTACTATCATCACCTTCATCATCATCATCACCATCATCATCACCACCATCACCATCATCATAACCATCAGCATCACCACCAGTATCACCACAATCACCACCACGATCACCACCAGTATCACCACGACTGCCACCAAGTTGGAGAAAGTGGACCAAGCTGAATAAGCTGAGCAGAATACATAAAGGAATACGTACCTGAGCCAACCATGAAGTTGATCTCCTGGGGAGTCCGGACCTCAAGCACGGTGGAGGGCAGCCCCTCACCCACCGAAGTGCAAGCACGCAGGACGAAGTAATACATGGTGTCACTGGTCAGGTTCTTGATGGTAGACGATGTGTCTGTGCCTGTGATGGGAGGTAGAGGAGGGCTAGTGAGAATTTGGGCTATTTGTGGTGAAGGTAGCGAGTCAAGAATAGATGTCAGGCGATTTGTGGTGAAGGTAGCGAGTGAAGAATAGATGTCAGGCTATTCGTGGTGAAGGTAGCGAGTGAAGAATAGATGTCAGGCTATTCGTGGTGAAGGTAGCGAGTCAAGAATAGATGTCAGGCTATTTGTGGTGAAGGTAGCGAGTCAAGAATAGATGTCAGGCTATTCGTGGTGAGGGTAGCCAGTCAAGAATGGATGTCAGGCTATTCGTGGTGAAGGTATCGAGTCAAGAATAGATGTCAGGCTATTCGCGGTGAAGGTAGCGAGTCAAGAATAGATGTCAGGCTATTCGTGGTGAGGGTAGCCAGTCAAGAATGGATGTCAGGCTATTCGTGGTGAAGGTATCGAGTCAAGAATAGATGTCAGGCTATTTGTGGTGAGGGTAGCCAGTCAAGAATGGATGTCAGGCTATTCGTGGTGAAGGTAGCGAGTCAAGAATAGATGTCAGGCTATTTGTGGTGAGGGTAGCCAGTCAAGAATGGATGTCAGGCTATTCGTGGTGAAGGTAGCGAGTCAAGAATAGATGTCAGGCTATTCGTGGTGAAGGTAGCGGGTGAAGATTAGATGTCAGGCTATTCGTGGTGAAGGTAGCGAGTGAAGAATAGATGTCAGGCTATTCGTGGTGAAGGTAGCGAGTCAAGAATAGATGTCAGGCTATTCGTGGTGAAGTTAGCGAGTCAAGAATGGATGTCAGGCTATTCGTGGTGAAGGTAGCGAGTGAAGAATAGATGTCAGGCTATTCGTGGTGAAGGTAGCGAGTGAAGAATAGATGTCAGGCTATTCGTGGTGAAGTTAGCGAGTCAAGAATAGATGTCAGGCTATTCGTGGTGAGGGTAGCCAGTCAAGAATAGATGTCAGGCTATTTGTGGTGAGGGTAGCCAGTCAAGAATGGATGTCAGGCTATTCGTGGTGAAGGTAGCGAGTCAAGAATAGATGTCAGGCTATTCGTGGTGAAGGTAGCGGGTGAAGATTAGATGTCAGGCTATTCGTGGTGAAGGTAGCGAGTGAAGAATAGATGTCAGGCTATTCGTGGTGAAGGTAGCGAGTCAAGAATAGATGTCAGGCTATTCGTGGTGAAGTTAGCGAGTCAAGAATGGATGTCAGGCTATTCGTGGTGAAGGTAGCGAGTGAAGAATAGATGTCAGGCTATTCGTGGTGAAGGTAGCGAGTGAAGAATAGATGTCAGGCTATTCGTGGTGAAGTTAGCGAGTCAAGAATAGATGTCAGGCTATTCGTGGTGAGGGTAGCCAGTCAAGAATAGATGTCAGGCTATTCGTGGTGAAGGTAGCGAGTGAAGAATAGATGTCAGGCTATTCGTGGTGAAGGTAGCGAGTCAAGAATAGATGTCAGGCTATTCGTGGTGAAGTTAGCGAGTCAAGAATAGATGTCAGGCTATTTGTGGTGAAGGTAGCGAGTCAAGAATAGATGTCAGGCTATTCGCGGTGAAGGTAGCGAGTCAAGAATAGATGTCAGGCTATTCACGGTGAAGGTAACGAGTGAAGAATGGATGTCAGGCTATTCGTGGTGAAGGTAGCGACCCAAGAATAGATGTCAGGCTATTCGTGGTGAAGGAAGCGAGTCAAGAATAGATGTCAGGCTATTCGTGGTGAAGGTAACGAGTGAAGAATAGATGTCAGGCTATTCGTGGTGAAGGTAGCGAGCTGTGTGCAATTTTCTGGCCTTAAATTCTTAATTTTCGCACTTGCAAGCCATCCTCCACTAAGCATGCATAGAGAATCTGGGAGTCAATAATAAACATGTGACCAAACATGCACAGACTCAATGATACTTTGGCCAATCAAACTGGAGTCAATTCTGAGTGGAACGTGATTGCGGGATGCATGCATCAATGCTGGGATGGGGGATTCGAAGTAGGAGGTTTGTGGTGACACCCTGTACATGTACATCATCTCTCAAGAGAAGGAGTATGGCTCTGAAAAGAGCTGCCGGCTCTTTTCAGAGCCATACTCCTCCAGCGTACTCCTTCTCTTAAAGCCCCTACACAACATTGGTAAGATCGAAAAACAGAAATGTTCACAGATTTACATGAAACTTATACAGTTTGAAGATGGTTATAGTAGAAACCTCTCACTGAAATATTTCTGCCTAAAATGTTGTATTTTGGGAGAAAAGAGTAAAAGAAATCATTTACGTCTCACAGAGATCTAAATTATTTTTCGGAACAGTACGGCGTTGAATGCTGCTTTTTCGCGAAACAAATGAAGTGGTTTACACAATTTTCTCGAGACTCGGTACTCGAGGCTCGAGCTGAAATTTTCACAGTCACGCTATTTCATGTATATGTTGGATCCAACAACGTATGAATGTTATTCATTGACCTCGACCAATGTTGTGTAGGGGCTTTAAGAGACGATATACATGGTGTCACCGAAACCTCCTGCTTGGTATTTCCACCAGGCAAACCCTCAGTTGGTGATTCGGCAGCACTACAAGAGTCAGGCCCCTGGATATTGCCGGGTGTCCCCTCACCTTTCTTGTGCGTCTTGTTCCAGCTGGTGGCCTCCCCGCTGGCGTCCATCTGCTCGTCGCGGACGTACATGAACATGATGCTGTAGGCGTTGATGACCCCGTTGGGGTTGAGCGGGGGGCGCCAGGCCACGCCCACTGTGTGGGGGTCCAGCGGCGTGGCGCTGAAGTTCAACGGGGCCGAGGGCACTGCGCGGCAGGAGAGAGGAGAGTTTGAGGGGGGGGGGGAGGAGTTGAGACGGATTACAAGCACAATACAGTCGGGGGTTTTCCATTCGTGACAACAAATGCAAACAAACAGCACTACTACATGTACGCACAAAAAGTTGCAAACTGCTTTCCGACTAAAATGACCAAAATGAGGAAAAAAATTAGAAGGGCCTGATGTTTTCCATCCTGGGACCTTTCTCTGCTAGGATCTGCCATTGGGCTTTGGCCTTTGAGAAAGCTCCTGCTAGGATTGCAACGTCAGGCCCTCCTAATTTCTGATAACTATAGAAAGCACTCAATTTGAAAGAGCAAATTTAAAGAAAGACCACACTTTGAAATGAGTTGAAAATCCGAGTTGAAATTAGTAAAATCTAATAAAAAGTAATGCAAAAATGTTGCACAAACTGCTTACCGACTAATATGACCTAAAAAGGAATACCAAAATTTAGGAGGGTCTGACGTTCGATCCTAGCGGGACCTTTCTCAAAAGGAAAAATTTAAAACCCATAAAAAGGGACTGACATATTTTATTCAAGCAGGAACTTTCTCAATGACAGAACGGTCCTGTTGGGATCAAATCATGAGCCCTCCAATATGCACAGGTTGGCCCCTTTTTGGGGGTCAATCAAATGAGTAAGCAGGTTGCAACCTTTTTGGATAACTTTTGAGATTCAATTTCGGCCTCTGCCTCTTGCCTCTGGTCGTCGCCACTCACCATCCTCTCTGGTCCTGCAGCAGACACTCTTGCTGTACTGCCCTATGACTCCCACCTGGTGGACGCGCACTTGCATGGTGTACATGGTGAACGGCCGCAGCTTGGTCAGGACAATGTACGTGTTGGCTCTGTCAGAGGACGGGGCGGGAGGGAGAGAAATAACTTGAGGGCGGAGATGCCGTGGAGGGGGGGGGGGGACACTCTTTAACTTGATGCGAACCAAAATGCCACACCAATCTCATGGAGCTGCTTAAGCGTGGAAATCTGCTCAATAAGAGCTTCAAGGTTTGCACGGTGGAGAAAACTGAGTGGAAGGTTTGCGGTGACACCATATATCACGTCTCTTTCAATAAGCGTGGCTCTGAAAAAAGCCGGTAACTCAGTTACCGCAAACCTTCCACTAAAAAATACTAAGCGAGACATTTCCTCCCTGGTTCAGGCGAGTCAGTGGATGGGGGATCTGCGATATTGCTCAACCTCCCCTCCCCAACGCCTGCCCGCTGCCCCTAATGCGTGAAAATCTGCTAAGCATAAAGAATCTTCCCGGTGCAAACAGGATTACACAGCACATTACGATGTGATGTCAAGTGTTTTTGACTTGTATTCTACTGTTCTTTGCTAAGCATAAAACAAAAGTGCATTTTGGGTTGGCAAAGTGATCCTAGTGTGGCGGCCTGATAACACGTGGGGTATGGATTAGTTAAGGGGACAGCTCAATAGGACTACAGTACTCCAAATTCTGGTACTTGCTCTGATCAAGGTGTATGTAATCTTTATTACTGGTTTGGGGAACAGCATGGCCAGGCCAGTGGCAGGGTGGCAAGGAAAGTATGTGAAGCACAACACTGCCGCCAGCGAGGGCGCTGTTGTAACCATCTCCCTCTGGCAGCTCTCTACCGTCCTCACACTAGGAATCGTGACCCGCCGCCCTTTCCCCGTCAATACAGTACCTGTACTCCTCCCTGGGCTCCTTGTCCGCATCCTGCCAATAGATGATCTTGTAGTAGGGGCGAGTGGCTGCCAGCACTGGGTCCCAGTTCAGCTGGATGCTGCTGGCGCTCAGCGCAGTGGCTCTTACATTGCCAGGGGGCGGATAGCCATTGCCGTATGCTGTAAAAAAAAAAAAAAATCAAACAACCCAAGAAAAAAGTCATTCGTCGGGTCACTTGGGTGCCCGGCGTTATCGCTTCCATTACGCAATATCCCCGAGATGAATATCTGAGGACATTTTCCGGGTACCTCAAAGTATTGTAAAAATATTTACAATAAGCTTCTAAAAAAATAAAAAAATAAAAAATAATAATATTATCATTATTATTATAATTACTTATTTATTATTATTATTTTTTTTTTGGGGGGGGGGGGCAGGGGAGATGACTCACCGGTTATGGAAGGTATGGTTATCACCTGGGTGGAGGCAGTTCCTGTGCCACAGTTGTTGTAGGCAGTCAGCTGAGCTGTGTACGTGTCACTAGGCACTGTCGGTAAAAAAAAACCCCCAACAACAAACTTCCAGTCAACTACCAAACCCACTGGCCTTGCATGTATGCATTTCTATAAGAAACCCATGGAACACGGCTGACAGCCGAGATGTAAGATTAATACATTTCCTGGCCTCCTTGACACACATGTTCTATTTAGATTGATGAACCATTTTGTGATAAAGTATCTCCCTTGTGGGACTTGGTTCTTTCAGGTTTTTTTTTATCTGGAGTTGATCATCATTATCTGTTTTTTTTAATAGGGCAATTGTGAATCCGATCATATTTGAAGAGAACCTTCAAATAATTATATAAAAAAAATCAATTAGGAAGGGCCTGGTGTTCCGATCCTAGCAGGACTTTACTCAAAGGCAGAGTGACAACTCGAAATGTCAGGCCCTCCTAATTCTTGACAACAAACAAATGAGTCTTAACAAAGATCTTATAGCGCGTAAAATGGACTACTCCGAGCAAAAGGTAAAGTACGCAATGGACGCCATTTTAGTAAGCAACAGAATCTGTCGTCTGCTTTCGGTGCTCCGGAATTGAAGCGAGAGAGTCACAAACAATAAAAAAGACACAACTTTGGATGCGTGAACAGAATGTGATAACTTTTGACGTGATGTGACCACGAAATGGAGAGAATGTGTGCGACTTTGCTTACTAAAATGGCGCCCAGTGCGTACTTCACCCGGATGCGTGTGATCTCGCAAGAGAAGGCTATCTTGAACGCTATAAGATATTTGGTCTCAACTATACTGCCATCGAAATGAGTTATACAGCGAAAGACAAAAGGCACTCACACAGCCCAGTGATGACGTGGCTGCGGGTGTCGGGTGGAAGGTCAATGCCCTCGGCAGGGGTCACCCCGGCCAGGTGGAGGTGGAAGCCCAGGATGGAGAGGCTGCTGTTGTCCTCGGTCTTCGGCTCCGTCCAGGCCAGCTCCACCTCCGTGTCATTCAGGACAATGGCAGTGGCCAGCGGGAACGGAAGTGGCACTGGTGGAGGGAAAGGACAGGGAATAGGGGGATGGAGATTGATCGGTAAACCATGGAAAACACACACACACACACACACACAGACCTTGCACTTATGTAAACCACAGCCATCCAAAGCACTTTATAAGCACTGCATAATTGTCACATGATACACAAGATCGATTGGGTGAGCAATATACAAAGATCTTGCAAACTGCTTACTGACTATATAAAACCCAAAATTCAAATCTAGTCAAACAAGTTTATGAAAAATTGACTGGGAACTTACTGGTTCTCAGTCAGTTTTTCATCGATTTGTTGGGACTTCAACTGAAATTTAAAAAGCTGCATCCACTTTCTGTGATCCCCGAGCTGCTGCAGCCAGGTTTACAACCATTGTTTGTTTGCATCTGAATGAAAGCGAGGGCGTGATCTTTGGAGATAAACGGCAGTTAATGGTTGAATTGCTTTACCCCTGCAAAGACCAGTTGACTATTTGGGGGACCACATTCTCAGGTTCAAATCCTGGTCCAGTCAAGTTTTCATTGCCATTTTTTCATCTATATATTACATGTATTTTTTCCCCCAAAAAATGCGAAGCTAATGAATTTAGACGGCCCTTTGTTGAGATCCTAGCAAGACCTTTCTCAAAGGTCCGGGTATGATCTATACTTTCTGCTAGTATTACAAACCCGGTAGATGTCTCAGATCATCAGACACTTATCTGCTTGCAGTCCCACACATCCATAATTTTTGGGGTTAGCGGGCTTTCTCCCATGCTGGTCCTACCCTCTGGAATGTTCTTTCTCAGGAAGTCCGTAGTATGTCCTCCATATCGGATTCAAATCCTCTCTCAAAACATATTTGTTTGATCATAGTTTTCCTAATTTATAGTATATGTAGTCTTTTCTTTGATTCTGTATAATGTTGTTAAGCACCTTGAGCGTCTTTGCAGATGGATTCTGGCGCTCTAGAAATGTCCATTATTATTAGTATTATTATTGAAAAGTCAGGCTCTCAATACATACCAGGTGACTGATTGATTGGTGAATTATGAAACCCCATGCATGAACCAATGGAGTTGGGGCAAACAAACCCCTAAGGCCCACTGTTGCACAGCGCACTGGCATGGCTTTCTCTCTCTCTCTAGTTTTGTGCGGACATTTTTACCTGAACAATTTCCAGTCTCTGTGGTGCTGATGACCTGAAGGTCAGACTCCGGGCCCGTCCCCTTGGAGGTAGACATGGTCATGTAGACATCGTACAGGGTCAACACCTTCAGGCCCTGCAACTCAAAGGTGGTCGCCGAACCGCCCACCTGGTGCGAGACAAAGGTGAAAGGTGCCGAGGTTTAACGGTGCAGAGGTCAATGCTACTCCCATTCATCCCAGTGGCTACTCCCATTGGATATACTTTGATCTGATCTTCCCCTTTTAGTTCTCTCCCCAGTTCCCGACTGGCTCTTTGATCTTCCTATCTATCTACTAGCTTTTTTGTTATTTGCCAACCTTTCCTCCTTCCCTCATCTCCTCACTACCTGCCTCAGTCCCTTCCTCCCTCCCTGCTTCCCCCTCTACTCCTTACCAGCCTCCCTCGTCCTCTCACTTCTTCCCTTCCTATCAGCTTCCCTCCCTTCTTCTCTTATCCCATCACTACCAGCCTCCCTCTCTCCTTCCCTTCCTATACCAGCCTCCCTCCCGCCTTCCCTTCCTATCAGCTTCCCTCCCTCCTTCTCTTATCCCATCACTACCAGCCTCCCTCTCTCCTTCCCTTCCTATACCAGCCTCCCCCCGCCTTCCCTTCCTATCAGCTTCCCTCCCTCCTTCTCTTATCCCATCACTAGCTGCCTCCCTCTCTTCTTTCCTTCCTATACCAGCCTCCCTTTCTCCTTCCCTTCATATCAGATTCCCTCCCTCCTTCTCTTATCCCATCACTACCAGCCTCCCTCTCTTCTTCCCTTCCTATACCAGCCTCCCTCCCTCCTTCCCTTATCAGCTTCCCTCCCTCCTTCTCTTATCCCATCACTACCTGCCTCCCTCTCTTCTTTCCTTCCTATACCAGCCTCCCTCCCGCCTTCCCTTCCTATCAGCTTCCCTCCCTCCTTCTCTTATCCCATCACTACCTGCCTCCCTCTCTTCTTTCCTTCCTATACCAGCCTCCCTCTCTCCTTCCCTTCCTATCAGCTTCCCTCCCTCCTTCTCTTATCCCATCACTACCTGCCTCACTCTCTTTTTTCCTTCCTATACCAGCCTCCCTCCCGCCTTCCCTTCCTATCAGCTTCCCTCCCTCCTTCTCTTATCCCATCACTACCAGCCTCCCTCTCTTCTTTCCTTCCTATACCAGCCTCCCTCTCTCCTTCCCTTCCTATCAGCTTCCCTCCCTCCTTCTCTTATCCCATCACTACCTGCCTCCCTCTCTTCTTTCCTTCCTATACCAGCCTCCCTCTCTCCTTCCCTTCCTATCAGCTTCCCTCCCTCCTTCTCTTATCCCATCACTACCTGCCTCCCTCTCTGCTTTCCTTCCTATACCAGCCTCCCTCCCTCCTTCCCTTCCTATCAGCTTCCCTCCCTCCTTCTCTTATCCCATCACTAGCTGCCTCCCTCTCTTCTTTCCTTCCTATACCAGCCTCCCTCTCTCCTTCCCTTCCTATCAACTTCCCTCCCTCCTTCTCTTATCCCATCACTACCTGCCTCCCTCTCTTCTTTCCTTCCTATACCAGCCTCCCTCTCTTCTTCCCTTCCTATCAGCTTCCCTCCCTCCTTCTCTTATCCCATCACTACCTGCCTCACTCTCTTCTTTCCTTCCTATATCAGCCTCCCTCCCTCCTTCCTATCCTATCAGCTTCCCTCCCTCCTTCTCTTATCCCATCACTACCTGCCTCCCTCTCTTCTTTCCTTCCTATACCAGCCTCCCACCCTCCTTCCCTTCCTATTAGCTTCCCTCCCTCCTTCTCTTATCCCATCACTACCTGCCTCCCTCTCTTCTTTCCTTATTTCCCCTCCACTCCCTACCAGCCTCTTGACCTCCCTCATCCCCTCCCTCTCTTCCTTCCTTCTTTCCCCTCCCTACCAGCCTCTCTACCTCCTTAATCCCCTCCCTCCTTAATCCCCTCCCAACCAGCCCCCCTCCCTACCAGCTTCCCTCCCTCCTTCCCTTCCTACCAGCCTCCCTCCCTCCTTCCACTCCCTATACTAACCTCCCTCCCTCCCTCCTATCCCTTCCTACCAGCCTCCCTCCCTCCTTCCACTCCCTATACCAGACTCCGTCTCAGCCTTACCTCCCTACACATGTACTCTGAGTGGGTGCTGCTCTCCCGGTAGCAGATCTGGAAGCCATTGATGCGTCCCCTAGTCAGAGTCAGGTCTGTCACCTGCACCCAGCTCACCATGACGGCATAGGGGGAGTTACTCGCCAAAGAAAACATTGGCGCGACATTCGGAACTGCAAGTGAAAGGACAGAAATGATACAAATATAAGTAGGATTTCGTACTCTATGAAACTGGGCCCTGACCTCACGGGCAAGGGGTTGCAAGGCCTGTGATGAACGCCATCACTTCAGCTCTGCTGCTCGTTGAAATCGGGCCACCACAACTGCCAAACTGCCAAACTGACCCAACAGCAACCATAAAATCCAAACTGTGCTGCAGTTAATGCCCGACAACTATGACCACGTAGAATGTCGGCAGTGTGCATACATGTAATCTCTCTCTGGGAAGAGCCGGTATCGAGACAACAGCTTGGGCTTCGTCCCTCGTCAGAATGCAAACACTCTACAGAGTACAACACTGCCCAGAATGTCGAGTTCCGGCTCACCGCATTCATTCTCGGAAGAGATTGAGGGCCTGGCGTCACCGCAAGCCTTCCAGCATTGTGAACTCACCATGCAAACCTTCAACTCTCACCTACCCGTACTTATTGGATGGCCATACAGAGTTAGGGTTAGGGGCAGGGACAGGGACAGGGACAGGGGCAGGGACAGGGGCAGGGACAGGGACAGGGACAGGGGCAGGGACAGGGGCAGGGGCAGGGGCAGGGGCAGGGACAGGGGCAGGGGCAGGGGCAGGGGCAGGGGCAGGGGCAGGGGCAGGGGCAGGGGCAGGGGCAGGGGCAGGGGCAGGGGCAGGGGCAGGGGCAGGGGCAGGGGCAGGGGCAGGGGCAGGGGCAGGGGCAGGGGCAGGGGCAGGGGCAGGGGCAGGGGCAGGGGCAGGGGCAGGGGCAGGGTAAAGGGTCAGGGGCTACTCACCTCCTTCAAACGTCTGGCCGAGGACCCCCTCGGAAGACACACTCACTTTAGTTGTGAATGCCCGCATGAAGAACATGTACTTGGTGTATGGCTTCAGGTTGGAAACGATGTACTCTGTCATGGGCACTGTCTGCATCAGCACTTTCTGAATCTCTTCCCCATCTAAACGAAAAAGCAACAACAAATGTGTTTCTCTTCTTGAAACTGTTGTGATTTCCTTCCCTTTGTTCATATATAAACGGTACTTAATATTGGGGAGGCCCCACCTGAGCTTGAGATACATCAGGTGATAGAGAACTGGAACGTTAAACCAGAGGTCTCGGGTTCAGTCTAAATTCCTTTACTTCTTTCAGAACATGGGTAATATACAAAAATGTTGCAAAGTGTTTACCGACTGAATTTACCAAAATGCAAATCTCAAAATTTAGTGGGCCTGACGTTTCGATCCTAGCAGTACCTTTCTCAAAAGCAAGAACAAGTCTCCAGATTACATCCATCTAGTGTTGCCTGAGGTTTTACATCATCAAGATCAAAGACAGGGGGAGGGAGGGAGGGAGGGAGGGAGGGAGGGAGGGAGGGAGGGGGGGGAGGGAGGGAGGGAGGGAGGGAGGGAGGGAGGGAGGGAGGGAGGGAGGGAGGGAGGGAGGGAGGGAGGGAGGGAGGGAGGGAGGGAGGGAGGGAGGGAGGGAGGGAGGGAGGGAGGGAGGCAGGGAGGCAGGGAGGGAGGGAGGGAGGGAGGGACGGAGGGAGTGAGGGAGGGAGGGAGGGAGGCAGGGAGGCAGGGAGGAAGGGAGGGAGGGAGGGAGGGAGGCAGGCAGGGAGGGAGGGAGGGAGGGAGGCAGGGAGGGAGGGAGGGAGGCAGGGAGGGAAGCAGGGAGGGAGCAGACGTATACCTGGTTCCTCATAGTAGTACACAGAGAACAATGTGATATCATTCGGGGCCTGCCAGGATATCTGGATCTCGCTGCTGCTTATCGTCTTTGTGGTCAGGTTGTAGGGCGGATCCGGCCGGTTATCTGAGACAACAAACCAAAGAGAAAAGCCAAAAAAACTTTTGAAATCGAGTTGGCATGGTGAGTTTCGATGGCGAGTTGAAATGGCAAGAGATGGTGAGTTATAGCAGTGAGTTGAGGTGGTAAGTTGTGGCGGTGAGTGGGAATGGCGAGTTTGGTTGGTGAGTTGGGATGGCGACTGTTGCCAAAGACAACGGAAAGCCAGGAGCCATTGATGTGGATCCTGGCAGTGCTGGGTACACTGACAGCTGTAGACCATTGGTAACTGAAGCAGGTTCGGGTATCACTTAGTATGGTGACAATCATCAATAGGAGGCGTTTACGTGCAGCGGTACCTGGGATGGTGACTGTGAGCAAGGCACTGGCATGCACCGTGCCCATGCTGTTGCTGGCAAAGCACTGGTAGACGCCCTCATTCTCCTTCTCCATGTTCCAGATGACCAGGCTGTCGGTGGCGATCTCGTGGTGCACCAGCCGATTGGAGACGATGGGCTGGCCGTTCTGGTACCAGGTGACCTGGGGACGGGGGTTGCCCGTCACCCTGCAGCGGAGACGCGCGGTGGCGAAGTACTGCATCTTGTTGCTGGTTGGGGTCTCCCTGATGCGTGGAGGATCTGATGTAGACAAGCACAAGTTACTCCCAAATTAAGAGGGCCAAAACCAACGAACCTCACGTGAAAATACATTAGGTTGTGCTCTTCAACCATGTCTAACCATGCGGTATTTTTCCAAAACCGGCTTAGACTCCGGATTTAGCTTTGTCTCTAGTTCTTTTATCCATTTTAAAGTACAAGGCATGAGAATGGGAGGCCTTTGGCATCATTTCTTAATGCTAAAAGTAATCGGGTCTTTTTGTATGAGTAAAGGCTTAATGACTAAGAACACAAAATGCTATGGATATAACTGTGATTGATTCCCCCTTGGCCACAAACTCTCATAGGCCCTGTACAGTTGACCGAAGGTTTAGGGTTGACTGAAGGTTCAGGGTTTACCGAAGGTTTGGGGTTGACGAAAGATTTAGTGTTGACTTAATGTTTATGGATGACTGAAGGCTTGGGGTTGGCCAAAGATTTAGGGTTGACTGAAGGTTACTTTAGGGTTGACTGAAGGTTACTTTAGGGTTAACTGAAGGTTACTTTAGGGTTGACTGAAGGTTACTTTAGGGTTGACTGAAGGTTTAGGGTTGGCTGAAGGTTTAGGGTTGGCCGAAGGTTTAGGGGTAACTTACAGTAGTGGGTGATGTCCAGAGACGCGCTAGCCCTGATGACCTTCCCCGATCTAGTGTCGGTGGCCTGGCAGGTGTAGAAGCCACTGTCGTAGGGGGTCAGATCGGAGAGTTCCAGGTTCTTGTGGCCCAGATACTGGCTTCTTTTATCTGGCAGTGGCTGGTCACCTGCAGCGGAAACCAGAGGAAAACTACACCTCAGTCCAGCCCTTGTACAGTGTATGCCAGTGTCACAGTCATATTCTTAATGGGGGGAGCTTTACACCATAGAATAAACAGGCGTTAGTTCTTCCATCAGAGGAAGTACCGGTACAAAATAATTTGTGGTGGTGCCGAGTACAAAATCTCTTTTTTTTTTGTCTTGAGTTTGTGTTCCTTTCATGGCACAATTAAAGTCTTTTGTCTGAGGCTAGAACAGGTTCACTGCTATGATCAAACGCTGCTGGATCTGCCTCTTTTCTTTTCTGTTTCAAGTCAAACATACTAGGACCTGAAGGTGCCATCAACAAATGCTCTTGAGAACATTAAATTCACACATATGAGCTGACCAGTGGCTGAACCACTGTTGACAACAGAACACACCACAGATATTACAAGTACTGTACCGTACATACACATGTACATTTGTACTTTATACTGTATATTTGTACTTTATACTGTATATCTACAGTAATAGGGCTATGCAAATATTTTACAGACTAAAAGGACCAAAATGAAAATATTAGGAGGGTCTGACGTTTCGATCCTAGCAGGACCTTTTTCAAAAGCAGAGAAACGTCCTGCTAGGATCGAAACGTCAGGCCCTCTAAATTTTGGAATTAATCTATGTAATGTAAGGAATCACATGAAATGCATAGGCAGGTACAGAATTCCATATTCAACTTGTCCTTATGAAGAAAAAGGAAGATTTGTGTTTGATTTGGGTAGGTCTACCACATAAAGACCAAGGATCTGGTCACTCTCACACATGATGCTAATTTGTTTTATCAGAGTACATGTAGATGTAGTGGTAGCTCTAGGAAAGGGATGGCAACAGTGCACATTGAAGCAACTTTCCTCCGGCACTCAGAAAGGAAAAGACTCCCTCCTATCAATGGGGCCGCCCATCTTTGCGAAGACGAAGACCTTTCTGCTTACCGCTGCGGCTCCACTGGATGTCCACCCAGCTCCCGGCGGCCAGGCACTCCAGGACAACCCCGTCGGCCGGTAGGTTCACGCCGACGTCCCTCGGACCGGCCAGGATCAGGGGGTCCTCTGCCGGCCGACCGGAGGTCTCGTTGCCGGCGTCCGCCCCGTCGGTCCCGTCCAGGACGGTCAGCTGCGCCGGGTCGCTGGTCGTCTCCGGAGTGGCTGGCTTGTCCGCGTAGCACTGGTAGTCGCCCTCATCCTCTGGCGACACCGAGGTTATCTGGAGTACGTGGCTCAGAAGTAAAGTATATCTGCAAGGGATAAAAATAAGAAATTACAAAAACTAGAAAAGCACTCGGAGAGCACAGACCTCCACCAAGCACCTTTTTACCACAATGTTAAAATTTTAAAGTGATCCAGAATCCAGGATTTCTTCTGGATCATCCCCACATATGAACCACATGGAACCAGTGAGAATACTGACATGCAGTATTGTAAAAATTTCAGAAAGATACATGTACACGTACATTCACAACTGTTTGAGTTATTTTGCTAATAGACAAAAAAAAACAATGCTGGTAAAAACATTGGCGGAGGTAACGATTGAATACTGTGGAGTCAGTAAAATACATTGTACACAATGTACATTTATTGTACATGTACATTCCTTCATTTGTTTTTCTTCAAATTTAACTAAGGGAAAGAGAATCAACAAATTTATTCTCATGAAAGCTTGAAAGGGGGAGAGCCATGCCCCTATGGAGGCCATCCTTGGTGATGTTATGGTTTTCAGGAGTAAATATACTGTAGATAAATTTGTTGACATGCCTGCAAGATTTGGTGCCGAAGATAGCAGCAAAGCAATAAACATCTACAGTGTATTTTATAGAATTTATTCTCTGATGATCCTACAATGTAGGATAAGCAGCATTTGCATGCCAAAAATCACACACTAACACGAGCGAATCCGACCCGTCAAGGCATGCAGTGCAGTGTCCAATATGTTCAAAGCTGGCTTTCATGGAAACCGTTCAGGCTCACACATTATTTGGGCTCATACATGTACCGGTATATCATATGGTTTTGCACTGCGTATCTGTTCGTTACCATCTGAAAACTATTTTCAGAATCTTCATGTACATATCTCTGTTAGGAGATCATCAGATTCTGTAAAATAAAGCTGCTGGAAAGACAAAGACGTCTTGGCCAGGCACTTTTTTACAATTTTCCGTGAAAAAAGAAGACTGCCGCCGTGCTAAAAAAGGGCACTGCACACTGTCACTGACTACATCAGGGAACTACTCCAATCATTAAGTGTATGGCCTTTTTGGGGAGACGAACAAATCTGATCCCCCCCACCCCCGCCCGACATACATGTGTACAGAACAGCGCCCTCAATAACTCAATAACTACCGCACGGGCTTAATTCTAATTAATTAAGACCACTTCAAAAAAGCCTGAAACACAAACATTACATTTGATCTGGGATTACAATGTACATGTACAGTATGCAACAATGAAATTCAAATCAGTATTTTCAATTTGTTGGCCTTCAGTTGTCACATCTTTAAAAGACCCCAATATAGTACAATTCAGAGGGCCTCAGAGATATCCAAAGGCAGACGAAATAAAAAAAGAGTCCTCCTTAGATCAATGACAGAAATTCTAATGAGTCGTTTCAGTGACGTCACTGTTATATAACATTAATAATGTAGAATCAAAACACGAAACAGCTCTGTGGTGTTTGTTCATCGCAACCGCATCTCTCTTCGTCATCTTTCAGTGGGCGGGAACCAAGGCAGTTGCACTGCAGTGTTAATGGGCCATCCTTCTCCATTGCACAGTCTTGGTTCGGTCAAATTGTCTTTGCTTCTTTTTAATCAATGTGAAGCGATACAAAACATGCTACAAACTGCACGCTGACTTAAAAACCCCTACACAACATTGGTAAGATTGAAAAACAGAAATGTTCACAGATTTACATGAAACTTATACAGTTTAAAGATGGTTAGGCCCTATAGTAGAAACATCTCACTGAAATATTTCTGTCTAAAATTTTGTATTTTGGGAGAAATGAGTAAAAGAAATAGTTTACGTCTCACTGAGATCTAAACTACCGCCGGTATTTTTTGGAACAGTACGGCGTTGAGTGCTGCATTTTCGCGAAACAAATGAAGCAGTTTTCACAATTTTCTCGAGACTCGGTTGGCAGATTGAGCCGAAATTTTCACAGGTGTGCTATTTCATGCATACATGTACATGTATGTTGGATCAGACAATGTATGAATGCTATTCTTTGACCTCGACCAATGTTGTGTAGGGACTTTACATAAAAGACCAACATTGCAATGGCGACAAAACACCAGACCCTCTACTGTAAATTGTGGAAAGTGGTGATGGTGTCAGGCAAAGGTTCAGATACACAGCTCTCCGTTAAACCTTGGTTTTCTTTGTTTTCAAGCTGAAAAAAAAAACAGGTTACAGTTTTATCATTGCTAATCTAATAATTGACCCCAGCCAAAGAGCTTTCTTTTTTCCCACTGGTTTTCACGGGATCGCAAAGAGATTGGTCGGTGTTGCTGCAAACTCTTAAAACTGTTTTACCACGTGCACTACCTCAAACATCATACATGTACATGTACCTCATCTCTTGTAGAGTACTCAGTTTGTTCAGTATGTTGGCGAGACCAAAAACACCCTCAAAAAACGTAGGCTACATGTATCTATGGCCATACATGTAGGTCTACAATCAAAACTCAAAACCGGTAAAATGGACACCCCTGTCGGGTATCACTTCAATCTCCCTAATCATTCGATATCAGATATGAGTGTACTGGGCATACAATGTAGAATCCCTTGGTCACCGTAGTAATGCTGTCTGTCTTAGCCATGAGAAAATGTGGATGAAACTCTTTGGACTATACAACCACATGGTCTCAACATCCAGGAGGGTAATGACTAACACCATGCAGCTTTCTGATAATCCTTCTTTTGTGTTTACTCCTCCACACTTCTCTCTTTGATCTTTCCCCCTCTTCTCACTAATCCCTACCCTGCTCCTTGCCCTTTCCTTTGATCTCTCCCTACCAGCCTTACTCTTTGTCCTTTGTTTCTTATCCGTGTCCTATTCACTCTCGTCCCCCTTCCTTCGTGTACATGTACATACATGTACATATATCTGTTTTGGTCCTTGTCACTCTGCCTTTGAGAAAAGTCCTGCTAGGATAAAAACTGCCAGGCCCACTAAATTTTTAGATTTGCATTTTGGTAATTTTAGTCAGTTAGCAGTTTGCAACATTTTTGTATATCACTTTAAAACTCTTTTACGTGCAAATCCCTTCCACCTCGGCATTCAGGACGAGGTGAGGAGGGAAAGACTAATCTCCCAGCTTCATTCCGCCTCTCTTTGTGAACGCTGACAACCTTTTGTGTTTCTCCCTTGATGTTACCTCTCTCTGATCGCCTCTCTCCCTTTTGTTCCTCTCCCAACTCCCAGGACCTCACTGTAGTTCACCCATATCCTTCCCCCTCCCCCACTCTCCCTCCTTTGTCCACATCTGAGCATTCCTGTCCATTAAAACCTGTCAACTGCATGCCATTTAAGAGACTTGAATCTGCAGGACAAAAATAGAGCTGCATCTGGCACCACGATTCTAAATGCAATGCTGGAAGTGGAAGCTCAACCCCCGAATGAAACGGCAGAGACACAGCCGTGCACTTGAGGCACAGACTGTAGCCGCCTGCTAGCGGCTTTCCCTGACATGCCTGCCACTGCCAGCCATAGCCAGTGGCCATGGCCGATATGGTAGATAGCCTTGACTGCGGAGTTGCTCCTCAACATTCCACAACAATCTCTCCCGATGCCGATTAAATCAATATTTCAATCAAAAGGGTTGCTGAATCGTGAACGGCCATGGCCGCATGGCAGAACAAACAATTGCCGGCCCAACCCCCATGCCCCCCACATACCCCCGCCCCCTCTTCCACACACAAAAACATCACAATATTGATCTCTCGTTCATACAGAATCAATGGACATGTACGCGTACACCGTTTTTTGTTGGCATGCCAAGTGTAAGGATTGATACATGTACAAACATGAGAGCCTGAGGCTTCAGCACTTCAAGGCAGCAACACTGCCCCAAGTTGACATTCACAAAGCCTCGGGCTTTCCGTAAATGAATTGCATAAAGAGAAGTGCATGTACACTGTAGGAGTTCCTCAACCTTAACTCCTTAAGGAAAGTGTTAACATCTGCACACACCCACACATACAGTGTACACCCCTTTTCACTGGGGAGGTCTACGATTCAACATCCGCTCGTTGCACAGAAATTTCTCCGTCATCCAATGAGACAACTCCAGCTGGTGAGAGTGCATTGTGCCACACATGTAAGGGCCAGACATGTGAGATTTCACGCTATTCACGGTGGAGGCATATGTACCGGCAGCATGTCAGGAATAGTTTGCGGTGACACCAAGTACCCTGTACATGTACATGTACACGTACACATTTCTTTTCAGTACAGTTCTCAGAAAAACGCCCCAAAATGTACACATGTACATGTATGATGTACAGTGAAATAAGTGACCTTGAGAAAAATCAGGCACAGGGCGTTGGACTCTCTCCCGCAATCAAGACCATTTCTTACAAGGTGTGCAATCTAAGAAATTCAAAGGGATGCTGAAAACTTTATTAGCTGCCATGCCATGTGGAAATAAGGGCGTCTGAGCCGAAAACCCCCTACTACATGTAGTACTGGGGAAGGGAAGGTTGATTGCTTAAAGTTCGCCGTTCTGTGCTTCAACATTATACAAACATGTACACAACAGTCACTTCCTAGAGACCAACCGGGCGTGCAGTCAACTCTAGGCTCGCCTACTTGCAGCTCCAAAAAATTACATCCGAGCGATTGACTCCCAATTGAATTGACGGTTATGCTGATGTCTTCCTGCCACCCCCTTTTTCACTGCTGAGTAAAATTCTGACAGTTTCTGTTTACTTTGTGCACTCAAACGGTTTATCCAAATAAAATCAACCAAGAAGACAGGAAGTGCATTCCTTTCAGTCTTGTGCAATACTGTGGGTCACAGTCTGTGTATACCGGTACATGGCTACGTACTGTACACGAACATATACATACATGTACATGTACATGTATCAAAGCCAAAGCTCAAAGCATTAAGCCAGAAGCCAGAAGCCAGAAGCCAGAGCTCAAAGCCAGAAGCCATAGCTCAAAGCCAGAAGCCAGAAGCCAGAGCTCAAAGCCAGAAGCCAGAGCTCAAAGCCAGAAGCGAGAAGCTCAAAGCCAGAAGCCAGAGCTCAAAGCCAGAAGCCAGAGCTCAAAGCCAGAAGCCAGAGCCAGAAGCCAGAGCTCAAAGCCAGAAGCCAGAGCTCAAATCCAGAAGCCAGAGCTCAAATCCAGAAGCCAGAGCTCAAAGCCAGAGCTCAAAGCCAGAAGCCAGAAGCAAGAGCTCAAAGCCAGAAGCCAGAAGCCAGAGATCAAAGCCAGAAGCCAGAAGCCAGAAGCCAGAGCTCAAAGCCAGAAGCAAGAGCCAGAAGCCAGAGCTCAAAGCCAGAAGCCAAAGTCAAAGCCAGAAGCCAAAGTCAAAGCAAGCGCTCAAAGTCACAGCCACACCCAGGGACAAAGCCCAAAGGCATTGCAAACACCTAATTCTCATCAAGAGCCAAATGCCCAGTCAAAGCCAAAGCCAATGCCCAGTCAAAGCCAAAGCCAATGCCCAGTCAAAGCCAAAGCCAATGCCCAAGTACATGTACCAACCTCCTGGGATCTATCTGTACATATATGTATACACTGTACATGCATTTACCTGTCGTCCTGTTCAAGTTCCACTCCGTTCTTTAGCCACGAGACTGGAGTCCGCTGCTGCAGTGGCCCGGTCTGGCAGAGCAACCTTGCTGATGCATTCTGGGCAACCTTCAGGCTTTGGGGTAGAACCAGGGGCTTGCTTTGGGCAGCTGGAGGGGAAACAAATGTTCAAGAAATTCCAAGTCAGATTCTCTTTCCGTGCATTATAATGAAAATTGGATGTGATCCCTGAGGACATACGGCAGTTAATGGTTAAATGCTTCTGACTAGCACTCCTAGGCAAGCGGCCCCACCCAAGCAAAAGTCAAAGATACGTACCGGTACACTGTACAACTTACAAGTACAGTACATGTACTGTATGTCCTGTACCGGTATTTTATAAAACACTGTATATCCTGATTATTTAAGTCGGCCCATACTGTACATGAGCAAATGTTGGGGGCAGATATACTGTATATACTGTATACGTATGTACCGTATGTACAATGTACATGTATAAAAAAAAATATATGTACATGGAGCTCAGGTGGTAAAGTGCACTAGTAGAACTTACATGTACCGGTAAACCAACAGTCTCAGGTTGAAATCCCGGTCCAACCAATTTCTATTTTTGTGTTTTTCAGTACAGTGTGTACATTTTTTTAGTAAAACAAAGACTGCATCACACACATACATGTACATGTACATGTATATACACAGTTCATGTACTGTATGGACATGTACACTGTACATGTACATTGTACACTGTACATGTACCGGTACATGAACCGGTACATGTACATGTGTACTGTACATGTACATGTACATGTACATGTGTACTGTACATGTACATGTACATGTATGTGTACTGTATATGTACATGTACATGTACATGTATGTGTACTGTACATGTACATATACAATAAACATGTACAATGTACACGACATGTATACAAATACATGTACATGTATAACTGTACTGTACATGTGTACATGTATACATGTAAAGTAGAGTATCATGTATTTACACTGTACAGTACATGAACATGTACAGTAGCATCACGATTACATTACAGTACAGTGTACATGCACATACATGTATTTACATGTACATTTGATGGGATTAATTTGAGTTAAATGTTGGATTAGGATTTAGGACTGTACATGTACATGTACAGTTTATGGTGAAATGCACATGCACAATGTGTGTAAAATTGCCAGTGTACACAATGTATTCAGACCTTCCAAAATCCCTGGTGTTTACCAGTAGACAAAATGCCATGTACCGTATTGTATTGTACGGTATTGTATACATTGTACAGCACACACATCGCATATGGACCAGTGGAAAAAGTACATGCAACCCCTTCCCCCTTACATACATGTATATACTGTAGTTAATCCTTTAAACATAAAAAAATACAAAAATCAATAAACCCTCCTGACTCAACTCTTCAATAAGAAATCTGATCCACCTCCCTAGTACATGTACTACAAACACACATGTACATGTACATGTACTGTACATGTAAATTGCACTATTCATAGTACCATATTCAAGTATAAAGGCACTCAGTATGCAATCTTATTTTTCAAAACTCATCGCCCATGTCCCTGGAACACAATTGCCCAGCCACCTGTAAAAGTGTAATATTTTAGATAAATGCAAGATATCCAACTCAGCTTATTACTCCTCTATCCTTTTCTGACACAGTATGGTCTTGGTATGTAGTTTTCATCAGAACAACTGAAAGATGTCATTCTCTATAAAACATTTAACCACCCATACCAGCGGTCAATTTCATCAAACTTGTCGTTATGTACATGTGCGATCAATCACAACACAGTGATGCACAGACACCATACGGCCTATCACGACTTACGATGGGTCATCAGTCGTAAGTTGAGTTACGATGCTTTGTAAGGCTTTGTGAAATCCACCCCCATTACCTCCTGGTCAATGGTCGATTTCATCAAACTCATCGTACAAGTACGTGTACATGTACATGTACATGTAACTTACGAGTTACAATCAATCGCAAGGCAATGGGCAATGCACAGAAACCATAAGGCCTGACAAAACTAACAATGGGTTATCAATCCTACGCATCCTAAGGCTTTGTGAGAGTCCATATTGTTTCTGCATTGCTCATCATCTTGCGATTGATTGTACATACATGTACATGTACATGTATACAATGAGTTTGGTGCAATTGACCACAGGCTTTTCAATATATGCTGCCCCTACATGTACAGTACATACATGTGTATGTATAGTTATTAGCAGTTTTAATTATTTCAAAATCCTGCTTACAGTGCATCTTTTTAAAACTGCATTCAACCTGGTTTTCCTGTAGTAAGTCTGATAATACATTGTAACTGGAACTTGTGTTGTTACATGTAATTTTAATAAATTAATCTTTAATGTATTACTGTATGTATTTAATTCAATAGTTAAAATATGGTCGTTAGTGCTTATTGTACAATTTCCCTAATTTTATTTCATCTGTTTCACATTGAAAAACTTGCAAAGTCAAATATGATGTTGATTTGTTGACACTGGAAACACACATGTACATGTACAGTACATACATGTATGCAAGGTACATGTACAGTGTTATAGCTACGCTGGTCGGCGGTGGACGGGGCCGACCACCACGGATAATTTCCGTCCACCACTCCTGGTGAAAAACAATGCTTCCGACCGGCACTATGTTCACCCCATTATTACCCCAATCTTTGTTTGGTTTCGGTAGTAAAATAAATTGTACTTTTTTGTAGCGTAACCGTCTCGCTAATACTTGTTCTGGAAGTTCCGATCAGGCTTGAGTAGCGCAGCGTGATCGTAGTCGTAATGCGTATGCAGCCATGTGGCCGCTGTGCACGTGCACTGTGCAGTATACAGTGTGTGCAAAGACGTGTTGTGTCATGTCACATGTGCCGCGCGTAGGCTGGTTTCGGCCCTACTGCTCCTGTAGTGTTGCTATGGCTTTACCTAGAGGCGGAAACCACACCTAGACTTGCCAACCTCGGTAACGTTGCGAATGGAAATCGGTCATAACTAAAATACGCTACTTTCATCGTTTGTCTCCGAATGTTGTTTCCGCGTAGTTTAATATTATTCCCTTCGTTATTAATTTTGATAGTGGTACAAAATGTATGAATAAAAATCAGAGAATACAGGCTTCAAGTTGAGGGTAAAATTGACAAATTTGGACGGCGGTCGAAAAACGCTAGTTTGACTCTCTTTTTTTCTCCGTCATTTTGGCTCGATCTACCGCGGCCGCACGGAGCGATTTTAAAGATTTCAACTTCCGATATCTCAAGAAATGAATGAAAAATTGAAATCCTTCTCAAATTTTCCAGAATTTTGGAAAATACACTTTAGTTGACCGCGATACTTGAAACATCGCTAGTATAACTGTAATAAACATTAGTTTATTTGTTAGAAAACAAATGTAAGGGCTGGCGAAAGTCTACTAATCATTCCACATGTACCGAGTGCACACACAGTCAATTCAAACATGTACATTATTCTTCAAGTTTTGTTGTTCAGTTTACTTGTTAATAAATTATTTATACACTGTACATGACTAACAACAAAACTTGCAGTAAAGTTAATTTGATTAATTAATTAATCATTTTTATGTGATTAATTAATTTAATTTAACAGTACATGTAATACAAGTTTTGTTGCTATCATTTTGACCGCAGTCGCTAATCGTGAGGCTTCGTTCACGAGAGCGACTTCTTGTTGGTGAAATTTGAACCACCACTAAAAATACCCTAGCTATAACACTGTACATGTACATTATACAATGTACACTGTACAGTACATTGTATTGTACATGTATGTAAATGTACTGGTACACTGTACATGTACTGGTACATGTACATGTACATGTGCAATGTACTGTACATGTACAGGTATATATATATAGAACCACTCTAGCAAAAGAAAGATGTACCGGTACATGTAGTTTGGTTGTCCCTGATGGCAATCTCTGTTATCTCCAAAGCCATTCAAAATCCAATAATATGCATGTGCTAGGCATAGAATACATGTACATACATTTGTACACGTGTACATGTTGTACCTTGGTCTTTGGAATGACGCTCTTTGTCTTAAGTTGCTGGGAGATGCAGAGGATTATAAGCATCTTATCAACAGACTATTCAACTACAACTGCCTCAACATCCTGGTGGGGAATGGCCATGCTCTATTCTCCCGTGTTTACAGACATTCCTTCTTTTGTGTTCTCCCCTCTTTTCACTTCCATACCTCCCCTCGGACCTCCCCCTTTCTTAGAACCTTTCCAACTTCTTGACTTCCCCAGTGGTCTCCTGTTCCTTGGCTATCTGCATGCATGTGTAGTTTGTGTACATGTACACGTACGTCATACAGGCGCTCCTCTTTTGTCCATCTGCTATCGTCATTACATGACTCGAACTTAAACAAAAAAAGGGGCAGGCCACTTTGGCCTTGCTGTCATCAAAATTGCACAGGGCACCAAGGCCAACTCAAGGGGGCACCGAAGCCAACTCAATATGGCATTAAAAGGCCAATCGAAAGGTTCCACTTCCAGTTTTTAAAACCGGTTTAAACCAGTTCCGGTTCCAATTTTTTCAGAACCGGTTTAAACCGGTTCAAATACTTTTTCAGAACCGGTATAAACCGGTTTCACTTTTTTTAGAACCAGTTTCAAACGGTTCCACTTTTTTCAGAACCAGTTTAAACCGGTTCCATTTTTTAGGATTCGGGTTTCAACCGGTTCCAATTTTTTCCCATTTTTTTTCCAAAACCAGTCTCAACTGGTTCCAGTTTTTTTAGAACCGGTTTAAACCGGTTCAATTTTTTTACAGAACCGGTTTGAACCACTTTTTTTTCATTTGTTTGAACCGGTTCTACTTTTTTCTACATTCGGTTCAAACCGGTTCCAATTTTTTTTCAGAACCGGTGTTAACCGGTTCCATTTTTTTAGAACTGGTTCAAACCGGTTCCACTTGTTTCTAGAACCTGTTCAAACCGGTTCCATTTTTTTTCAGAACCGGTTCAAACCGGTTCCCCTTTTTTTCTAGAACCGGTTCAAACCGGTTCCAATTTTTTTAAAACCGGTTTAAACCGGTTCCAATTTTTTTTCAGAACCGGTTTAAACCGGTTCCAATTTTTTTCAGAACCGGTTAAAACCGGTTACACTTTTTTTCTAAAACCGGTTTAAACCGGTTCTAAAATTTTTTTCAGAACCGGTTTAAACCGGTTCAAATTTTTTTCTAGAACCGGTTCAAACCGGTTCCAATTTTTTTTAAAAACTGGTTTAAACCGGTTCCAAATTTTTTTCAGAACCGGTTTAAACCGGTTCCACTTTTTTTTCAGAACCGGTTTAAACCGGTTCCACTTTTTTACTAGAACCGGTTGAAACCAGTTCCAATTTTTTTCAGAACCGGTTTAAACCGGTTCAAATTTCTTTCATTTGTTTAGAACCTGTTTAAACCGGTTCCTATTTTTTTCAGAACCGGTTTAAACCGGTTCCACTTTTTTACTAGAACCGGTTGAAACCAGTTCCAATTTTTTTCAGAACCGGTTTAAACCGGTTCAAATTTCTTTCATTTGTTTAGAACCTGTTTAAACCGGTTCCTATTTTTTTCAGAACCGGTTTAAACCAGTTTCATTTTTTTTCTAGAACAGGTTCAAACCGGTTCCAATTTTTTTCCAGAACCGGTTTAAACCGGTTCAATTTTTTTCAGAACTGGTTGTAAAACCGGTTCCACTTTTTTTTCAGAACCGGTTTAAACCGGTTCCACTTTTTTACTAGAACCGGTTTAAACCAGTTCCACTTGTTTTTCTAGAACCGGTTTTAACCGGTTCCAATTTTTTTCAGAATCGGTTTAAACCGGTTCAAATTTCTTTCATTTGTTTAGAACCTGTTTAAACCGGTTCCTATTTTTTTCAGAACCTGTTAAAACCAGTTTCATTTTTTTCTAGAACCGGTTCAAACCGGTTCCAATTTTTTTCCAGAACCGGTTTAAACCGGTTCCATTTCTTTTCAGAACTGGTTTAAACCGGTTCCATTTTTTTTCAGAACCGGTTGAAACCGGTTCCCCTTTTTTTTTTAGAACCAGTTTAAACCGGTTCTAAAAAAATTTCAGAACCGGTTTAAACCGGTTCCAATTTTTTTCTAGAACCGGTTCAAACCGGTTCCACTTTTTTACTAGAACCGGTTTAAACCAGTTCCACTTGTTTTTCTAGAACCGGTTTTAACCGGTTCCAATTTTTTTCAGAATCGGTTTAAACCGGTTCAAATTTCTTTCATTTGTTTAGAACCTGTTTAAACCGGTTCCTATTTTTTTCAGAACCGGTTTAAACCGGTTCCAAATTTTTTCTAAAACCGGTTCAAACCGGTTCCACTTTTTTTTCAGAACCGGTTTAAACCGGTTCCATTTTTTTTCAGAACTGGTTTAAACCGGTTCCAATTTTTTTTTCAGAACCGGTTTAAACCGGTTCCACTTTTTTTCTAGAACCGGTTCAAACCGGTTCCAATTTTTTTTCAGAACCGGTTTAAACCGGTTCCATTTTTTTTCAGAACTGGTTTAAACCGGTTCCAACTTTTTTTTCAGAACCGGTTTAAACCGGTTCCACTTTTTTACTAGAACCGGTTTAAACCAGTTCCACTTTTTTTCTAGAACCGGTTTAAACCGGTTCCAATTTTTTTCAGAACCGGTTTAAACCGGTTCAAATTTCTTTCATTTGTTAAGAACCTTTTTAAACCGGTTCCTATTTTTTTCAGAACCGGTTTAAACCAGTTTCACTTTTTTTCTAGAACTGGTTCAAACCGGTTCCAATTTTTTTTCAGAACCGGTTTAAACCGGTTCCCTTTTTCCAGAACCGGTTTAAACTGGTTACAATTTTTTAAAACCGGTTTCAACCGGTTCCAATTTTTTTAAAAACTGGTTTAAACCGGTTCCACTACTTTTTCAGAACCGTTGAAACTGGTTCCGCTTTTTTAGAAATGGTTTAAATGGGCTACATTTTTTTGAGAGCCTGTTTAAACCGGTTCCATTCTTTTAAAACCGGTTTAAACCGGTTCCAAATTTTTTTCAGAACCGGTTAAACCGGTTCCACTCTTTTTCTAGAACCGGGTCAAACCGCTTCCAATTTTTTTTCAGAACCGGTTTTTAGAACCGGTTTAAACCGGTTGAACCCGGTTCCCTATTTCTTCAGAACTGGTTTAAACCGGTTCTACTTTTTTCAGAACCGTACTTAAAATTCTAGAATTCTAGAAAATACTTTTCTGATGAGGAGTGCGTACTTCGGTTGATGGCGAAACTCGAAACATCGCTATTACAACTGTAATAAACATTAGTTTAGTTGTTAGAAAACAACTGTAAGGACTGGTGGAAGTCTGTTATTCATTACGCACGTGCCGAGTGCACACACACTGGTTGATCGGACAGCGGTCTCGCACCATGATGATCAGCCTCAACGCAAATGTACGTGTACTGTACATAAGAGCGTTCGCAAATCACAGGGACAAGTACGATTCCAAAAGCCATTTTTACAGCAGATTTGGTCTGCAAATGCCTAAAATGTCTCACACAAAACATTGTTGTTTTTAAAATCAAAAGAAATTTTTTTTTTTTAAATGTTTGTATGCACGTATGGATTTTGCACGGATGTAGAGGTATAAATACAAAAGGGCACGCTGGCCAAGTTGGCCGTGACAAGTGTATTTTTTTAAGGGGCATCGCGGCCAAGTTGGAAGGGCATGCGGCCATTGGCTGCGGTGGCCGCGGTAAAGATCGAGGCCTGTCATTATCAAATGATGTGTACACAGAGCTTCTTTCGCTTCTGGTCTGCTCCGTCCTTGTCATTCTGACTTTTGAGAAAAGTTCCAGCTATGTACTGTACATGTATTGTACTATAAGATACAAATATCAGGCCCTTAGTGCGGGTCGTCATAACGACAATGTGTAAGAATCTGCACGTACCTGTCGGAACTGCTTGGTGGGGTATTCTGTGTGCTGACACTGAGCAATAGTACAGTACATATACATCGTACACATGTATACAAACTGTACATGTACTGTACATACGTACAATGTACATACCGGTACATGTACATGTACATGCATAGTATACATGTACATGTACGTTCATGTGTATTTACTGCATACATGTACATACATGTTGTACATTGTGTACACGTACATGTATACCGTACTTTTACATGTACCGGTATACAGTACCCATGTATGTACAATGTACATGTACATGTACATGTACATGTACATGTACTGGACATGAACAGTGTACATTTGTACATTCTTCAGTATTTGCCCAAAGCCAACCCTGGTGCAGATGTCTTTGACATGCAGGAGCACACAGTGCAGTGTACATGTACTGTACATGTACAGTGTGTGTGTACATGTACATGTACATGTACATGTACATGTACATGTAAATATGCACATACACGTGTACATGTACGTGTACACACTACACAGTGCAGTGTACAATACATTGTACATGTACGTACTTTGTGCTGATTCAGTCTTTTTTTTCTCAGACAGTTTGCTCACTGTCACTCTGACAGAACAGAAAATCCCCAAGGTGAGCAGGACAGATGTCTCCAGACTAGTTACAGTGTGTACACGTACAGTACATGTACAATACAGTACCTGCAGTAGACCTATACATGTACATGTACATGTATATAGGTCACTTCAGTGATAGGGTCACAGTCAATGCCAATAATATCCTCAGCAAGCACACACTGCTTCTTGTTTGTGTCACTTGGAGGAACACTTTCCCCCTTTCCTTACAAAAGAGACAATGTACATGTACAGTATGACAAATGCATCATGAGATGTCTGCAGTTTCTAATCAGAAAATTATTTAAAAGTGGGATGGCAATTTTTTTTTTTTTTTGGGGGGGGGCATGTTCACACACGGCAACATTAGTGACATGTAATTTTTTTTTTATCTCGATTAATTTTTTTATGCCAAACTGCACATGTCTGAAAAAATCGTGAGAACTACAATTTGGCTAACGTGAACTTCAAATTTGTGCTAGTGGGAACACACCTACATGTACATGTATATGTACAGTGCATGTGACCTGGTACGGTCATCCAAATTTGAGTTTTCAAGATTTTCCCACCATTACAAAGAGTAGTCATGGACACCACATTTCGAGAAATGTTCTTAAGATTCCTTTGAACAGATGATTCTCTTAATACACAAGTGTTCCGGAAATGCCAAAAAACTGCGGTAAAATTGATTGTGACACATGCATTTCGACGATACTTTGACTTTCAACGCTGTTTACTCGAAAAGGATTTTTAGAGTACCGGTACATGTATACACACAGTAAATGCCTCATTACGCCATCTCAGGTCACATACATGTACATGTACATGTACACGCAACATGTACATGTACATGTCATTGTGTGTACAGTAAATGCCTCATTATGCCATCTCAGGTCACACACATGTACATGTAAACGCAACATGTACATGTACATGTGTGTACAGTAAATGTATACTGATGCCTCTGGCCAAACCACGCTAGAACTACATGTAGAAGAAAACAAAATTGCTTTCAATTTTTTCATGCCAGTCCTATTCAGTCAGCACTGCCCTACTGGCAGTTTGTGCGTGAGCACCCATGTGGGTTGATAATTCTACTGTACATGTACATGTGCCATGTACACTGTACATGTACTGTACATGTACTGTGTGCCTCTGCAAATAGACTTTCCATACTTGCACAGGCACAGTGTAACACATGTATGTACCAAAATTGTACTGTCTTAGTTACCAGTATATCGTAATATGTAATTTTTATTATTTAAACACGAACAGTGCATACATTACATGCACATGTATACATGTACACTGTACATGTATCTTCCAATTACCGGTTTTCGACGATATAAGGACTTTTCTTCAAGCTGACCAATGTGGACGAAAGTACCACACTAAAAGAGGTCTCAGTCACTTTGTCCACATCACAGACTATTAGAATAATCATAGAGAAGGTTGATCAAGCCTGTCACTTCCGTAAGATTACCCGGTTTTGTTGACGTCCGCGGCGCACCGCGCAGTAAGCATCATCACCTATTTTCGATGGTGGTGTTTAGTAAGGTGTCCCAGTGCACCCAAACGCAAAATAAATTCTTAAAATACATGTAATTCAAAATGCTATGTGGCACTGTAAAATTCTTCCCTGTATGTTTTTTTGTGTTCATCTTTGTGGGTTTTTTCGACACTGCTTCTAACACTTTCCTAAAAAAAAAATCATAATTTATGCTTAAAACGTATTGTCTGGTTGATGTCTTCTTTTGTGACATTTAAAAAAACTCCACAATCCTCTTTCTCACAGCTTCTTTAGTTATGACCTTTCCCAATGTCACTCCAGAGACACATTTCCTCCTTCTTGGTACATGTTTTTTCTCTAGCTGCCCTTTGTTATTTTTTTCATTTTTTATAAAAGCCTATTGGGCCAAATGTTACTTTTTGTCTTTAAATAATAATAAAAATAAAATAAAAAATTATATAAGCGAGACACCCTATAGGAGCCTCCATAGTTTTTACCCAGAACAGACTGCCTCAAGTTGCGTGACATATATTTTTTCTACGAATGTTGGGGTTTGTTATGGTACACTCAGATTTTTTTAGGACCTTCAATAAAGAAAACTGGAGCTTCGAAGCAACTGCCAATTTTGTACCTAGGAAAAAAGACCCCAAAAGAGCAAGTTTTTGAATCACACGAGTTTGGCCTACTGGAAGAGCCTTAACTTTCCAAATTGTCGGTGACGGAAGTCTAGATACGAAGTCTGAGATCGTTATACGGAGTTGTTTTCATCGTGCGATGTGAGTTAGAAGGCCAAGCATCGAAAACGTGTACCGTCGAAAACGGGGGTTCCCGCGATACATGTACAGACAAGTACGGTAAATGTACATGTAAGTGTGCATATACTGTACATTTCCGTGAAACTGTACATGTACTGACTGTACATACATGTACAATGTACAATGTACATGTACATGTACATGTACTGTACATGTGTACACTACTACACTGTAGTCTGTATACATGTACACAATTGTATGTGTGTAAATGCATAGTACTGTATTATGGAGACACGTCTTCCTACATGTACCGTACTGTACAGTACATGTACATCCTCCTACATGTACATGTACATGTACCTCCTTGTACCAGCACATGTACATGTACAATGTACATGCACATTGCATTACGTGTACATGTACTGTACCTTGCTCATGCAATGCATACACTGTACTGTACATTGTACATGTGTGTATTTTACAAACGCTGCAGTGGTGTGAGTAAACAAATAGTCAATGCACAGCACAAGGCACTCAAGGGAGCAGCAGTCCCACATGCATTGTAGTCTGTACACTACTACACTAGCAATATGTGTGCACTGTGCAGTGTTTGTGCCTGTTCAGCCAGTCAAATGCCTGACTCCATTGAAGTGATAACTATTGTACACATGTACATGTAAATGTACAGTACATGACCAATTGACTCTCTTGATTAATCATCATGTACTGTACATGTTGTACATGTGTACATGTACATGTTGTACAGTACATTGTACATGTACATGTACATGTTCCGGTACTTGTTGAACACGTACATGTGTACATGTAAGATTGCAGTCAGTGACAAGGCAGGTACTATACATGTACATGCATACAGTACACCGTACATGGGTTGGTATACCCATAGAGATCATAAATAAGACTAGAGGGGACAACAAGCTTGAGATGCTGATGTACCGTACTGTACAGTACATCCTCCTACATGTACCTCCTTGTACCAGCACATGTACATGTACATTGCATTACGTGTACATGTACCTTGCTCATGCAATGCATACACCTTGCTCATGCAATGCATACACTGTACTGTACATTGTACATGTACATGTACAGTACACCGTACATGGGTTGGTATACCCATAGAGATCATAAACAAGACTAGAGGGGACAACAAGCTTGAGATGCTGATGTACCGTACAGTACAGTGTATGCTGGAGCATGTTTAGAACCTCACAGACGCAGACACATATGCATACGCGCACGTACATGTATGAGACGCCCACAGTAATCCTGCACGTATGAACTAGACTTTGGAGAGCGTGAGCGCTTTATAAAACGCTTGTCGAATAAATCGAACAGCGCCGCTGTCTTCGCACGTCGTTCAAAACGACTAATGTAAAAGAATGGGAGTGTCCCCTCTAGTCTTATTTACAATGTATAATCTCTATGGGTGTACCATCATGTACACATGTACATGTAAAGTACAGTACATTGTACTGTATACATGTACAGTGTACATGTACATGTACATTTTGTACACTGTACATGTACATGTACATGTCTACATCTGTACAAGGAAGGTACTCCTTCCTCCATGATCTGTACATGTACATGTTACATGTACATGTACATGTACATGTACACATGTTCAAACATCAACATTGGGGCTACCTACATGTACATGTACATGTACATGTACATGTACATTGGGGGTATCTACTGCAGCATGCAGTGTGATCATGGAGGAAGAAGGGGGTGGGGTGGTGGTTGGATACAGGCTACAGCACAGCCCACATGCTAGGCACTAGGTAGGACAGCACACCCAATGGGTGTGGGCATGGTGAGCCACATTGCCTTGGCTTGGCAACAAGTTTGCAATGTTGGACCACCAATCCCACATGGAGGCAGGAGAGAATTGATGGGGAATGTCAATTGTCATAGTGATCTGAAAGAACAAAAAATGTTTGGTCTCTAGGTACATGTACATGTACTTGTACATGTACTGTACACTGTACATATAAATGTACATGTACATGTACTATGTGTACCGGTACAGTATATGCTTAATACTAATAGGCTCTCAGGTTACGTGCTTCGTAATCGTATACATGAAAACAAAAAATTGCATTATAAAAAACATTTAAAAAACGACAACAGTCATTGGACGATTTCCAAATCTGTCAGCCGCATGCCCGTATGCTTATGAGGCCATACCTGCCCCAACAATGCTACCACATGGGACATGTCCGCTAGCTGTGCTTGCAATTTGAGCGAAGCTCTTGGCAGCGGGCCAACACACACAAGCCTACACTTGCTGATGTCAGAGCCGCATTGAAAGCAAGCAATGAGGAGAGAGTGAGAGTGGGAGAGAGGGGGAGAGGGGGTGGATGAGAAACTAGGTTTCTACAGCCCCCCTCCCCCACACACGCACCACCAACACACCCACACACTTACAGTACATGTACTGTACATGTACATGTTCATGTTCAAGTATTGTATGCTAAGCTTATCTTCTCTGCCCAGGTCAACTCTTGGAAAATTGGCAAAGCAAGCAGTCACGTACATGTACATACTGTATACTGAACATACATGTACAGTAAATGTATACTGTCATATTACTGTACATACACATGTACATGTACTGTATGACCATGTACTGGTATAATGTACATTGTAGGTGTACACACTGTACATGTACAATGTACACTGTACATGTACATTGTACACATGTACATGTACATGCACTCTACATGTACATTACATATACGTGTTGTACATGTACTTGTGTACATGCACATGTACATGTATGCATACATGTACTGTACACATGTACATGTATGCACATGTACATGTACTGTACATTGTACATGCACCTGTACAGTGTACATGTACATGTACATGTATGTACATACATGTATGTGTGTGCAGGTACATGTACATGTGATACTTTGGCCATGGTGCCCTTCTGCGGCCGGTTTGATCGCTGGATAATTTAAATCATTAAAGTCCTTGCCAAAAACGAGCCGATTACATGTACATGTACATGTACCGGCATACACACTGTATGTACAGTATTGTTCAGTACATGTACATGTACAATGTAGTACCCGCCCGGTACAGTACCGGTCCGGTATACATACATGTAGTACGGTAAGGTACATGTACATGTGTCTATACACATGTACATGTGGTGTGTACAATGTACATGTACATGTACAGTACAGTACGCACATGTAGTACCCGGTATACTACTGCACACTACTATGTTCAGTGGCATGTCATGTTCGCTTGTCCAGTAAACATTCATTTTAGTTTTAGTTTTACTAGGCTGAATGGAAAAACTTTGGATTTGAATTGAAACTTCACGGACAGGGAAATACCGGGTACTAATGATCGGATAAGGTAGGGCACATTTACATGTATTTTTAATGCCCAAACACGCAGGGTGGACCAGTAAAAGTTGTACAGTACTTTTTTCAAGGTCCGATCTTCCTTCCTCAATGGTCTGTTGGGGGCCCAGGTTTCTTAATTAAACTTAAAAGCGTGAAATCCATATTTTGAAAATTACTTGGACAAAACATAATTACGAAAAAAGTGCCACGGAAGTACAGTAACTTATCGTCCTTGCATAAATTATAGAGGGGGTGTACAATGTACATGTGTGAATCTTTTTCTGTGTCGGCCTAAAATTATGATGCTCCGCGATTTGACCATGTTGTTATCCGTGACGTCGGCCGTGGTGCACGTTCCGAAAATTGCTGCTGCACGGATCATGTCGGTCATTTTCCCTCCATATTCCATAGCTCACACCACCTTTCAAACAAAAATAGCCCCTAATTCTTCTATTCGAATAACATATGGATCTTAACAAGGGTTTTTCCCCGCTTTTAGTTCCTTTTGTAAAAGATCACATCACAATGGCCTCAATCACTAATTAAATACTGTGGAACCAGTTATTGCCCGATACCCCAGTATGCAAGTAAATCCTTCATCTGGCCTCCATGCCCTTTTGCAATTTTTGTCATTGGCCGTTGTGCCTTCATACGTATGTAAGTGGCCTTGGTGCCCCCATGAAAATTTGACTTCTCAAAAGCCAAAATGGCCTTGGGACCCCAAATTACGAATTTTGAACCCTGAACATACAAACTTGTCTGAACAAGTCTCCCAAGAAAATTGTAAATTAGGCCTACAGTACATGTACACGTACATGTACAATTGTGTACAATTATACAATGTACACAAAAGCAATTGCATGGTTAACTTAAATGAGCATACGTGTGTACACGTGCGAGTATAATTACTGGTATTATGAGCACGTACTGCACTGTACGTGCCAATAACTTTGTGTACATGTACATTAGATGAAAAGAAGCAATTGCCCATTGTACAGTGCACGCCCACGTGCAGTTTACACGTGGCAGTGGCCATTTGTTTGTCAGTTTCTTAGAGGAGGACGGAATGATACTCGAATTAGCCTCTACTGCCAAACAATTATCATAAAAAAAAAATCAACAAGAAAATAATGCGCGATGACAAATGGGGTGAAGAAATGATGCCAAGTTAGGGTGTGGAGAAGCAAAGTACATTTAGTGTACTTGTTGACAGACTGTTGCATTTTGTTGTGCATTTCATCCATGCCTGTTTCTCTCTCAAGAAAAAAGTCTTGAAGCATAAACATGTAAACTATAGGCTGTAGCCTATAAAAAGCATTCATAAAAAAATTACCCACTGGCACAGTGGTTTTGTTAAACTGGATGCACAATGGCTGTTGGATGCACAATTGATGTTGTTTTTCTGGGAATACTCTTTACATACTGTAATTGTAAATAGGCCTACTAATATGCCTGCATGGCACTGCATGCATACATGTACATGTACAGTACATGTACAGTGTACACTTACACATGTACACGTATACATGTATGTACAGTACACGTATGTGGGTATGTGCTATACTGTACAGTTGTTGTTCATGTACTGGTACTATCTAAAATACTTTGTATCTGGCTTGCTCTTTGGATCAAGACCTACACATACATGTATGTAAACTTTTTTCTTTTAGTTTTACATGTTAACTGTATCCTTACAGACTTCTTCTAGAATGTACATGTACACAACCAATTACATGTATTCTGATGTCTTCCATGCCAATTATCCTTTATCAAAAATGCTCATCTGAGTGATGGAAGTCATGAATTCACAGAGCAGCATTCATTCTCGAATTAAGTGACTGTAACTACAGTACATGTATCGTGTGTACGTGCACATGGATTTGGGTTGGCAATTTTTGGTCCTTGAGCATGTACAGGTAATGTACATGTACACCGTACATGTATGGTACATACAACCTGTACATGTACATGTACATGTACATGTTCATACATCAGATTCACTGTATTATACATGTACACGTACATGTACAGGTACTGTACGTGTACATGTACCGGTAGGCCTACATGTACATGTACCGGTACATGTAATGTACACATGTTCATACATCAGATTGTGTGTACATGTACAGGTACACACACAGTATGTACATGTACATGTACAGTACAGTACACTGTACATGTATCTCGATTCAAATCAGATTAGTTCCAGATTGATTTCTGATAGTGTGCGCAACTGTCAACAAGTGAACAACCCCTTGTTTTATTTCATTTCATGTACATGTGTACAGTTGTACTACATTGTATGTACATGTACATGTACATGTACATGTCTGTATGTAGTACATGTACGTGTATGTAAACATGTACAATACTACAAGCATGGTACTGTACAAGTGTACGGTAGTGTACATGTACAATGTACATGTACATGTATACACTGTACATGTATAGTAACACCCTCTTGGTACAGGCATGGTACAGTGTACATGTACATGTACATACTGAAAACAAAAACAAATGCCCCAAACACCAAAGAAAACAAAGAAAAAGGCAAGCACACAAACAAAAACTTAGTTATGATTGGGTTGTTCCATGGGTTGGCAGAACTTGGCATGCACTGTCCAAAGTACATGTACTGTAGTCTGTACATGTACACATACTGTACATTGTGTACAGACTGTGTGTACATGTACATGTACATGTACAGTACATAATTATACAGTTGTGTGTAAACATGTAAGGTAATGTACAGTACATGTTTTGTACTGCACTCCTGCACATGTACATGTAGGCCTACATGTATACTGTACATGTAAATGTACGTACGTACATGTACATGTATACATGATCACACGAACATGGACACTACCATACTATACCGGTACACTTACAGTAATTACTATATTTCTTCAAAGGCTGCTCAAACCGATCATCAGAACTCTTTGAATCACATCCCTCTCTCGTTATTTGTTGTATACCAGTACATGTACATGTATACATACATGTACAGTACGTCTACAACTATGCACATCTTATAAACACAATACCGGTATGCACCCACATACATGTACATGTACATACATACACAGTACATGTACTGCTGGTCACATACATGTACAGTGTACATGTACATGTACTGTACACATGTGTACTTACATGTACATGTATACATGTAGACACACTGTACATGTACTCATACCCAGTATGTTTGTACAATACAGTGTACATGTAAGTATGCTGCTATTATACTGCCACTTCAGGGCCAAACAGCTTGCGTGTATTTCTTGGAAAACTGCCAAGTGCAGGTCACCAGGGGTCATGGGAGGCCATGGCACAATGCTGTTCAAGTCCAATGGAGTCAGGTCAGGCTGGCACAAGCATTTTGGGCCAGAGCATCCATAGTATCTAGGCCACAGGGACCATCTCGAAAAATGTCTTTTCCCACCATCTCTCTCAGGTTTCCCCCATCTCTACACCTAGTATAGGGTGCACATACATGTAGTACTGTACTAATCATGTACATGTACATGCATACAGCACTGTGTGTGGGACATGGGACCAGGGGATGGATTTCGTGTTAATTGGTGGCCCTGTCAGCTGATGTCAGGGGGCACTGTGCTGCACATGTGAGTGGCCTATGTGCAAGTTATGACATGATGTTCAACTGTGTTGTGCCAGCAGCCCTCTCCTTGGCTATTCAACCTTGCCACACTGCACACTACACTGTACATGTACTGGTTTTCCTGACTCGTGACTTGTGGGTTCTCCAGAAAGTACAAGGCCAGCGAACCTGCCCAGCGAAGTAAAAAAAATACACGCATTGTGCTGTGTACACGATGATAGAAAGAACTTCTTTATGTCACAGCAATGGGGCGTCTGTAGCACGCAGAGATTGCACTGTCCAATTAACAATAACTCGGCATTTGCTTAGAATTGGAACTAGACAGTGACTGAAACACCAGTAACTCCCCGCAAGCACTGTATGCAAACAAGACCAACCAACCTCCAAATAGGCCAACCTACCTACAAATCACAACTGACACTGTTGCCTCTGTGGGTTACATTTGCAATATTTTCATTTTAGAGTAATACTAAAATGCAAAAATGTTGCAAATCAAAATAACTAAACTGCAAGTATCCAAAATTTAGAGGGTGGAGGGCCTGACATTTTCAATCCTAATTCCTATGCAGCAGACTCTTTCTCAAAGAATAGAGAAAGGTCCTGCTAGGATCTAAACCTCAGCCCCTCGTGTACAGTATACATGTACCGGGGGTACCAGTATGTACAGTAGTTATGTACAGTACATGTACAATGTACATGGGTGCAAGAAAAATACTCTTCAATCAAAATGAAGGCTGCAGTGATAATTATACGTCAATATTGACAAAATCTGGTGAGCCTTGGGTTTGATTTTTTTTTTAAAGAAAAGTCAGTTTCTATTCTGTTTCTATTCTGTTTTAAGAATTCATACATTTTTAAATGGTTTTCTTTCTCGTTCAATCAAAAAATTCAAATAAAATTTCATCTTGAAGAAAAGGATTGCAACAAAGCCAGTGCCTTAATGTAGAAAATGCTGCTAACTGCTTTACTGATTTAAATGAACCAAAATACACAAATCTCAAACATTCACATGTACAGTATGTACAACGTGGACTTTTTGAGTCGGGAAATATAATTGAGATGGTGGTTAAATAAAGTAATCGTGATGGCAATGTGGCATTGACATTGATCACAGATACAAATTACAATAGGCCGTGAAATAAAACCATTTCTGGCTGCTATCATGAAGAAGTTTGATTGTACATGTACATGTACATGTACATGTACATGTACATGTACATGTACATGTACATATAGTGCGAGCCATCATGCATGCAGAATCTGTGCATACTGCAGTACATGTACATTGTACATGTACTACATGTATGTATATGTACACATGTACCTGTACATGTTGTTGCGGCACCACACAGGCTGGTAGGCTTATGGGGTACATGTACATGTGTGTGTACATGTATCTGACTGGTGTTTCCACTGGACCAATCGACTCCATTAAAGTCACCTGGGATGGATTTCACAAAGCATTATGAGGCATCAACTCAAATTACAATAGATTTACCCATCATAAGTTGTAATGTACATTACATGTACATGTAGGCCGTATGGGTTTCTGTGTATCACTCTTTGTATTGCGATTGATTGTAAGTTACAAAAAGTTCAAATCGACTGCTGGTCAGTGGGTCACTTGAATGGGCACTCAGTACTCCAGTAGCTTGGCCAGTAAAAGCAACCATCTGGTAAAATTCACTGGGCCATTTCCACTGTGAAAAGTAATGATCATCTCGGTAAGTTTAACCAAAATAAGTCCAGTGTATGGCTTTAATTTGTGACATTCATTAGATTTTGGTTACCTTAGCCAGTGAGCAGAATATTACAATAGTTTTGTATTACATACATGTATGTACAGTACATGTACTTCTAGTACTACATGTACATGTACATGTACATGTATACATGTGCACATACACGTATATATATGTGTACAAACAAAGGCACATGAATACATGTACATGTACACGTACACATATCCTCCAATAACCGGTTTTCGACGATATAAGGACTTTTCTTCACACTGAACAATGTGGACGAAAGTATCACACTAAAAGAAGTCTCAGTCACTTTCTCCACACCACAGACTATTAAAATAATCATAGAGAAGGTTGATCAAGCCTGTCACTTTCGTAAGATTACCCGGTTTTGTTGACGTCCGCGGCGCACCGCGCAGTAAGCATCGTCACCTATTTTCGTCTGTGGTGTTTAGTAAGGTGTCCCAGTGCAGCCAAACGCAAAATAAATTCTTTAAATAACTCAAAATACTCTGTGGCACTGTAAAATTCTTCCCTGTATGTTTTTTTGTGTTCATCTTTGGGTTTTTTTTTTCGACACTGCTTCTACAATGTAACACTTTCCTCAAATCATTCATAATTTATGCTTAAAACGTATTGGTCTGGTTGATGTCTTCTTTTGTGACGTTTAAAAAAACTCCACAATCCTCTTTCTCACTGCTTCTTCAGTTATGACCTTTCCCAATGTCACTCCAGAGACACATTCCCTCCTTCTTGGTACTTTCTCTAGCTTCCCTTTTTTTTTTTCATTTTTTATAAAAGCCTATTGGGCCATGTTACTTTTTGTCTTTAAATAATAATAAATAAAAAAAATATATATATATATAAGCGAGACGCCCTATAGGAGCCTCCATACATGTAGTTTTTACCCAGAACGGACTGACTCAAGTTGCGTGATATATTTTTTTTCTACGGATGTTGGGGTTTATTATGGTACACTCAGATTTTTTTTAGGACCAACAATAAAGAAAACTGGAGCTTCGAAGCAACTGCCAATTTTGTACCTAGGAAAATAGACCCAAAAAGAGCAACTTTTTTAATCACACGAGTTTGGCCTACTGGAAAAGCCTTAACTTTCCACATTTTCGGTGACGGACAAGAGCAGGAAACCAACTGTAAGATACGAAGTCTGAGATCATTATACGGAGTTGTTTTTATCGTGCGATGCGAGTTAGAAGGCTAAGCGCCGAAAACGTGTACCGTCGAAAACGGGGGTTCCCACGATACATGTAGATTACGGTATGTACATCAACATGTACATGTATGTGAGTAGTATGTAGGTGATCACCGGATACATGTACCGGTACATGTACATATTTTGTGTACATGATATGTAGGCTTACATATATACATGTACAGTGTACGTGTACATGTACAATTGTACATGTATGTATACATATATGTGTACAATACACATGTACAGTGTAGTAGTGTACATGTGTACATGTACTGTACATGTACATGTAAAGTACATGTACATGTACATGTACATACCGGTACCTGTACACGTGTACATGTACATGGCATGTTCAATACCCCAGTGAGTATTTCAGGCCCTACGCAAATCCAAGTAGTGGGATAAAATATTTGAGGCATGTGACAAATGCAATTTCCGAATACAGTTTTCTATTTTCCTGTGACAAAGGCTTAGCTCACTGCCTTTACACAGGGCGAGAAAGTGCACAGGTTGAACGGAGCCTTCGTGTATGTTACATTTGTACGTACATACATGTACATGGACATACACATGTACATGTATGCCTATAGTACATGTACATGTACATGTACATGTTAACCTGTGGGCGATGAGAGACATGAAGGGCAAGTGCAATACATGTACATGTACCAGTAATCATTTCTGCTGCTATAAATGCTGAGACCTCAAGTGTACAAGACTGTAGTACATGTACATAAAGACATAAGTGTACATGTACAAATGTACATGTACATGTAGTACATACATACTGTACACTGTACGGTACATGTACAGAGTACCGGGGGTACATGTATAAATATACATGTACTTCATGCTACATGTATGATGTACATGTACAGTACACTGTATGTCCATGTACATGTACATTTACATACACTGTATGCAACATTCTTACTGAGTAAATTTAAATACTGGGTACACTGTACATGTATTAAATGCTCACATTAGTACATGTACATGTACATGTACATGTAGTTGATGGAGAATTGGAGATGTACACACATGTACATTGTACATGTACATATTGTGTACATGTGAATGTACAGTGTGCACATGTACAGTGTACATACATGTACACAGGTTTTACATGTATTGTACGTATTCATTGGTTGTACATGTATACCATATTATGTACATGTATACAAATTATAAGGAAGTTAAGAGTTACACATGTATGTAAATTTCTTTTAAATGCAACCCCCACCTCAGCAAATACAGTATACACTATTACCAAAACACATTACATAAAGTACATGTACACGTGTACACACAACTGTATACAATGTACCTGCAGGTCTATGCATCCAGGGCTGGATTTCACAAAGCCGTAGTTGTGATACACGGTATGATTCAGTGCATCGTTCATCGTCTTGCGATTGATCGTAAGTTACGATGGGTTTAGTGAAATGTACAATACAATGTACGTTAAACCATAAACCAGCAGCCTGATTCAGATTGTCCAGTCAAATGTCCATTACTATACGGTTCTACATGTATACCGGTAGGTCTACACATACAGGTACATTGTACATGTACATGTACATACCAGTACATGTATGCATGTATGTTTAATTAACCCTAACCCCCTACCAATTTTTTTGTAAGATATAACCTGAATCCTGCAAAATCCTGCAATCCTACTGTACCTTGTTCAAAGATCCATGTGACCTGAATCCTGCAAAATCCTGCAGTACTGGCTACTGTTGACCATTGCCTGAATTCTGCAAAATCCTGCACTGAGCTTATGGAGTTTTAGTCCACATTCTAAACAAAAACTCTTTTCAGCTTAGAACAATGGGCCCTTTTTCGAACGGACATCTCTTGACAAAAGCCACAACGGTGTTCGAATTGTTACCAGCATCCTGCATTTTCCTACATATTCCCTCGATCCTGCAGATTCCTACAGTGTGTCAACTCTCATGTGCCCTCAATCCTGCAAAATTCTTCTACAGCACTTTGAAACTAGCCTGTATCGGACTGCATTTTCCTACAGTGACATAAATCCCTAATGCCCTCAATCTTGCACAAACCTGCAATGTGTCAACTCTGAGCTCTCATGTGCCCTGAATCCTGCAGAATCCTGCAAAAGGCAAATAGGATACTGCACGATTTGGGAAGGTTAGGGTTTTAAATGTACTGTTTAAAGGTCTCCAGAAATAGGAAATTTCATAAATTGCTGACACTTTCTTAAATTAATCTTGACTATATAAAGACCTTTAAAGTTTCGCAGTCACAATTCCTTTTGTTTATTTGTTTGAAAATTATGTACATACATGTACATGTAGTTTAAAATATATTGCTTCCTGTCTGAGTGATCCCCAAACTGCTGTAACCGGGTTTATAAATTTGGGTTAAAATCCTGGCTTGCAGTAAATTTACTTTGGTGCTTTCCTTTCTGTTTTTTCCCTTCAAATTTTTAGGCGAGTTTCCTTACCTTTATTTACAATTCTCTTTCACATCATTTGCATTCTATTTTCGGAGGTCAACATTCGTTCACACTTAGTGACTGTGAGCAAATTTGAGGAGAAGTGTTCCGACCATGTGACAAATTTTGCTGCTTTTAATATTTCATACTTTTCCATTGACAGGGGGTGAACAAATAGTGGCAAAGATCCCAAAGCATCTTCAGAAAGAGAGGGAAACATGTGCATTTTGTGAAAAAAGTATACATATTTTCCACAAAGAAAGAGTGAGAAACCTTGCCCTAAACTGGAAAGAAATGTAGTGTACATGTAGTGTTGTTTTTTAGATACTGCAGGGATGAACATTTGTCAGATTTGTGAAAAAAAAACTACCGGTACATGTACAGACAGGGTACAGGTACATGTACATGTCACAGGTAGGCCTACCCCCGGTATGTATTTTTTTTACAAGAATAACCAGGTCCCAAAAAACTCAAGAATAATGTACCGGTATGTACACATGTACAAATGTACATGTTTGTAAACGAACTGTACTACTGTGCATACATGTACGTGTACATGTACCTGTACATTGTACACTGTATGTGTTCTGAAAGCTCAGAAATAAGGGTACACATGTGCGTAACTGTCTTTGACTCCGTGTTGTTGTACAGACACACTTGAATAATTAAAAACACATCCAATCAAAAACAAATATACATGTACATTTGTATAGTACAGTATATGGTATACACAAACAGTGTACATGTACATGTACCTGTACTATACCTGTATACTACACTGTATATGTAATAGTATTGTACATACTGTACATGTAATACATACACATGTACATGTACATGTAGTGTGTATACATGTACATTATTCATACCTGTACTGTACATGTACATGTAGCAAACGCATAGGCCTACCGGTATTTTCTATTTACGGTACATTGTACATGTACATGTATGTATTTTCTATACCGGTATTTAATGCCTTATTAAAAACAAAACTCAATTGTTTACTCGACTGTGCACTCAAGCACATGAGCACTTTACTTAATACATGTAATTCATAGACGCATCTAGATTTTACTACAAAATCCTTTCACAATGTACAGTGTGTGTACATGTACATGTACATGTCACGTACACATGTACATGTTATTGCACATGTACAATTGTACATGTACTTAAAGTACCGGTACTTGTAGTTGTAGTTGTACCCTGTAGGCTGTACTCCTTTTTTTATTGTTCTTTTGATGAACGAATGTCCAAATGCGGTTCCATACAAAATTTCCGTAGCAAGTAGTAGGTTGTACAGGTGTACTGTACATGTACATGTGCATTATATACATGTATTTGGATTTTTTTGCAAATGTATCATGTTCATGTACCGGTATACATTGTACATGTGCATGTACATATGTACATGTACATAATACAATACCGGTACATGTATGTACACGTGTACAATACTGGTACATGTACATGTACTGTACATGTACAGTGTTCGTACATTGTACGTAAATACATACATACATGTACATGTACCGGTACGTACACTGTATGTACATGTACACTGTTTTTCACAGAGTACATGTACTGTACATGTACAGAACAGTACTTGGTAACTACTGTAATAATCAGTATCTATTTTAGGGCACAGTGTAGAGAGTGTACAGTACACTGAAGCTCACAAAAGAAAAAGACAACTTTTTATGTGCACTTGTGCAGGGGAATCTTATAGTTATACAGTGTTCAGCTATGAAATATACACAATGGGCATACATGTATTACAACAGCACATATTTACATGAACAAAAATACATGTAGACTGTGTAATTGATGTACAGGTATTGTACAATTGTACATGTATACACTGTATGTGCGTGTACAATGTACGTGCACACTGCACAGGGTGTAATTATTACGGTAATTACTGGCCATATGCAACTCAGCGATTCAGATATCACTGATTGTGGGGGTGTTTACAGGACACTGCAGAGAATCTATGATGGGACAGATGGGTGGCCAGATGCGTCCATGTGGGAGTACAGTGTGATGACTTGAAAACTTGGTTCCTACTTAACAGTGTGCAGATGTACACCCTACGGATAGCAGCGTGTCCGGGAAGGTGGTCAAATTCTCTCTTACAGACTACATTGTACAGTCCACTTCTTTTACTGTAAGTCTGAGTGACTGACAGTGCGGAGGAGAGAAGACCACCAGATTGAAATACACACGTGTGCAGGCACAGTAATGCAGCAGGGGTATCCAAAAGCAACCTAGTGAGCCCCCCCCCCCCCCCCCTGCCCAGGCCAGAGCCATATATATATACATGTACAGTACTTGCCACCCTGCCTGCGTGCACACCACACGTGCCTGGCTATTTCAAGTTCAGACCACGGTGCACTTTTGCACTGTACATGTGTATGTAGTACAGTCCAAGTACACAGAGTACACGAGTGCATGGCTGGGTGGCCCCAGGAGGCCACCACCAAGGTACATTGCTTGTACAGTTGTGAACAATTCAATACATTGATTTGTAATCAAGCACTTCACCGCCCACCAATGCCAGACTGATATCTGTGTGCAGATGACACAGCATGGTCAAGATTACATGTTACATGCATGCTGTGAACAAACTGCCATCCAAATTGTAAGAGGAACAGTACACTATACAAGGCAAAGACGAAGGACGCCATAGGTGGACAAATAATGAAAATAAACAAAATGAAAGAACTGAACTGATAGATGGATAAATGAATAAATGAATGAATGAATGAATGAACGAATAAATGAAGAAACAAATGAATGAATAGATGAATACATGTAAATAAACAAATGAATGAATAGATGAATACATGGTGTACAATGTACATGTTAATTTAATAAACAAATAAATGAATGCATTGATACATGTAGATGAATGATTGAATGAATGCAGAAATAAATGAATACCGGTAGACGGAATGTTTGGATTGACACAAAATGAATAAATAGACAATACAAATAAAATGAATAAATCCATTTCATCAAATCAATTATTAAACCAAATACACTGTAACTAATACAAGGCTTAGAACCTCAGCAACCAACCAATATCACATAGAAAAAGTTGTACATGTTACACATTGTAACATTCAAATAAAAAAAACGTTAAATCTCTTAGACATTGATATGGAAAGCTACATGTATGTAAATGTGTAGGCCTACATGTACATGTATGTATAAAGTGTGAACAAGTACATGTGTACTTTGAAATTGTGCATCTATATGTGGTGTGTGGTGTGGTGTATGTACACTGTAGCTACATACCTGTACAAGTAGTGTACTATACATGTATGTGTACCAGTACACTTACATGTACATCACTGAAAAATAAAAAGTTTGTGGTGACGCCACATTTCAATCCTGGCAGAAGCATTTCAAAGACAAGAGAGAGAGATGAGATACATGTACGGTATGTACATGTACATGTACATGTATACGTACATATGTATACCTGTACCTTTGACACAGATTCTTACTTTGACCGAAAGAAAGATCAAAGCCTAGAGCATTTTACAGTGTAGTGTACACATGTTCATGTACATGTACATGTACATGTATGTGTGTGTATCTGGTACATAATGTACCGTAGCTATATAAAAAAAATGTAAACTGTAGTACTGTACATGTACAGTGTACATTGTCAGTTAAAGGGTTGCTTAATTAAATTAAAGAACAATCTAAAATCTCTTAAAATGCTGTAGAGGCTTGACTAGTGCATATTTTAAGCCAAGGTTCAATGCCTCATGTAATTGATAATAGGTTTTCAAGTACATCCGGAATGACACATGCGGATGTATTACACTGTACATGTACAATGTATCTCTACACATACACAGATGTAAATGTAATACAAAGGCAAGGACGAGATCGCAAATTGGGTACCGATAGCAGAATATTACTACATTGTACACATGTACCAGTAGGTTTGAGAACAGAACGGCTCTCTAGCAGTGGCAAGGTTGGTAAAGTACATGTAAGAGCAAAGAATTAAGATACATGTGTACACTGTACACGTACTAGCCAGGCCTTCACCAGGCCCTGACATGCTTCGGATCACCCAAATGGAGATCTCTGCAGAGATGTCAACCATCCGTCAGGTTTGTTTGCTCCCGCTGACAGGAATCAACCTTGTGTGAGAACTATTGCAAGGATCACGGACTAGTATCCGCAAGAACACACACACACAACAAAATCAGGCCTTAGGAGTGATTTAACATGCACAGTAGTCAGACTCAATCCAATTCTATTGCAGATACATGTAAATACTAACTTGCGTGGGTGTACAGGGTTTGAAATGATTTGGGGGTATTGGGATCAGTCATGCAGCTCATGCCCTTCACAACCCCTTTCCTTTTTTTTGCGCAGTAATTACCCCATGAAAAATCAAGATCATCCTGTTTTGTTCCGTGTTTACACACAAGTACATGTACAGTAAGTCATGTATATATAATTTCTTGCACCTCAGCAAAAGAGCATCAACTTCTATAGTATCCCTGCCATGCCCCATGGGCCATGGTACAACTCCAGCACTTCTTGGAAGCCCGGGTACATGTATGACGCAGATTTTGTTTCTTTCTTTCAGAGGCCTCTGAGTTCTTGCTGGCATATCAGTATCAGCATGCCTACAGTACCACATGTCAAAATGCCCCGAGGAAACACTGCACATCAATAGGTTTATTTGCCACTGAAAATTCTTGAGTGTGTTCACAGGCAATCCCCCCCCCCCCCCGTAATTGTGCGCTTGTGATAGAAATTGGATGAAAAAGGTATTACGGCAGAAAAAAAACCACCTTTTTTATGAGGGGCAGGAAGGAAAATAGGAATGTGACAGATTATATACGTGTATGTATTACACTGTACAAGGCATTAACTGGCAGCAAATACATGCAGAGTAGGTAAGCAAATAAGTGAGTAGGCTATTCTGTACAGGACATGTACCGGTTATTCTCAAACACATACAGTACTATACTGTACATACACAATGTACTGCACCACACAAAGAGTCAATTGTTTGTTTGTAGGTTTTACAAAAGCACAGGCAAAAAGCAGCAACACTGTGCACAACATTTATATCTACTGTACTGTATGATCCAACACGGTACCCGCTGCTATACATTAATTGAATCCACCACAAGACCTGGACCAGCTTGGTGGTCAAGTTGTTAAGACATCTGCACTAGAAAGCAGGAGTTGCGAATTCAAATCCCATCCGAGCTGCCTGAAATGTTTTCATCAGGCATCGGGCAAAGCACTGAGCATGCAGTGCTTACATGTACCTCGACGTAAACATCACGTGATATACAGTATACAACTATAGTACTATACACTGTATAACCGCAACAAGAAAATTAATTGCTGGATGTCGCTTGATGTCAGCTCAGCCAATCAAAGGCAGGGTCAGACTCCTCGGTTAAAACCCAAACAAAGGAGTTGATCATACCAGATGCTAACAACAGCTTCCCTGACGTAGAGACAGCGATTGGTGCAATTACCATTTGACAAACAATTTCATCTCGTTCCTTCTTCAAAATCAATAACAAATGGCGATGACAAAACTGGAGTACATGTGTAGCCACATTAAATTTGACAGTGAAGGGTGACTAACAAAAGGCATTCTGCTATTTTTTTTCCAATGGAAATGTTTGGAAGGTTGCCAACCAATTGTGAATGAGATGCTAACTTCCTGCACAATTCATGCGTCATTTGTCCTTCAACAAGAAAGGGTCGCATTACTTAGACTAACGCTTTCTCTGTCTCTTTTTGACTATACATATACAGTATAAGCAACTCTTTGTAGTGACAAAGAAACAGAAAATGAACCATCCAATCAGGGTCCCTTTTTCAGGGACAAGGTCTTGCACATAGATCTCCGCTGTATTCTTCAGCTGCTAAGCCGGTCAATTGAGCCAGTGTATAACATTGCAACTTTTAAATTTTTTTTCAAAAATGAAACTCATCTGGCCAATCTCATTCAAAGCACTGATGAAAAAAAAATCAAATACATGCAGTTCACAAAAATAAAAATAGATTTTTAGTTGCCGTTTCAGGCTGGTCATTAAATTCTGATGAATATATCCAGCATTGCCGCTGGACCAAATTCACATTTTACTGGCTTCATCCCTGAACAATGTATTGTTAACCCCTTCACCATGTTCACAAAGGCTCAGGCTTGGGCTTCTGTTTTATTTCTTCACATCCTGTCAGTATGAAAAAAAAACCAACCCAGCATACATTCGACCACAGCTTCTACACATATGTAAAGACTCCTGTGCTGAACAGGACAATAACCCTTTTAATTCAGCAACAAACCAAAACAAGCCATCCAAGTAAGTACATCCAAGGTCTTTCATGGGAGGTTGCCCTACTTGACGTAAATTGTAATTTTTCAAGCACTGCGGGCTCAGTGCTTTGCCCGATTGCCTGCTGAAAAAAATACAGGCGACTCCTGCTATGAAGTCAATCACGGCAATCAAAATTGGCAGTTACTGAGGAAGGTGACCAGTTCTAGTTTATCTACACGTCTGTGAGTGGGCATGGGGGTGTCTCATCACAGGGCACTCATTAATGACCTGCTCATGTGTTTCATAAGCGGCCTCATAAGCCCTGGTTGAATGGCACCGACGTTTCACAAACTCACCAGTAACGATTACCGACGCTGGCCGACTGCAGAGTGTCCCGACTATGTTGGTTGCACAGCACTGGTACTGAGCACAGGGTGCGCCGTCGCCGCAGGTGGCCCCTACTCCGTCCGGCCCCAGCCAAAGGGAGCCATTGGCCAGTAGGCGCACCGCCCCGGGCCGACTAACCAGCCGCTCGGCCCCACGGCGCCAGGTCACGTTGACGGGCTGCAGCCCTGAAGTGCCGCAGATAAGCTGGGCCGACTCCCCCAGCCGGACAGTCACACTGGACGGCTCAGCTGTGAACAACAGCTGTGGAAAACCTGCAGATGCACACACACAGTTAAGGTCGTGACATGAGAACTTGGGACTGAGACTAGTGATTTCAGCATTGGTCAAATCTGACCATTTTGGACAGGCTGCCAAGTTTTTTTTTTTTATTGCACAATGATGGAAAAACCGGGCTCAAATATTACAGTTGATGCTTGATTAAAATTGGAAGTTTTTACAAAATGTATATCTTTAATTAATTCCTTTTTTCGGGGGGAGGGGTGGCAAATTGCCTTTTCAAACCATGCTGAAACAAAACTAATCTTTGTGCCTGTACTACCTGTAGTTACATAGACACAGTAGATTTAATTTTTGTCATAGATTTGATAACATTTTAATGCACATGTATACATGTAGAACATACATGTTCAAACAGTTCAGGCCATACATAAGACTCTAGAGTAAAAAAAATCAGGTTTATATTAATTGACTAGACCAGTTGTTCGGTCCTAAAAAAAAAAAAAAATTGGACCCTTACAAAAGTGAAACAACCCACATATACAACACATACATTCTACATACTTTACAACCAAACGTGTACGTGTACTTACTGTACAAGGCCACTTTAAGACTTTTGAAAAAAGGAGATTTTGTACCATTGCAAAAGTTCAATGAAATTCACAAATGACTGGACAACTAACAGTAACACTAACAAACAGTAATAATTTTGTGTGACTGTCATTTATGAGAAAAGTAAGATCTCACCAGTATTTTGTATTTTTATTGGCATAGGCCTATTGAACAAATTCTTCACTGTGGATTTCCTTTTCAAGCCATTTAAAATTTAGAACAAAACAAGAAAACACTAGCTGTAATATGAAACTTGAAGTGGAAGTTAGTGTGGACCTTTGTTGAACCTTTATTTTGATTAACAGCCAAAGATGATTTCTCATAAAAAATAAAGAGGAGAAATGTCAACAATGTTGAACTTTGGGACTTGGATCCTGTTCAAGCCAAACAATGAAAAATATTCTTTACGCAGTGGCTGTTGTTAAGGCAGTTGTCCGTGTGGTTCCCTGACTTGATTGTATTTCGTCAGCATTGCAGGCTGGTTGAACCAGTCTATTAGCTGATAGTCTGGTTCAAAGAGCTAAACATCCTGACAAATACTGTGAAGTCAGGGAACCACATGGACGACTGCCATAACAACAGCTACTGCGTATTCTTTAAGTTTAACCATTACATAATTAATCTGAACCTTGTTTCCTAACCTAAGCAGGAGTCGCGGCTTCAAATTCCAAAATCTGCCTGATTTTTTTTCATCAGGAATCGGGCATGCAATATTACGTCGAGCAGGGCAAACCCTCATAGAATTACACTCTCCTGTACTATACTAGAATTATTTGGTCATCAATCACTGCTGACTGCTGTTACAATGTAATGTACATTGGAATATATTCTGATAATTTATGAAATCAATGACTGAGCACGAAGTACTACTACACTGTACTGTACTTATATACGGGAATCATCCAAAACTTCAGAGTCGAATGTACTCAACTTTACTCCTCTGGTACAACAAGTCATCTGCTAAGACCAGAGTAGACACATAACTTGTATGGTGTAACCTGTGATACTTCTAGAACAAGAAGTAGAACAGTAGAACTACACTAAATCGAAAAGGCCTATGTAGTACTGGTGAGTAGTGGCATTGATGCTAAGCCTGACAAAATGTAGGCCCTTAACGATGCAATTAAACAAAAAAAACAAGTCTTGCGTTCAGCCTAGCGAGTAACGGATTTATCTTGATTGAATCATGATTGAATCGAGCGAAAGTAGCAGTTTTACTGTTGAAGCACTCAAGCAGTAGTTAGTAAAATAGTACTGGCTGGTACCCTTGGTACTCCTCATTAAGTGTTTTGACATTTCAGCGGGATATGGAAAAATGATAGCCCACTCAGTTAAATAACAAAATAACCTAGTTAGTAGTAACTTAGTAGAATAGTACTGGTACTAGGCCCACTCCGTGCACTCCATTCTGTTTCATGTGTACGGCCCAGTAACTATACTGGGCCATTACGTTATGTACGTGTACGAACATGTTGTACGTGTACACTACTGTACGCTAGCAGTAGCACTTACCTTCGCAGCCGAACACGCAGAAGGCCAAGAAAAAATACACCGCAAAATACCCCAATAGTTGTCTCAAAATCATGTTGCTTGCAATATGCGAGAGGCTACATTATCCGACATTATATTTCGATCCATTCGACAAACTCGTTGCGGGCCTTCAGTCTACTGTTTTTCTCGAAATCTGCACGTGAGTTTCGTCAACAAATACCGCGGAGCATTTACATTCAGTAAATAACGTACCGTTGCGTTGTGTACACATGAATAGTACTGGCACTGGCTGGCATAGTTGCGCTGCGTGCATATTATTCGTCGGGGGTACGCAGCACGCACGCGCAGTTCCTGTGACGTCACATCAATGCCATATCGAAACCACGTGATAAATGTAAATGAATTATGCATGATCGTGTGTACCGTTACTTTTTTTCTCACGCGGCGGCCAAGGCCAATCCACTTCTCCCTGTTGCGGGTTGGATTACGATCGTTTGCGGGATTATGAGGGTCGGGTCAACGATTCAATACATCCGCCGATCGGGATATAATGAGCTGTTGTGCCAGCCAACGAGAGTGGGGACACAATTTTGTAAGGAATATATAGGTTAGCCAAACAAACATCGGCGTTTTTTTTTTCTTCAGATCGGTCGGTGATATCTGGTATCCCATCGGATATGGTTGTAAAATGTACGTGTACATGTATGTACAGTATATAACCAGTGATTTTAAATGCAACGATATACACATGTACGTGTACAGTACATGTAATGTACATTTTGTAAGCTGTACATGTACATGTACTACATGTACATAATAATTATCTATGTAGCTGACTGCTCGTTTGTTTCTCCAAAAACTATCACTTGTCAATATATATTCAGTTTCTGGAAACTTGTTATGGTTTTCGTTTTGTGGAAAAAATACTTTATTCATTGTTCCGATTTGTTTTCCTCTTTGGCTTCAAAATATTTATTTAATTGAAAAAAGCACGGGTCGCTTTTTTGAGGGATGTTTGGTTTCTATTCAAATTTGATAATGTGTTTGTATACTTTTTTAATGACCTTGGAGTGTGCTTATTAAATAGCCTACATAATTGTATTCCGAATTGGCGGAAGAAATCATGCCAATTTTGCCATGACGAATGCCAAACCCTTGACAACGCCATATGGCCCTCCACGAAATACTAGGGCTTGGGCTCGATCGGTTTCATTTCTAACAGCCGTTTGAGTTTACCGTTAATATGTCGACCACTAGTTTCTAGGTGAATCACAATACTCTGCACTGTTGACAGCTGACCAAGCCTTTTAGTTATAGATTCAGCGAAAGCCACCACGGGCCTGAGATTTATGGGGCGCAGGGGACTATCAAATGAGCCCGAATTAAGCTGACGTGACCCAGATGAGGGTCTTTTCGAAACCACGGCTTGGGCTCAGACTCGGGCTTCGTCCTCCCCATCTTCCTGCAGAAAAACACAGCTTGTGTTGTTGTTTTTCTTTGAGTATGAAGCTCTGCTCTCTCATTCAGCGCGTAACAGAGCAGTTGTTTCAAAGCTGTAGCCCCATCTTACACAGCGCGCGATGGATGCCAGAAATGAACCTGGGGTGCCTGAGCCAGAGAGCCTGAGCCGCAGTTTCGAACAGGCTCAGGTTATGAACTGAGAACTACGTTTCGTGTCTGGTACTATTTGCACACGAACACCAGTGTGAATACCTGAGTGATCTGTCAAAACTTTTAACGCATGCTTGCTGCACGCTGCGCGCTTAACCTTAGTGGACTACGGAGTACGGTAGTAACATTATAACTTTTCAGCCATGGACTCATATTTCTTTCTCATTTCATTCCTTTCGGTCACCTCGAGATACATTTATTCGTCGGAGAGTTCAGACGGTAAGCACTGAAAGGCCATTGCCCACATTTCCCCCACATTTTCGTTTTTTGTGGGTTCTTTTTTGTGTTTATGTCGTCTGCCCGTTTGTTTCATTTTTTGACAGAGTCGTGTAATGTCGGAAATAGCATCATGTGGGCCTAGTTTGTGTGCAGAGCAACCGTCTGAATCGTATTGTTGTGTGACTTGACTCCATGTGATGTAGGAACCCAGCTGCTACTGTGCTAGTAATACTAATAAAGTAATAGTAGTAGTATTATTAATATTTTTTAGTGAAGGATTTGGTTTGGGGAAATGCTATGATTAGTATGATTCTTGTAGATTTTTGCATTTTTTAAAGTCTGCTTTGAATGAATGTCGTTCCTACAACTTCACCATAGTCTAACCAATATAAATTAGTGAAGACAAAATAGGCCTACTCGTTTTTAACTAAGTTTAACCAATTTTTTATTCACTTTAAAGTGATATATACACAAATGTTGCAAACTGCTTGCTGACTAAATTTACCAAAATGCAAATCTCAAAATTTAGTGGGCCTGACGTTTCGATCCTAGCAGGACCTTTCTCTGCCTTTGAGAAAGGTCCTGCTAGGATCGAAACGTCAGGCCCACTAAATTTTGAAATTATTTATTGAATTAATAATTAATAATAACGTGCGATCTTCAAGTTCAAGTTCCATGACATACTATATAATACAATAGTATTAACTATTCTCAGCTTACACATTTTGGTGTTTGGGTCCACAAAGAGAAAAGAATGGTCTTTCCTCGCCAAAATTAGGGCCAACTTAAATTAAAAGGAGCAGGTCCCAACATGTAACTTGATTAACATTTTAATTGAACAAACAATAAACATTACTGAGTTAGTGAAATAGTGATTAGTGTACAAAATCATTAAGTCTGGGCTAGGTTAATTAATGCCTCTTTTTTCTTTTCCCAGAAAAAAATTAACTGTAGCCGTAGGCACCATGGTTGTTGATTTCAATCACTTGATTTAAATCACTGATTTAGGCCAAAGGGGCCATTCATAATTTTCAATGTTTTAAAATTTCCAATTTTTTGTCTTTTTTCCAAATTTCTTCTTCAATCAAAATACATGTATGTGCACATACACATACATGTACAGACACTCTTGTTTCACCATACGTCTAAGGACACGGCTTTGTCTTCTCCATTGTTCCTATACTTTAATATTTGGGCGAGTTGAGATAAAATTTACATTTTTTACATTTTTCAGCCCTTTTTTTCAACAAAAAGGGAATTTCGATCTTCAATTTTTTGCCTTGACCCATCCATCCACAATTTTAAAACTGTGAAATTTGAAAATTATGAATGGCCCCTTAATCATGATTGAAATCACTGGATTTTATTTTATAAATCACTCATGAAATATCACCTCTTTGTTTTCTTTTTTCCCCAAGCAAAACAGTATTTTACTGCAAGAACTTTAAAAAGAAGTTAAATGTGGTGAGCCTGAATAAATCAGTGAGAGATGGCTAAAGCTTGTTTGTTGATGCCTATAAAATGTTCAGGCCAAATATGCAGTTTAAAATAGATAAAACGAAAAAGGCCATGTCAGTCTCAGTGTCAGAGACAGCTGTGTACATAATAAATGTATTCACAATGTACATGTACATGTAGTGATGTGTTTAGGTACAGTAACTGTTATCTTAATTAATTAATTAATCTAATTTTATCTGGAACTTGGTAGTTTAGTTAGAAAAAATGAAAACAATGGAAAACAGTGTTAGCACTTCTGTTACTGTAGATACACAGTAGTAGAGGAAATGGTACATTCATGCACTTGAAGTAAAATCCTTTAAGGCCTTAATTTCAATCAGTTTTCACCAGAATTCTCAATTCATGGACATTGATTATTGATGATAGCTAATGTCGCCAGTAAGCATCCCCCGCCAATGTTTCAGTCATATTATTCATTCATACACACATGTATATTGTTTATTTCATTAAAGCCGGTCCTCTCATAAACCTCTCTGACCCACAGATGCAACCTATGAGGGCTGCTTTCTGGAGGATCCCTCGCACCGGGAGTTTGTCGTCTCTGGGGGTGACTACGACTTCAACCGGCTGGACCCCAGACTGTGCAAGGCACTCTGCCAGTCCATGGACTTCCCCTACGCTGCCCTCCAGCGGGGCTTCGTCTGCCTGTGCGGCGAGAGCACTGGTACGCACAGCAATGGGTCGCAGCACGGTTGCAACCTGAGGTGCAGCGGAAGCCCCACTGACATGTGCGGCGGGCTGGAGCACAGCAGTGTCTACAGTACGGCATCTGCAGTGAAGGGCCTCGCAGTTGTCGATCCGGGTAAGCGGCAGGTCATGAATTCTTCGTGTGCATCTCTCTGTTTATGTTTGTCTCTCTGTGTCTGTGTCTGTCTGCAGTCTCTATATCTTCCTGTGTCCATATCTCTCTGTCTCTTTTTCTCTCTGTCTCTTTCTATCTGTCTCTCTTTCTCTTTCTACACTATATGTCTCTCTGAGCTTTCTCTTTTTAGAAGTCTCTCTTTCTCTATCTATCTGTCTGTCTATCTGTCTGTCTGTTTCTTTTTCTCTTTGTATGTCTGTTTTTGCTCTCTATCTCTTTTTCTGTCTCTCTGTCTCTCTGCCTCTGTTTGCTGTCTCTGTATGTCTGTCTGTCTGTCTGTCTGTCTGCCTGTCTGTCTGTCTGTCTGTCTGTCTGTCACTCTGTCTCTCTGTCTTTCTGTCTCTCTGCCTCTGTTTATCTGTCTCCCAGTCTCTCTCTCATTCTCTCGATTCTAAAACCTTATAAATCTTGTCTTTTCTGGTTTGGGAACTGAATTATACGAAGAATTTGATAAGAAAAATTAGTCTTGTACTGTAGCTCTGATTTTTTTGTTTTGCATCTTACTCCAACATGATGAGCTCTTCCATTTGTTGGTCTCTGTCTCTCTTTCTCAGCGTGCCTCTCTGACTCTCTGTCTTTAAGCAATCCTGTCTTCTATATATAACGGGAAGGGGTAGGGGTTGACTCAGTGACTCATGAATATTCACGTATTCACTTCACATAGGAATATATTATAATATTTGTTTACATTACACTGAATGGGATTCTATTATTACAAATTGATTGATTTCTTCTGATTGGCTCAATTTCACTTTGTGTGTGGGAAAATTACTGACTGTCGGTTAGTAGGTAAGGTTGATTTTTTTTCAGCCAACATCCAGTGAAGGAAAGCCTTGATATTCCCCACTCACAGCAGTGGGCATTGAATGTTCCAGGTAATGATTAAAAATCCCAAATTGTGATCAGGTATGGATCAGTGAGGGCTTCAGTAACTGGATTGAGCAGAGTGGTTGGGCAGCGTGCCAAGTGAAATATCCTGATTAAGTTAAGGTGGGGCCAGTGTAAAGACCAAACAAGCGCGACACCTACCATGCATTTCCCAATCCATGCTTGACTACCTGTCGCCAGGAATTTAATTACATCAGACCTTTTTTTTTATATATTTTTTTTAAAGCTACGTAGATCAGGGGCGACATAAAACCCTTCTTGGGAGGATAGTGCAATTTTCTTTAGGGCCTAGTAGAACTTATTTCACCCACCGATTGTTCAGATCACCTGCATATTTCATATTTGCAATTGCCACAGTGCACCTGCCACATTTGACAGCCTCTGCCAAATAAAACATTGTTGTTGAGGCAAGGTTTTCCTCAACAGACCCGAGCTATGAATTGAGCACAGACCATGGAAACAGTGGCACCCATCCGCCATTTGCTAAGCCCTGCTGGCCCATTCCAGTCCCAATGGTCCCTTTCATTTTCTGTGGTATTTCCCCTTTGCTAGTGTGTCCTTGTCCTTTGAGTAGGGCCTATCAATTGCCAGACCTGCATGCCTTTTGAAGTTGCTGATAAAAAAGCCCCACTTAAAGTGGGTCAATACCCATCTCTTTTTATTTCCTTATGCCTTAAGAAAATAAATTAAAATCAAAGGGGAAGAAAGGGGAATCTTTTTGTCAAGCTGAAAAATTCAACAGAAAACAGTGATTGGTGCTCATAATATGGATGGAGCACGGGGTACTTTGCATATTCCGCTTTGAATGTGAGGTGCTTTATCTCTGAAAAAAAAAAACAATTAAATTTTCAGTTTTTCTGATTTACAATTTGATATCCTCAGACCAAAGCTCCAGGGACATTGCATGCATTGCAAGGATAGTGCATGGAGTGCAGTAAAATACTTTCAGCTCCTGGAAAAAACAAAATCAATTTTAACAATATACTCATGGCTAGACAGATCTGTCAGCTTGTAATGACAGAATATTGGAATTGAGTGCAGCACAAATGGATGTTTTTCTTGCTCCATTCCAAGGCTATGTGGAGGTGTTCCAGGAGACAGTCATCGGGACGACCCTAGTTGCTGGCCACGGCTCAGCGCTGTACCACTTTGATTTCGGCGATGGGACAGGCGCCGGGAACCACACACCGACGCCACGCCCGCACGTCTTCTCGGAGGTGGGCGTGTATCTCCTCAAAGTCAGCGTGGCCAACAGTGACTCCGGTCCCATCGAGGCCCGCTGGGAAGTTCACGTCGAGGCTCCTATCTCTGGTTGGCCAAAACATTCCTCTGTTTGTGATACTCGTACTTCAATGAAGTAAAAAAAAAATTAAAAAATGCAAAACTGCTCACTCATTTAAAGCCCCTACACAACATTGGTCGAGGTCAAAGAATAGCATCCATCTGATCCAACATATGCATGAAATAGCACACCTGGGAAAATTTCAGCTTAATCCGCCAACCGAATCTCAAGGAAAACTGCTTCATTTGTTTCGCGAAAAAAAGCAGCATTCAATGTCGTCCTGTTCTGAAAAAAAGTTTAGATCTCGGTGAGACGTACTCTTTTCTCCAAAAATACAACATTTTAGGCAGAAATATTTCAGTGCTAGGTTTCTACTATAACCATCTTCAAACTATATAAGTTTCATGCAAATCTGTGAACATTTCTGTTTTTCGACCTTACCAATGTTGTGTAGGGGTTTTAAATAACCCCAAATATAACGCGCTGACCTTTCTCTACCCTTGATGGAAAACCTCTCTGCCTTTGAGAAATTTCCTGCAAAGATAACGACGTATGTCAGGCCCTCTGAATTCTGCGACATGCGAATCAAGTGTCTATTTCTTTCCCCATGGAGTCGCGTGTTACGAGATGAAATTGTTCAAGGCAGAGATTGAGTGCTCCTGAGGGGAATGGAAAATGCGGGCTGAATCATCTCATCTGTACATTCATCAAAAATTAGGATGGCTTGACATTTCATCTGTTCGTGGTTGTTTGTCTTGTCGATAGTTGTAATCCTTGTCAGATTCATAAAGTTCTCTCTAGGCATATTTCATAGTAGTCATCTTCAAACGGTTGTATGTATGTATGCAACAATTACCCTGGACAATGAAAATGGTTGAGAAATGATGTTTAAATGATTCAAGCTAATTAATTTTCATAAGATGGTCGTTTTAATGATTAGTCTCACTCCTCAGCAAAGTATCGTTTCCATCCTTTCCATCCATTGCATGTGCGCCATTTTGCAGATTTACACGCGGACTGCCATCCCTTTGTGGAGGTTGGCTTTGCCTTTGAATGTGTGGCCACCGTGGGACAAGGGACTACCATGGAGGTCAGCTGGGATTTCAACGATGATTCCGAAGCGGTCAACATGAAGATTGGAGGTGATTTCATGTGAACTACACTAAGGCCTAAAAAGAAAAAACAAAATCTGTTTCCGGTTACCAGACCGACCCTATTTCTAGCCTGCGACCAAGACTTGACCACATGCAGATGCCTCCATATGATTGTACATAAAATAATTCCCTACCTACCTACCCTATTTTGAAATGCCATGTAATCGGAAGCAGAACTATTTTTGTTTGCCTAATGAGGGATGTTGTCCCTATTCAACGCACTGCACCAATAACATGAATGGAGACCGGACTAAGGGCCAATTTCATAGAGATATTGAAGCATGAAACTAAGCACAAATAACTCTTTTTTTGTTGAGAAGATGATGTATAAGCTTGTGTAGATTTCAGGAAAGCTCATTTAACTTTTCTCTAATAGTTCGTCTTCAAGTGGTAGGCCCCTGGCCTACCCTTAGCTTGTTATTTTGTTGTGTACAGGATAACTCACCACACCTTCATGTGATGTTGTCCCCTTTCACTTGCATTCTGCTATTGTTTGCCAAAAACATTAGATGCAAGATAGCGGATGTGCTGCAACCTATTTTCTATAAGACACATTTTTTTTTTTAGAATAAACCAGAAGTGGTGCTTAAGCAGCTCTATGACATAGGTCCTGGGATGTGTTTTTTTCCCAGAGGGAAATGGGATTGTCATCACCAGCCACTCCTGGAAAGCACAGAGTTTTCTTTTCGCCCTGTAAATCAAAAAGTGAGTGGGAGTGGGAGTGTAGTGTTTGTGTGTGTGTGTGTGTGTGTGTGTGTGTGGGGGGGGGTTAGAACTTGGACTATGATGCTTGTATGTAGACAGCCAGCCATGACTAATGAGTCTCCACTGACCCAGTCAGGAAGTCCGTCCAGACTTGCTGCCCAGCCCGCACGTCAGAACAGGGTGGTGGGGGGGATTGGGAGGGTGAGGTGGGTGGGTAGGTGGGGGGGGGGGGGTCCACAGGAAAGCAAGTGCCACAGGGACCCATGGGGCAACTTGACTCTGACATTCCTCCAAATCGCTATTGCTGTTACGATTGATTAACATGGAAACAGGTGGAGGATCAAGATTGAATAATTGTATCCCCCGCCCCCTTTTCAGACAGGTGCACCAGAGTTGTCCTGGGTCAAATACAAATATATATATATTTAAAACTTATCATCTGAAACAGTAGAGTGTCTGTGTATCACAAGGTAAAATATTGAAGCTTGGAATGGTTCAGAATTATTCTGATAGCTAATCTTGTCTTTGTGTGTGCTGCTAGAAAGAGCCTACAGTAAAGTTGCTATTTCATTCACTGCATGCACTCTTTTCTGCCCTGCTTTATCTGCAAACTATTGTGATCATTTACACAGGACATATGTATATGGTAATCTCTAATCGACTGATACCCATTTTTCTGTACGTGCCCGGAGTGAAACACAGGGGAATAGATCTTGCTCATTTCTGGGCCCAAAGCTTTAGATTAATTGTGAACTCCCTTTTGTTAGTCTGTATAACATCCCCAGACACCCGTAGGGCTTCCTGGAAACCCTTTTTGTTGACTTAATTTAAGTCTCCGGACATTTTCCCTTTCTGAATCCACTTACTTTCCATCAGCCTTCTTATTTTTTTTCAAGCAATGCGATTGTTAACTTTTTGCTGTATGATTCCATCATTGCTTTATTATCATAATGATAATTTTTCCAACCTTTTGAGATGGCTGTCTGAAAAGGAAGTCCGGGTTGACTTTGTGCCGCTGTTGATGCATTTACTTTGGTGTGATCCAGACAAAAAAATTCCCAAACAGGGGACGATATATAAACCTTTGTAGACATCTTCTAAGTTGTGATACACAGTCATGATATGACAAATTTTATTTGCATGATCCAGCTAGCATCCTTGCTGATAAATACGAATGAATAAAGGGATGAACTCTTCAGGAGGTATACAATTCTTGGCTTTTCTCTGTGCAGATAGATGCTCAGTGTTTGAATACGAATAGATTAAGGGCTAATAATCTTCATATGGTATACAATTCTTGCCTTTTCTCTGTGCAGATATAGTCAGCGTTTAGATACGAATGGATAAAAGGATAATACTTTTCATGAGGTGTGCAATTCTTGCCTTTTCACTGTTCAGATGCCCAGCGTTTCTCTATGGGCATGGATATCCCTAGGCGCTTGGCCTCTGTCCAGTCACCGCTGAATCTGCAGGGTGTGTACCTGATGCCGGCGGCTGAGTTCACCGAGGAAGGCAGGCTGGAGGCGTGGGAGTTGTTTGCAGTCAAGGAGGGTCAAGTCAAACTTCAGGTTAGCTTCAGGTTATACCTTGAGTATTTGAGATTATTTCTAAAGGAAATTTCTCAGAAATCTGGTTTCACCAAGCCCCTCTGATTTTTGTTTCAGACAGGACTAGTTTTGCCACCAGGGATTGCATTGTTTCTATTTTTTATTTGTTTTAATTGGTAGTTCATTCCGGAATCCTCCTGATATTTTTGCCCCGGATATATGTATCCTGTGCATGTTCACCATCAAGTGATGAAGACAGCAAGTCAATACAAGCTTTGCGATGGCGCTCTGCACTAATTTTGGAGCTTTTGCAGTTCTGAGAAGAACCAATTGAAGGGATTCTGACAACAATGCAAATTAAAATGCAAAAAACCTAATAACTCACTGACAAAACTCATAACTTTGGTGGATATAGGTCTATCCCCTGGTAGCTAAAACATTAATTGCAGTTGTTCATCTGACGATGATCTGTACAAGTGAAATCAAGGGCCAAATACGCACTGTGAGAAAAACAGGTTAAAGTGTCCAGCATTGTCTTCTAAAAAATATTCCCACCTAAGCCTGGATTACTGAAGTACTAAACATTTTGCATAGATCCATACGTTTTCCCAAAGCTCTTAAGTATGTACAGTAATAGAGATTTGCTGCACCACCAGAAGTTACTGTATGTAGAAACTGGCTTCTTGTTTGACTTGTAGGTGTATAGGCCCTTTTGTGGAGAGGGAATGAAGTACTGCCCCTTCAACCGAACCTGCATCAGCAGATATTACCCCTGCCCGCCCTTCTCGGAGACGCCCTGCGTAAACAAGACGGCCTTCTGCCTGGAGGAGGCCACCTGCCAGCCGTTCCAAACCACCTATTACTTTGCAGAATCCAACTCGACGTTTACACTGGCTCCTTGTCTGAACCAGACATCGCCCACTGGAAATGCTAGCCACGCAGGCACAAACGAAACCAGCGTTCACAATGCCAGCATCTCCGCGCAGATGTGCAATTACTCCGTGCCTTATGTAAGGATACCCGAATACAATGCCGGACTGTGTTCTGTGGAAGAAAGCCAGCGAGAGATGCATCTTTCGTATACTGTCACTGGGGAAACTGTCGTCTACCTCAAAAAAGGGTACAATGTCTTCACTGTCAATGACACGGACCGTTTCACAGTCAGACCCCATGACTGGCTCGGCTACGGACCGTACCAGCAGGAGTTTCCAAGCTACTACCGGAAAGCAGCGTACCCACTCATAGGAGAAATTGCCCACTTCTCCACTGATAATGAAACGGTTTTCTTCAAGCAGCAAGGACTGCTTTCAGCAGAAACCACAGTGAAGGTGCCTGGCACCTCATCTCTAGACATTAGATTCTATATCCGGGCTCACATCTCCAAGCCGAGTGCCTCCTGGATCTCGCACAGCTTCAGCAGTTCGGGGATGTTTGAGATCAACGCAAGGTACAGCAATCTCTTAGGCAGGGAGGCTGAAGCGCCACCACAGTGGATTGCCTCCCAGTACCGCATCCTCTCGATCCAGGGTCTGCACTTCACCAGGGATCTCGGCATTTGCTACGCCTGCACTGACGAGGCATACCCCATGCACGTGGAAATCACCCAGGGCACGTTCGTCCGCTTCACATGGACTTTCCCCGACGGATCCGTCAGAACCCGCCTGCCCTTCCTAACCAATGGCATCCAAGATGGCCCCGATGTTAAAACAAGCGACACCATGAGCTATCTCTTCGCGGAGATCGGTAATTACACCACTGATGTTACGGCCTACAACAATGTCAGCTCCGTCGATATCACCCTGCCCATCATCGCCAGGTACAGGATTACTGGACTCAACGGAAGCATCTCGCTGAGGCCGGGCGATAACACCACCCGAGACTGGAACCTTGTGCTGTCGGGCTGCTGGTTTGAGCTGGCCTCTTTCATACTGACAGGCAACGTGGTGCAGTACAAATGGGACCACGGGGATGGAACCACCTGGGGTGGCTGGACCTTCAACACCACCCATGACCATTTCTATGCCGACCCAGGTGTCTACTCTGTCCTCATCCAGGCCGATAACATTGCAAGCACCCTGGACCGTGTGATTGAAGTGACAGCTGTCAAGCCCAACCATGTGCGGGCCCCTGAGTACACCACCAGTATGCTGCCCACTCTATTTTTCTGTGAGGCAACCTGGCACACAGGAGAAGGTTTGACATTCCAATGGGAGTTTGGCGATGGAGCCTCTGCCATCATCGAAAACTCAGGTCACATGTGGCACAACTTCTCAACCTTTGACACATATCAAGTGCAGTGCGTCATCAGCAATCATCCGGCTGTGTCCGACACAAAGCCCATCATTGTTCAGGATCCAGTGGAAGGAGTCAATATCCAGAATAAGACGGATGTCTTGGCCACAGGAGACACGATCCCATTCACCGTCACCTGGACCAGAGGCAATGACGTGCATTTTGACTGGTACTTCGGAGACGATGGAACGGCCTCGACCACCGCACCAACGGTCGACCATATCTATAACAGAATTGGTCACTACAATGTATCCGTGAACGTATCCAATGTGGTGTCGTGGATGATGTCCAACGCAATTGCTGTTGAGCTCCAAGAGCGCATAACCAACGTCCAAGTGGCGGCCACGGACAATCTCATCTCCCATCCAGTCCAGGCCTCGGTGACCATAGACACGGGTAACAACATCTGGTACGACTACGACTTTGGAGATGCATTCAATGTCACCTTCATCCCTGACACAACCTTCACCCACTCCTATGAGCTTCCCAACACCTACACGGTCACTGTGGATGCGTACAACAATGTGAGCATGCAGACAGCCACCACGTCCATTCAGATTGATGCCAGCATCAGGGGAGCAATGCTTTACCTCAGCAGTCCACATGTCAGAGCTGACGTCTTGGAAGCGAGGTGTGTGGCTGTCAATGGCAGCAGTGTGGCCATGACATTCGACTGGGGTGATGGTGTCGTCACTGGGCCATTTGAAGGAATCTACGATGGCAAAGGGTCTTATTTTGTGGGTAAGTCACTCCTTCAAATGTCATGTGAAGTTTTTGAGAACTCAACAAACTATTGGAGTAGATGCATGCATGTGAAGGAATCCTTTTAAGAAACACCTTTTAAGAAACTTTACAATTCTATGAATATATAATTTCATCATGATCACTACATTAAAGTACTAACTGAAATAACTGTAGAAGCTCCGGCTGTTTTCATGAGAAAATATCCACAGTCTTTGTACTGATCTGGCATTCTGAAACCTCAAATACTTTCATGGAAGCCTCAAATACTTCGACTCATTTTTGTTATAAAAAAAGAAGGAAAGCTTAAACACTGTAAAAAAGTGGCAAAGAAAATAAATTTGACTGGACTGGGATTTGAAGCCGAGACCTCTGGCTTAATGTACAATGAACCAGTGCTCCGGTCAATGCCCTGCAAAAAGATTGTTTATTTCTGAAGGCATCCAGGGAGGCAGAAAACAATCTACATTTTACAAAATATGTCAGTATTTATCCCTACTGAATTACCGGCTCTCTTCGGAGCCATACTCCTTCTCTTAAGAGATGATGATCATGGTGTCAGTGCAACCCTCCTACTTGGTATTTCCACCATGCAAACCTTCAGATCTTATCTATATCTATTGAGTGTCGCCCGTTTGCCTTTCAAACCTCCCCAGGCACCCATACATACAGTGCAGAAGGAGCGTTCAATATCTCCTGCTTTGTCGAGAATCCCTGGGCAGATGCAGTGGCTGTCCACAAGGTCATCGTCCAGGAGACAATAGTGGCCCTCCAGTTTGAGCCAGTTGTCTGTGTCAAAGGTGAGGACTGCACTCTCAACAGACCCACTGACAAGTCCTTCATCAACCAGTGCCCAATTTCATACAGCGGCTCTATAAGTGTTAAAATTTGTTAAGCAGGAAAAGTCTTCTCTGTGAAAATAGGATTGCAGAGCACATTGCGATGTGATGCCAATTGCTTTGGACTTGTATTCCACTCTACTTAACTTCTTAGCATGAAACAATAGTGAAGTTTGGGTTGGCAAAGTGATCCTATGAATCATGACATTTTTATGCTGAAGCAAATTTAAGCGCTTAAAGTGGCCTTATGAAACTGGCCCCAGCTGAAAGACAGCTCTCAGTTTTTCATTAAGGCTTGAATGCTGGTTTGGCTTGTATTGGACAGACTGCAACCAAAGGCCTGAATTTGCATGCATTTTCCCTTTGAGTGGACGTCAGGGATAGATTGGAAGTTGAAGCTGGAACACTTTGTGAGAAAGTAGCTCTCTCTGTCCGTTCCTCCTTCAGGTGATATCTTTGAGTTTGTGGTGCTTCCCTTTGTCGGAGATGACCGGGATGTTCTGCTCTTCTGGAATTACGATGACGGGATCCAGTTCACCACAGATGCCTTCACGCATCAGTACGTTTACCGGGAAGCAGGTAGGTCCTACAAAATCAAACCCAGATCTCCCATAGTCGAGGTTCTTGACAAAATTCCCTCCTTTCCTCTTCTGAAAAATAGCAACAGAATTTGACTGGACCAGGACTTGAACACCTCTGGTTTAACAGAGCAGCATGCAATCAACTGAAATTGAAGACAAAAAATAGATTTTCACTGGACTTGTAGGTATTTGAACCACTGTCTCTGTTTCAACATATCATTAGCAGTTAACCACCTGTGCTACATAAATGTGAAGTCTCCTAAAAACTCCATTCAACAATCTTTGTATGTGAAGGTCCTGCCATCAACTAATTGACCGATACTTCTGCAGTCATCATTGGTGGCCTTATTTTTTCTGAACCCATGGCTAAAGCTGTGGCTTCATCAGGAGGCCATTATAGAAAGGATTAATCTAGAAATAGCATTAATCCTATTTATGGAAAGCGAGATATTCAAAGTGCAGATGGCACTTAGGCATAGGAATTCCTTGTTGCAACATGCGAACGCTAAAAGCTTAGTTGTGTAGATGAAAGGGTCAATGAAAGAAAGCGCAGAGGGCGAAGAGGGTCTTTGTCACGGGGGTTTGCGGTTCACTGCGTTTAGTCCAACACGTCTAGGTATTAAGGGAGCGGCACGGACAAGCTTCACTTTCGTCTTGACGGTCAACCGAGAAGCTTTTGCATTTCCTCCACCTCCCCTCCTGCCACCAATAGGGAATTCACGAAATTTGCAGGCTATGCTGACTTACGGAGTTATATACTTGGTTGCCATTGATTAATGGAGCCGGAAGGGAATTTCCCCAGATTTTTTACCAACAAAGGTTTTTTTTCGCGGGGATTTCGCCCTTCCCGTATTCAGCTTACCGACATGCCTATTCGGGCAGACAGATATCAACCTTGAGTGGTCGTGCGTTGCTGAACTTAATTAATTGTTAGCCTCTTAATGACAATCTATGAATTTGGTAACAGGTATTACTATAATGGTGTTTCATTGACGACGGACTATTTTGTGTGGTTAATTATGTGGCCCTGATATTATCACAACCATGAGTTGAGTTGTGCTATAGTTTAAAAACTTACCAAAGAAATAAGAAAAGGAGAAATGAAATACATGTAGTCTCAATTGATATAATTAAGTTGCCAACGAGGGTATATTTGTATAAAACTTATTATATGACACTGTTATGTTTGTTTGATTTTTATTTATTCATCTATTGATTAATTTATTTGTTCTCTCTCAGGGAATACTTATTCAGTTCGAGGGAATTAGGCTGAATGCTTTCCAAAGAGTATGATTTAATTTTTTGTCAAATGAGATAGGGGGAAGTAAAACTTCTTAGCAAGAGGGAACGTCTAAAGAAATGATTAATTTAGTAATGATTAAGTAAAATTATGAATATTAATTAGTGATCAAAGAGTATATAAGAATGACTATTGATTTAAAACAAACCATTTCATTTTAACGAAATTTATAAAGAAAATTAAATTGAGGGGCCTGAGGTGTTCGGTTTGCCATTCTCAGGCTGATGCGGAGAAAGTTATTCTGGGATCGAAACGTCAGGCCCCTTAAATTTGGAGAGTTGAATATTACCGTAAACACTTTGATCAGTATGAATTTTGTAACGTTGACATTATCACAAGGAAAATCAAAGTGTTTAAAATGTTTTAATTTAATATTTATTTTGTAAATTAAATTAATTTTGTAAGGTAAATTAAAGCAGTGGACTCCAAACCCCAGAACAGTTTGAATCAATGTATTTGCTATACCTGAGTCTCGTGATCCTATAAATAACAGCTGGTAATACAGGCTGTGATTAATTGTTGTTGAGGTCTTTGGAAGTGTCAATACCATAGCCCCTAAAAAGCCTGTATCTCAATACATATCACTACATGTTAGAAGAGGAGCTTAAAACGTCTTTGCAACATCATTCTACATGTTTTTGACTTAAACATTATTTATCCCTTCTATCATTCTACATCTAGAAAAATTGTACACACTTTGTAACTGCATTTGTTTATAGCCAGTCTTGTTGCTCCTTACTCAGTTTGTCCATAATCTGAATCCCTGTCTGCCCAATGTCTCATTCATCATTTCTTATCTTCATCCATGCTGTTACTGCATTCTCAATTACTAAAAGTTTCTTTGTTTACCTAGACTCATCTCTGCCACAAGCTTTGGCATTTAGGATGATACCTCGATGTATCTACACCCTAATTGTCTGTATCAATACCATAAAATTTGCTTGGGTGGAAATCAAAAGAATTGAATTAGATTGAAGTCAACATGGCTTCAAAAAGGTGTCATATTATGAAGATTGCCATCCAAACTTACATTGGCAATGGCATGAAGATGAGACTTTGGAGCGGCCCTTTCTAGTCTTGTTCTTGTTGTCCCGTATGATTCTCTTGCTTGCAGGACTGTACAAGGTAACGGTGCGAGCTCAGAATCTCGTCAGTGAGTTCTCCACCACCCAAGACCTGTATGTCCAGGAGCACGTGGAGGGCCTGCGCATCTTGGCTGATGTGCAGCCCGTTGTGCCCACCACTCCCATAATCCTCGTCTGGGAAATCACCTACGGCACTGAGGTGACATACACAGTTGATATGGGTGAGCGGACAAAACCCCCAAACCAAAACAAACAATTCTCAATAGTATGCCAGATCTGATGTTTTCATCCTTGCAGGACCTTTCTCAGGGCAAAAGGCTTTACCTTATTAAATGAAGAAGAAGAAACACACAAACATTGGAAACCTTACTAGTTGTTGACTTAAATGACCACAAAATTGCAAAAATCAATCAGGGTCCTATGTTTTGATCCTAGTAGGACCCCTTTCTGCCCATGAGAAAGGTCCCTGTAAGATCAGAAATACAAATGGAAAAAGAATTGTTGTAAACTGCTTTTAATACTGAGCTTAATCATCAAAATTATATCAATCTGAGAAAAATTTGAGCATTTATTTTTACTTTTCAATCTCAGCAAGATCTTCCATTGTCAATGGCTTTCTGCTTTAAACAAAAGTACTAGTGATAAAAACATGTAAAGCAAAGCTGCTGAAAGTAAAACTGACACGATCTTTCTTTTGTTTTGAATTTTGATGATGATATTTGCATAGGTGATGGTACTGAGCCGCTCGTCTTCAAACAAGTTGAAGTTGGTAAGATGAAGAGTCTGCAGTACGTCTACAGTGAGCCAGGCACCTACCAGATCACCATCACAGCAGCCAACATGTTGAACTCACTGCAGGTCTCCACCCAGGCCCATGTGGAGTATGCCATAGAGGGCCTGAGGGCATACATACGCGGGAACAGAACCACGCACACGGACCAATCGGCCTACATCATCATTGAGATAGACCGCGGTACCAATGTGGAGTACACTTGTGACTATCATGACGGCTCCCTGCCCATCGTGACGCGGGAGCAGTACTGCAAGCACATGTTTATTGACCTGGGCCACCATTTGGTGACTGTGAGTGCCACAAACCATCTCAGCTCGGCTTACGTTCAGGCCAATGATACCTACTTTGTCTTTCTGCCTCCGATTCCGCACGAGATCAGAGGGTTGGGTGTCGGGGCAGCCCCAGCAGTCATCCGTGGTCAGATGGATGTTTACAGACTGCAGCGCTATCGGGGCAACCGATTCAACTGTACGTGGGATTTTGGTGACAACACAACAGTGCTGGCCATGGATCAGGCGTTTGTCTACCTCCCCATCACCCACGCTTACGCGGACATTGGCCAGTATGACATCCAGCTCAACTGCACCAACTTCTTCCATCCGCCTGTGTATGCCACGGCCAAGGTCGTTGTGCAGGTCCCACCTCGCGATCTCACCTTGACCAGCCTGAAGGTTGGCCGGTTTGGCGTAGACCTGCCTTTCAACATTAGCCTTGCCGCCGGAACCGACGTTCAATCGGATATCTACTTCAACAACGACGTGTATTCCTTCCTCATGGACGGTCTAGCTGGGTATGTCCTCATACCTGCTGAGCATGTCAACAAGTCTGGCTGGCTCAACGTGACCATCCGGGCCCAGAACCTGGTGCCGCCTGAGCTGATCCTCCGAGACCGGATCTACGTGGAGGCAGAAATCGCAGGCATGAGTGTGTGGGCAGAGAAGCCATACGTTGGAGTAGGGGAAGTGGTGACCTTACATGTCTCATTGGCCACCGGCACCAGCGTCGTCTTGGAGTGGCATTTTGGAACCAATTTGGTCCTGACCTCCCACCTGAATGCGAGCAGCCTAACAGACACCAAGCAGCACTTCTACCCCTTCCTGGGGCTGTACGCGACCTTTGTCATTGCCAGCAATGAAATCGGCTCGGAGACCCACCAGCCCATACTGATTGCCGTCCAGAACAAGGTGCGTGGCTTCAGTCTGCAGACGGACAGCGCCGTGAAGTACCCAGACGGCGTCGTCACCTTCCAACTCTTCTGGGACACGCGCTTCCAGAAGCTCCCCACAAACGCCAGCGTCACCGTCGACTTTGGCTTTGGAGGTGATCCTCTCGAGATGGAACTGGAAAGCTTGCCGATGATCGGCTGGATCCAGCACAATCTGACCGCCGGCAGAGATTGTGATTTAGTGCAGGAGCAAGCTGCCAATCCGCTGTGCTTTGCCAATTTCACACAGGCCTACATGGTCGGTGACCTGGTCAGAATCCTGACCGTCTCTCAGGCCTACACCCCAGGGACGTATTCTGCCGTCGTGTCAGTCCACAACCTGGTCAATGAGGAGGTGTTTGAGAAGAGCGTCGAGACGCAGGTGCCGGTGGTCAATTGCAGTATCGAGGCTGTCAACATGGAGAGACCTGGGGTAGAGCCTGGGACCAGGGGCGGGGGACCGGAGCAGAATCACTTCCCCTTGGAGTATCCCGTTCGTTTAATCTCTCACATTGATCAGGGCACTGGGGTGAAATACATCTGGCAGTTTGGTGATGGTGACTCGACCTCGGGCCATCAGCCATACGTCAAGCATCGCTATGCAGCCGTGGGAAGCTACACTCTCCGCCTGATGGCTCTGAATGTCTTCGGCCTTGTTGACTCCTTCAAGACCATCCGCATACAGGAGAGCGTGATTGGGCTGTTCATGGCCCATTCAGGCCCTGTGGCGACCCACGAGCCGATGACCGTCATTGTGTTTGCCGCTCAGCCGGGCACAGATGCAGTCTACACGCTGCAGATCAACAACGAAACCGAGACTCGTCCAATGGACACTCCCAGAGAGGACAGCAATGCCACCAGAGTCGCCCTGGACATCATGAACCCCAACATATACCTGCCGTTTGATCCCTTCGCCCATGCCGTCGCCACGCGCGAGCTGAGGCTGAACTCGTCCGGAGACTTCCAGGTCATCGTGAGGGGCGCCAACCAGGCCTCGTCCCAGACGGCCTCCGGCACCCTCTCCGTGACCGAGGTCCCTTGCCGGCTTCCCCGGATCCTCATTCACGGCGGGAGCAAAAACCTCTCGGACCCCTGGCGCATCCGACGGAGCCAGGCCGTGACCCTGGTGTCAGTTGTCACCCTGGACTGCCCGCAGACCACCCGGGCTCTGTTCCTCTGGCAGGCGTACGTGGTCACCTACTTCAACAACCGGCCGCTGCCTGCCAACCAGCTCTTTGGCTATCCGCTCCCTGCCGGCATCCAGGCAGATGAGGCCGATCTGGTCATTCCCCGCCGCGTCCTGGACTACCACACCTACCTCATCCAGCTGACTGTGACCATGGAGAACGAGGCCAGAGTCCTGAACAAGAACCAGACCTACCTGGAGGTCATTCCCTCGGACCTCGTGGTCGGCATCCTGGGCGGGAGTGCTGTCACCATCAGCTGGAATGACAGCATCGTGCTGAACGCCTCGCTGTCCTTTGACCCCGACGACCCCTACCTCGGTGACCCGCCCCTTCACGACATCCACGGACTGACCTTTACTTGGTACTGCCGCCTCCCCAATGAGAGATTCACTTTTGAAGATGATTATGTTGGGCCAAGTGGTGAGTATAACAACCAACATTTGCCACTATATTTTCTCATCTTTCCCAGTGTTTTCCAAGATTTCTGAATACCTCCAACTTCCTGATCAGTTTCTCAGCTTCCTGAGTATCTATTGTCACACAAAATCATAACTAAAACTTGTCTATTCCTTGTTGGTATAAGATGGCCATCTGACTGGTGCCTCACCCCAGCAGTGAGAGTTGTCTGAGGGCTAGATAGCACAAGTGGTAGAGCAGTTATTCATTAGTTCAGAAGTCTCTGGTTCAAATCCTTGTCCATTCAAATATGTCTTAGTTTGTTTTTATAAGAAGGAGCAGGCTGCTTGTTCATCCAATCCAGCAGCCGATTTCAGGAAAAAGTTGCGTAAGTTACACAACTTACAAATGTTGCATAAGTCTTGCACCACAGACTCTTTTCAGCAATATTTAGCAAAGGCAGCAAAATGTTGCATAAGTTACGCAACAAAATGTTATGTACATGCAACAGTTGATGAGTTGATGTTTCTTGAAATTGGCTTACAGAGCCCCAAATTCACTGTCATCTTTTACCCTCCATTCCTATTCCCAATCATAATCGTAACTCTTGTCTCCTCCTTGCACAGCCGCGGGATGCTTTGGTGAGGGCCCAGATGTTCCTATCGCCATGGAGACCGCATCCTACGTTGCACCGCTGGAGAACCTTACGTGGAGCGCTGAGTACGTCTTTGCCGTGGTCGGAAGAAAGGAGGGAAGAGACTCCAAGTTTTTCACCCAGACGGTTTCCGTGGTCCAGGGTGAACCGCCCAAGCTCCTCATTCGGTATTCACCATTACCCTTTTCTTTCCTTTTATAAAAAAAAAATGAAAAGTTGGCAAAGAAAACTTTGACTGGACCGGGACTTGAACCCTAGACCTCTGGACTAACGTACCATGCAGTGCTCTTCCATCTGAGCTGTCCAGCCCTTAGATGGTGGCCTCCCAAATAGTCAACTAGTCTTTAAACATAGGCAAACTGACTTGGAAATTTTGAACAATTTGTGATGATAGCAATACAAATTTGACTGGAGTGTGACTTTGACCAATGGTTTGATATACCAGCACTCAAACCAACAGTGCTATTCATTGCTTGGATAGTCAACTATAGCAACTATATAAAAAAAATGTATAGCTATGATCACCATCATCTGATGATGAGGGCTTGCTCCACTGCCTACACAATGAGCATTGAATATCCTCATCACTGCTCTGCCTGACCTCATGTTGAAAAAGTACTAACCAAGAAAGCCCTGGATGGGCTACGGTCTGGGCCTGGGCGATATGCAGCAACCATGAAGAAATGGGGAATCACGGACTCTGACCTGTCCATGTGGACAAATACAAACCCATGAGCGTGCCATTAATTTTACAAGTGTCCTGTGATGAGAACCTCCCCCTATGCCTACTCAGAGGTAGCTAGATAAAGCAGAACTGGTCACCCATTCCTTTTTAATCTGCCAATTTTCACTGCTGTGGTCGACATACAAGAGAAAAAGAAGCACAGGATGGGCACTGCAGAAAGAGGCCAATTTCATTGAGATGCTTATAAGCAACAAAATTTGCTCAAGCACAAAAAGTCAGCTTGCCAACTGGAACTTCTGTTTCTTACTGAAGTAAAGAATCGTGGAGCACAAGTCAAAAGCGACCGACATCATCACATCGCATAATAACTAGTGTGGCTTGCAATCCGGTTTTTACATGGGGAGGGGTTTTCATGCATAGCAGTATTCCATGCTTAAAGCAGCTCTATGAAATTGGGTACTGTCACAGATATGGTATTATCTGAAGGCATTGGATGAGGAATGTCTTCCGTCTCATTTTGCGATCTCCTTTAGGTGTTTGCGCAACTGCGGGTCCAAGGTCAACCCACAGCGGCAGCTGGCCCTGACAGTGGAGTGCAGCAACTGCGCCAACAGGACCGAGGATTGGGTCGTCCAGTGGACAGTCACGGGCATGGGCGACGGGGCGGAGTCCAACAGTGGCTTTGAGATGAGCAGAGATACCGCCACGGGTGAGTCGAGAAGTCCCCCTCTTCTCACTAATCTCTACCCTACTTCTTGCCCTTCCCTTTGATCTCTCCCTACCAGCTTTACTCTTTGTTCTTTGTTTCTCATCCGTGTCCTATTCACTCTCTTCCCCCTTCCTTCGTGTACATGTATCTGTTTTGTCCTTGTCACTCTGCCTTTGAGAAAGGTCCTGCTAGGATCGAAATGTCAGGCCCACTAAATTTTTAGAAGTCTTAAGAATGGATGCAAGACTGGAATATTTAACAAATCCTCCATCATCTGCCTCGAGAGTGCAGGCAAGAGCTGCAGTTCAATCGTGCTGTAACCACAATAATTGTGCCCACAAATTTCATTGATCAACAAGCTTGTGAGACCGAAGGGTGCCTTTGAACAAAAGGTCAATATACCACCGTCCATGTGGAAAGTTTGCAGTGATAAGTTAACATGTAAGAAGTCATCAATATAAGTACTGGTCTGAGAAGACTGGCGACTCAACATTTTGTGCAGTATGCACCCTGCCTGTCATCAGCAATGCCCGAAACCATACTCCTCAAAAGATATTACTAACATGGTGTCACCACAATGACCACATGCACCACTTTGGGCTTCTACCATCTGTCATCATTAGGCTCTCCAACTTTTCAAAACTCTTGCAAACATGTATTTAATAATTATGATTAAATAGACCAAAGTTGCAATGGCTGTCGACCAATATGATTTATCAAACTTAATAGCACGGGGCCTGTTGTCATACAATTCTAAAATCCAATCAAATTCAGTTCAGCTTTGATGAAAAAGAAATGGACAAATTCTCACCTGTGAATTTTGTTTCTCTTTCATTTAAACATCAGGTGGTAGCAGTCGCTACCTTGTCATTCAGTCAGCACTCTTCTTGCAACATCAGTCCAGCCGGTTTTCTGTCGGGGTCAGTGTGCTTCACCCTCAGTCGCTTGATTCCGGCTATTCCAAATACGACTACGCGATCGGCAGCATGCCCAGCCAGGGAAGCTGTGAGGTCTCCCCGCAGGAAGGCATCGCTCTGACCACCGAATTTGTCCTCACTTGTTCAGGTAACTCATCATCAGTCTCTAAATGAGCAGGGTTTTAGAGTTCCAGACAAGCCCAAGGGGCCCGATGATCATGATGATCGTTTTGATCGTAGCAGGGCATTCTTGAAAAAAAAGCAGAGTGATTCTTCTGTTCTGATGAAAGGTCCCGATGAACTTCAGCCCCTCTAAAGTTTCAGAAAAAGGTCAGAAAAGTGATTTTACCATTATAACATGATGAATTGCGTTGAGGAGAATGTAATTCAATGAGGTTTTGCCCTTGCTCGACGTGATAAACACTGAATGCTCAGTGCTTTGCCCGGTGCCTGATAAATTCCGCCCGAGCTGCCTGAAATATTTTTTATCAGGCACTGGGCAAAGCACTGAGCATTCAGTGTTTATCACGTCAAGCAAGGGCAAAACCTCATTGAATTGACCATTACTTTAAAAAGAGAGAAGATTTATCAAAATGGCCCGGACAATTTGACTGGACACATTAATCAAGCACTTCAACCTGTGACCTCTGGCACAACAGACCAGTGCTTTAAACCAAATGGTTTAACACACTGTCCGTTTAGTGTCGAGATGAAATAACACACTAATTCACATGGGCTGATGAGGTAGTGTTAGTTTTTATTAATATACATGTACCGGTATACTGTACACTGAAGTGAATACCCAAGTATATGAGTTGAACAATGGAGCATTAGGAAAGTGGTGTTGCTCGGATGAAGGTATAGCAGTAGAAGTGGAAATATCCTTCGCAGAAAGTATCAACAGATCGATGTTGAGGAACAAACAATACAAAGTTGATTTCTATTAAGGGAAGGCTCACAGTCTGGAGAACAATCTTGACTAAAGACCGAGCACTGACCACACTCAGGGTCATTGGTCAGCCGAGTGTAAATCAATGTCCGAAAGTAATTGCTTGTGGTTATAAATTACAGGTCCAGAAAAAAAGGAGTAAACAATTCTCAGAAATGGTGCACATGTGGTAACAAAATACGTAGAAAATAATTATGCGGGGGGGGGGGGGCTTTAGGGTTTTGATCAACAATTAACAGTCATCAGTCATCATGCTGAATGCATAGGACAATTAAATTTTATCGAACAATAACTGATGAAGAAAAGATTACAATGCATGTGTAAATACATGTAGTGTTCGTCTGTCCAAATGGTAAAACATGTCTGTAATGGAACGCTACATCTGTGTCTCATCCAGATCATGCACTCCGTTCCGCGTATCAGCACTCCCTGTCAGGGTTTCTCCTTGTTTTTTTGCTAGATCGAGGTGGTGACTGATAATCTGCTCATTGGATGAGTTTGCCGGACTGTGGACGTGATAGCCTCATGCTCCATAATTAGTCACAGATTGGATTGGGAATGGGTTCTGTAGCACGGTAGCACATGCATGTGGGAACATACCCTTTTCCAGGAGAAACACATCTGTGTACATGTGCTGTAGTGCTTTTGCTTAGAGTTCATCTTCTAGCCTGACTTTGACCCCCCCCCCCTCTCTCCCGATCCCCGAGGTGGCAGTTTTTGAGACAAAAACTCGAGGTGGCCTATGAATGCAGTGAGGTGGGCCACCTCAAAGTTTGATATGCAGGGGAGAGCCAGCAGCCTATTTCAAGAAAACTTTCAAGAAAAGTTATGCAACGTACAAATGTTGCGTTAGTCTTGCTAAGGCAAAGGCAGTCAATTAGCAAAGGCAGCAAAATGTTGCGTAAGTTATGCAACAAAATGTTGCGTACGCAAATCGGCTGTTGCTCCCCGTATACAGCAGTCTAAATATCATCAGAGTACCATAATAACTTCTGGTTCCCTACCTGCTTCCGTGTTAATTACCATGAAGGATGCGTGTCCTTTCATCCAGAAGTAGAGAGGGTTGAGACAGATATGCCGTGGATTGCAGTGGAAGGGAGGTAAGGTGTAGGAGGTGATCTCCCTGCTAAACTGCTCCCGCCTCTTTTACTTTTGTGCTCAATCGGAAGGCTTTGATTCGTCTGAGAGACCCCTTCACTATGAGTTCCTGTACAGCACGGGCATGGAGGACACTGCCAGCGTGGCTGGGGCCGAGGCCGCCAGCGAGATGTACACCCTGCTCTACTACAGCCCAGAGGGCCACAGCCCGCCCCTGACTCTGCCCATGGGCCTGGCCAGCCGATCCTACACGGTGGACATCCACGTTGAGGTCATGGACTCGCTGGGGGCCAGCCTGTACGACAGACTGCAAGCGAAGGTACGCCCGTGTCTCACACTCGACATGTGTATTCTGTGGCAGTACCGATATTTGATGTTGATGATGCAGTTGTGACAAAGTCATCTTTAGGGGTTTTCACATCAGACAAAATCCCAGGGGATTTCTTGGAAAATTAGCCGGGGAATTCAGTTGGTCTGTTCACACTACCAAAGAAATTCCCTGGGGAAAACTGGCTTTTTTTCTATTTACCTGTTGGCGGATTTTTACTTGCCCAGCTTTTTGTGTCCATTAGGGAACTTCAGAAAGTGCGCCCTCCATCTACACATTCCCCGGAGATTGATTTCCAGTGTGAAACGACAGTGCATATTCCCGGGAAATAGTGTTCCTGGGAGTTACCAAATGGGTCCAGTGTGAACGGTTGCGGTGGGGTGTTGGTGGGGTAAAAAATCCCCGGGATTTTTCCGGGGATTTATCCCCCGGGGATTGGCTCTGTAGTGCCCAAAGGGCTATTCTACTCATGTTTGAGAATTTGTGACCTTCATGAATCCTCCATTTGTGATGATGCAAACATCTAAGCAAGCTGCATTCGTGGTCTGAAAATATGAATACTGTGGAATTAAATGAACCTGGGCCCAATCTCATAGAGCCGCTTAAGCGTGAAAAACCTGCTAAGTAGGAAAAGTCTTCCCTGTGTAAGCAGGATTACAAACCACACTACGATGTGATGTCAATTGGTTTTGACTCGTATTCCACTCATCTTTACTCGGCATGAAACAATAATGAAGTTTGGGTCAGCAAAATGACCCTATGAATAATGAATAATGAATGAATTTGTGTGCTTCGGCAAATTTTGGTGCGTTTAAAAGCAGCTCTATGAAATTGGCCCCTGATCATAGCCTGGCATGGTTTCTGCCCTGACACATTTGCATCAAACCACGTTCACCTGGGCAAGATTTCATTCCATGACCCACTGCGCGTTCACCTCAGTCGCGACCACTCAAAAGCTATTTAAGAATAAGTGCCCCCATCCGATCATCTGTAGGTTCTTCCACTGAACCTCTCTGAACTATCCACTGAGCTGGCAGCCCTCAGGCAAGGTAATGGCAGCACCCTGGACGTCTATCTGGAGAAGCGGGATGTGCAGTCGGCCACCAAACTCATCAACACCATCGCCTCCGCCCTCAACGAGGACCTTGTCCACAAGGTCAGCCAGGGAACTGCTGATGGGGACGACTGGATGCAACAGAAGATGGAGGTGAGTTGATGTATGTGAATAGTGTGCCTGGCATATTATGTTGACCATGAATCTTGAACAGCGCCCCCACCTGGCTATGTGGGTTTAGTTTATGACACACCTCTTGAGTTGCATCTCAGCTCTTTGTCTCAGAGGCACATTCTCACACAGCCACTATTTGGTCTAATGAAAATTATCCACTCTGATAATGATCCCATCCAATCCAACGTAAATCAAGGCTTGCAAAACCCTCATTCTCTAATTACTGGTTAGCACCATGCCCTGGCATAGATTTCTAAAAACGAGCCATGCCACTATAACGAACCATGTCACTAAGCTTGGTTTCCATTGGCTCTATCCTTTAATTGCTTTAAAGATAAACTGTGAAGCTTTTTCATGTTTGAATACGACTCTGAGATGATCCCCATCCGATTGGTATTTGATAGCTGCGGTCCAACCTAGTCGAGAAGCTAAGCCAGGTTAGTGTACGTAACTTGGACACCACAAAGCAGATATCTGCAGCCATCAGCCAAGCCATTCACAGCCCTGAGGAGGTCTCGCCACACACACAGGTTGGTAAACTGCCACCAAAACTCGGCTGTCCTAAGAATGTCCCCTCAGCAACTCAGCATCATTGTAGGCCTATCGATCACAGTTATTTCAAAGTTATGAAGGTAATGTCTGTTACATTTGTGCCTGGCCTGTCTATAATAGCTTTCATAGCAGTGACTGTCAGAGCTCTGTGTCATCGCAATGCTGATAAAAAAATTACTTGCATTGTCACACTAATGCCATTGTCTGATAAATGACAGTCATATATCAATGGCTCTCCTGTCAGTGAGGTCTGACTCTCCCGTCCTTCACAGCCATGAGCATCTTATTTAGCAGTGTCTTATACAGCAATGCCTGATGACATGGCAATTTCAGTCACAATGACATCTGTCACTGCAGTGTCTGTCACACCAATGTCCTCCTCAGCGATGTCAGTGTGAAATCAATGTCTTAAGGCCGCCGCACACGAGAGCTATCTACTGAGCAAAAATTCTCTTGAGGTCGTTAGCTCAACACGTAGCTCACCATGTGCGCTGAACTTTTGGTGAGATTTCTGCCTCAAGAGGCCGTGAGACCAATATCTATCCTGTTTGATTTTGGCAACCACGTAAATAGGGCGTGCGCTTTCATTGGCCAGTTGCTATGTTCTTTTGCTCAGCACGTAGCTCAAGTCGCCGCACACGATGGGTTTTCATCCACGAGAGGATGATAGATCTTGGTCTCACGGCCTCTTGAGGCCGAAATCTCACCAAAAGTTCAGCGCACACGAGAGCTACTTGCTGAGCTAACGACCTCGAGAAAATTTTTGCTCAGCAGATAGCTCTCGTGTGCGGTGGCTTTTACATCACAAGACCAGTGACTTGCTACAAGACGTTCCACTGTACTGTTTTATGAGCTGTCATCCCGCTTTTTTTCCTTTGTCCCAGATGCTAGCTGCAGACTCCTACCTGGGCATGGTCGATATTCTGAACGAAGAATCCAGGGAAGGAACCAGCATCAACGTGATTGAAGATGCCTCCAGATACTTCTACTCAGGTCAGTGTGTAACATCCCATGTCTCATCCCCACCAGACTTTCCCCGGCATATCACACTATCATGGGCTAGCCCATCCACCTGACTACTTCCATGCGCCACCTCAGGTATCTGTCTCCAAAGATTGCCACCTCAGGGGTCTCAATCATGCTTGAAAAATGAATGCACAAACAAGAGCTCTTCATGTGCGGAGTGATGTGTCTAGGATTTTTTTTAGACTTTCCCCCTATCCAACCATTGACCCATAGCTGAGCTATTCAGTTGCCATCACGGACTCAACATTCTAGGGGAACCCTTTTCCCCTTTCTTGTTTATACCCTGTTTATACCCTTCCCCTGACACTGTCAAGTTGATAGTTTCTCAAGATTTCCAGATTCAAATCACTCAAATTCTCATTCTGCCTTTGAGAAAGGTCCTGCTACATGTAGGATCAAAATATCAGGCCCTGCTAAATTTGGTCATTTTAGTTACTAAGCAGGTTGCAACATTTTTGCATATTGCAAAAATTAAATTCATCATTTATATCCACGCAAGCAAATAGTGCAATATTGATAAAGGCAACATTACAGTGTGGAGGGGTTATCCTCAAAGCCAATGCTTGTGGTGGATGTACAGTACTTACAGTAGGTAAACAAACAAACACATGGTAATTGGTAGATTTCAAACTTTTAAAGCACTTTGTTAATTTTGGAAATCTAAAATGTTTAGAGGGGTCGGCATTTCAATTCTAGCATCAATTCTAGTATCAATCTGCCTCTGAGAAAGGTCCTGTTTGGATAAAAATGTCAGGCCCTCCAATTTTTGGAGATTTGTATTTTGGTTGTCAAAATTGAAAACCAGAGGTTTCTGGTTCAGATCCCAGCCCTCTGAAATTGTCTCTGCTAGTTTGATGAAGTTTTAGAGAAATTCTCAGATTTTGTATGTTGTTTGACCTACCATAGCGGTAGAATGAGAACATCAGGAAATCACCATTTCTCTTTCAAATCAAAACTCGATTTCCATTGGTTCATGTAGTCATTCAAAGCATATCAGCAGCTCTTGCAGGCAGTCATATATTTGCACAGTTTTTGTGCTATTTAAGTGAATATTGATTGAATTGCTTCTGACTAGTGCCCCACCACAGCAAAGACTAGTTGACCATTAGGGAGGCCACCATCTAAGGGCTGGATAGCTCAGATAAAAGAGCACTGGTAATAGCTGCCAACCATTCCTATTTTGGAGCAATCATTCCTCTTTTTTGTTTTTTACAAGCTCTTGACAACAGATTCTGATTTTTGGCTTAGAAATAGACATGTATTCTAGCAGAAGTTTTCCTAATTTTTTAAAGATAGGTTGGTAGCTCTATGCATTAATCCAGAGGTCTCGGGTTCAAGTCCTGGTCCAGTCAAAGTTTTTTTTTGCCAATTTTTATTTCAATTTGAATATTGTTATGTGACGATATTGACATTTTGGATATTTTCCCCAAATTCTAATTGATCAAGTGCAAATAAGCAGGTGGCCTTTGTGTCATATCGGCTGCTGCTTGCTTCACCAAACAGCGGTCCAGTCGTTTGAGAGGGCCCTTAATTACATTCTCGGTTCCACAGGCGCTTCCAATTTGCTGAGAGCGGCCTCCACGCGGGTGCGGACCTTCTACGACCAGCTGGAGAGGAGGGAGGAGGACTGGAACCGGTTCTGGCTTGCCGAGGAGGAGGCCTTCGCCAACATCACCTACCCGGACAGTGTGGCCCTGACACTGACCAAGAGTGCAGGTCGGTGCCTCCAGGATCTGTGGCTTGTCTACTGCAGGGACTGCCCAGTGGTTTGTTTTACAGGCTTCTGATGACTAGCAAGGAAGGCACCCTGTCCGAATAGTTTGTAAAATAAGCTTGAACTTAATGATATCTAAAACTACATGTATGTGTATTTATGCCTTGTCACTTAATGAAACGAGATAAAAAAAGATAAAAATAATAAAGAATACCGTACATGAATGAATGAATGAATAGTTAGAGCATTAATCTGAAGGTTGCTGTGGTTGATAAGTTGATTAAAGTGACAAACTCATCATAGCAATTACGATCACAGTTGCAAGGCAATGGGAGATGAACAGAACCCATAATAATGACCTTTGGAAAACTTACGATGGTTTTTTCAGTGATAAGGCTTTGTGAAATCTACTCCTGATTTGATTCCTGCTCGGACCAGAAGCTGGAACACTCTCTGCCCACTCAGCAATGAATGGGTACATGTACCTATATAGCTCCCTCTAGAGCTAGGGAGAGGTTGAAAGGTGGCGAGGAAAGGAACTAGCCATCCTACCTCATCAGGCAGTGGCCTTGTAACTGTGCTTCTGTAATTAGGTACATCCCCTACTCTATAATGATAGTGTGGGACATCCTTTACCTTGCTCAACGGTTGGATTTAAATGCTTACGATTGGCAAACTCTACTCTGACAAAGATATATAGTTGCTTCATTTTGAAGGCCATACCTAAGGGCTAGATAGCTCATCAGGTAGTAGAGTGCTTTTTGCATGAACTTCTCAGTGGTCAGTTTACATGCTTCTGACTAGCACCCCCCCCCCCACTACAGCAAAGATAGTTGATTATTGTTGAAATTCCACCTAGCCAAGACCGGGATAGATCATGGTGGTAGAGCGCTTTTGCACGAACCACTCCAACTTGTAATAGTTTGCTCTTATACATTATAGAGTGATGTTTTCTGTTTACAATTTGTGAAGTTGTAATGTACTTGCACTTGTTTGTGAAGTCTTTGTGGTGTTATTGGCATTTCTTATTTCCTCATTTACAGACACCGATCTTAGCATACCGGATATCAATGTGATTGAGGAAGAGCCATGGGTACCAGTCCAATTGCGAGAGGTATGGAACTACAGACAGGACTTCCTTGAAATCGTGGCGGTGTTTTCTGCTTAGGGTTTGGCTTTGGCATCCTTCTGACTTTGTCTTTGGCTTCCTTAGAGCATGGGCTTGGGCTTTGACCTTGACATTGACTTTGACTTTGGCGTTGGCTGTTAATCAGGTTTTGACTTTGCCTTTGGCTCTCGAATTCTGTCTTTGACAAAGGTCCTGCGCAGATAGTGAAATGTCTGGCCCTCCAAATATTTGAGTTTTGCAAAATTGGTCATTGAAGTCAGCATCAAATTCAAACGTTTTTTTTTTTAGCACTTTAGTTAAGAGATAACAAAATTGTGTCTGCCCACAGAGCCGAAATGTTACCCAGAAGGTTTTCAGTATGCTTGAAGAGATCTCCACAACAATTCTGAGGGACAAGGTCCCCGGCGAGCCAGGCACCGTCATTCAGACTGGTTCCTTGATACTGACACTGCGCAAGGAGAACCTGCACAAGACAGGGGTCCGGTTCTACCAGGCGGTCGACGGTTCTTGGTTCAACATCCCCGAAGAAGCTCTGCAGGAGATCACAGACAAGTACAAGGAAAGCAGCATCAGTGTTCAGGTACTAGATAGACTGAGACCATTCCTGTCTTATGCTACAGGTCTCGGGTCCAAGTCCTGACAAGCAAAGATTGAGGTCTATTTGCGAAGGCCCTTCACCTAATGTTTGGATAACTCAGGTAGTAGAGCTCTGGTACGTTTAACCAGAAGTCTTGGGTTCATGTCCTGACCAGTCCTGAGATACTGGCTCTTTTCAGTGCCTCACTCCATCTCACAAGAGATGGTTTACATGTTGTCACCGCAAACCTTCAAAGTCCTGTCAGGCAAAGATAGTTGATTTTTTTTAGGAGCCTTCCACCTGAGGTCTGGATGCACTGGTATGTCCAAGGTCCAAGCCAGTCAAAATATCATTGGTATTTTCATTTTTTCCCCCAACCTCCACTCTCAGGTGATGAGCTTGGCAGAGAATCCTTACTCCTGGCATCTGAGTGCCTATGACATCAAGACCTCTGTCGTTGGACTCAGCTTGAGAGATCCCAATGGTGAGACAATGTGGGCTCAGATACATGCTTGTCAGTTTCCAGGCATTTTTTCATTCCAACAGTTGATTTAAGATGATAAACGGCTTAGGATATGTTGAGACTTTTGGAGTCAATGTGTAATTTTTAGTTATGTTGAGAACTTTGTGGAGTCAATGAGTCATTTTTAGTCATGTTGCGAACTTTGGATTCAATGTGTAATTTTTAGTTATATTGCGAACTTTGTGGAGTCAATGAGTCATTTTTAGTTATGTTGAGAACTTTGTGGAGTCAATGAGTCATTTTTAGTTATGTTGAGAACTTTGTGGGGTCAATGAGCCATTTTTAGTTATGTTGAGAACTTTGTGGAGTCAATGAGTAATTTTTAGTTATGTTGCAAACTTTGTGGAGTCAATGAGTCATTTTTAGTTATGTTGAGAAATTTGTGGAGTCAATGAGTAACTTTTAGTTATGTTGAGAACTTTGTGGAGTCAATGAGTAACTTTTAGTTATGTTGAGAACTTTGTGGAGTCAATGTGTAATTTTAGTCATGTTGAGAATTTTGGAGTCAATGAGTTATTTTTAGTTATGTTGAGAACTTTGTGGAGTCAATGAGTCATTTTTAGTTATGTTGAGAACTTTGTGGAGTCAATGAGTAATTTTTAGTTATGTTGAGAACTTTGTGGAGTCAATGTGTAATTTTTAGTTATGTTGAGAACTTTGTGGAGTCAATGAGTCACTGTGAGATGTTTATTCCGAGCCTGCAGGTGAGGAGGTCATCGTGACGGACCTCGCCCACAAGATAGAGATGCTGATACCGCGGGGTGAGCACAGCGCCATCCAGCTTGACACCATGGTGGCCTCCTCCACCGAGCTCCTCTACATCCACTTCAACGTGACTGAGACCCACAGCTCCATCCACATCGACATCCAGCCTGATGAGGACAGCGGGCAGGAGGATGCAGAGGTGACCTTGGAGGCTGTCCTCCGCTACGGCTTCTATCCTACGCTGGACGAGTACGACCTCCGCATCCGGCTGCCGATCCCGGACGCCGACCTCTCCTCTGCCGTCTTCAACAGCACGCACAACCTCACCACTCACCCTTACACGTGGTTCATTCCTGAGAACAGGCTGTACGCCGTAGGGGCCTACTACTTGGGGGTGAGGCTCCTCGGCTCGGCCGGGGACAGTCTGGGATCGGAGGGTGACAACAGAACCAGGCAATGGCCCAAGGAGAAGATGCAGGCTGATGTGAACGTGAAGATTTACACAGCAAGGTGCATGTATTGGTCGACCGTGTATGAGCAGTGGTTCTCATATGGCTGTGAGGTACGTTGTCAACTTTTTCAAATATTGTATTTGATTTGTGTTAAAGTCTTTTTCTTTGAAGTCTATTTTTTTGTTTTTCAACATAATTATTTTTATTGCCAATCTAAACAAAATAGAGGTTCGTGTCAAAGGTCCTGCTAAAGTAAGAATGTCAGGCCTGCTGAATTTTGCTAGATTTTCAATTTGGGTTAAGCTAGTAGGCAGTTTTCAACATTTTTGTATGACTTCTTCAATTGTCAATAAAAATGACTACACAAGGAAAGGACATGCAAATGCCTTAACTGTGAGTCATATTTGCCCAGTTCTGGCTGATTTTTGAGCACTTAATTGCCTTTTATCATTCCAACTCCCCTAGGTTGGCTCTCTGACCACGGCTGCCTTCACGCATTGCCTCTGCGACCACCTGTCCTCCTTTGGGGGAAGCTTTTTAGTGCCGCCCAACCGGCAGGTCTTCCTCGAGGAGGAGGAGGAGCCTGTGGCAGAGGACCTCACCAGGACCCTTGTCGTCGTGTATGGTGTGGGAGGTGCCTTGGCAGTCTTCCTCTTGGCCTTGGGTTGTGCCTTGAAGAGAGACTGGGGCTTCTCAAAGAGGGTAAGCATGGCGGGAGATAGATGGAGAAAGCCAATGCTAACCAATCATGAAGCAACTGTTGGAAATAGTCCCCAAGAAAAAAATACTCGGCTCAGATTAGAAGCCAAGACCCCTGAGGACTTGAAATGTTGGTTATGATAAGTTGAGCCAGAGGTCTCAGCTTCCAAATCCCAATTCAGTCATATTTTCCTTAGCTATTTTAATAAATTTGTCTTAAAAAATCATGGTCAGGTCCGTTTACCTTTCCTTTGTTTGCTTGCAAATAAAAAGTCTCCAAGTCTTTATTCTCTCCTCAGTTGTACTGAATGTATTGCTACTCTTAGCAGTTCTCTTGGCCAAAGGATCACACCTCAGGTGAAACTTTCAGCAATAGCATATACTGTACGTGTGCTTGTGTCAAATTTTGATTTGTATTTTATCTTATTGTGTCCATCCCCTAGTTGTATGGAGATCTGAAAGTTGAAAAGGCTTGCTATGTCATTACCTTCTTCACCGGAATGGACATCCACTCAGGAACAACAGCAACGGTGAGTAGTCAAAGTGTAAACTTGAACCCCAGATATCACGCAGTAGTTGAACTGAATAGAGTGAAGTCTGGGTATTGGAGCCAGATGGAGGCATGAGAAGAAGTGGTATGCTAAAAAATACCATAACCAGTGGTTATAATAACTATATGGCCACTGTAGGGCATTATACTTACAATGCAACACATGCACACAACATTCATAGGCCATTTCTGAATCCCTGGTTCAGGTCAGGTACAATGCAACACATGCACACAACATTCATAGGCCATTTCTGAATCCCTGGATCAGGTCAGGTACAATGCAACACATGCACACAACATTCATTGGCCATTTCTGAATCCCTGGTTCAGGTCAGGTACAATGCAACACATGCACACAACATTCATAGGCCATTTCTGAATCCCTGGTTCAGGTCAGGTACAATGCAACACGTGCACACAACATTCATTGGCCATTTCTGAATCCCTGGTTCAGGTCAGGTACAATGCAACACATGCACACAACATTCATAGGCCATTTCTGAATCCCTGGATCAAGTCATGCAGGTACAATGCAACACATGCACACAACATTCATAGGCCATTTCTGAATCCCTGGTTCAATTCAGGTACAATGCAACACATGCACACAACATTCATAGGCCATTTGTGAATCCCTGGTTCAGGTCAGGTACAATGCAACACATGCACACAACATTCATATGCCATTTCTGAATCCCTGGTTCAGGTCAGGTACAATGCAACACATGCACACAACATTCATAGGCCATTTCTGAATCCCTGGATCAGGTCAGGTACAATGCAACACATGCACACAACATTCATTGGCCATTTCTGAATCCCTGGATCAGGTCAGGTACAATGCAACACATGCACACAACATTCATAGGCCATTTCTGAATCCCTGGTTCAGGTCAGGCTTTGTCGCTGCCACTCAAGTCTGAAAATGACTGTTGTTCGTCGCTAAATTTGAAGGTTTGTTGTCGTGTTCAGAACAGACTGTTCACCGAGAAACTGCAGCCATGAGCTTGTTCTTTGTTTCCTGCGACATTATAGTACACGTATGAGAAAAATGAAACCCAATCCTAAGCCTGGATTCAAACCTTTATTTCATAAAAAAATTGAAAAATAAGTCCATATGGCTAATATTTCCCATGCCCCTTGCCTTAATCGTACATTGTCTTCCCTTTGCCTTTCCTCTTCAGGTCTTCTTCTGCTTGCATGGGACACTAGGCACCAGTGCACCAATCAAGTTGGTCAATCCACACAACACTGCCCTCAAGGTAAGCAGCGTGGACTCCTACTTCCTGACGATGGCGACCGAGGTTGGCCGAGTTGAAGGAATCACAGTGTGGCACGATGGCCATGGCTACAGCCCTCCATGGTGAGTTCTCTGGTTATCTTCAATTCATAGATCTTCATTTCAGTATCAAATATAAATAGTCCACGCTCACCAATTCTAGAAAATTTCCTCATTTGTCCACAGAACGGAAGCTGTAGTATCTGACCTCCACCGTGTCAATGTTTTTCTTTCAGGCACCTTAGCCGAATCCTGGTGCACAATTACATAACAGGGGAAAGGTTCTACTTTCTGTGCAATCATGTCCTGAAGTCTGCCAAGGAACCTGTGACCTTTACGGCAGCACTGCCTTCCCTGCTCGCTCTTCATCTCCACCTTTTTGCGACAACTCCGAGCTACCAACCGCTCGTTAAGCACCTCTCAGTTTGGAACATGCTGGCCAGACCTGCTATCTCTCAGTTCACCCGTGTGGAGCGTACTGCTTCGTTCTTCACTCCTGTCTTTATGTCCATGGCGCTCTGTGCATTGCTTCAAGCATTGCTGCTACCAGACAGGAAGGACCCATTGTCACCCCGTGACGATGCCACCACTCAGAGCCTAGACATGGCCAGTATTATGATAGGTCTGGAAGCAGGGTTGATGGTGCTTCCAGTGTACTATCTCCTTGTCTGTGTCTTCAGCTGTGCAAAGCCACGGGTCAGCATCAAGGAAACAGAACATGATTTTGAAACTCCTCCCTCGTCCCCTGGCATTGAGAGGCCAACACGCAGCCGTCGCAGGCCGGTAGTCAAAACGGGATCCCTTGAAGAAATCAAAGTGGAGATGACCGAGGAAACGACACAAGGCACATCAACACGAAGCAATGCAACGAGAGTTGTCACACCGAACCTTGCTGCTACTGTTGGCATTCCCCGCTTCCGTTCCATATCGAGTGGGTCATCGGAAGAATGGTCTGACCCCGACGAGTCCTTTGACGACCCCTATAATGTCAACCAAAATGCCAACTTGCCATGGGAAGAGTTTCTGGACAAGGGAAACTCACCTGATAAGTGCACAGACCAATATGCCGGTCCTAGTTCACAGAATGCTGGCGACAAACTGATGGAAAGACCCTTCAAATCTGCAACTGGACCCTTCAGATGGTCTCTATCTAGACACACCAGAAAGACCCATCTCAGAGAACCTGCTGTATCCACTTGCTTAGAAGGAATTGATCAGAATCAGTCGGACAACGGCGAAGGGAAAGAGGCTCCCAAGTGTATCCATGCGGGTGGCAATGGTAGACATACAACGGAGATCCGAAACCCAAATTGGAATCAGAATGCCCTGATGGACGTTGACTCCTCCGTCCCAGGAAGCTCCAAGGGGTATTCTTCCAATTTCCCCAACAGATCCGCAAGGGACAGGAGGCAAAGAAGACATCCGGGACGTCGTAGAGATCTCAAGCCTAGAGATGCCACCAGCGGTGATGTAGCTCTTCCACAAGAGGGTGGTTCGAAAAAGGGTGGATGTTTTGAATGTCTCAGTTGCTGTGTCTGCAATAACATCTTTTCTTGGTGGGCTTCCATCATAATATTGTTCGTTAGCTTTATGCTGCTGAGCGGATCGGTGGCTTTGACGGTTCTTCTTACTTGGGATGACAATACTGAGAAGGCATTCGTTTTACTAGTATCTGTTGCAATTGCCAATGTGCTGAACCTGTTCCTTCTGCAACCAGGTCTAGCATTCATGAATGCCATGTACAAGTCGCTTTTCCTAAAGCCCGATTGCCTTACTAGGGCATCGATCTGTTTTGAAGCAGCCTCACCTAGCTTCCATCAAGAAGCCAACCCAGAAGCAGTTGGACAGATGATAGCAGAAGCCAAGCAGTCTCATTTGATAAGAGGCCATCAGCTGAGACAAGTAGAGAGTTCTACCAGCACCAAAGCGAAAATACTGAAATTCATCAGGCAGTACGCTGCAGCCTGGTTGTTCTTAGGTCTTGTGATCTATATTGCACACGGGAAGCGGAGTGTAACTGATTTCTACATGGCATCAGCAACCAAGGGCTTGTTCGTAAAGAGCGCTGATCATTTGGCTCCATCCTTTGATGAGGTAAAGTGTTGAATTGGTATATTAGCAAATGTAAAAGTTGCTCACTTATGAATGTGATTCTAATTTCTTTTCTTGAAGCTGTAATTTAACCGAACAAACAACCAAGGACCATTTGTTATACTTTACTGGATCGCAATTAAAACCAAACCAAATAGTAACCCAACCACTACTTTGTTGATAACAGGTGCACAAAGCCGATCAATTCTGGCAGTGGACTCGGGAGACCCTCCTTCCTGGTCTTGCACCTGTCATGAATGCAGAGAGGAACTACCAGCATCTGAAGCTCCTTGGCGACCCCGTTCTTAGACAACTGAGGGTCAATAAGACTATAGCAGGTGCCACACTCCTTGTCTATATAGGCCCACACAAGTCCATTGATTCCTTGTAAAAGCCGTATATACATTAATACTAATTTGGGTTATAGGAGGAATTTGATATTGTTTGATGCTACGCTTATTCCCCTTTACGGAAATTCTAGCTCCATGATGTTGGCAGTTGATATTCTTGTTGAGTTATGTTATCCAGAACTTGCATAAAAACATGTCCCATTTCTACCTTTCCTTGGCAAATGTCCAGATGCTTGTCGAGACTCACATCCTCTGGATGTCATCCAGAACTCTACCGTGCCTTGCAGCTCGTCCTACTCTCCGCTGCTAGAGGACACCTCACAGTATCTCTCCTCCTGGGTGCTAACAGACAACGTATCCCCATCTCTTCAACGTGAAGGCTATCGCTTCCTCACGGCTGGGGAGATACAGGGCGCCTCCTTCGCCGGTCGGTATGCCAACTACCACGGTGGCGGATACGTTGCTCAACTTTCCGGAGGCCACGCCAAGTCTGCCCAGGTCCTTCAGGACCTTGAAGCTAGCAACTGGCTGGATGAGAACACCAGGGCCGTCTTCTTGGAATTCCTGATGTACAATGCTCAGCTCAACCTGACGAGTGTTGTCAGGCTCGCGTTGGAAGTTTTACCGACTGGTTGTCTGGAGCCAATTGTTCAAGTGGGGGTGGTTGGTGTGGGGGATGACCCTAGTTTAAGAGGAATGGTTGATCTTATTTGTCTCGGACTCTTTGCTTTCTCTGTCTATATAATGATGTTCACAGAAGCCCACTGCATGCTGAGATGGGGAAAGATGTACTACACCTCCCTCAGACACCTCATTGGTCTCCTGAATTTCCTGGCTGCGTTTTTCACCGCCGCTATCCTGGCGTATCAGTGGGTGACATCTGGCGAGGCCTCGGTCACCAATCCCTCACTGGGCGCCTTTGTGGACGCTGAGACGATCAACTCCTACGCGGTAATCCTAAGTGCCACTGATGTCTTCACGGCCGTCCTCAAGGTGCTGTTCCGGCTCCAGTGGAATGAGTCCATGGCTTTGGTTCTCCAGGCCTGCGAGGCGTCCTTCCTGAACGTCCTGAAAACCCTGCCAGTCTTTCTAGCCGTGGTGATGGCCTTCGTCTTTGCCGGCTGGACGCTGTACAGCGGCCACCTCCAGAGTTTCCACAGCCTGCCCTTGACTGCAGTAACCGTCGTCAATGTTTTCATCGGAGGGCTGCCCATCGAGACCAGTCAACAGGGAACCATGCCCGTCTTCCTGATGGTGCTCGCATCGGTTCTAGGATTCACCGTCCTGCTGACCTTTGTCGTGGTCATCATTCAGACTTACAGGTCGTCCCGCTTCCACAAGACCCTGAGCCACTTCGTCCGCGACGGGCGCCTGACGAAGTACGTGGCCAAGATCAAGAGCCGCCTCATCGTCCGCAAGACGCACCGCAAGATGGAGGTGCGGAGGTACATCGTGCTGCGCCAGTCCCGCTACCTGAGGAACAGGCAGCCCCACTACCCACCCATCTTGGCCATGGAGCTTATCGAGAAGCGAATGGACCGGCTGCTCGAGAGGTCCCAGGCAGAGAACCAGGTCCTTTTTGAGGATCCCCGAGCGCTGGTCGACGCGGCCATCCGTCAGAAGGCCCTCCTGAAAGCCTTGAAGCAAACAGGCTCACTAGATTGATACAGTGCACGCGCTCCGGGTCCTTCCTTTACGCTATCTGTGTTCGTAAGTGGAAAATCCCGTAGACCTATGTCTAATTCCGCATTGTGGGAATACTAACCAATCAAACTGATATTAATTTTTTGGTACATATTTCTAAAAGGTTGAATCACGATCTTCAAAGCACGTTTCAAAGGCCAATATATAGCCTGCATGTTACTGTCCAAGTTCCTTGGCTGAAAAGACTAAAAGACAAGTTACTCTCGCATCGTGCCACGTTGTAGGTTGCCACGAACCTTTTTTTTTTTTGCTGTTATGACGGACCCAAAAAAATTCACCTAATTCGCAGCAACATACATAACGAACAGTGCCGGCTAAGAAAGCTGTTTGGCGCCACCATGCGGCAGGTAAGACTCGTCAGCACCACTTGTTGAGAACTCGACTACCTCTATACTGGCGCCTGCGGCATTGTGTGACAAAGGTATAGGATTTTGACTGTCTTCCTCTTGCCGACAGACCCGGTGGATTTCGTTAAGAAACTCCTGGCGACCTCTTTCTCTGGAGGGGCGTTTGAGATCGTGATGCATCTGCTGATATGCTAGACGTAGAGGCACACCGTGGGTAGGGGAGGGCTCCCGGGTTCTTTGTATTAGATTGAACATGAATGATGAATGAATCATACTCGACGAAATGCTAGCCTCGGATTGCACTCTGTTTAGTCCAATGTTTTAATCGAATATAAAAAAACCCAGGCCGCATTGGAATTAGGCCTAATGGGTTCGCTTTTTGAGTTTTAGATTGCTTGACGTTTCTCAAAGGCGGTTTTCTCTGTGGATTGGAAGCTGTAGCTTATGATTTGGTGCTAGGCGACACAGCTGTGGGCCTATAACTGCATGACTTACATTACCTCACTGCTTTGATTGGGCAGGCCGGTCTGGCTGGTCCAATACAAACAACCAGCGCCCAGGCGTGCACGGTTCCTTCATTTACTCGGACGCTCGCAATAACCCAACGATCTGCATGCGATATGGTTAGGCTGCCCTCTTTAGTGCCCAGATGGTCCACTTTGATAGAAACGGAAACGGTGCTCCGCTGATAAGCATCTGAAATCACTATTCACGATATGGGCTTCTACTACCCGCAACGAGCCAGGGCGATAACCGCTCAATAAAGGACGTTCAATAAGTGATTGCCTTACCCGCGACGCAGAGGTAGCACTGTAATCTATCTCGGTGCTTTGCCCGAGTGCCTGCTGAAAAAAACCCCACACCATCCAAAACAAAAATCAGGCGGCAAGGGTGGGTTTCGGACCCGCAACTCGTGCTCTCTGATACAGACATCTTAAACCGATTGACCACCGCGCTGGTCGAGATCGTGTTGCTGATTACAATCAATGGCATCCATGGCAATGATAGCAACAGCAGCAATAATGCTATAACATTAAAACCTGGAGCTTCTTATTGATCGAACTTGGCCCCGGTGGGCCAAAGATTTTTGACCGATCTAGCTCCGCCAGTAAGAGGAGATACAACATTCCAGCTGCTTGGCTGAGAGTACTGCAGGAAGGAATCAGACTTTTAGAACAGGATTTTATGGCAATTTGAGATACCACCTCCTATTATGTTGGAACACATCAGAGGGTGTAACGGTTCCTCAAATTTGGCCAACGTTAAATGTAGCCTAGAGGCTTGATTCGTTGGAAATGTTCAATCTGTTTTTCTAAAAAAAAAAAAAAAACCCACACGACATTAAGGCGTGGTGTAATGTTGTACCCGGACACTAACACCGCTTTTTTTACCATCGGAAGGGTCGGCTTGTTTGTTAGCAAGCCGAGTATATTTTGTCGAGCGCAACTCGGAAGAGAACTAGATATCCCACATCCTGTTGCAAGTGAAATGACTTTGTTTTGAGGTGTGTGTAGTCGGAGAAGGGCTTTCCTGCCGCCTGCCCTTCGTGGCGTGATTGCGACACCCAGGACAAGGAAAGCCATCTTGAACAGGTCATGCACTTATGGCGGATGGGATTCTGGCTGTATGCGCGCATCGCAGTACTCGATACTCGGAATTTTGTTGACAGCATGCGTTGTAGTTCTGGTGCTTTTTTTTTCAGTCACTGATGCAGAGAATCGGTAAGATTTGTTCTCGCCAGTTATGACTCGGAATAAGGAGTGATGCGTGCTTTGCAAGCTTTTGACGAAATAAGTTTCGGTTTTCATTGTTCCTTTGTATGTTGAAACAAATAATGGGTTACTGATAATGTGTTTTTTCCACCAAATTGCGATGCTTGTTCTTTGTATGCGCGCAACAATATCATTGTTCTAACCCAGTTATATGCTTTTACTGACTTTTTAAACATTGTTCAATTAAGTGACAGGTATACGTTTTTGTGTCATCGTGAATGCTTTTTATCTCTGCCCAAAGATGCTAGAATATATTGCTTCTCCGTGTGTTAATAGGCGTACCTTTTGAGCAGGCATTGGAATAAAATTTCTCAATCGTTCGATTCATTGTCTGTGGAATGTAATGAACCCCCTGTGGAACAATTTCTAACAATCGATGGATCGTCCTGGCCTTAACAATTTCAAGTTCGCCAACATAAATGCAATATACTGCCTATTGCCATTTCTGAATAAATCACCCGACAGATGTCCAACGATCTCTGCTTATTCATCTGGAACATAGGCCTATACAAGTTGACGCATGGGGGCTTACTGCATGAGTAAACTTAAAAAGATAATTTTGAAGACCATTGTCTCTTGCTTCAGCGATCGATACACATGCAGAGTTTGGTATTGGTTTATTGTACTCTTATCGTTGCCATAAAGCCAAAATACAAGACTGTTAAAGGTAAAATGAGGGTAGAAGGGAAGGGGAGAGAGTAGATACAACAAGAGGTCGATGATTGTTATATAATAATACAATTTTGATTAATGGCAATATACAATGTGGTAGCTAAATCGACGAAAACCAAAACAAAAGGAAATACTCATTAGCCTAAATAAGTCAATGTAGTTTTGCACAACGTTGGAAAAAAGTGGTCCAAAATTCCTTTAACCAACGCTTGGTTCAGTTTTGTGTGGAACTTGTGCATGGTTTTGATGGATACAATCCAACACTTTTATCGAACATGTTGCCAGTTGATATTTTGACAAACGTCGGTCAAAATGTTGATTAGATTCAGTGCCCAATCTTTTGTATAGCGCATTATAATAGAGTATTATAATCACTTATAGAGCAATAGGCCTATATAGTCTTCCGAAATTTTGATTTGCGTGTGGCGAATGCGTCCCTCGGTTATTCAGAAACAGAAGAAACGGGAAGATTTGGATAGCAGGCGCGGCTGTGTGAAACCCGACCGGACCATCTCCGGTTTTTTTTTTGTACCCCCTTCTGTCTCGTTTGAAGATTCCAGGCGGCTGTCGTCTATTTCTCCCCCCACACCGCTTACGGTTATTACGCTCGTTAACGGACTCGCGATCGAATATCGGTGTTGGTGACGCGGAGTTTCAATGCCTCATTGCGCAGCTTGGTAGGATTCCTATACGGGGCTGGGGCGAGCGCCGGGCCGAGGCACGTGCGGCCTTTTACTACCCGCCCGCTCCCCGCGGCCACGGGACCTATAGTTAATGACTTCCTCTCCTCACCTCACCTCTCCCCTGTAAAGCGTGTCATTCGCTATCGATCTATTTACTACAAGCACCTAATTCTGGTGCATTCTTTTCCCGTATAGAGGAGATATTAATAGTGTGTGGGTGTGTATGTGTGTGGGTCGACCTTAATTACTAGCTAGCTGGATTATTGCACTATCCAGGTCATCGTGAACGGCTTTATTCGGAGGAGAAACAAAATACGTCAATAGAGAATCTTCATTAATTCTGTCTGTAAACTTAGAAGAGTAGATGGACGATGCCCCGTGTATCTTCCACATTAATTGCACACAGATAGGCCTAAGGAAAATGTTTCAAAACGCAATGTTTCAAAACGCAATGTGTCAAAACGCAGTAATGGGAAATAAACGGGAAAATGGGTGTGGGAGGATTTGCGCGTTGGATGGCGGCAGTGTTTTGCAGAGGTGAGATTGAGAGTATTGGTGATATTGAATGAGGACAAGCCTACCTTCTGCGACCAATTATTGTGGAAGACGTGTGGACACATCAATTTATTGTTACACGCGAGCCAAGCTCGATGACACCGTGCGGGTGACAGCGAGTCGGTCCGTGCACGGATCTCTTACACGCCACGAAAGGCCGCAAGGCGAGGCGAGGTGCGGCCCGGGATCGCTGCAAGTGTCAGAAGAGAAACGGACGGCCCCCCTCTAATCGGTGGGCGGGTATAGGGACGGAGCGGCCATCGATTACCCCAACACCTCCAAGTCCTATACCGAGCAGACGCCAGCCAGGGCCCCGGTCCAAATTGAGTTAACTCGCTGCCAATCAGTCAAGCCCTGGTGGCGAGGTGCTTAACAAAATCCCAGCTGACTGCCCCGCGGGCAAAATTAAGGCCGAGACCGAGACCAGAACGGAAAAAGGGCGTTTGGGAAAAGAGAGTTCAGAAGAAGAAAACAAAATGTGAAATCACAACAGGCAGACCAATCGCGACGACATTCACTTATCGCCATTCACACCATGTTTTATTAATGATCTGCGCCTTGAAAAATGATCTGGCTGTATATACGGGTCGACTATAAGAACAGCCCTAGCCGCGATGGAGAGAGGGGAGGCGGAGTCTGCATCAGCTTCAATCAAAGCGAATTCCCTTTAAACAGCGGGACGGGAACCTAGACCGATGGATGTCAACCACGTGTATGAAAAACTAACTCGCTGCCGTGCGCTACTATATATAAGAGGTATAGAGGGACCGCTCGGTTGAACGAACGACTATGCAGCTCCTCTGTGTCAACACGCTCTTCGGTGTCAACATGCTCCCTAGTCCTCCAATACTTTGGTCAGGTAGTACCCGTAGCGCACAGCGAGCGCGCTTGGTCCGCACTGACCGACAATAATTGTTTAGGCAGCTAGGGGAGCATGTTGACGTTGAAGAGCGTGTTGACACCGTGGAGCTGCACAAACATCCGAGGACAAGGACATAAAGAGGGAAACTAACGAACAATAAACACATGTACACAATTTAATGTTGCAAAGTGCTTACTAACTCTAACGACCAAAATACAAATATCAAACATTAGGAGGGCTTGTCCTTCCTCCATTCTCCTTTCTCCTTCCCCGTGCTTGAAGTAACGTTCCTATAGCAGGACCTTTCTCAAATGCCTTGGATTGAACATTATCTTAATGAGGATTAAAATTTGTCCGGTATAGATACATTGCACGAACGCTGGGCATAAGCGTTTGCCGAACGTGCAGTTTTATTAGAAGTGTCAGGAGTCTGTTTTGACCAATGCATTTAGACAGTTCGGCTTTCGTTCACCAATAATGTTACCATTTGACATTTCGAGTTGACCCACGTTGGTTCGAATGTGCCTTTAGTATATTTGCCCCAAATATTTGAGTGTTTATCGATTTCCATTGAAAGGAGTAACCCATCTTTGTAATGTGCTTCATGTGAATGTCATTTTTATCTCAAGACCCATACATTGCCAATACAATCCTGTGCATGTGGCATCCTATATCATATCGCACGCAAGTCTAGTGCACAATAGTCGCACTCGCCCTTAGCTCGACCACCGGTTTCGTTTAGTTTCCACGTGTATTTTGTAGCAAAGCATACGCTCGGAATGACTCATAATGGAAACCAGACTTCCTCACAAGTTATAAAAAAGCGAAAGGTTGTTTCCCCTTTGGGATGGTTAAGTTGAAAACTGGTGTGAAAACTCCCAACTAAAAAAAAAAAACCTAGCCATATGGTCACATAATACTGGTCCCGGTCCCTCCAGATTCACACATCAACTTCCATTTTAGCGATGGCCTTTTAGCTATTTGTCTTGCTCCCCTGTATCCGGGGACTCCCGACACCTGTCAGCAAAACGCCCATCCATCCATCCGGTCGATGGACCCTCGCCAAGACGAACCAACCCTCTACCTCTCGCCGCGGTATCGCTGCACGGTCTCCCCGTGAAACGCCTGGCAGTTTTGCGGGTCCCGTCTAGTCTCCGGAGAGCGTGTCGCAAAGTACATCTCATCAACTTAAAAGTGGTTAACGCCGGGCGGATATCATATCGGGAGAGCGACGTGCTCACGCTTGTCCCAGCTGGAAACGTTCGTTGCTATTCAAATTGATTTTTGTCCGGTGCTCTGTGTTTAAAACCAGCGCACTCGGGATGGGAGGGGGCGGCAGAAAAGCTGAAGTTACCGGCGGTGGCCTCTCGTTGACGTGCAAGGTTCTTGTTCTTGTTCTTGACATACCTGCTGTATATGTACTTCAACGATGCTTGAGAAGCGGTACCTCGTCCGAGCACACCAGGCACAAGCCAAATCCAACGATTTATAAACGCCCCTGATAATCTACATCCTTCAACTGAAACCACTGATATCAGGACCGAATCTGCAACAGGAGCGCCTTATCGAATGTCACCCAAAGTGTTCGTTATATTAAAGCAATCCGCTTCGGCTGGCCTCTTGTCGTTGCATTTCTTTTCGCTCCGTGTCTTTAAGCGTGCTATTCCGAAGATTGCGTTTAGTTTTCCTGTCGTTCTGTGATGTCATACTATAGACGCAGTTCGATTAACTTCCCCGGGTTCAGACTCGTGGTGTAGGGCCTATAGCCTTTTCTCTGACGCCATTAGCCTCCATGCCCACCGACCAATCGAACGCACACGAAGGAGGCTGTATCTTTGCAAATAACCCCTGGTTTTTTTTAATTATTTAATATTCACCTCTTGTCCTTGTCCTGTGATTTAGAAGAAAGCTCTGTTACATTTTGGGGAGGGATTACAGACAAATATTGGTGAAGGCCATATAGCGCCCTCACTCCTAGCCCGCGTTTGGTGAAAGGCCTACGTCGCTGCACTCCTTTCCGTTCAGTTCAATTCTGTCTCGTGGTAAGGTCGTCTCACTTCATCAATACAAATATCTCGCTGTGCTCTCAATGTAGGCCTATATACATTTATTTTGCACCCGCATCCGGATAGCGTTCAATGTGGGCACAACTTGATATAGGCCGTCAGTGTGGGTTGACATTAGACCTATTTGAACCCCCGATTTCTCCACTCCAGATAGGGTTTGCCCTTTTCCAATTTGACTTTAGTGGCCTATCACTAGGCAGCATGTTATTGGTGGCGGTGTGAATACCAATCTCATCAGCTGGCCGTGTCTCTGGCATAACCTCTGCACGTGTGTCCATCAGCCCGCCTTTAATTGGTGCAGTCGGCTCTTCATCGTGACGAAGACCCCCGTCAAGAGCACGTGCTCGTTCCTCAGAACAAGAGTCCTATATAGGCCCCCCCCCCTAAAAGACGGAACGAATTATGCAAAACGAGTAAAAGTGGACACGGACCCATCCATCTGCATGGCCGGTGGTGTTACAACCGGATTCTCATTTGCCGGCGAAATTCATTACACCGGTATAGGCTATCCATTTTGACTGTCGGTTATCTTAAATTGCGACAAAGGAAATGGGGAATAAGTTGACACATCGGCTCTTCCGAACCCGTCAAGCAACTTCTCCAAAATACAGAGAGACACCTCGTCAGGTATACGGTATAATCAAGCAAAGTACGTCGCTTCAGATTCAGCTGCGCGTCAGCTACCAGAAGGAAAAGTGGGAGACAGAGGAGGGGGAGTAAAGGAAGGGAGGGAGGGGGGAGACAGAGAGATAGCGAGATAGAGCGAGTGTGAGCAGGATAGGGAGGGAGAGAGTATAGAGAGAGCTAGAGGGAAGAGCGGAGGGAGGGAAAGAAGAGGAATGAGAGAGAGAGAGAGAGAGAGAGAAAAAGGGACAGGAGTTGAAAAAGTAGATGGAAAGGGAGGAAGAGGAGAGGGTGGAAGACAGCGAGATGTAAGATAGGTATAGAGAGGTATAATAGAGAGAGGGAAAAACGGAGGGAAGGAGTGAAAGAGACGGGAGCTGAAGAAATGGACGGAGAGAGAGAGAGAGAGGGAAGAGAGAGAGACAATGAGATAGAGGGGTAGAGAGAGAACATGAGAGGAGGTGATAGAAAGGTATAATAGAGAGAGGGAAAAACGGAGGGAGGGAGTGAAAGAGATGGGAGCTGAAGAAATGGACGGAGAGAGAGTGAGAGATGGAGAGAGAGGGATGGACAGACATAGCAAAGATAGAGAAGGGGGGCAGGGAGAAATTGAGAGCGAAATAATAAACCGTTTGGCGACTGCTCAGCCGGGGCCCAATTGATTGCTCATTGTACCCTCGGGATCGAGGAGCCAAATCACGGGGGGTGATTTGTCTGCTTGGCTGACGGTGAAGCGCGCTGCCGAGGCTATTGGAGGCAGTGGGCGATACATCCCCTGGATCCAACGCCACCTGATGAACCTTCATCGCCAAACAGCCATCAATGTACTGCGCGCAGATATCGCATTTGTCACTTCGTGGTTCGCTGATGTACATACACTCCTATACTTTCTCTCGACAAGACAAAATTATTTTTTAATAACAGGATATCTCTCATCTCTCATATCTATTCATTATACCTGTGATTTGGACTTCCTTAATCATGAATTGGCCGCAAACGCTAAGCATCACGCTAAGCGCAAATATGAAACCAATAAGAATGTAACGTCAAATTAACATTATTTTGTATCATTAGCACAGGCCGTTATATCAATGCCTTTCATAGGCCTGTATTGCGCTTATAATTAATGTATGATATAACAACCGCCATATTCTAAGTAATTCGTCTAGAACTAATTATTGTAAATCAAACGAGCCCAACAAACATATTACAATGTTCGGTTAATATAGGAAGGTTTGCAGTGACACCATGTATAACGTATCTTAAAGAAGAAGTGTGGTTCTGAAAAGAACCTGAGTGGTAACTCGATGTTTCGACCAGTATGCTCTGGCCGTCATCAGGAGTATGCCAGAGCATACTGGTCGAAATGTCGAGTTACCACTCAGGTTCTTTTCAGAACCACACCTCTTCCTTTAAGAGACCTTATACATGGTGTCACCGCAAACCTTCCTATATTGATTCACCCACCATGCAAAGCCTTAAGTCTTATTTAATGTTCGGTTACACAATTATTATAAGAGCAGGCCTAGGCCTATTCAAGAAGTGAATCTTATAATTTGATTTGAGAATGAATTGTGTTGCTTATATGTATATATATATTGTACAATTCTAAAGCTGGTGAAATTTGAGCTTCGCTTGCAGCAGCTTTAGCAGGGCCCTATACACTGTATACCCAATTCCGTGGGTATCATACCTTTAATTTCCCCAGCCATGCAGAATGAACAGTGTGAACGGAACGACGGGAGGGCCTTCACCGAGGGCAATTTGTCCTCGCACTTCGCAAAACTTCATTAATATTTTGTTCCTGTCCTCTCCGCCGAAGATTGTTCGTCTATGGCCCGGAGCCCCTTTAAATAAATAAACGAAAAAAACAACACGCGGTATAGTCCCTCTCATTGGCTGTGCAGAGCCACCAGTCCAAACAGTGGCATTCCCGTCTGCCCTGGAACCGTTTTCCCCTGCCCTCCCTTCCTCCAACCCGTGCCCGCCATCTTTCCGTGCGGAGTCGTGCGGATGAGCTGAGGCGCTCCGAAATGAAAACGGCCGCCGGTACGGTCCGCTTTCTGATTCCAATCGGATTTTTTTTTTTTTTTTTTTTTTTTTTGGGGGGGGGGGGGCACCTCCGAGCGAAGCCGAGCGGTCCAACGCACGCAGTGAATAACCAGGAACCGTGAGATCATCCCCTTCCCCCACCCAGCTCCTCCGGCCAAAAATGTGGTGGAGAAAAAAAAACAAGGCGGGCAGCGCTTAACAACCCGAACCACAAAGTGCCTTCACTCAAAAGCCGTGTATAAACACGATCATTTTCTGTTAAGCTTATCAAAGGGACGCTTTTTAACAACAAACAATTGCAGGTATACATTATGATACACAAGGTTTTACGGTGCGAGGAAGCAGCGAGAGAACTTTTATGTGGCGGAAGAGTACAAATAATAATATTGTTATTTGTCTGTGTAAAGAATTCCCAGAAAAGCGACATGGAAAAGTGAAAAAATGAGAATGATAGCTGAGGACAATTGATGATCGCCAATAAGCGATGTGAACCTTTTAGTATGATTTGATTTAATTTTGATTTGATTTATCTATTTTACTCTCGTGGCCAAAGGTAAACGGTAAATAAAACAACATCACAACTACAACAGGGATGAATACACAATTATAAAAAACCTTCAATAAAACAATTACGTCAATAGACAATACTTAACATCACGATATAAAAACATGAAAAGACAACATCAATTCAATCATAGATACAGGGAACAGGACGTGTAAAGCATATAGAAAATGAAGATAATTTGAAACAATATAATAATTATAGGCTATTCCGATGAACACGACACATAATCAATACATTGAAGGATTAGTTTAGATTAAAAGGCATGACAGGCTAAGACTGGCAAAGATGGCAAGCTCAGACTGGCAAGGATGGCAAGCTCAGACTGGCAAGGATGGCAAGCTAAGACTGGCAAGGATGGCAAGCTAAGACTGGCAAGGATGGCAAGCTAAGACGGGCAAGGATGGCAAGCTAAGACTAGCAAGGATGGCAAGCTAAGACTGGCAAGGATGGCAAGCTCAGACTGGCAAGGATGGCAAGCTAAGACTGGCAAGGATGGCAAGCTAAGACTGGCAAGGATGGCAAGCTAAGACTGGCAAGGATAGCAATCTCAGACTGGCAAGGATGGCAAGCTCAGACTGGCAAGGATGGCAAGCTAAGACTGGCAAGGATGGCAAGCTAAGACTGGCAAGGATGGCAAGCTAAGACTGGCAAGGATGGCAAGCTAAGACTGGCAAGGATGGCAAGCTAAGACTGGCAAGGATGACAAGCTAAACTGGCAAGAATGGCAAGCTAAGACTGGCAAGGATGGCAAGCTAAGACTGGCAAGAATGGCAAGCTAAGACTGGCAAGGATGGCAAGCTAAGACTGGCAAGGATGGCAAGCTAAGACTGGCAAGAATGGCAAGCTAAGACTGGCAAGGATGGCAAGCTAAGACTGGCAAGAATGGCAAGCTAAGACTGGCAAGGATGGCAAGATGAGACTAGCAAGGATGGCAAGCTAAGACTGGCAAGGATGACAAGCTAAGACTGGCAAGGATGGCAAGCTCAGACTGGCAAGGATGACAAGCTAAGACTGGCAAGGATGGCAAGCTCAGACTGGCAAGGATGGCAAGCTAAGACTGGCAAGGATGGCAAGCTGAGACTGGCAAGGATGGCAAGCTAAGACTGGCAAGGATGGCAAGCTAAGACTGGCAAGGATGGCAAGCTAAGACTGGCAAGGATGGCAAGCTCAGACTGGCAATGATGGCAAGCTAAGACTGGCAAGGATGGCAAGCTAAGACTGGCAATGATGGCAAGCTAAGACTGGCAAGGATGGCAAGCTAAGACTGGCAAGGATGGCAAGCTAAGACTGGCAAGGATGGCAAGCTAAGACTGGCAAGGATGGCAAGCTAAGACTGGCAAGGATGGCAAGCTGAGACCGGCAAGGATGTCAATCTCAGACTGGAAAGGATGGCAAGCTAAGACTGGCAAGGATGGCAAGCTAAGACTGGCAAGGATGGCAAGCTAAGACTGGCAAGGATGGCAAGCTAAGACCGGCAAGGATGGCAATCTCAGACTGGAAAGGATGGCAAGCTAAGACTGGCAAGGATGGCAAGCTAAGACTGGCAAGGATGGCAAGCTAAGACTGGCAAGGATGGCAAGCTAAGACTGGCAAGGATGGCAAGCTAAGACCGGCAAGGATGGCAATCTCAGACTGGAAAGGATGGCAAGCTAAGACTGGCAAGGATGGCAAGCTAAGACTGGCAAGGATGGCAAGCTGAGACTGGCAAGGATGGCAAGCTAAGACTGGCAAGGATGGCGAGCTAAGACTGGCAAGGATGGCAAGCTAAAACTGGCAAGGATGGCAAGCTCAGACTGGCAAGGATGGCAAGCTCAGACTGGCAAAGATGGCAAGCTAAGATTGGCAAGGATGGCAAGCTAAGACTGGCAAAGATGGCAAGCTAAGACTGGCATGCATGGCAAGCTCAGACTGGCAAGGATGGCAAGCTAAGACTGGCAAGGATGGCAAGCTAAGACTGGCAAGGATGGCAAGCTAAGACTGGCAAGGATGGCAAGCTCAGACTGGCAAGGATGGCGAGCTAAGACTGGCAATGATGGCAAGCTAAGACTGGCAAGGATGGCAAGCTAAGACTGGCAAGGATGGCAAGCTAAGACTGGCAAGGATGTCAAGCTCAGACAGGCAAGGATGGCATGCTAAGACTGGCAAGGATGGGAAGCTAAGACTGGCAATGATGGCAAGCTAAGACTGGCAAGGATGGCAAGCTAAGACTGGCAAGGATGGCAAGCTAAGACTGACAAGGATGGCAAGCTAAGACTAGTAAGGATGGCAAGCTAAGACTGGCAAGGATGGCAAGCTGAGACTGGCAAGGATGGCAAGCTCAGACTGGCAAGGATGGCAAGCTAAGACTGGCAAGGATGGCAAGCTAAGACTGGCAAGGATGGCAAGCTAAGACTGGCAAGGATGGCAAGCTAAGACTGGCAAGGATGGCAAGCTAAGACTGGCAAGGATGGCAAGCTGAGACTGGCAAGGATGGCAAGCTGAGACTGGCAAGGATGGCAAGCTCAGACTGGCAAGGATGGCAAGCTAAGACTGGCAAGGATGGCAAGCTAAGACTGGCAAGGATGGCAAGCTAAGACTGGCAAGGATGGCAAGCTAAGACTGGCAAGGATGACAAGCTCAGACTGGCAAGGATGACAAGCTAAGACTGGCAAGGATGGCAAGCTAAGACTGGCAAGGATGGCAAGCTAAGACTGGCAAGGATGGCAAGCTAAGACTGGCAAGGATGGCAAGCTGAGACTGGCAAGGATGGCAAGCTGAGACTGGCAAGGATGGCAAGCTCAGACTGGCAAGGATGGCAAGCTAAGACTGGCAAGGATGGCAAGCTAAGACTGGCAAGGATGGCAAGCTAAGACTGGCAAGGATGGCAAGCTAAGACTGGCAAGGATGACAAGCTCAGACTGGCAAGGATGGCAAGCTAAAACTGGCAAGGATGGCAAGCTCAGACTGGCAAGGATGGCAAGCTCAGACTGGCAAAGATGGCAAGCTAAGATTGGCAAGGATGGCAAGCTAAGACTGGCAAAGAAGGCAAGCTAAGACTGGCATGCATGGCAAGCTCAGACTGGCAAGGATGGCAAGCTAAGACTGGCAAGGATGGCAAGCTAAGACTGGCAAGGATGGCAAGCTAAGACTGGCAAGGATGGCAAGCTCAGACTGGCAAGGATGGCGAGCTAAGACTGGCAATGATGGCAAGCTAAGACTGGCAAGGATGGCAAGCTAAGACTGGCAAGGATGGCAAGCTAAGACTGGCAAGGATGTCAAGCTCAGACAGGCAAGGATGGCATGCTAAGACTGGCAAGGATGGGAAGCTAAGACTGGCAATGATGGCAAGCTAAGACTGGCAAGGATGGCAAGCTAAGACTGGCAAGGATGGCAAGCTAAGACTGACAAGGATGGCAAGCTAAGACTAGTAAGGATGGCAAGCTAAGACTGGCAAGGATGGCAAGCTGAGACTGGCAAGGATGGCAAGCTCAGACTGGCAAGGATGGCAAGCTAAGACTGGCAAGGATGGCAAGCTAAGACTGGCAAGGATGGCAAGCTAAGACTGGCAAGGATGGCAAGCTAAGACTGGCAAGGATGGCAAGCTAAGACTGGCAAGGATGGCAAGCTGAGACTGGCAAGGATGGCAAGCTGAGACTGGCAAGGATGGCAAGCTCAGACTGGCAAGGATGGCAAGCTAAGACTGGCAAGGATGGCAAGCTAAGACTGGCAAGGATGGCAAGCTAAGACTGGCAAGGATGGCAAGCTAAGACTGGCAAGGATGACAAGCTCAGACTGGCAAGGATGACAAGCTAAGACTGGCAAGGATGGCAAGCTAAGACTGGCAAGGATGGCAAGCTAAGACTGGCAAGGATGGCAAGCTAAGACTGGCAAGGATGGCAAGCTGAGACTGGCAAGGATGGCAAGCTGAGACTGGCAAGGATGGCAAGCTCAGACTGGCAAGGATGGCAAGCTAAGACTGGCAAGGATGGCAAGCTAAGACTGGCAAGGATGGCAAGCTAAGACTGGCAAGGATGGCAAGCTAAGACTGGCAAGGATGACAAGCTCAGACTGGCAAGGATGACAAGCTAAGACTGGCAAGGATGGCAAGCTAAGACTGGCAAGGATGGCAAGCTGAGACTGGCAAGGATGGCAAGCTCAGACTGGCAAGGATGGCAAGCTAAGACTGGCAAGGATGACAAGCTAAGACTGGCAAGGATGGCAAGCTGAGACTGGCAAGGATGACAAGCTAAGACTGGCAAGGATGGCAAGCTAAGACTGGCAAGGATGACAAGCTAAGACTGGCAAGGATGGCAAGCTAAGACTGGCAAGGATGACAAGCTGAGACTGGCAAGGATGGCAAGCTCAGACTGGCAAGGATGGCAAGCTAAGACTGGCAAGGATGGCAAGCTAAGACTGGCAAGGATGACAAGCTGAGACTGGCAAGGATGGCAAGCTCAGACTGGCAAGGATGGCAAGCTAAGACTGGCAAGGATGGCAAGCTGAGACTGGCAAGGATGGCAAGCTAAGACTGGCAAGGATGGCAAGCTGAGACTGGCAAGGATGGCAAGCCAAGACTGGCAAGGATGGCAAGCTCAGACTGGCAAGGATGGCAAGCTAAGACTGGCAAGGATGGCAAGCTAAGACTGGCAAGGATGGCAAGCTGAGACTGGCAAGGATGGCAAGCTAAGACTGGCAAGGATGACAAGCTAAGACTGGCAAGGATGGCAAGCTAAGACTGGCAAGGATGACAAGCTAAGACTGGCAAGGATGGCAAGCTCAGACTGGCAAGGATGGCAAGCTAAGACTGGCAAGGATGGCAAGCTAAGACTGGCAAGGATGACAAGCTAAGACTGGCAAGGATGGCAAGCTAAGACTGGCAAAGATGGCAAGCTAAGACTGGCAAGGATGGCAAGCTAAAACTGGCAAGGATGACAAGCTAAGACTGGCAAGGATGGCAAGCTAAGACTGGCAAGGATTCCAAGCTAAGACTGGCAAGGATGACAAGCTAAGACTGGCAAGGATTCCAAGCTAAGACTGGCAAGGATGGCAAGCTAAGACTGGCAAGGATGGCAATCTCAGACTGGAAAGGATGGCAAGCTAAGACTGGCAAGGATGGCAATCTCAGACTGGAAAGGATGGCAAGCTAAGACTGGCAAGGATGGCAAGCTAAGACTGGCAAGGATGACAAGCTAAGACTGGCAAGGATGGCAAGCTAAGACTGGCAAGGATGACAAGCTGAGACTGACAAGGATGGCAAGCTCAGACTGGCAAGGATGGCAAGCTAAGACTGGCAAGGATGGCAAGCTAAGACTGGCAAGGATGACAAGCTGAGACTGGCAAGGATGGCAAGCTCAGACTGGCAAGGATGGCAAGCTAAGACTGGCAAGGATGGCAAGCTGAGACTGGCAAGGATGGCAAGCTAAGACTGGCAAGGATGGCAAGCTCAGACTGGCAAGGATGGCAAGCCAAGACTGGCAAGGATGGCAAGCTCAGACTGGCAAGGATGGCAAGCTAAGACTGGCAAGGATGGCAAGCTAAGACTGGCAAGGATGGCAAGCTGAGACTGGCAAGGATGGCAAGCTAAGACTGGCAAGGATGACAAGCTAAGACTGGCAAGGATGGCAAGCTAAGACTGGCAAGGATGACAAGCTAAGACTGGCAAGGATGGCAAGCTCAGACTGGCAAGGATGGCAAGCTAAGACTGGCAAGGATGGCAAGCTAAGACTGGCAAGGATGACAAGCTAAGACTGGCAAGGATGGCAAGCTAAGACTGGCAAAGATGGCAAGCTAAGACTGGCAAGGATGGCAAGCTAAAACTGGCAAGGATGACAAGCTAAGACTGGCAAGGATGGCAAGCTAAGACTGGCAAGGATGGCAAGCTAAGACTGGCAAGGATGGCAAGCTAAGACTGGCAAGGATGGCAAGCTGAGACTGGCAAGGATGGCAAGCTAAGACTGGCAAGGATGACAAGCTAAGACTGGCAAGGATGGCAAGCTAAGACTGGCAAGGATGACAAGCTAAGACTGGCAAGGATGGCAAGCTCAGACTGGCAAGGATGGCAAGCTAAGACTGGCAAGGATGGCAAGCTAAGACTGGCAAGGATGACAAGCTAAGACTGGCAAGGATGGCAAGCTAAGACTGGCAAAGATGGCAAGCTAAGACTGGCAAGGATGGCAAGCTAAAACTGGCAAGGATGACAAGCTAAGACTGGCAAGGATGGCAAGCTAAGACTGGCAAGGATTCCAAGCTAAGACTGGCAAGGATGACAAGCTAAGACTGGCAAGGATTCCAAGCTAAGACTGGCAAGGATGGCAAGCTAAGACTGGCAAGGATGGCAATCTCAGACTGGAAAGGATGGCAAGCTAAGACTGGCAAGGATGGCAATCTCAGACTGGAAAGGATGGCAAGCTAAGACTGGCAAGGATGGCAAGCTAAGACTGGCAAGGATGACAAGCTAAGACTGGCAAGGATGGCAAGCTAAGACTGGCAAGGATGACAAGCTGAGACTGACAAGGATGGCAAGCTCAGACTGGCAAGGATGGCAAGCTAAGACTGGCAAGGATGGCAAGCTAAGACTGGCAAGGATGACAAGCTGAGACTGGCAAGGATGGCAAGCTCAGACTGGCAAGGATGGCAAGCTAAGACTGGCAAGGATGGCAAGCTGAGACTGGCAAGGATGGCAAGCTAAGACTGGCAAGGATGGCAAGCTCAGACTGGCAAGGATGGCAAGCCAAGACTGGCAAGGATGGCAAGCTCAGACTGGCAAGGATGGCAAGCTAAGACTGGCAAGGATGGCAAGCTAAGACTGGCAAGGATGGCAAGCTGAGACTGGCAAGGATGGCAAGCTAAGACTGGCAAGGATGACAAGCTAAGACTGGCAAGGATGGCAAGCTAAGACTGGCAAGGATGACAAGCTAAGACTGGCAAGGATGGCAAGCTCAGACTGGCAAGGATGGCAAGCTAAGACTGGCAAGGATGGCAAGCTAAGACTGGCAAGGATGACAAGCTAAGACTGGCAAGGATGGCAAGCTAAGACTGGCAAAGATGGCAAGCTAAGACTGGCAAGGATGGCAAGCTAAAACTGGCAAGGATGACAAGCTAAGACTGGCAAGGATGGCAAGCTAAGACTGGCAAGGATGGCAAGCTAAGACTGGCAAGGATGACAAGCTAAGACTGGCAAGGATGGCAAGCTAAGACTGGCAAGGATGGCAAGCTAAGACTGGCAAGGATGGCAATCTCAGACTGGAAAGGATGGCAAGCTAAGACTGGCAAGGATGGCAATCTCAGACTGGAAAGGATGGCAAGCTAAGACTGGCAAGGGTGGCAAGCTAAGACAGGCAAGGATGACAAGCTAAGACCGCCTCCGTCTATTTGATGATGAAAACACGAGAGGCTGGTTTTATTTTTCTCGATGAAAGGATGTGATTCCAAGAACAAAAAACAAGCCGCGTAAAATTGAGACATTGTGATTGCGTGTAAAATGAATCGCATCCAGTAAAGGGGAAATACTACACGCAGTTTGTGCGAGAAAGACAACGGGTAACCCTTGCATGAGTCCATTACGCTTACGTCAACGTAATTTCTGCGCAGTGATGATTATGTGCACGTATCGGTCATTCATTTCGCGCTGCGCGGTTTATGCCGGAGGGGAAAAAGAAATCTTAGAAACTACCCTTTTGGACCGCTCTGAATGATTGCATCTGTTCTTTGTAAAGAAGACGCGTGCATCGATTCGTTTCCCTTGGCCTGCCTTATTACGCGTGGTCTTGCCGGCCCACTACAGAAGAAATTAACGCGATAAACATGGATTCTCGTAAGCCACGACAAAAAAAACACACCACAAAATGAACCTAAAGAAAACTCGCCGAAAATGCGCCGTTCATGCTCAATTTGAGCGCACTTAATGCCGCGTCGATTGTGATCGGTCCCGGGCGTGCTGCCCGAACGGTTTGTAACTCCGGGGACGGCTCTTCTAGAGAGCATTTCAACAAAACATCTCCCGTCTGGCCTTGGAGGTTGCGAGCAATTACCGATGAGCCTTGTCCGAGCGGCGGTTGTTATATACCGTCTCCCCGCGCTCTTAACCTGCTCAGTGTCCGTCAGATTTCCGACGGCAAGTTCCCTCTCCGATCCCCTGTGTTATGCCAGACAACAACATCCAAAAGAACACATGGGGTTCCTAGATACTTCCAAGGCAACTTCCTTATTTGCACTGCTCCGTCGAGCTTGGGACAGTCTTTCTGTCTGTTTGTTTTCTATATAAAGCCGGCCAGCTGCCCAAAATATCTCCGGCCGTTTGCAGATGGGATTTATATTTCCTTCGTATCTACTCGGTTCCATCCCGATAAGTCCTCGAGAATTGGCGTCCAAGATTTTCCGATTAAAATGAAGGGGGGGGGGATGACTAAATGCGTGGTATATCTCCAGGAAGTCGGTTGTCGGTCCTGAGTGTCTACAAGCCATGTTTGTGTGTTTCGCGTCATTCCGAGGAGATAGGTATGCCGTCTCACCTCGTCAATACAGAAACAGTCTTAAAGCCATCAGGTCAAACGAATTGAGCTCACTATATAGCGGGTAAAAATTTTGGTGTTTGTTCAACTTTTTTGGTTTTACCTGAAGACGAACGGTGCATGCTGGCCATATAGTGCCGAGTTAATTCGTTTGTATGCGAGAGAGTTGAATTTGATCAGTAGGTCTAAGTTAAGAGATCTTTTTGAAAATGGAGATATCCGAAATGCTCCATCCTGGATACAAAAATAGTTGACTATTGACTATTGGTGGTAAGAACGCCGGTACGTAGATCTTGGGTTCAAGTTCCGCCCCATTCAAATCTTCTTTGATATTCTTTTAAACTGTCCTTTTTTAAAGGTCCCCATCAGCTTTTCCTGTATTCTGTTTGGGGATAGACATCTATACAGGCTGACCCATACGAGTTCCGTCTTCTCGTCTCAAACCCGTCTTTGTGTAGATGTCTCTCACCTCACGAAGGCCCATATTATTTACGCCATTAGTCAGTACTTATTATTCATCATGTGCAAATGCATTACCATGGAGTGTTCGGTGAGATAACAGTAAGGGTCAGTGATCGTGAACTGACTCCCCCATGGTCCCACGATGCTTACAATACTAACCAATGGAATTCCTCATTAATGTGACACTACACCGTTTGATGGTAGGCTACTCTGTTAAAGGGATAACGCAACACTGGTGGAGGTCAAAGAATAGCATTCATACATTGTCTGATCCAACATAATGCATGAAATAGCACACCTGTGCAAATTTCAGCTCAATCCGCCAACCGAGTCTCAAGAAAATAGTGCAAACCGCTTCATTTTTTTCGCGAATATGCAGCATTCAATTATTTTTGACATTGAAAATATTTCAAAGATTATAGGAGAATCTGAAGTTTCGATATATTACAAAACAGGACCTTTCTCCAAAGGGCTAAAACAAATATGAAGGGGAGAGTAACATTATAGACATTGATGACAGACACAAAACTGCCGTCACTTCGTAAAAATGCCGACGGTTTGTCAGAAATACTGCTGATAATTTGGCCCTTGAAAAGGTCGGACTAATAGGCCTCCTGGTCAGAAAACGATCTCATGATTTGTCGTCTACTGATGCAAAGCTGGCAAGCAAGCAAGACGTATTCAGTCTTTTCCCGCAATCGTAATTTTATAAATGTCTTGTGGGTTGAGTAACGATAACAATAGCCCGTACCAGTCTACCCCGTGCCAGAGTGTCACACTACCGGGACTGATTTGTAGACGTTGAACATCAAATCCGTAACGTAATACTGTATATCGTTGTATATCGTAATACTGTATATCGTCTGTGGGGGGTTGATTGGAGTTTATACACGGATAGGCCTAAATGCTGTTTCGTAAAACGGTTTGTGGGCCCATTTTTGGTAAAAGATTTTTTTAGGGCAAACCATTAAACCTGTAGGTGGACTGCGGCGAGGCACCGTGAACAATTCCTACATGCGTGAACACACCATCCACTTCCTTTCTGTTGATGGCTGTACCTGGGTGTAAATGATTTTGGCCAGCGCCAGCGTTCGAGTCGACTATACGGCTTGAAATTGCACACGAGTCTATACGCTTGTGGCTGCATCCGGTTCCCATAGAAGCGCGCGCTATATAACCGGCCGCAGCCAACGCATTGGGACCGTCTCAGCATGTATAGACTGGACATACTGGCTACTCTGAAATGGCGTTCGTTCTTTCTCTCTCGCCGTATACCATTCTCGTCTAGCAGGCCGAAGTTTGATCGGCCCCGTGAGGTACAGGCCTATATTTGGGCAGTGAATGCAATTGTCCTCTAGCAATTGCCGGAGAACGACCCCAGATTCCTGCCCCGTTTTACTTCCCGTAACTATACAGCTGCAAGCGACCACTGTGCGTCCGCTGCACGCCCATTAGCACCGCCGCTCTTGCGGGAAACAAGTACCTCGCCGGAATTGTTGATTCTAATTTTCACACCTCATCCATCGTCCTCACGGGACTGAGGATTGCTCAACCCCCAAAAGGCCAACAAGAAAAATACCACCCACGATTATCAGCAACTGCCACGTGCACGTGTCTGTTCCTCAAGGTAAAGTATACCTGGTCGTTGAATGATTGCATTGATATTGTGCAATCTTGCCTAATCGTTCGAAGGCAGACGTGCAAAACCAATCTGATGTGAAAAGCTCAATCAAATGTGCCCCTTTTTTGGCAAGGCGTTTATGGCTTCGTTATGAAGTTTACGGATTGAAAGGTATTGTCTTTACCATTAATTTGGGAATATTCCTGGTGGGCTTAGGGGAAGAGGGGACTCGTAAAAATGAACATTGATGAGAGTAATGTTGTAGATTGAACATTCTCATTTCTGTCATTTCTGTCAGATTTGCCTTTGAGCTTTGAGAGGTGACCAGCCAGGATAGAAATGTCAGGTCCTCTAAATGTTTGACTTAAATCCAGGTTTAATGCCATGTTGTTCTCGTTATGGGAAGAGCTATTTGATAAACCTTTATTTTGGGATATCATGTTGTGCTCCCTCTTCTCTATACCGGAGAATTTACCTCGGACAAATCAAAATGTGTCCCTGAAAATCTTTAGGATTTTCTGAAAAGCACTTAGGCTATGCCGATGTAATAAGCTAGGCTTGTTCCATGCAGTACCGGCTCTCGACCAGTCATACAATTGCTGGTTCCCTCCAGCTGTTGGCATCAGGTGCGGAACCAACGTCCAGACCATCAATTTGAACCTGGATCACTGGTTCCCATCCATTCATCACCGTAGGTGATAACGGGTGTTGGGACCAACGCAAACATAATACCAACCTGGATGCGGATCAGTGATCCATCCGCTGGTTCCCTCCACCCCAACACCCCCTCAAGATCCATCCGCTGGTTCCCTCCACCCCCAACACGCCCTCCAGATCCATCCGCTGGTTCCCTCCACCCCCAACAAGCAGTATCCAATGTGGGCACCAGCGCCCGGGTCTGGATCAGTGATGCACCAGCCGGGGCAAATGTATCCCACAACAAACCCTTGTTTTACTCGAACCAGGAGCCACTGAGTTTCTAAAGTCACCGTAAATTACCGGAGGCTTGCTTTGCTCTTTAATATCAGTTGATCCAAAATTCGTTTTCTCTTCTTTGTGTCATACTAGAGAGACCGTACGTAGGCCTATATATACTTGAAGAATTTTCAAACGAACACAGAATTGGTAATTGGCTTGGGGAAACCTAATCGATTCCTAAAGTGATATTTCCTGCTTTTATTTCCACAGACACAGCTTTAATCTTTTAAGGGTTCAAATCCCGGTCCAGTTAGAGCTTTCTTTGCCATTTGTTTTCAATTTGTTCAAAAGTTCCAAGTAAGTTTTTCCTTGATTTGTTTGACTTAATTGCCGTGGTCTGTCGGGTGCGCGTTCTCCGAAATATCGAGGAAATATCGAGGTTTCGTTCGGATACGTCTTGCTCTAAATGGTTCGCCACATTATTGTCTGAACGTATCCGACCGCACTATCCAAGCGCAGCGAAGTCCTTGCTGGATAACGCTCTACATACGATATAGAAAATGGTGTCATCATTGTTGCATACATAAAAAAAAGATTGGAGAACTATTATGTTACCGTCAGAAGTGGGTCATTTGGAATCCGGTTTATTAACCAATTTATCCACTCGTGTATTAGACGCGAGCACGTAACCCTAACCAAATTGATTTAAGCCATTTGCGTGACCTCGGAGCATCGAATATAATACGCAGAATATTACGGGCAGCTTCTTTGGGTGTATTTGGTAAGAATAGACGCGTTGGACTGGGGGCATCGTCGTCACGTTGACTTGTCCGGCCTGCTCACCGCGTCCCATCTCCAAAGTCCTCCGCGCTCTCTATCATAACACACTCGTCCTTTTCGTGGTTGTTCCACGGCCAACGCGGTGTAACGTTTCCAGAGCCTTGTAGCTACCAACTCCGCGATTAACCAATTGGTTTTTTGTGTGATGCTTTTATTCTCTCCCTTCTCTCTACCCCTCTCCCTCTACCCCCTCTGTCCGTCTTCTCTCTCCCCTCTCTCTCTGACTCTCTCCCCTCTCTCTTTTTTTATCTCTTTGCCTCCCTCTCTTTCTCCCTTTCGTTGTCACTCTTCTTCTTTCCCTGTCTCTATCTCCCTCTCTTTGTGTGTTTCTATTCCCCTCTTCCCTTCTCTCCTCCTCTCTCTTCTTTCCGCTGTCTCTGTTTCACTCTCTTACCTCCTTTCCACATATCTCTCTCTCTCTCTCCCTCTGTCTGGCTCAGTCTCCGTCTCTCTGTCTCCGCCTTTGCCTCTGTATCTGCATGTCTGTCCCTGTCTCTCCCTGTCTCCGTCTCTCTCCTCTCCCTGTAGAAGAAGGACATTTCCAAGCTATCCGATGACAAAAGGGTTCAATTTTTTTGGGCGTAATTAAATGGCTGGCGAAGTCGTTGTGATAAAAGGTGAACCATTTCCATCGACTCCCCCATAGTAGCCCCGAGATGTTCTGTCGAACGTACACCCCACCGTGCAGTAGATACCCGATACTTTCCTAGTGAATGGATCTGAAGGTCTGTGCATTATCCTGGAAATACCCCACCCTTAATTTGTTATCCTGGAGATGTGGTTTCTATCATCGGCAGTCTTGTTTTCGCAATATTTAGGAAATTTCCTGCCTCTGATCGGCGGTAATCTTGTATATAGCGACGGAACAAACATTAATACGAAGCGTGTCCTCTCTCGCGGCCTCGGTAGCCCATCTCCGCGTCCGTTTTGTTTTTCCTTTCTTCTTCCAGTCTTACGTGCCGTGGAATCTTGGCGCTGCCTGACAGGCGGATGAATCCTCTCAGGAAAGGAAGGAACGTTGACGGCGGTTGAAAGTCGAGACAACCTCGGACCTTTGGTTGCGTGGGTCTGTACAAAGCCGATGGCCTAAGCATTCAGGTCAACATTGTAGGAGGCATTCAGCCGCAACTATATTACACCCTGTATGACCCATTTTCACACCCCCTCTCCTCCTCCTCCTCCTCCTCCTCCTCTCCGCCTCCCCTTTCCCTCCCCATCCTCTTCCTCCTCCTCCCTCCCCTCTCCTCCTCCTCCTCCTTCTCCTCCTCCTCCTCCCCTCCGCCTCCCCTTCCCCTCCCCACCCTCCTCCTCCTCCCCTCTTCTTCCTCCTCCTCCCTCCCTCCTCCTCGCCCCTCCCTCCCCTCCGCTATTTCACCTCCCCTCCCATCCTCCTCCCCTCCCCTCCTTCCCCCCTCTCATCCTCGTTCTCATCCCCTCTCCTCCTCCTCCCCTCCCCTCCTTCTCCCCTCTCCTCCTCCTCCTCCACTCTCCTCCTCCTCCCCTCTCCTCCTCCTCCACTCTCCTCCTCCTCCCCTCTCCTCCCCTCCTTCTCGTCCCCTCCTCCTCCTCCTCCTTCCCACGCATTTACAACCGAATTGTGATGTCCACCTAGGTCTGAAGAGTCAACAGCGACGTAGGCGGGGCTTTAGTTGAGATGACTGGAAGTAATTGGGGCTTGGCGGGACAGGAGACTTCGCTCCTCCCATCAGTCGGACGGCACAGCAAGGAGCAAATCCGGTCCAGGAAAAAGCGTGGCAAACCTCCCTCTCTCCCTCCAAACTACTGTGAAGCTGTCAGGGCGTGCATCCCTGTCTGACCGATGCAGGGATTGTCAGCGTATTATGTATACGGCTTGCCGTGTTTGTGCTTCTTTCGCGGAAAAAAAAGGAAAGGGGCTGTCTCACGAGCCGCGGGTTTTAAGTTTCAAGCGAATTGGGTCATTTTTGTTGGGCTCAACGCCCGACTCTTTTTATTCAGACCCGTGAACTTCTGTTCCAAAGAATAAAAACAACCGTGGTTTATGATTCCAGGTTTGAATAATAATTTGAACGCGTGCAGATATTCATGGCACAAAACCCTATACCTGTATGGCTGATGTATTCGTTCATCTTTATTACATATATTTTTATATTTTAATATTTCAAGAAAATGCATTGTTTTTTATTTTTATTATTATTTTTTAAAAACTGTTTTTGATTTTGAATTGACGTGCCGATTTCTTCTTATTTCCAATCACCTACAGACCACAAACCATTCATTCATTCACGTACGGCTGTTTTGTAATGATGCATACGATCCTTGTTTGGGTGAATAACAAGCTTAGTTAAGTTAGAATGACATGAGTTGCCCCGAATAATGTTACAGTAAGACAAATGCGGAAAAAAACAGCTATTGAGTTCTTTTTCATACAATTATTTTTTTCGGGTTTGCACCTGACTACTGACTTTTTTTTAGAGAGTCCTGTGTACCTCAAAGGGAACCAAATATTTAAGCATATGATCCCGATACTTTTGGAGACTTTACTTTTAATTTCAGTGATATGATACTTCCATTGAGATATTGAACTGTTTCATATCGTTTAAAAAAAAATAGGCTTTAAAGCCCCTACACAACATTGGTCGATCTGACATATGCATGAAATAGCACGCCTGTGAAAATTTCAGCTCAATCCACCAACCGAGTCTCGAGAAAATCGCTTCATTTGTTTCGCGAAAATGCAGCATTCATCACCGTACTGTTCCGAAAAATAGTTTGAATCTAGGTGAGACATAAACGATTTCTTTTACTATTTCCCCCCCAAAATACAACATTTTAGGAAGAAATATTTCAGTGCGAGTATAAGTTTAATGATCACTTGACTAGACCGGAATTTGAAATTTGGGTTAAAGCCCCTACACAACATTGGTAAGATCGAAAAACAGAAAATGTTCACAGATTTACATGAAACTTATACAGTTTGAAGATGGTTATAGTAGGAACCTCTCACTGAAATATTTCTGCCTAAAATGTTCTTTTTGGGGAGAAATGAGTAAAAGAAATAGTTTACATCTCTCCGAGATCTAAACTATTTTTCGGGACAGTGCGGCGTTGAATGCTGCATTTTTGCGAAACAAATGAAGCGGTTTTCAAGATTTTCTCGAGACCTGGATGGCGGATTGAGCTGAAATTTTCACAGGTGTGCTATTTCATGCATATGTTGCATACGTATGGATGCTATTCTTTGACCTCGACCAATGTTGAGGAGAGGCTTTAACGTAGCCTACTACGCCTGAACTATCCATGGATTGGAGGGGGGTATCCCATAGTGGCTTGATTGGATACAGGCACCAGTCAGAAGAATTAACCACTAGGCCTAATTGCTGTATACATCTCAAGGGATCACATTTTCAAAAGTCATCTTCATCCCACGCTCATTTTGGGTGGTCTGTTTCAAGATGCCTGTGACGATGTATAACGCGTGTATGAAATATGACCGAAGCCTAAGGCCGTGCCCGAAACGGGCTTCCAGAGCTACGGCTAGGGCTATTGTCTTCGCATCTCCGTGTATTTCCAATAGGGGGGATACCTAGACCTAGCTCTAGACGCCCGTTTCGGACACGGCCTATAAGCCCGAGCCTAAGCCTTTCGTAAACGGCCCACAATCATTGAGTTTGGCGCTTTTCCCAAACCCAGCTCAGGCTCAAGTTTTGTCTTCATTTCTTTCAACCGTTCTAAAGTGCAGTGCATGAACATGGGAGGTCTTTGGCTTCGGTTGTGAATGTTATAGGCCCTGTAACGCGTTTTGAAAAAAAAAACATTCCAAAACTTCAACTGTAAAAAAGAACTCAAATCTGTGTTTTCAGCTTTTGGGACTATATTTCTCTGCTATGCGTCAATTTATAGCTCCCACTGGTAACCGCAACCTTGGTGGCCACATTATTTGAATTCTGAAGAGAGAAAAAAGCGTTCTCAATAATGGAATGGCACTAAACGCATCACGTATGTTGAATACTAGATTGAGGTTTGGGCTATTCGCCTCGTTTGGCTCAATCTTCTGAAGACTGTTTCAATTGCTGTAAGGGAAATTAAATCAAGCAGCTTCCTTTTACGATTCTCGTGTCAAACACTATTAGGCGATGTCACGCATACACGATGGATTCTCAATGCACCGTGGTTTAGCTCGTTCCATTAATCCATTCATATGTCATAAAAAAACCCGATCGGGTCCCAACAATATTGAAATCTCAACATAATTATGTGTCAAGGATTCATGCCTTAATGTCAGATGCCTTTTTGCATGTCGATTTCTCTTCCGTCTGTTTCTGTCTGTCTCTTTCCTTTTCATAAGGCAGGGACATCCTCCTAACTGCATAATCCGACTGTCTTGCTCTTTTGCATGTGCTCTACCCTTGTCTGTCTCTCTCCTTCTCATAAGGCGTGGACATCCTCCCTCCACTGCTGTCTATTGTTTGCCGACTGTCTTGCTCTTGTCCATTTGTTCCACCCTTGTCTGTCTCTCTCCTCCTCATAAGGCTTGGACATCCTCCCTCCACTGCTGTCTATTGTGTGCTGACTGTCTTGCTCTTGTCCATGTGTTCCACCCTTGTCTGTCTGTCTCCTTCTCATAAGGCTTGGACATCCTCCCTCCACTGCTGTCTATTGTGTGCTGACTGTCTTGCTCTTGTCCATGTGTTCCACCCTTGTCTGTCTCTCTCCTTCTCATAAGGCTTGGACATCCTCCCTCCACTGCTGTCTATTGTGTGCTGACTGTCTTGCTCTTGTCCATGTGTTCCACCCTTGTCTGTCTGTCTCCTTCTCATAAGGCTGGGACATCCTCCCTCCACTGCTGTCTCTTGTTTGCCGACTGTCTTGCTCTTGTCCATGTGTTCCACCCTTGTCTGTCTCTCTCCTTCTCATAAGGCGTGGACATCCTCCCTCCACTGCTGTCTATTGTGTGCTGACTGTCTTGCTCTTGTCCATGTGTTCCACCCTTGTCTGTCCGTCTCCTTCTATAAGGCTTGGACATCCTCCCTCCACTGCTGTCTATTGTGTGCCGACTGTCTTGCTCTTGTCCACGTGTTCCAGCCTTGTCTGTCTCTCTCCTTCTCATAAGGCTTGGAAATCCTCCCTCCACTGCTGTCTATTGTTTGCCGACTGTCTTGCTCTTGTCCATGTGTTCCACCCTTGTCTGTCTCTCTTCTCCACTGTGCGACGCCAGGTGATTCGGGGTCTGTTTATTTCTCTCTCCCTCTGGAAGAGAAACAAACTGTGATTTCAGCTTTTGGATACCAGAGACGAACCCGGAGACGAAGCCTAAACCGGGTCTTGGAAAATGGACCTGTGGTCGATTTCATCAAATCCATTGTAAGGCCGCGTCCGAAACGGGCGTCTAGAGCTAGGTCTGGGTCTTCCCCCCTATTGGAAATACACGGAGATGAGAAGACAATGGCCCTAGCCGTAAAGCTCTGGAAGCCCGTTTCGGACACGTCCTACCTTATGATCAATCGCAAGACGGTGTGCGATGCACAGACACCATACGGCCTATCACAACGCACGATGAGTCATCAGTCGTAACTCGACTTACGATACCTCGTATAAGGTCTAAGATCAAACGATGTTACCCCATGCAAGTAGTATAGCGCCGGAACGCATCCGTTAAATACGGAGGGTACCCACTCAACCGTGGATGAAAATTGAGACACCGCCTTCCTTCTCGGCCCCATTAAAGCGAAATCCAATCTCCCAGGGTGACAAACTCCCTCCCACCTATAAGAAAGAGAAAAACCCAAACAAACAAAACCAAACTCTTTAACCCGATTCTGACGCGTCCCCTCACATTGTGTACTCCCAGGGAGTAATGTGGATTGGTTGGCGCGTTTAATTGCTTCCTAACCGTTGGCGGTCTTCGTCAATCTGAGATTAGGAGCGACAGCTTCTCCATCGAGGTGCCCCCCCCCTCCCCAGAATCCGCCGAGTTGAACGTTTTACATTCATTGCTAGGTGTTTCATTCCGGGCGTCAATGCCATAGGCCTACATTTATGCTCACATTACACGATGAAAATGATAACATTGACATATATTTTATACTTTTAATGACAGGTCCTGCCAGGATTAAAATCTCATTTTTTCCTGATTAAAAAAAAAAGGACGCGATTTGAAAAAAAAAATGATTCTGCTTGTCAATTTTTTTTCAGCACTCATTTTTTTCAAGAAATTATTGTCCGTTAAAATGCTGTCTCTCTTCCTGAATATTTTGTTTAGAAATGTCTGTAAGTTGCAGTCTACGGAAGGAAATATAGCATCCGTTTCGCTGCAAAACTTGTTTGTTTAAACAACCGGTTGTAAATTGTATTTTGTGCTCAACTCGGTTATCCCCCCCCCCTTCAATCCCCTCCCTCCTGCTTGCTGTTGCTTTGGTTTCACCCAAATCAGTCAATCAACTTCACTCCTTTGTCTTCCTAATTCTTTCGTATGTGTCGACCATGCACAGCAGTCCAAATGGTCAGTTACTGAGGTACGGTATAGCCGACCAGTCTACTGCTTATCTTCCTCTGTGAGTGGGCATGGGGGTCTCATCACAGGGCACTCGTTAAAGGGGAATGAAACGCAGACCCCCCAGGGACTGGCGGCCCCTTCGAAAAGATGGCGGTTTGCGGGAACGCAAATTCGACCACTGAAATCCATGATTTTCCCCTCTTTATTAAACTCGTAGGTGAGTAGCACATAGGTAATTGTAGGTTGTTTTTAACGCCCAATCTGATGAGCCAATATATTTGTTTTCTCTGGGTTTCATTCCCCTTTAAAGGCATGCTCATCATGGGTTTGCATTTGCCCACTCGCATGGACAGAGGTCAGAGTCTGCGATCTCCATTATATTCTTCATGGTTGCTGCTTAATAGCGCCTATACCCAGACCGCAGTCTGTTCAATATTGTACCCAGGGTTAGATTGCAACATGGGGGATGGGCGGTCCAGGCATCAAACTATTATGGCTGGTGCTGTTCAGGTGTTTCTGGGGTTGGGGATCGTCTTTTGTCTAAAATCTGCGATCTTAATCGCACCGTACTTCTCTCGCTTTTTTTTCAGATTTGTATCAGACTAGTTTGGTCGATCGACACTCAAACAGTTCGCAACATTCTCGTATCAGAAAATGTGCCAATAAATCTATAGTTGCTTTCACAAGTACGATATAAAACCACGACCCAATCTCTGTTCAGGTGTTTCTGGGGTTGGGGATCGTCTTTTGTCTAAAATCTGCGATCTAAATCGCACCGTACTTCTCTCGCTTTTTTCAGATTTGTATCAGACTAGTTTGGTCGATCGACACTCAAACAGTTCGCAACATTCTTGTATCAGAAAATGTGCCAATAAAACTATAGTTGCTTTCACAAGCACGATATAAAACCACGACCCAATCTCAGCAAAAGATTAACAATTCCAGATAGGTACGTCACAATTCATCAGCTGCGCCGGTTTGAATTGGTGTAACGACAGAGAAACAAGCAACTTCACTATTCTAGAGTTTACATTCTTATAATAGGCCTCGTGTGCCGAGGGGATATCATCACATGAAACGCAAGGAGGCCGACACTGAGTGCAGTCACAACGATGGGATAGACAACTAAGTGCGGACACTGTTAGTTTGTTGTCTCTCCCTCTCTCCTTGAAGACAGTGGGTGTATGTTACCGAGGTCTCCCACCGGGTTGCGGTCCGTTAACGTCTGGCGTAGACGCGGCCTCATCAAAGTTCGCCCCCTGCGGGGAAAGATGCGGAGTTTGCCCTGTGGTTTCCGCACGCTTCTTCCCGGCCGGGGTGTTAGGTCGCAAATTAAGTGGGAGTCACCCGGCGGGCTCGGTTTCCTGTCCCGT